>CM070767.1:3899559-4581618 GCA_036346245.1 Bonia amplexicaulis
GAGTCGTACACGACAAGGAGCGAAGCTTCCGGAAGGTGCGGGAGAGGCGAATCGGTAAATTCACAAGTGCACTGGCGGGAGGCAGCCGTTAGGGTTTAGCCGTGAACGGGTTGGAGACTCGTTAGCCAAGGGCTATAAATAGGTGTTGGGGGCTGCATACCCCTTTGAGGATCACAAGTGTTTTTAGAGCTCATTCATACCTTTGTGTGTGTTGTGTTCCTCCCGAGAAGCATGTGAGGCTCTTGGTGTTTTTGAGGATTGAGAGGGAGAGGATGGATTAAAAGTCTTGTAATCTTTCTTGTTCTAATGTCCATGCGTATCAGGACTCCTTTGTAATCCATGTTTGATTTGGAATGATCTCTTCTTTTCTGAGATGGATGTTTTTATTTATGAACTCCCTGTGTTTTGTTCTCTGTGTTTCTCCTCCTCATTTCATGGTTGAGTTAGATCTTTGAGCGGAGGAGCTTTGTTTTCACGGTGGAAAGGAATTTGATCCTTGTGTCTTCTTATTGTGAAACCCTTTCTAGCTAAGATCAAAAGTATCATGAGCGAAGGTCTTAATAATCTCAAGCTATTTGATCCTTGGTCTCATCTTACGCTCTCTGTCTATTTTTCAAAGGTTTAGTTCATGTGGCTAGTTGATTCCTCTTGATACGTGTGATTTCTGCAAGTGATCCTACGATTCAGTTCTTCTTTTAGTAGCGATCATTCGTTCGGTAGTATCCATCCAGGACAGGTTCTTTTCTGGTTCATGCAGCAAAAAGTAATCACTGTTCTATTTTCAGGGAGCCAAGTTGGTTCAGTTTCTTTTGCATTCCGACTGAATTTTTGATTGCTTTTACTGCTCTGCTGTTTCTGCTTTCTTCTTTTACTTTTCTCAGTTGGTTGTTGAACGACTCTCGGTTTGGTCTCGTGGATCGCTCATTGCCACCGAATTAAAGTCGGAGTCCGCTTGTTTTTCTCTCGAGAAGGAGAGCAACCACTTTTCTTGTTCTCTCGTTGTCTGCATTTTGTGTGTTCGTTCTCGCTAAGAGTTGGCATCCCCATTCGGTGTGCATTGTTCGGACTTTTTAGTATTATGTCGCATACTCACTTTCTGCTGCTTCTTTGATTTTTCTCTGTTTCAGTTTCCTGTCAAGCCTAAGGACAGAAGTCCTTCTTTAGTCTCTCGTCTCCCATGCTCTTGGCAGCAAAAGTGCTTTTCTTTTATTTCTTTTCTTGATCTTTGGTGATTTTGTATGCAGATCAAACGGCAATATTTTTAGTTGAAATTTTTACTGAGTACTCTCTGTTTTATCTTGAATTTTTCGAGGTCGCATGCGTTCAAATTTCAGCAAGATTGATTTTAATTTTTCGTGAGGTGCTTTGTTTTGCATCGTTTTGAAAAGCAGTGTCGAATTCTGGGCGATTTTAAAAGAGAGCGACATTTACCCCCCTCTGTCGCCATTTCGGTCCTACAGATTGTCATCTCTTTGGTTTAGCTGACATATAAATATCTTGTCATGATCTGGATAGCCTTTATTACGGAAAGGAAGCTGCGCTTGGCCAAGTCTTGTGAAGAAGACAAAGTAATATTTGCGCTCATCACTCTGAGGAGGCGGCAAATTGGTGGGAAAACTATCCGGCGCCCGAGGCCGTGAAGAGACCTCCACGGACAATGACATGGATGTCATACCATGGTCGAATTCAAGATCTGACATTTAAGTCCAACTTCATTCGACAGCGTGATGAGGATGAAAAGAATGAGTTAGTACCTAAAATAAGGGAGCATGGTCAATGAGTACCTTACCAAGTTCACTCAGCTTGCTCACTACGCCCCCAAAGACATAGCGGAGGAGGAAGAAAAGGTTGACCGATTCTTTGAAGGTATGAATGAAGAGTTAAGGGTGCAGCTAATTGTCCAAGACTTCCTCAGCTTTCATCAGCTGGTGAACAAAGCGTTAATCCTAGAGAATGAGAAGAAGAACTTGGAGGCCGGTAGTAGCGCAAGTCGGTAGTCTGACCCGCCACAGGGAAGATTGGTGCAGAAACTTTTCAAATCTCTTCCACCTTCTCAAGGCCGAATCAGTTCAAGTCTTCAACATCGTCGCCTCGTCCAGGGGGCAGTTCTATGCAGGGCAGCCAACCTCTTGTGTCAAATTATACCGCAAACTACAAGTGCTTCAGCTGCGGGGAGAAGGGACATTTTGCCAACCGGTGCCCATACAAACAAAACACCCCTGCCCGCAGCCAAGCCTCAGTGCCCAGCAAGGGGCCTCAGACCTCGCAGGCTAGCAGGAGTACCCCAACGCCCAACCGTGGTAGAGTCAACCATATCACAGTCGAGGAAGCTGAGGAATCCGTGGGAGCTCTTATGGGTACGTTCTCTATCAAGTCAATACCAGCGCAAACTTTATTTGACTCAGGAGCTTCACATTCATTTATATCCAAGGGGTATGCTGATAAACTGGGGTTACCTACTTATCCTCTAAAGAGGCCAGTGGTGCTTAAATCACCCGCTGGTATGATTACCGCTACCTTAGTATGCCCTGGGGTAAAGGTTACCATGGAGAGGTGCAACTTCCTAGCAGACTTGATAGTATTAAGCTCACAAACCCTGGATATTATATTAGGAATGGACTGGTTAGCCAGACATCGAGGGGTTATAGACTGTGCCACCAGGACAGTGAAGCTGACTAAATGTCCTGGAATGACCATAGATGTGAAAGTGGACCGATCATACCGATGGGGCCGTGCAATATATTATTGTGAAGATGTACCCTTAGAGGGAATGATGGTGGTGCAAGACTATCCGGAAGTGTTTCCCAAAGACCTACCCGGCATGCCCCAGACATGAGACACAGGAGTTTGTTATTAACTTGAAGCCAGGTGTTGCTCCCATTTTCTTTGAATCGAAGAGTCAAGACCCAACTCCGTGAGGCTGCAGAAAGGGATTTATCGAGACCAGTTCCTCACCTTGGGGATCTCCGGTATTATTTGTAAAGAAGAAGGATGACATGCTTAGGATGTGTGTGGATTAAGGCGTTAAATGAAGTAACCATCAAGAATAAATACCCCTTCCGGGATCGATGATCTATTTGACCAACTTGGTGGAGCCACCATCTTTTCCAAAATAGATCTGAGATCGGGTTATCACCAGCTGAAGATTACGGCTGAGGATATACCCAAGATAGCTTTTACCACCAGATATGGGCTGTACGAATTTACGGTCATGTCTTTTGGTCTGACAAATGCCCCAGCCTACTTTATGAACCTCATGAACAAATTATTCATGCAATATTTTGATAAGTTCGTGGTGGTGTTCATTGATGACATTCTTATTTACTCCAAGACTGCAGAAGAGCATGCCAAGCATCTGCGCCCAGTGCTAGAGAAGCTAAGAGAACATCAGTTATATGCCAAATTTAGCAAGTGTGAATTACGGCTAAGTGACATCGACTTCTTGGGACATATAGTGTCTGCGGGAGGAGTGTCCAGTTGACCCCACCAAGATTACGGTATGTAATGAATGGAAACAACCCACCTCCGTCACTGAAGTGCGAAGTTTTCTTGGATTGACAGGATATTATAGAAGATTCATAGAGAGATTCTCTGGGTTGCCAGGCCATTGACCCAACTACTCAAGAAGGAACAGAAAGTTGAGTGGACCAAAACCTGTGAAGAAAGTTTTCAAGAGCTTAAGAAAAGATTGACTACCACCCCGGTGCTAGTTCTACCTGATGTACGCAAGGATTTTGAAGTATACTGTAATGCTTCCCATCAAGGACTGGGATGCGTACTGATGCAAGGAGGCAAGGTTGTGGCATATGCATCTAGGCAACCGCCCCATGAAGCTAACTATCCCACCCATGACACGGAATTAGCTTGAGTGGTACATGCCTTGAAAATTTGGAGGCACTATCTGATTGGCAACCATTGTGATATATACACTGATCACAAGAGCCTCAAGTACTTCTTCACCCAGTCACACCTTAATCTGAGGCAAAAGAGATTGTTAGAATTGATAAAGGATTATGACCTGAGTGTCCACTACCATCCAGGCAAAGCCAATGTGGTGGCAGATGCCCTAAGCCGTAAGGTCTATTGTAATACCCTCATGATACAAGAGCAACAACCTGAGCTATACAAGGAATTGATAGCCTTGAATTTGGAGATAGTAGAAGAAGGCACCTAAGCAGCAATGGAATTGCAGCCAAGTATAGAAGAAAGGATTATCGCCGCACAACAAGAAGACCCAACCGCTTTGAGGTTGAAAAGATCAATGGAAGCCGGAAAAGGCACCTAAGATATCTGTGGATCAACAAGGGGTTTTGAGGTACAGGACACGTATCTTCGTACCCCCGCTAGAAGGGCCTCAAGGATCTCATACTCAAGGAACCTCATAGTTCAGCATACTCCCTCCACCCTGGAAGTACAAAGATGTATCAGGATATGAAGTAGTGGTACTGGTGGCCACGTATGAAGAGAGACATCGCCGAACACGTAGCCTGCTGTGATGTATGTCAAAGGGTGAAAGCGGAACATCAGAGACCAGCTAGGCTGCTACAGCCATTGCAAGTGCCCCAGTGGAAGTGGGAAGAAGTAGGAATTGACTTTATCACGGGACTTCCCTGAACCAGATCAGGGTACGACTCCATCTGGGTCATAGTAGATAGGCTGACCAAGGTCGCACATTTTATCCCTGTCAAGACAACTTACAAGGGAGATAAGTGGCGAACTATATATGTCACGCATCGTGTGTTTGCAGTGTGCCAAAACGGATAGTCTCGGATCGAGGTTCCCGTTCACCTCGCATTTACAGGCTAGCCTACATGAGGCCCTCGGTACCCACCGGATTTCAAGACCGCCTATCACCCAGACGGATGGCCAAGCAGAGATGAATCGATATTGGAGGACATGCTTGGGCTTGTACCTGGATTTCTAAAGATGAGACGGATGTCTCAGATGCGCGTTCGCCTACAACAACAGACTACCAAGCCACCCTGAGATGTCCCCAATTGAGGCATCAGCGGGAGGAAGTGCCGAACCCCTTTGCGGTCAAGTAGGAGAAGGCTACATATTCGGGCCTGATACTCTAAAGCAGAAGGAAGAAAAGTTCGCCTGATCAGAGATCGATTGTTAGCTGCCTAGTCCAGACAGAAGAGCTATGCGGATAAGAGACGAAGGCCATTAAGCTTTGAGGTTGGGGATTATGTCTACTTGAAAGTGTCACCCCTACGAGGAGTTAGACGGTTTAAAGTCAAAGGCAAGCTCGCCCCTCGCTATGTTGGGCCATTCCCAGTTAGAGCCAAGAAAGGAGAAGTAGCTTATCAGCTAGACCTACCCGTAAACCTAGCGGATGTGCAACGTTTTCCATGTGTCCCAACTCAAAAGTGTCTTGATGCGGAAGATCAAACCTCGATGGAGGCAGTTGAGCTCGAGAAGACCTGACCTACAAGGAACGTTCAGTTAAAATCTTGGACACCGTGGAAAACAAGACCAGAAATCAAACCATTCGCACCTGCAGAGTGCAGTGGAGTCATCACTCAAAGAAAGAGGCCACATGGGAGCACGAAGACCAGCTGAGAAGAGATTACCCAGAGTTGTTCACCAGTTAGGCTGAATCTCGAGGTCGAGATTCTTTTTAAGGGGGGTAGATTTGTAACATCCTAAAAATTTAAATTTTGAAAAAAAGAAATATTATGAGTTATTTTGCGATATATTATATTTGGTGGAATTTTATTGCATTTTCGGAGTTCGGTTAAGAAGTCGGGAAAAAGAGCACACTGTTTAACTAATAGAAAACAAAATTTAAAATGCAAATCTGAAAAGATGATCCAGTGAAAGAGGATATAGTTTGGTCCCAAAAATTCGGGAATTCAAATGTTGGCATTTCAATAAAATAATAGGTGAGAATAAAACAAAAGAATATATATACATAAATATACCTAGTTGTATATATATATAATAAAATCAAGAAATTATGCAAACAAATCTTCATAAAAGTAGGGTGGAAAGAATATATAATTATCCATACCACATAAGGAATATATATATATATATATATATATGAGTAAAATAAAATAAAGAAAATAAAAGAAAAATTAAAGCCGCCCAACCCCAGGCCACCCTTGACCATGACACCCTCCGGCACTCTTTTTCTTCCTCCGTGCCTCCTCCTCGCTCGCCCTCTTCCGGGCCGCGCCAGACGCCGCCCGCACGCGCAGCTCGGCCGCGGCGCCGCAAGCACACGCTTCGAGACCAGCGGTCCCCTTCGGACCAACGGTCGCCGCCGATCTGTCCGGCGCCGCGCCGCCTTTGCCGCCTCTTTTTCTTGCCGCGCCCGCTCGGTGGCGACAGCAGCGACGCTCGAGCCACCATCGCCACTCCCGCGCGCGCGGGGCATCATTGCCGTATCCTACGCCAAATCCCGTGCCCGCGCCCGTGGCTCGTCGACACGACCGCACGGGAGGCCTCCGATGCCAACCCTCCTCGCGCCTATAAGAGACCCCGAGCCCCCTTTGTCCTCCCCACGCCCCGGGACACTCCCTTCAAGGAATTGCCCTAGCAACCCCAAATCGCCGCCCCGCTTGTCTTCCCATCTCCCGTGACACCTTCCCCGCCGACCCCACCATAAGGGCCCAATTCCCACCACCTACAACACCCTCAGGCGTCATGAGCCCACCCCGCCTTCCCAAGCCTCCATGGCTCGTGGCTCGCCATCGCCGAGCTCCTCCCGCCGACGCGCCAAGCCGCCGCCGACCCCCTCCCGGCACCCCTGTTCCCGTCGACCCCACCGTCGGCATCCTCACCACCCCCAGTAGCGTTTTAAAATCACCTCCGACCTCCAGACCACCCGGTAGCGGCGACGCCACCGCCTCACCGCCTCGGCCTCCTGCTCGGCCTCCAACAAGATACCTCAAAGGGGTTAATCGCCCTTATAGGGTGAGCGCCAAGCTCACTTAGCTAGCGGCTAATTCTCATCTCCCCGGTTCCCGTGGCGTTACAGGTTGAGCCATTTCTTTTAATTTGCGGTGACGGGTGGGCCCCTTTGTCGGCCGCAGATGGGTCTGGGCTGCTAACATGCGGGCCCCACCCGTCGATGTGCGGTAAACCCGAGGCACCGCCAAGTGGGCCCCACTGGTCAGAGACACAGGATGAAATAAAATAAAATAAAATATGAAAAATATCGTGTGGGACCCATCTGTCAGAAATCTAATAATTTAGGGATTTAACTGAACTGAGATTTTCAAATTGGCATAACTTCTTCATTTTAACTCCAAATTGGGTGAAAAATTTTCTAAATTTGTCTAAATTCAAGATCTATCCAATGAAACCGAAATCATGATCTTGGAGTTCATTTGAATTTCTGGTGTTATTTAGATTGATTTGTTGCTTTTCTTTTTCTACAAATCTTCGCGTACGATTAAAATAGCATACGAGGCTCGGGAGGAAGACGCCGAGGCGTACCAACCTAGCGACTCAGATAATCAAGAACCTAACTCCTGTGACCAAGGCGAGTTATCACTTTGACCATGTTGACCCATGATTATGCAAATTAATTTCTTTTAAGTTATCCATGTGCATGCTATTATTTTATGTAGTAGATTATGTTCAGTTTTATAGAATGTAGATATACACCCATTATTATGCTTGTTAGTATTACCTGTTGAAACCTTTGGGATATGTGAACATTGTCGCCATAGTAAAGCTATCATAATGTAGTTTTCATAAATAGAGTTATAATATATCGCACTGCTTAGTATTGCTAGTTAAACGGGGATGTTAGATGTCCCAAAATCTCTCACATGCAAACATGACAACGATTTGGGCAGTCATGGTGGGAATGACTGGAGAAGAATTTGGAACCATTATTTTATGCCCCAAAAAGCCTCAAACTTGCTTAGTATCTGGGTGGATGATTTGGGGGCTGGTATGTGGTGCAATGGAAGCACAAAAATTATGGAACGTGGTAGAACCACCCAGGTAGCTCTAAGGACCGAATCTTGTCATGTTAGCCCGTGTAAAATAGTACAACCACAAGTTTGTAAAATACAACCTGGCTCAGTAGCGATATCGAAACTCCCCGACTCATCTCACCGGTAGTGGTTAGGTGGGGTTATGCAAGGGCAAAGAGAGGCCTAAATGGACATAGAGTGGAGGTGGCGTTCACCGGTCGTACTAGCATTGAGGGAGAGGAGCCGAATAGTGCTAGTAGCCGTGGTGAACATCACGTGCAACGTATGGGACCCATCGCAAGTGGGGATGGCCCATAGGGTGAGATGACTAGAGGTGCTAGATATTCTGAAAAGTCATGGTGATAATCTACTTAACCACATGACTAAGGAATCATGTGGGGCAACGGGTTGATTATCTTTTGTGGGGAAAGTGTACACACTCTGCAGAGTCAAAACTATTCGAATAGCCGTGCCCACGGTCATGGGCAGACATGGGGACTTAACTAGATATAGTTCTGTTTCAAAATGATTTATTGATGGAATGGGAAAATGAAGAGGCGTTGCAAGGCCCTAGTTTGGAGTTGTCTGGGTGTCGTCGGTGATAAGTTAAGCGGCTATAACGCTGAAAGACGTTATATGGTGCAGATGCCATGTAACAGTGGATGGAATCCGTATCACTAGTACGATGAACTTACTTCACTAAACTTGTGTCGTACCTTTCAAAAATTGCTAGGTCATAGAGATTTCTAAGTACAATATTTACATGCAATTTCTGGCAAAAACAACTAAACCCAAGCCTTCTCTTGAACTAGCCTAGCATGCTATTTACTGCATTCTGTGTGATGGCTTGCTGAGCACGGTGGATAGTGTGCTCACACTCGCATTACCAAAACAGAGACAGGGACGCAGGATCATTATGATCATGAAGATGCCCCAGCCGCAGATGGAAGGAACGACGAAGGAAACTAGGACGTTGCTCGCATTTTCTAGGCCTAGACAAGTTAGACCTAAGGCTGTGTGTGCACGTATATTATATAAGTCTAGCTAATATATAATGCACACATTATCCCCAGTCGCTTGCCTGTGGCTATAGACTTACTTTTGCTTCCATTTCTGCTATGTGGATGTAATGATGATATTCGGCCTAGGTGCCCTTTTGTAAACTATCGCCCGACGTGGTGTAATTTGAACAATGGTCTGTAATATTACTGTTTATGCGATGTATGTGTTGATACAAAGAATGACACGTGTGCTCTAGCTCTCGATCAGGGAATAGAGCAGTAAATCACAGGAGATTCTGGATTGAAAAATCCGGGTCTGACAATTACATTGACAGCATTACTGCTATTTACTGCCTCTGTTAATACATGTCTCCGATATCAACATGGTCTTAAAAATACATATGACTATAAAATTTTCTATTTAGATGCTAGTAAAAGTTTTATAAATGTAATATTGTGGAGGTATTGATGAGAAATATACCAATATTATTTTTATGTGACCAATGAAAATTTTGTGAATACTAGTAGTCAAAAGTTCAAGAAAATTGGTTGCCTGCATTCTAAAACATCATCTATTTCCCATTTAGTAACAGAGGAAGCAGAACGTTGTTCTGAAGCTCGCATCTGTTATTACCTCCTTTCGAATTTCGAGGCAAGTAAAAAATGGAACAGATCGTGGAAGTTTTAACTCATAAGATAGCATAACTGATCATAGTAAACTGTTAAATTCTAATTACAATCAGGATCCTGGCTAGAGGATAACTGTAATATTCAGAACTACTACAGGTCTTAAAAAATGTCTAAATAATAATGGGTCATGAAAGGCCAATCGCAAGTCCAAACAAGCTTCACCTACCCTAATAATATCCATGATGACAGGTTAAGAGAGAAACATAGAAGTTAGTTGGAGCTCTTGGGTTCTGGTGCTTCTGATGCTTCTTTGGAGAGCTCAAGTGAAACAGGGCAGTGATCACTTCCATAAAATCCTGCAATGATGAACGCCAATGAATTAAACCAAGGCCAAAAACTAACCATGTACACTTTATGACAGTTGGGAAAAAAATATCGGTAGCAGCTGGATTCATATTACCCTTGACAAAAACAAATAAAAAAATTTACTTGGTAGTAGTTGGATTCACATGACAAATAACTAAACAAAGTAACAAAACAATGCCACATAAACTATATGGTCTTAGGTAGAGGTGCAAACGGGTCGGGTTAATCCCGACCGATTCGGCATCGAATCCGATTGATGCCGAATCCGATTGGTACCGAATCCGGAGAAAAAATATGGGTTAGGATATGGTAACAGCAATATCCGTCCCGAATCCGATATGTCTTCAGTTTGATTTCAGGTTAGTGCTACTATTTGACGTTTCATTTTCTTTTGCAATGGTAAAATAAAATCTTCCACATCGCTATTAAGTAGTAACATCAAGTTCTTGACAAGATCGTCCTCCTACTCCATTTGTTGTACTGCATACATTCCTTACAAACAAGTAGGGGTGCAAACGGCTCGGGTTAATCCCGATCGATCCGGCACCGAATCCGATTGGTACCGAATCCGATTGGTACCGAATCCGAAGAAAAAATATGGGTTAGGATATGGTAACAACAATATCCGTCCGAATCCGATCCGTTTGCACCCCTTGTCTTAGGTGCGAAGCAAACATTAGCAAATAAATAAACCCGTTACATCAGTTAGGACTAGGGCTAGTGGGCTACTTAAACACAATTGGTTAGTTGATATGATTATGTCAAGAGATAAATATGCCCGTAAGTATGTATAGTGAGAACTCCAAAATGAAGGGTCATTGGATGCACGTTGGATTCATAAACTATAAATCAACTTGAATAGTACCAGATAGCAATTTCGTCTGAATTGAGATATTGATGACATGTATCAAAGTTGATATAGGTCAGTTTTAACAACATTTCCTCTTGTCCATGCCAAACTAGGTTACAGTTGTGATCGAAAACATATGCTATATTTTATATGTACAATAATATGTTTCGATGGCAACAAAAAAAATTTAGGTGCCCAAGTATAAATTTTACTATTATTTTGCTCCATTAAACAAATATATGTAGTGACGTGTCATTCCTTTGAATCTTCAGTATAAGGATGTAGATGGGGTTTTCCAGATGAGAAAACAACATTCTATTTATATTCAAGATTATTCTGCATAAATTTTAAAAACAATTGAATCAGGCAATAAATTATTACTTGTATGTATGTTGTTACAGACTAAAGAGATAGTTGCTTAACAAAATTGTAAATGATGAGAGGATTCATTATGTTAAGGATAAGAATAGGAAATAGAATATGACTCTTATCTGTTTCCTTATATGACTTGTATTCCTTCTTTATAACCCCTTGTACTCTCTATATATATTGCCCTTTGGGCCTTATGAATACATGCACAATATTCCTAACATGGTATCAGAGCTAGGGCTCTGACCTTGTTTCTTCCGCTGCCGCTGTTGCCGCCACCGCCGGCCGTCATTGCCCGAGCCGCCACCGCCACCGGGTTGTTGTCGCCCGAGCGCCGCCGCCGCCAGATCCGCCGTGTTGTGTTGCCGTCGCCGCCGCCACGAGCCGCCATGTCGCACGCCGCCGCCACCGATCCGAGCGTGTCTTCACGCCGCCGAGCCACCGTTGGTCGACTTCGCTGGCCGTCGCCGGCCGCCGCCACCGGCCGCTATCATCGCCGCCACCGAGCAAGTCGCGGTGCCACCGCCGCCGCTCTGCCGCCAACACCAACATCGCCGCTTGGATCGTCCGACGCCACCGCCCGCCACGGATCCGACGCGCCGGATCCACCGTCTTGGGTCCTGCTGCCTGCAGCGCGCCAGCCCGATCCGATCGTCTTGGCACGACCGAGCCACCGCCGCAGGCTAACTCGCTGAGCCGTCGCCGGTTGCTACCGCCATCGGTCGCCGCCGCCGCTCCGCTGGTCTCCCTCCCTCTCGGTGTTTCCTCACGTGAGTTGGTTAGAGTCGGCCGATTCGGCCGGATATATTTGTAAAAGAAAAAAAATGTTGCTCTAACCGCTGCTGTTAACGAAGTCTAACAGTGGCGCCGTCCGGTATCTGTTGACTTCGTTGTTTGGTCGCCGCGCCGTCCAACGCCGCCTACCAATGGCTTCCGTTCCATCTGCTGCGATCCCATTCTCGGGAACAAAGCTCCATGGAATGAACTACATATTATGATCTTCCCTCATGGAGATTACGTTTGATGGTCTTCGTCCTTGGGGACATGTTACCGGTGCACGTCCTTCTCCGTCACCGCCGGTTCAGCCTCCCCCGAGGCAGTCTACTTCTGCACCTCCTGGAGCAGATGAGGCTACTAAGGAGAAGGCAGAGGCTGCTGCCGATCTTCGATGAGGTTTTCAAGATGCCATTTACGCTTTCGGCGGTGTCTTGATGAGGCCCGTGTTCGTGCCATCCTTGTGGTCGTCGGCGACTCCATTCGGCCGGATATCGTTGGTCTGCGGTCTACTCGATAGATCTAGGAGTACTTGCATGAGCGATACCAGCAGAGCAGTGATGCTCAGTTCTTTTCGCTTCAACGTGAGTTGGAGACGCTTCGCCAGGGAGATTCTTCCGTCGATGACTTCTTCTGAGCTCTGGCTAGCCTCTGGCGTCAGCTAGATGAGCTAGCTTCTCCACTGTGCCAGGAGTGCCACAGAGTTCAGAAGGCGGATCATGATCGTCTTTATGATTTCGTCTGTCGTCTTCGCTCAGAGTTTGAGCCTGTCAGAGCTCAACTGTTGAGCCGCTCGCCACGACCGTCACCGAGGCTCTTTCGACACTTGGCCGCGGCTTCGCCTCGAGATAGCGACAGATCTGCTCCAACCGTGCTTGCCTTCCTCTTCGACTACACCGACGGTTCCTGCTACGACTACGGTTTCTTCCCAAGTGCCTATTTCCGCTCCTGCCTTTGCACCAACCGGAGTTCAATGCAACTCTGCAAGAACTTGGGCATGACTACGAGTTGTGTGGTGCGAAAAAGCGAAATAAGGCGCGTGGGGTGGACAACCAGGCGGGGAGGCCCTTCCTTCACGGAGGACAAACCGGCTCATCGGGATCTCGGCGAGGTGACTACTGTTCGGCAGCTACGCCATGCTTTACTTGACTCTCTCTTCTCATGAGTTCGCGATCTAGCTCGGACATCTCCCGGTACCTCTTGGGTTCTAAATTCGTGTATCTTTCCACATGACATCTGATTCCATATCTTTCATTTTAGTGGGACCTCCTGCCCTTCCTATCTCTACTCTGATGCGGATGGTACTTCCTTGTCTCATTAGTTGTCGAGGCACTCTTTGACCACCGATTTTTACGATCCATTGTTTCTTTGTCCCCAACTAACCATGCTTCTTTCGATTGGGACGACTCACCGACCTTTGGTTGTAGGGTTGGTTTGACTCTCACACTGTTTCGTTCGGGATCGACGAGGGGAACGATACTTGGGACTGGCCGCCGCCGTAGGTATCGTCGTGGTCTCTACATTCTCGACCGTCTTCATCTTAGTCCACTTGATTGCTCCTACCACGTCTCCTGCCACGTCGACCTCCACTGCCACTGCTGCCACCACCCCTAGAGTTTTTGCGCAGTGGCATCACCGTTTAGGTCACCTGTGTGGGTCTCGTCTTTCGTCATTAGTTCGTCAGGGTGTCCTTGAACATGTTACTGTTGACACGTCAATGTTTTGTCGAGGTTGTAAGCTGGGCAAACAGCTACAACTTCCTTATCATTCTAGTGAGTCCTTGTCTTCTCGTCCTTTTGATTTAGTTCATTCAGATGTATGAGGACCTGCGCCTATTATCTCCAAAGGCGGGCATAAATTTTATGTTATTTTCATTGATTACTATTCTCGTTTTACTTGGCTTTTCCCTATGTCTAATCGTGGTCAATTTCTTGCGATCTATCGTAGCTTCGCCATGATGGTTCGTACTCAGTTTGAGTCCTCTATTCGTACTTTTCACTGTGACTCTACTGGCGAGTATTATTCTAGTGCGTTCAGACAATTTCTTTCTAAGAAGGGCACTCTTTATCAGTCTTCTTGTCGTGGTGCCTATGCTCAGAATGGGGTTGCTGAATGAAAGCATCGTCAGCGATTGAGACCGCCGCGCCTTCTTCTTGCTTCTCACGTTCCCCACGTTCTAGGTCGAGGTTTTCTGGTGCATATCTCATTAATATGCAGCCTTCCACTGCTCTTAAGGATGTTAGTCCTATAGAACGTCTCTACTCTAGAACCCCCCAGTACAGTCATCTTCGTGTTTTTGGCTGCACATGTTTTGTCCTGCTGCCGCCTCGTGAGCTCACTAAACTGATAGCTCAGTCAGTCGAGTGTGTGTTTCTTGGGTACAGTTCTGAGCATAAGGGTTATCGTTGCTATGATCCTTCTACTCGACGGATTAGGATCTCACGAGATGTTGTCTTTGACGAATCTCGACCTTACTTCTATTGAGATTCGGCTCTTCACACTACTTCCATCATGGAGACGATCTCCTGGTTGTCTCTCCCTGACTCTTCACCCATTTTCCTCCTTTCCCCGCCTTCGGTACCTTCACCTCCTGTGTTGCCTCCTGCAGCACCTCCTCTTGCTCCTATGGCACCACCGTCTCGTTTGTCTGGGGTGCACTACTCTAGACGTCCTCGTACTTCACCAGATCCCTCTCCTAGTCTCTTGCCGACACCGACGTCTGATTCATCCAATGATGCTCCTCGTTATGCCCTTCGTGACCGGGCAACCATTCGGCCTCCTGATCGTCTTGTTTTTACTTCGACAGTTCATGCTCTCTGTCACTGAGCCTAGTTCTTATCGTGAGGCTGCTTCTCATTCTGAGTGGCAGCTCGCTATGACAGAGGAGCTTGATGCGCTTCGTCGTACAGAGACTTGGGATTGTACCGACACCTGTGCACGCTCGTCCTATCACATGCAAGTGGGTGTACAAGATTAAAACCAGGTCTGACGGTACTATTGAGCGCTACAAGGCTCGTCTTGTGGCTCGTGGTTTTCAACAGGAGTATGGTCGAGATTACGATGAGACATTTGCCCCTGTTGCTCATATGACCACTGTTCGCACGCTTATTGCGGTTGCTTCATTCACGGTGGTCTATCTCTCGGTGGATGTTAAGAATGTCTTTCTTAATGGCGCCCTGCATGAGGAGGTTTACATGCGACCACCACCGGGTATTCTGCTCCGGTGGTCATGTCCGCTGTCTTCGTGCTCTTTATGGTCTAAAACAGGCCCTCGTGCACGGTTTGCTGCTTTTACCTCAGTGATCACCGCTATCGGTTTCACTGTCAGTGCCCATGATCCTGCTCTATTTATCTATGTCTCACCTCGAGGTAGGACGCTGCTTCTATATGTGGGTGATATGCTCATTACTGGTGATGATCCCTCATTCATCGCATATGTGAAGAAGCATCTCAATGAGCAGTTTCTGATGACTGGCCTTGGCTTGCTTACATACTTCCTTAGGATTGAGGTTTCTTTTACGCCTGAGGGTTACTACCTCTCCCGCCAGTATATCCAGATCTTCTTGATCGATGCAGTCCGACCGATACTCGTCTTCTTGAGACTCCTATGGAGCTCTCTTGACTTCGTACTCTTGATGGTGATCTTCTTGAGGATCCTACTCGGTATCGCCATATTGTTGGGAGTTTGGTATATCTTGTGAGCACTCATCCTGATATTGCTCATGCTGTCCATATCCTGAGTCAGTTCATGGCTTGCCATACTAATCTTCACTACAGTCATCTTCTTCGTGTTCTTCGCTACTTGCGTGGGACCATCTCTCGTCGTTTGTTTTTCCCTAGCTCTACCTCACTCCAGCTTCAGGCGTACTCTGATGCGACCTAGGCTAGTGATCCTTTTGATCGTCGTTCTCTTTCTGCTTACTGTGTTTTTCTTGGCTCCTCCCTGATTGCTTGGAAGACAAAGAAGCAGACTACAGTTTCTCGTTCGAGTGCAGAGGCTGAGTTGATAGCTATGGTAGCTGTGACAACAGAGATTACTTGGTTGAGATGGCTACTTACAGATTTTGGCGTACTTATGAGGGGACCTACTACTCTTATGACTGACAATACAGGAACCATCAGCATTGCTCGTGATCCAGTGAAGCATACGCTCACCAAGCATATTGGTGTGGATGCTTCATACACTCGCTCCCAGGTGTAGGAGGGTGTACTTGCTCTTCAGTTTGTGTCCTCAGAGATTGCTGACTTCTTCACGAAGCCACTGATTAGAGCACAACATTTGTATTTTCTCTCTAAACTCAGTGTGTGTGATCCACCATGAGTTTGAGGGGGTGTTAAGGATAAGAATAGGAAATAAAATAGAACTCTTATCTGTTTTCTTATATGACTTATATTCCTTCTGTATACCCCCTTGTACTCTCTATATATATTGCCCTTTGGGCCTCATGAATACATGCACAATATTCCTAACACATTATATATCAAGACACACAGTACTTGTAACTAAACATTTTCATTCAGGAAAATAAGTTGGCTTCCATGAGAACTGTAATTTGGCATGGCTGAAACAAAAACGATAAAGCCAGGTGCTCAACCCATAATATCAGGATTGGTTCCTAATTTCTAGTGTCAAAATCTCCACTTCACACAGAACATTAAAACATCTGGTTAGCCGGGTTTTAAACCCGAGCCTATTTGCTCTCACTTTGCTTGCATGGGCCCAGCTCATTTGCAGCTGATGATATGCAAATAAACTTCGAACTGTATAACATATAACCATGCAAAGAAAGTTGTCCAATATTTTTATTTCATACCTTCTAGTTCAATTCCATGACCATGCATTTCACATGAATCTATTCTGTCCTTCAACCGTTCTGACACAATGAAATAGTCAATCCGCATTTTCTTTCCTCGGTGCCTGAAGAAATATGTAAGCAACAAATCAGTCTCTATGGAAAAAAGATGAAACACATAAACTCCAGCATTAGCATTCATAGTTAGTAATAACATAGCAGTTAGCACACTAGTCCCTATGTTCATCTTGCTTTGAGGATCAAGTTTAGGACTAAGAAAAAGATAACAGATTATATGAAAAAATAGTATTTGGGTGCACCTAAACAATATTCCAACTGAAATAAGACAACTGTGTACAAACTTTCAAAAGACCAGTTAAAACTCTCGAAAGAACATTGCATAACAGCAGAACATAAACAACTGCATTCATGCTGTCAATTTCTTTTATAAATGGCTAAAATAAAATCAGATCGTTGAGATGGAGGATAATATTAATGGTAAACATTGGAAGACCACATGTTTCTGAAGCACCATATCTATACAATAGGGGATCAAATGCAGACATAAAAGATAACATCAGAATAACATTTCACATGGGCACATCCTTCAACAATGTAGAGATAAGATCTGATAAACAAATGAACACTATAATTCACAGTAATATAATCATGGAAATCTTTCTTACTTGCCAATTGGATGCCCAGACCAAGAGAAGCCACAGTCCATGTCCTTTTCTTTGTGCAGGTATCTGTAAGCATCAACTAGCTTTCCCCTGTATATCCAGATTGCAAGTCCATAAGGTAGTCAAGAAAATAAATAATCAATAGTGAAATACTACACAAGTCTCTGATTCATGTGTCTGAAGAAAAACACAGCTGGATGTATATTTGGGATTCATCTAATTTCTCATCGGCACAAGTGTATAATTTTTTTATCAGATTCTAAGAAGAATTCCCCACTTTACACATGAGAATGGAAGAACAGGTGCATGCTTAAGCATAGGGCATCCCTCTGGATTTTATTGCATGGCAAGCCCAACACGAGGTACATGATAAGGACGAACCATTTCTTTGTGGAATCTGAGCTTTGTGCTTTTTGTTCTTTTGGGTGAGCTAGAAAATGGTAACACTTATTTTTGGATGCTCTTTTAGTCAGAGTTGTTAAAGCTTGCTTGGTCTCACATGAGATTTTTTTTTCTCGAACGCGCAGGAGAACTGCGCATCAATATATTAAGAAGAAGAACAAATGAGTCTAAGAAGACTCTTACAACCCTTACCAAAAGGTGAGGTTAAAAGCCAAAGGACAAAGGAACTAGAGAAACACCAAACAACCAAAAACACAACCTCAACACCTAAGGCCAAATGGCACAAAGGCCCTTGGCCCCCGCCAAACACCACAACTTGGCCTCTTCTCTAATGTCTTGCAAAACAATGCTGACATTGGGCGAGACACCATCAAAAATACAACCATTCCTATGCTTCCAAACCCTCCAAGTCACCAACACGACCAAAGTGTTAAAGCCCTTGCGGTGCTGCTTAGGGACGCAATGCAAAGCTTGACGCCACCACAAGGTGAAGACCAAATCATCGGGGCCGGGAGTTAACCGCTGCAATCACATGAGATTTTTCACTGGACATTTTTGACATGTTGCAAGTTGCTAGAAGCCAGGCCAATGGTTACAAATCATTTTTGAAGGAACTGATAACCTTCGGCTTCTGGCATATTTGGATTCAATGAAACAGATGTATTTTTAACAAAGTTCCCCCAAACAAATTCAGATGGAGGAAGCTCCTGCTTGTTGATGTTAAGCTTCTGAAGGAAAGGGCCTCACAGGCCTTACAATGTCAACTAAAAGCAAACTAACTAATTAATAAGAGTAAATAGAAATTTGTGGTCAAAGTTGTTTTTTGGGTACCATGTCAATTTCCATACATCACTTATTTGTGACTGGAGATATATCATAGACTGTCACTGGTGTTAAGGGTCCTATTTTATTCTTCCTTATCAAGAATAAATCATAGATTGTCAGGATGCAATATATTATTTGTTGTTAAGGACTTCTTTTTTTTTGGTCAAGATGTATGCTGTAAATGATAGTGTATATTGAACATGTTAGATCTGGTATAGAACCATCTTTTTCACTATTATGTTGAACATTTATCTCACTGAAGTACTCAATAATAATCTACTTATGTTTGCATGATTCATCATTCACATATGAGATGCTCATTTTGGTATGTTATGTTGTTGCTGGATCTAAATAGAGATGCTAGTATGCTCAGGCTTATATGAATGTGAGGCCTCAGTTGAGGTGAAAATGGGGTTGCTGAGGTAGACTGAGGATGTGAACTAAACAATCATTCAAAAAATATAAAAGACTCAATTGGTGGTGAGTGGCTAGTAAATGTCTCCTCCCCTTACACCTCCCCATTCCACCTCTCTAAAAAACCTCTAACAAGAAAAAAAAAAGAAGAAAGAAACCATTCCAAACAAAAAAATAATTTATATCAAATTTTATTCTTAACCTAATAAAACGCAAGAAAAAAACAATGCGAAGCTTGAGGGTGAGGTGCAAGCCTAGCCTGGGAACAGCGGCTTACATGATGAGATAATATGATTTTTTATCTGTAACAACGCACATGCATTCAACTAGTGTATATAAGTTGTCAAAATTTTAAAACGTTGGCTGCACTCGTTCTTGGATGATATCTATTTGAGAATGGAGGAAGTGCCACTTATCAAATGAAAAAAAAGTACCAAGGTTGAATCTGAACTGTGTTTTCAAGGGAAAATATTGACTTGTATTAGTTTTCACCTACTGGGACAATATATTGCCAAAGCGCTGTCTCTCTGCTAACGTGAATCCTGGTTGTCCACAGTCCTACAGAGTACATAAAGAGATTTCATTGTATTAATGCAATAACCAAAAAAAGTACATCCGTAAAAGGATACAAGTGGTCTAGTAAAACTGAAAGATGCACTCAAAGATGTGAAGTCACATATGATGGAGAGTAGGACCTCATATGAGAGTCCAGTTAATAGTTATTGAACAGGCCATTGGCTGTTTAAGTTTCTGTTTGTGGTTGTTGTTTTGTGCTGCATTATGCTGTCAAATTATGTCTTGGTGAAAAACAGATCAGAATAAGTTTCAGTACGAAGTCTTGGTAAAGACACAACTCTTATGGCTTATTGTCGATAAGACTGTTGAAGTGTAAGTGAATTGCCCATCATTCCTCATCAGCTTAAGTTTTTAGGTGAATTGGTTGGTGCATGCAACTTAATATGGTATCAGAGCCAAGAGGTCCCAAGTTCAAGACCTGATTGACGCAATTAAAAAAAATTAATTGTAGTCCACTTCTATTCCACGTATTAGGCCTAAGGGAGCCTACACGTGAGGGGGAGTGTTGAAGTATAAGTGAATTGCCCATCATTCCTCATCAACTTAAGTTTTTAGGTGAATTGGTTGGTGCATGCAACTCAATAAAGACAATCCTTATAGTTATAGTTATATGCCGTATATGAAGTTGGAAGGATTAATAATAGAATTCGAAATCTCAAACAAAAAAGAATGAACATAATTTAGGCCCGTTCATATTGGCTTTAGCTTCTGGCTTCTGCTTTCAGAAGCCAAAGCCAATTCGAACGCCCCAGCTTATATAAAGCACTACAATTTATCAGTCACTACTTTGCGCTTTCACATGTTGTAACACACTTTGTATTTTATTATGTCACAATTCCGTAAGTCATATAATGGTCAGAATATTGTAATATTTTTTTTGCACCATCTTTCTTACATAATGCATTACTATTCATCAACCACAGCCGAAAACCATCATCAAAATCCAATACGAATATGCCCTTTGTGAACTATGGGTCAGCACCTAATGAACTGTTGTTAGCCTATTTGCTTAACTTTTCACAGGATTCGCATGCTTGCGGGCTAATGCCACACATCTAATCCGAAGGAGCTAATTCCCAAGGCCAGCCTGTTTGCTGCACTGGCTAGCACCGTCTCCAATGGGGTTTGTCCTGTAGGTTCATTAGTGAAAACTTTTTGTCCTGAGTTTGCTTTTGTTTTTGTAGACATGCATTATTTTATTTGATAAAAAACTTGGCAATTGCAAAGCACTACATTGAAATTTTGAATGGAAAACACAATCAGTAAAAATATGATAAAATAAGTATTGAATGAACATATATTCAGGAGATGTTTATTTAGCAAAAAGTGGTAATATAATAGCTAGATGACCCATATCGGACTTCCATGACATGCATCATATACAGGAGTATCAAAGGATGCACAAGGAATTAAGGCAAGATAAAAGTTTTTGCCCAGGCTGATGGCATGATAACAACAATCACCTAGCTAAACTGGACGTTGTACAACAGTATCCAAGACTTGCATTTGTAAAGTAAATAGTACCTCTTTATTTGGAGGGATATATCCATTGAGCTTAGCACTGCTAAAAAAGTCAGGATGGCTGACGTCGATTTCATCATGACTGAAAAATTTCAAAAAACAAGTGAAGTTAAAAAGCTAAGGTTAGCTGATGAAAATTTCAAAAGGTGATTATTACTATTTTTTGTCTAGCAAACATGAATTCCTATAGGATGTCCACATAAAATTTTGAAATTTTGCTCCCTTTGAAACCTTTGAAAATTCTAGTACATGTTTGGAAATCAATTATGAACTTCAATTCTGAAACAACTGATATGATTCACAATTACTTGTAGTGCATTTCCTAAGTATGAAGTCTTGGTTAACCAAATGAAAAGTAAATCAACATCTCTAATGTTTTGTTAATCCATGCGATGTTCAGAAAACATAAACTACTTTATCAATAATGAGTTAAATATACCAAAATGATCAACTGGAAAATGTTTAAATCAGTGGAAGATGCTATTAGAAAGAATAACTTTTCCAACATATTGCACTGAAGTTTAAAAAGTTTGACAGAGCAAAAAGCATGTCCCCTAAACTTGCCGACCTTTTCATCTCGGGGGTCTTGGTATCTCTGACCTCCAGCGCATGGGATGGGCCCTTAGAATGAGATGGCTTTGGCTTCAGAAGGTTGATCCTGACAGATCTTGGGCCCCCTTTCCGATCCAGGTTCACCATTGTGTTCGGTCCTTCTTCTCTAGTGCAATCTACACTGAGGTCGGGAATGGCGCTCGCACCTCTTACAGACGAGATAGATGGATTCATGGAAAAAGGATCGTGACTTGGCTCCCTGCCTTTTTGCTTTGGTCCCCAAGAGACATGTCAATAAGCGCACGGTGAGGGAGGCACTCACAGGGCACAACTGGACTGCGGATTTGATAGGAGCTTTGACGGTCGGAGCCATTGTTGATTTTCTGAACCTTTGGGATCTCCTCTCTCAGGTGGAGCTGCAGCCCGCTTTAGAAGATAAACACATTTGGCGCTTCACTGCCAAAGGAATTTATTCAGCAAAATCAGCTTATGAAGGTTTTTTCCAAGGAGGCATTGAATTTAGCCCCTGGGAGCGAATTTGGAGATCTTGGGCCCCAAATAAATGTCGTTTCTTTTTGTGGCTGGCTGCACACAATAAATCTTGGATCATGGACCGTCGCATGCACGGGATTGCAACACCCCTCATTTGCCTTCTTTGTGATCAAGAGGAGGAAACCATTAACCACCTCTTGATCTCATGTGTGTTTGCCCGCCAATTTTGGTTTGACATGCTTCAAAGGTCGATTACAAAACCTTTCCCTCTCAGCTGGAAGAGCTCTCCTTTGAAGATTGGTGGTCCAGATCTCACAGCGCAGTCCATGGCCAGGTCCGGCAAGGCCTTAACTCCATCATTATTTTGGGGGCTTGGTCTCTTTGGAATCTTCGCAATCGCTGCGTGTTTGATGGGGTTGTGCCGGAAGTTAGGACCCTTGTGTCTCTTGTCATGGAGGAGATGAGGATTTGGAGTTTGGCCGGTGCAAAGGTATCTCTTACCTAACTGCCCCGCCTTAGTTCTTGGTTTAGATCCCCTCTGGTCGAGGTCGTTCTTGTTGTTGTTTTAGGATAGTTTCCTAGAGCCTTTGTGGGTGGTGTGTGTGTGTGTTTTTGAGTCTGTAAAGTTCTCCTATTTGGACTGTTTCCCCTTCTTAATACAATGATACGCAGCTCTCCTGCGTGTTCGAGAAAAAAAAAGCATGTCCCCTTGTCAAGGAGCATCCTGTGATTTGCATTGAAAATATTGAAAGCTCGGAGATGGACAATAGTTTTGTTTGAGAGAAAGCAACATGACATCCAACAACTAGTTAATGTTAATTTGATTTCTACAGGATTAGTATGCCAATTTACTCTTATGCAAGTCTTACATTAATAATTGATATTTAACTTCTGAGGTTCATATCTATAGTAATTACACAGAGATGAAAATAAAGATCCAGCCATGACAATGATCAGAAAAGGTAATGATCACAAACAGCAAATAAAGCAATAGCAAGGGATCATGACCCTGCTAAAAAAAATTTGAAACCATGATTGCTAACCAGTTTTGTTGTTTAGTGGAAGCCAGACTTGGAAAACAAATCATGGCAGTAGATGGATACAGGACTGCAGTGTCAAAATACTATTGGAAATAAGAGAAATTGTCCTGCATAATTCATCTTGCAGTGCCTCATGCGTATTACATCATATAATATATATTATCTTTTTTTATGCAATATATATCACATCTGATTATGTGTATGTAAGTAGTTACCATAATACCATGCACTATCAGTAACCATGACAGAAAATTGTTCAGAAGGTTTTGCTGGGTATTGTTTTTATGCTATATACCAAGATAATTCTTACACCAGGATTGAATTTAAATACTAGTAAAGGTAGTACATGAAGATGTAACTGCATAGCAGGTGTATACAAAAGCAATACAAAAGAATCAGCAATAGGTTCTTAATTACCTAACATTCAAGTCTCCACACCAGATTAAGGGTTTGTCTACCAGTTGAACAAACTCCAACATTTTTTTATCCCACTTTCTTCTTCTTTGAAATGAATTTTCCTCCTCCTTCCACCCATTGTTTGGAGCATATGTGTTTAGTAACAGGAATGATCCAAATTCCGCAATGATGACACGACCATCTGTTTCATGCCTAGAAGCTGAAAAGGATGGGAAACTGGATTGTAAGAAAGAATAACAGTTCATGAGAAATTTAATCATGGAAAGCAGACCATAGTTCAAAATTGCCAGTCTGTTAACAAGCTTTTTGCCCTGTACCTTGTCATTCTTTGATTTAAGCTTTGCTACAGAATAAAGCTGCATATTTGTCTGTTGAACATATCTACAGAAGATGAAGAGGTACAAAGTGGCATGCCAATGTGCTATCTTAACTCCAAATATGTCAAGTATTTTTTCAACATGTTATACATACAGTTAAATGATATTCCTATATCCAATTGCCCCTTTATTTCAAAATGACCATAATTTTTTTGGACTTTGTTTGTGTTGTGGACTCGTATTGGGGGAAATTTTATACACGAAGATGTGCAAAGACAGCAGACGGAGAGGTTGCGTCGAAGTTCGCACCGATGGCCGAGTCAACGTTCGGACCGATGGCCAAGAAATTCGGACCAATGGCCAAGGCGCTCGGCGCGTTCAGGCGACCCATGGCCAAGTTGGCGGCGGGCGGTCGGAGGCGGTGGCGAGTTGGACTTCAGGGATGGGAAAAGACTTACCGACACAGCGACGCCGCTGTCGACTCATGGGATTCGCATCACCATCTTCCTCTCGACATCCGCCATCTCTCTACCTCGCCTCCCTCCGTGGAGGACATCTTCCCCGCCCGTCCCGCTCCGTGGCCGCCTCCGCCGGGATCCGACTCCGCGCTAGATCCGCCGCCGCCGGATCCGGACTCCCGCCGGATCCAGAGATGGGGAGGCGGGCATGGATCCGCTGGGAGAGATGGGGAGGTGGCGGGATCTGCGTGGGAGATGGGAGGCGGCAGTGATCTGCGGGAGGAGGCGGCGGTGATCATGTGGGGAGATGGAGGAGGCGGGCGGGATCTGCGGGGGGGGGAGGCGATCTGCGATGAGAGATGGGGAGGAGGCGGCAGGATCATGCGAGGAGCCCAGGCGACGGAATAGGGTTAGGGTTAGTCGGGAGTCGATCCGAACGTTGGATTTTCATCGACGGTCTAAAGTCTAACTTTTTTGAACATTAGTTATATGATTTGATGACTCAATCGAGATGTTAGATCTTCATCGGACGGTCCAAAATCTAACTAATTTTCATCTAAACATCAAATATATACTTATCTTCTACCTATTGTCCTTATTTTTAATTCGTACTGTCTAGGCCCTCGCTTAGGCCCCGCCTAGGCTCCCTAGGCGCTAGGTTTCACCGCCGCCCCTTAGCCTAGCGCCTACTTAAACACGTGACAAAGAAATATCAGATCAACGTGAATACAGGGTGAAGTCCGATGGCAAACAACAGTCTTCTAATAGTAAGATAGCTAATGGGAAAGTATTGCTTTTAAGTTGTATCAGAGTCGATCTTCGAGTTGTAATAGGATAGTTTACATCTAATAAGTCAGTTTGGTCTAGTGCTATTTAAAGGGGCGTGAGTTGTATTTTGGGGGTAAGAAATAAGAATCCTATTCTTCTAACTTTGGCGTCTCAGAGCCTCAAGGCTGCCGGCGAGAATCCTGGTTCAGCTGCAGAGGGCGAGATCGATATCTTCCGCTATCCCTTGCGATCCAATCCCAGTTCCCGAGCCAGTTTGCTTCCACCCCTGACCACCCACCAGAAACAAGTTCATAAGCCTGATACCAAATTGTGGTGGTGGATTAGCGAAGTTTCCATGGATGAGGGACATTAGCGAAGTCGCACCAAGATGCAATTTCGCGGCTGCAGCAAGAGAGGCATGGCGCATCAGGCAGCAATCTGGATCCTAGCGACAGAAGCTGCACCCAAGAGGGATCTTGTGGACAGAGGGCAAAGAAGGAGGATGATGGACGAGGAGCACCACGCTACCACAAGCTCAGTTTCCCGATTTATGATGGCGAGGGGATCCTCTTCCGTGGCTTAACCTCTGTAGCATACTTGGGCCACATTATCTCCCGACACGGCGTATCCATGGACCCTGAGAAAGTCTTAGCTGTGACAGATTGGCTGCAGCCTACATCGGTACGAGCTTTGCGGGGATTTCTAAGCTTGGAAGGTTATTACCGTAAGTTCATTCGGAATTATGGAACCCTGGCTTCTCCTCTCACCAAGTTATTAAAGAAAGAGGCGTTTGAGTGGTTCATTCGGAATTATGGAACCCTGGCATCTCCTCTCACCAAGTTATTAAAGAAAGAGGCGTTTGAGTGGTCCAACATGCTGATGAGGCCTTTCATGCTCTCAAGAAGACTCTCACCTCAGCCCTGATGTTACAGCTACCAAATTTTTCTAAACAATTTGTGGTAGATTGTGACGCCTCCGGCTCCGGATTTGGAGCAGTACTTCATCAAGGCAAATGGCCCATGGCTTTCTTTAGCCATCCTATGGCACCTCAACATGCGAAATTAGCGGCGTATGAGCGGGAACTTATTGGATTGGTTAAAGTGATCCAACATTGGCGGCAATATCTTTGGGGACATGCTTTTCTCATACGCACGGATCATTATAGTCTCAAATTTCTATTGGATCAGCGTATTTCCACCATACCGCAACACCATTGGGTTAGTAAACTATTTGGATATGATTTTTTAGTTGAGTATCGTCCAAGGCGACACCACATGGCTGCGGATGCTTTGTCCAGACGTGATGCCCAGGGGACGGCCGTGTATGCAATTTCCAGTCCGCAGTTTGAATGGTTCGATCACTTACGACAGGTGTTGTCCTCTTCACCCGACTTACGAGCCTTCAGTGATCGTGTGCTTCCGGACAAGAGGGCCCAGAGTGGCGTTTGGTGGATGGGCTGTTATTATATAAAGAGAAGTTGTTTCTTCTGGCTGAATCACCCCTTTTGCCACAAATTTTAGAGACCAATCATGGGGCAGGTCATGAAGGAGTTCAGAAGACCTTACATCACGTTCGTGCTCATTTTCATGTGGTTGGATTACCACGGGTGGTCCGTAATTGGTGAAAAGTTGTTTGGCCTGTCAACGTAGTAAGATGGAGCATCTGCATCCCGCAGGATTGCTTCAGCCGTTGGAGGTTCCACGCACAGTCTGGTCAGACATTTCAATCGATTTTGTAGAGGGATTACCTAAAGTACATGGCAAGTCCATTATTCTAACGGTGGTTGATCGCTTCTCCAAGTATGTACATTTTATTGCTCTAGCACATCCATATACTGCAGTTTTTGTTGCCCGTGCTTTCTTTGACAACATTGTTCGGCTCCATGGAATTCCTTCCTCTATTGTGAGTGATCGTGACCTGATCTTTACGAGTAACTTTTGGCGGGAGTTGTTTTGATTGGCAGGGTTCAGCTACACTTATGCTCGACTTTTCATCCTCAATCCAACGGAGAGTCGAAAGTGGTAAATTGCATCATTGTCATGTACTTGAGGTGCTTGAGCGGGGATCGTTCGAAACAATGGGTCCAGTGGTTACCATGGGCCAAATATTGCTATAACTCTTCTTATCAGACAACTGTGGGAGATAGTCCATTCCGTGTGGTTTACAGCCGAGATCCCCGCCCTTGCTGGTTTGTGAACCAGGTGTTGCTCGAATAGCTGCGGTTGAAAAACAAATGATGGATCGTGATGCATTTTTGGATGACATACGGGAGCGACTTTTACAAGCGCAGGCCCTTATGAAGAGTCAGCATGATAGTCGCCATCGGGATGTGGAGTTTGTGGTAGGCCAATGGGTTTGGTTGCGTTTGCATCACCGTTTGGCTCTGTCCATCACGCCTCGTGGTGCATCTAAGTTGGTTCCTAAGTACTATGGACCGTTTCAGGTTCTACAACATGTGGGGTCGGTGGCGTATTCATGATGTGTTTCATGTGGCCTTGCTTAAGGCTTTTCATGGTGATCCTCCACCGCTGACTGTACCGAGTTTGCCAGATATTTTGCATGGTCGGGTTCTTCCTCAACCGTAGTTGATCCAGCAGGTTCGTCTTCGTTGGGATCCGTGGGAACATTTGGTGCAATGGAAGGATTGTTCTGCCTTGGAAGCTTTGTGGGTTCTTCTGACTTCTAGCTCGAGGATGAGTTGTTTCAGCAGCAGGGGGAAATGTTGTGGACTCGTATTGGGGGAAGTTTTATATGCAAAGATCTGCAAAGATAGCAGACGTAGAGGTTCGGACCGATGGCTGCGTCGAAGTTCGGACCGATGGCCGAGTCGACGTTCAGACCGATGGCGAAGAAGTTCAGACCGATGGTGGAGAAGCTCGGACCAATGGTCGAGTCGACGTTCGGACCGATGGCCGAGAAGTTCAGACCGATGGTCGAGTTGACATTCGGACTGGCCAAGTTGGACTTCCAGGCGAGGCAAGCGACAGCACACATGACGAAATACAGTCAACGTGAATACAGGGTGGAGTTCGATGACAACACAGCAGAGTCTTCTGATAGTAAGATAGCTAGTAGGAAAGTATTGCTTTTAAGTTGTATCAGAGTCGATCTCCGAGTTGTAATAGGATAGTTTACATCTAATAAGTCGGTTTGGTCTAGTGCTATTTAAAGGGGTGTGAGTTGTATTTTGGGGTAAGCAATAAGAACCCTATTCTTCTAACTCTGGCGTCTCAGAGCCTCAAGGCTGCCGGCGAGAATCCCGGTTCAGCTGTAGAGGGCAAGATCGATATCTTCTGTTATCCCTTGTGATCCAATACCAGTTCCCGAGCCAGTTTGCTTCCGCCCCTGACTACCCATCGAAAACAAGTTCATAAGCCCGATCATAACAGTTTGACACTGCGAATACACCCATATTCTTCCTACCATTAAAAAAACATGAGTATTGGTTGTGGTTGTTTGGAATATATATGCTTTGTCCTCGTACCACTAAAGATTTAATAAATGCCAAAAAAATCCATCAATGAGTTAAAAGTAGCCATGGTTACCATGGCGGAGTCGGCGACCACGGCGAGTGAGCGACGCTCGACGACCCCTAGGCAAGTCGCTATGTTGTACGTGTAGTATCAGGTATGTTACATATGTATACTCGGCAACTCTGCATCGCCCTACATCTAGCCGACCTCTCCTCTCCTCTCTCTCTCTCGCATCTCCGCATCTCCTCTCCTCTCCTCCTCGCCCTCCTCCGGTTCTCCCCCGGTGCCTCCCGCCTCCTCCGCCTCCTCCCTCCCGCCCCCGCCGCTCTAGTGCCTCCTCCCCACCGCCTCACCTCCTCCGCCCCCACCACCTCCGCCCCGCCGCCTCCTCTCCACCGCCTCCTCCTCCCCCGCCGCCACCTTCCCCCTCCCAAGACGCGGCGAATGCCCGTGGCGTCCACCCAGCACCAGTGCAACGCCGTAACAAGCATGAAAGGAGCAAATGCCATCATAAGATTACTAGCTTACCGTGCTTATTAAATCAGATCCTATAACACAATCACGACACTAGACTATGAAAATCAGAAGGGCAGTCCCATTAGTGTAGAGCATGGGACATTATAAATACACTGGTAACAGGGGAAAAGATTGCCCACGCAAGGAAAGTCTAAATTCAAGCATCTCCAAAGCAAACTTACATGTTCTATCCAAATTGAATGACACCTTCTTTGGTTCAAATTTCTTCTTTATAAGCAAAGCTGTGCCTGCGTATTTGGTATCTGAAAGAGACCACCAGACACGGTAGTCTTTGAAAGGTGACCTCGACAAAGCACGCAGCACTATCTGCATGACAGCAAAAAATGATTGAAGAATAACTTCATTGAGCGCAACAAATGCAATTGTAGCAAGGATTGCGGAAGAAAATGTCAGAGTCTGAACTCTGGAAGCTTGCTAGTATTGCAAACACATAAGATGATATTAGTCCAGACTTCAGAATACTTTACTGCTTCCAATTGGGCCAGTTTTGAATCTTTAAATTGAAAAAGAAACACATTCCAAATATGCAATCATCACACATACTGCAAAGTTTTGGGGTGCAATTGATAAGAAACAGAAGGGGTCAATTTCAAATAATCTAGTATCCTCTCAAGATCAAACAAATCAAGATGAAAAATTCACTTTGGAGACATCGAGTGATCTAAATATTCTAGCTTATACAGCAGTCCACTAATGTTGAGAAAAGCACAATGATTCTAGTTTTGTGTAATCACAGAAAAACTCAATAACCTTGGAATTTTAGCAAATGCTTGCGTTACCTGCTTCTCCTCACGTGATGAGCTTGTGTCATCTTTTAGTTCACTAGGATTTTTTGGGGCCCCTTTGGAACCAGCCGCCGGCATCCGCACTTCCTGGCAAAGAAGCTCAGTTAACATCCTTCTCAGAAATTTATAAATAATATGCTTAAATTGCATTTCTGAAGTAATACTAGTAAAGAAAAATTATAGCAGAGAGCCTGCCTAGGGAACAGCAAAAATAGTTGTGGCCATTCTAAAAAATAAAATGAAATAATAATTTGTGGCTAGGCCAACGAAACAGTAAAAGGAGAACCAGTGATAACATTAGGGTTACGGCTGCTCCAGATGTCCTAACCAGTCTAAGGGGATAGGAAATGAAAAAAAACTCTACATGTCCTTTTTCCCAGCTGCTCCAAAAAAAGGGTTTAGGAACCCCTGATCCTAATCTATCGAAACAAAAACCGAAGGTGGATTTGGACTTTAATTATTAGTTTTTGAAGGGATTGGGCTTAATAGGCTAATCCACCCTATCCAACAGCATATCCAGTCAGCAGAATGATATAAAAGATGCTCATGTGCCAATGTAGCATACATTTTCTCATATAATGATTTAGCTTGAGAAAAATACTTCAGGATATGGTCTACAATTTGTTGTGATTATACTATTGCAGCCCTTGGTATGGATGCCAGTGCTTGTGGTAGCATCATAAGTGGCTAACTGAGCAAATAAATAACTGGGATCTGAACACTAGAACCGATAAACAAGTAACAGACCAACTGACACAAGTTGTTCTCAGCAATGTTGCCAACATTAATCCATGGGAAAAGGATGGGCAAAAGATTGTCAGCTCACATATCTAAAATTATTTTTATTGCATTTGGTCTATGTGACAAAATGCTCACCACAACCTCTGCAAACACCACCCTAGCATCTAGATTGTAGAACCCTCACGATTGCGTGTTCCCACAATTCCAGCAATCCAGCAAACCATAATACCATGCGTCATGATGTTCAAATATAACACAGCACACCAAAACCTGAAAAATGAGCAGCAGGGCTCCTCGATGGGCATCATCGATTACCAGCTACTGCGGTTGGCACCTGCCTACCACCACTCTCGCAAGTAATGTGGCACGCTGGCTTCAAATCGCTTCGAAATACAATACACGGAAATGATGCCCACCATGCACTCCAAGATATCATCTAGAAGGCTAGTACCCTGGAGGGCCATAAACATCGAACTTATTTGAATCCATACCTCCTTAAACTAATCTACGCCTAAAAAAGATAACAAAACGAACGCCCCCAACCTGCTCGATGAAATGCCTGTGAGCAACCGCAGTTCTTGCATGCCACATTGCAGCATACTCGCCTAAAAATCGCTCCGCACAGCGCATAGCGTTGCATATTAAGCCCCTAGGGGAGCAAAGAAAGCCCAATCAAACCCTCTAGCTCACCTGGACGCAGATGACGTCGGGGTCGACGCGGGAGACGAACTGGGTGAAGGCCGGCCAGTCGCTCTTCATCCGAAGAAGCAGGCTGTTGGCGTTCCACGTCACGAACTTGCGCGGCTCCTCGCCAGGGCTCCCCTCCCCGTCGCCGGCGGCCGCAGCGGCGGGGGCATCGCCGGAGTCGGAGGCGGCGGATCTCTTCTTTGCCGGGGAGCCATCCTTGGGCACGGGCTGGAAGAAGCGCTTCATCGCCTGCTGCTGCTGCCGCGCGGCGGCGGCGGCGGCGGCTCCTCGCGTTTTGCTAGAATGGAGGAGGGATCGCCGAAAGCGGAAGGTATGAGCAGAACGCTATCGAACTAGCGAAAACGTAATAGAAGCTGCCGCAGGCAGTGGATACGGGTGTGGAAAGAGGATTTTGTACAACCGGTTGCATTCGCACCCTTATCACGGACCGTCCATTTTTGCATGGAGATTTGTGCATGAGAAAATGCAAAACGCAATCACATGCATAATGCCGCATTGTCTTGTATATATACTACATTTTAGGGCTCTCACATCCTTCCATCTTCGATAAGAGATAGAGATACGACAATCAACAATAGAGGAGGCAGTGACCCTATAAACGAGGAGTGGCAGCACAGCAGTGCTCAACTGAAGAGATGGCGTCATGGAAAAACATGTCATACAAGTTTTTTCCCACATGGATTGGGTTGAGATTGAACCCATCCAAACAAGCTATGAGATGGCAATCTGCTTCTCCACTCAGTTTTTCTCAAGTATTTTATCAAACAATATGGTAGATATCTTCCCTCTTAATGTTTATTTGAATGAAGAGGCGGCTCCAAATGCTTCATAGAAAAAGAGCTCAAGCGAGCCTCTAACAAATTAATATTTCCATAAGTTGCCAGTGATAGTTCTTTTTAAAATTCACTGTAAAAGAAGCAATTATCACGGTTTAAAACCTTTAGTTTTTAATAAAACATATGTACAAGAAATTGCCACTTTCTCTTTATTCTGGTATTATTTTTTTTTTGCCCGAAATTTGAATGTGCAAAGACTATTTTGCCATCTTCTTCCTCACCTACCTCTTCTTCCCTATTCTTCCCCGTGCCATGTTCTTCCCAATGCCATCCTGCACCTCTAGTGCCAACGACCTCCTCGCCCTCATCGCTGACTGTCACCCGCGTCGCTCCTCAAAGCCATCGTCGTGCCACCGTGAAGCTCATTACCAGGGCGCTGCTCCCTGGAGCCATCTACAGTTCTACACCGCCATGGACCTCACCGAGTAGAGCCTAGCCAACCTCGTTGATGGCATCGCATGGGATCTCCTCAGCCTCCACCACGTTGAGGAGCTTCGCCTGTCCCCGAGAGGACTAGTCGACACCAGCCATGGCCAGCACAACGGCGGGCCAACGACACACCCACACCTCACCGATATCATCCACCCTCAACATGCAGCGCGCCTCCTCTCTTTCCTCACTGTTGATGATGTCCTCCAGCCCACCCTCTCACTCCCTCCTGTTGGAACTAATCTTGTTGTAGATCGTACTCGTATGTTCGAGTACTGTGAAACCATGTGACAAGTACTCGGTGTGTTCGAGTACTCTGAAGTCGTGATCGAGTATAGGGATCCTCGAGTGTTTGAGTGCTCGTGGTCGTAATCGAGCGCTCATGGTCATAAACGAGTATCTAGACTCGTAGTCATGTGTGTGGTCATGAGTGGTTGCGGTCGAAAGTCATGTGTCCGAGTACTTGTGTTCGAGTACTCGTCTGTAGCAGTCGAAGCATTCGAGTGGTCGTAGAACAATGTTGTAGCTACAGTGGTTGTAAAACTGTGTGGTTGTAAGGCTGTGTAGTAGCGGTCTAGTCGGAGAAGTAGTCGATCGAGTGACGGTCGTAGTAGCGGTTGTAGCCTGAGTCAATAAGTAGTTAGGGGACCGAGTTGTGTGGATCGTGGAGGAATTTCAAGAGTTAAGCACATGATCGTTAATAGTGGGTGAGTGGCCTACATGTGCGGCTAGTTGTATCTACTCAATCGAATGGAATACATGAGCCAATTGCGATAAGTCTTTTGTCTCCCGTGAGTTTGTATTTGTCTCTTAAGAGGGATAGAAAATACAAAAGAGAGTGAGAAATCTCGAGAGATTTCCAACAGTTGGTATCAAAGCCTCAACATCCAGGAGGAGGTGTGAGGAGAAGCTGCCTAGCGATGACTCGTTGGTCGGCGTGATGGTGTGTGTAGTAGCACATGGTAAGGAGCATGACTGTGAAGGTCCACATGGCCATGGCAAGGCCAACGCGGTGTGCCAGATTCGCACGTGACGTGCACACCGGTGGCGGCGACGTGATTGTCGTGGTGTGGCGACGATGGGCGCACCAACGGTAGACTCCATGAGTGGAGGCCAAAGGTGGCGCAGTGTAGACTCCATGCAAGGTGGAGGTCACGAGTGGTGATAGACTCCAGGCAAGATGGAGGTCGGCGGGTAGCCGAGGCCATCATAGAGAAAGGTAGCAGTGTGATCCCGCTCCTAGGAGGAATTGGTGCGAGACCAACAATGGCGCGATGAGTCGTGCGGGGCACCCACGGAGGAGGTATCGATTGGCAGTGAGGCTGCATACAATGTTATCTCACTCGCATTGGGGCCATGAGTAGTGGTGTGAGGCTGCTACAAGGTGGATACCGGTGTTAGGAAGGCATTGTCCGCAAGAAGAAGAGGTTGTTGCGTGTGGCAAGAAGAAGATGCTGCTGCGTGCGGCAAGAATAAGAGGCTGCTGCATGCGGCAAAAACGATGTGGGTCATCAGCATCGTGAGTCGACATGTCAAATGATGACAACAAGATTAGGGGGTTGATTGTTGGAACTAATCTTGTTGTAGGTCGTACTTGTGTGTTTGAGTACTATACTTGTGTGTTCGAGTACTGTGAAATCATGTGACGAGTACTCGGTGTGTACGAGTACTCCATAGTCGTCATCGAGTACAGGGACCCCCGAGTGTTTGGGTGCTCGTGGCCGTAAACAAGTATCTAGCACTTGTAATTGTGTGTGTGGTCATGAGTGGCTGTGGTTGAAAATCATGTGTTCTAGTACTCATGTTCGAGCACTCGTCTATAGCAGTTGGAGCATTCGAGTGGTCGTAGAACAGTGGTCATAGCTACAGTGATCGTAAGACTGTGTGGTCATAAGGCTGTGTAGTAGTGGTCGTAGTCGGAGAAGCAATCGATCGAGTAATGGTCCTAGTAGCGGTTGTAGTCTTAGTCAATAAGTAGTTAGGGGACTAAGTCATGCAGATCATGGAGGAATTTCAGGAGTTAAGCGCATGATCGTTAATAGTAGGTGAGTGGCCTGCATGTGCAGCAGGTTTTATCTATTTAAAGCATCTCAATCGAATGGAATAAATGAGCCATTTGTAGTAAGTCTTTTGTCTCCCGTGAATAGAAAATACAAAAGAGAGTGAGAAATCTTGAGAGATTTCCAGCACCTCCCACCTTGCATCTCAAGCAACCATGGCAGCCTGGGGAAGCAGCAAGGTTACAACACAACTCCTACTCTTCCCCCGCCACCACGGATGTTCTTCACTCCCACTCTAGCACGATGGTTGGCTACCGACGGACCTAGGGAGGCTCAGTTCAGTTGGTACGAGGCATGGAGCTTAATTGAGAGAGAGAAGTTAAGACAGGAAGAGAGTAGAGAAGAAAGAAATGGGGTAGGGTCAAATGTGAAGAAGATGAGGGCATTTTGGTCTTTTTCACATGTGATTTTTTGGGCAAAAAGAAACAAAAATCACCACAATACATGGAGAGTGCCAAATCACATTAATTTCTCTCTTTAGGGTGGCATTTCATCAAAAAAATCTTTCGCTTGACAAATTCACAAAGAGAGATCTTTTGAGTGGCAATTCATCAATTTTTCATAAAAAAAATGTATCGCTTGCTCGTCTCTCACGAAAGAATAAAAGAAGAACATGAAGAGAAAAAGAAAAGGTAATGGATGGAAAATAAGAAGTGAGTTTGAAAATACAGTGTAGCTCCACAGGGGTGCTGCCACGAGCGGTAGGTCTACTGCATTAGTTATGTCGTGCACGGTAGGTTCGTGGGAGGGTTAGATTTGCAAAAAAGTGTGATATTTATGTAATGGATTCAGAAAATAAAACTGCATCTCAGCATGTCGCGTGCATGAATACTGAGTCTGAATCATGACCCAACTATCCTCAGCATATTTACGCACGTGCGTAAGCGGGTCATCACCAATAATAACGTACCCAAAAACAACTCACATCAGCATCAGCGATCCATTGAGCCATACCATACAAGATAGACCCATCGAATGGTGCAATGGCATCTAACTGGTCGGACATATAGGCTGATCTCCTCACATTCGTGTTGGATACCTTTAAGAACCCCATCGACCTTGTCTGCTGGCACCATCTGCCGCTCCTAGCATGCCGTCGATGCATCTGTCTACATGCCACAACCTCTTCTCTTGCTAGGCATCCCCACCGTTCTTAGTCTACACCACTGCAGACTCCTCGACCCCTACGATAGCACGAATGCATGCGGGGGCATCCACGCCTATGACCTCTTGGGTGGCCCCTCTGTCGTAGTGCTCACCAATCAGATATATGATATCTTCGATACCGAAGCCAAATACCTTATCTGGGGTCCTAGCGGTGATAGGTCGCTGCAGGTGTGGAGGAGGATGGAGCCCATTCCCATGCCAGACGACAGCCTCACGAATGTGTCCACGATGATGTTGAAAAGAAATAGAATAGGAGGTAGAAGAGGAAACAGTTCAGAGTTTCAGTCAATCTCACACAACCAAAACATTGCCGCTGCTCTGCCTTTTGTACTCTGTTGTTGTATAATGATTAATGAACACTAAACATGATTACAAGTAACAGAGACTACAATATTTACAGTTCTAAATCTACTTAGTTACAATAGAAAGGAGATATGATTCTATCTCTAGATAACAAACAATTGATTTCTTTAACATCCTCCTTCAATCTTAACCATTAACAAGAATGTTAAGATTGCAACATAAAGTACTGAATATGTACCTTAACAATGGTTTCATGAGGATATCAACGACCTGATCATTAGACATTTTGAAATGAACATCTAGTGCTCTCGTGCAACATGTTCTCTCACAAAATGGAAATCGACCTTAATATGCTTTGTCCTGGCATGAAATATTGGATTTGCAGAGAGATACTTGGCGCCCAGATTGCTGCACCATAGCACAAGCGAATGGGACTAAAAAACACCAAGTTTAGAGAGCAAACACTAAAGCCACACCAATTCTACCGTGCCATTTGCCAACGATTTGTACTTAGCTTCCGTGCTTGATCACGAGACAATGGTCTATTTACGCGAGCTCTATGACACCAAATTGGAACTGAAGAAGATGGCAAAGCCTCCCGTAGACCTGCGATCATCTGAACATCTGACCCAAACCGCGTTAGTGAAAGCACTGATGAGTGTTCAGATCCAAACCGCGTTAGTGAAAGCACTGATGAGCATGGACTATGAATGCCGTATGAACAACCCCATATCTTGAGAAAATTTTAGATAGCATAGAATACACTTCACAACAGTCCAATGACAGTTAGTAAGAGCATGAAGATATTGGTATACTTTGTTTAGGTCATGTGAGCGTGAGATACTGCAATGCTCCTACGGTGCTCCAATACTTTGTCACTTCTAAATCTAATAGCAGGCAACCTCTGTCCTTGGACAGTTTATCAGTGACAAACATGGGAGTTGAAATCGGTCTACATCGTGTCATACTAGCACATTGTAACAACTCTAGAATGTATTTTTTTAGAGTCGACAACATCCCAGTTTTCTTCCGAACTACCTCAATTTCCAGGAAGTAGTGCAAATGACCAAGGTTCTTAATGGCAAAATCTTCCTTCAATTGCTTAAACAAGTGATCTGAGGCTTGAGAAAATGAACTAGCTATGATTAGTTTATCAACATAAACAAGTACAAACATGGTTACTCCCTTTTGTCTAAATATGAATAGTGATGTATTTGATCTTGATGGTGTGAAGCCAAGTTCCTGAAGCTTCATACTAAGCTTGGAATATCAGGCTCTAGGAGCCATAAATTGCCTTCTTCAGGCCATAAATTGCCTTCTTCAGCTTTGCATATGTGATGAGGAAAGTCTAAACACTCAAATCTAGAGGCTATTTCACATATACTTCTTCTAGTAAATCATCATGCACAATGCATTTTCAACGTCTACTTGTCATAGATTCCATCCATTAGACACTGCCATGGACAACATCAACAGAATTGTAGTTGGTTTTACCACTAGACTGAAAATGTATTCATAGTCTATTTCATACTGTTGCTTGAACCCTTTGGCAACCAGTCATGCCTTGTGTTTCACCACGATGCCATCTACCCTTTTTTTTTAGTTTAAACACCCATTTGCTATCAATTAGATTGATTCTTTGTCAAGGTGGAGCCGGCTGCCATGTATCATTGGCATGAAGAGCCTCAAATTCTTCCTCCGTGGCCTTGCTCCAGTCTGGATGTGTGAATGCTTTAACATGATTTGCAGGTTTAGCTACAGTAGAACAGACCCAAGCTTCAGTAGAAAAGGCTCATTTGTTTCGATCATACCTTATGGTGCCATCAGTCACCTCCTTGGGCTATCGAATACCATGCTAAAGCCTTGTTCAATCCATTCAGTGGAGAAAGTATGACTAGATATAACCATAGACAAAGATAATGGACAAAGCTTTAAAATATATAGAAATGAGCTCAAATGATAAAGATGACCAAGAGAGCACTGAATGGATTGAGGGCAAAGGAAAGAGCAAGTTGTCATCAAAACCACTCAAATCCAAAGAAACTTAGGAATTTTCAGAAAGTCTCACTCTAATTCCAAAAGAAAGAGCAAGTATTCCATATGACATTAATCATGGTGAGAAGACACAAAAGAACTGAAGATTTGCGAACAAGATGTCAACTCTCAAGAGAAACTTGTTACAAACTTCAAAACTCAAGAATGTAAATTTCTCCCTATTCTCCTCGTTAGCCTATGTATGCATTTTTGTCCAAATTTCTTCGCCTTTGACAATGAATTCATCAAGATGTTTGAGAAAGAAACTAAATGGGACTAAAAGAAGAGAAATATCAACATGGATAATTTTATTGAAGTTTTAGTCAAATTAGGAGCTTTGAAAATTATCCAGGTCAATTGAGAAAGGATTTCACCAAGCCATGCTATAAATGAAACTTGCAAGATTTTATGAACACATATATAACAAAGCAAGCAAAAACTAGCCATTTAGTGATTATATTGATTTGTATTATGTCAGGCTATCTTAAAAGCACTAGTAAAGCTAGAGGTATCACAAGCTGAGTCATGCTAGATCAAAATGACAATGTGAAGGCTAAAAGATAAATCAAGCATGGAAAATATTAAAAGCTCCAATTGAATTAATTTAAGTTCAAGACATATTTGAATATTGCATTTGACAAAGAAGGATTCATGGCCTATCTTAAAAGAGCAAGTCCTAGACGAGGAGCCATCTACAATTGTCCTCTAAGCTTCAACCCAATTTTTGTTAACAAATGGATGGTCTATCTTAGTAAAACACATTCTAGACTAGGAGCCATCTACAATGGCCTTCTAAGCTTCAACCAATTGAATTTTGTCAATTTACAACAATCCTAAAGACTAGGTCCCCAAATCGATCTAGAATTCTACAAACATTCTTCTTAAAGCTCACCTCAAGAACATCATCAATTAATTGAGAGATTGAGAGCAGGTTGTATTTGAGCTTGTTTACCAGGGCCATATCCTTAAGTAAGAACTTGTCATTGACCGAATTGTGACCTTTGCCATGATGGTACCGATAGAAGCATCCCCGAACATGATCAATTCGTCGCCAGATGCACGAGTGAGGAGAAAACCATCTTGAATCTTTGATCATGTATCGAGAACAGCTAGAGTCCACTAGCCACACGTTCTCCTTCCTCACCCACCGAACCTACAACACATGACAAGAAGTCATCGATGTCTCAGTACAAGGATTAGTAATATAAGCATTAGGAATTCAGTGCCGAGAGACACATAATGAGCAGGAGCAATAGCACTAGTCTTAAAGCTGCCACATGAGCTCTACCTAAACTCCCCATGGACTCTCGCTTAGGCCTAACAAAAACCTAAAGCTCACATTGTCTAGTAGGTACTCGTGGACCTATCCTGCCCTTATGATAACTAATCCCTAGATGAGAAGCCAATCTGGACCCATCAAAGAAGTCCTCTACAAACCTAGGTCTTGTAGAGCATATAGAAGCACTTTGGGCTACATGAGCATGTTTAGATCTAAGGGCTATCTCTTTATCTCTCTTCTCCTTCTTGGGCACCCTGAAGTAGAAATGATACAAATGCACATCTCTCTCGCAATGAGCGCAATGGTACTTGACTCGATGATAAGTCTCACCTGAAGCATGAGAAGCACTTACTGTGATAGAGGGACTCTGTGCAAAACCAGTAGACTTGAGGACAATCTTCCCTGGCTCAGTAACTGACTCAAACAAGCCATATTCTCTAGAGCTCTAACTACCTTAGGAGTATTCTTCTTGCATGCTCTAATACATTGAAACCTAGACCTTTATTCTTGACACTCACCTTGGACTGGTCTAGGATCATATTGAGGTTTTCTTGCCACTCGATAACTGCTTTAAGATTTTTCATATGTGGATTCTGATTTTGCTGAATATTTAGATAATAGGAGATCTCTTACTAGTTATATATTCATTGTTGGAGGCTATGCCATAAGTTGAAAAGCTTGTCTACAAACTACTATTGCTCTTTCAACCATTGAAACTGAGTGCATGGTTATTTCAGAAGCCTGTAAAGGAGTTGTTTGGCTAAGACTCTTTACATTAACCTTTATGGAAGTACATCTTGCGTCAATATCCACTATGATAGTCATAGTGCTATTTGTCTTATAAAATACCAAATGTTCCACGAGAGAACAAAGCACATTGATATCATATACACTTCATCGGAGGAGTTATTTCTCAAGGTGATGTTAAAGTTTGCAAGATCAATATTCATGATAATCTAGTTGATATGATGACAAAGCTAGTTCATACTGCTATGTTTGAGTTCTACTCAAATTTGGTTGGTATTACTCATTAGTCCTTTCACATGTTTGATGCACAAGAAATGTTTTACAAGCTATTCAAGAAGCTCTTTACTTTTTTTTTGCTACAGGAGGAAGTCGATTCAAGATGGATATTGTTGTATTTTATGGTTCGAATATGGTCAGTCCGACCACTTGAAGAATTCGATCATGTTTTGCTCAAATATATATTCTAACTAGTATGACTAGTTGGTGGTTATAATTGGGATTATTTTCGTGTCCGTGATGACACTGCACCAACTTGCGCCATCATGGTGTCCAAAGGTGTTTGTGTTGATTGAAGTCAAATGTGGCTACTCGAGGTGCTTCTGACTACAATTCTTCACTATTATCTTCTATGAGTCTATTTTGTCTTCGAGTGGGGTGTTCCTATCTTCGAGTAGGATATTGTTCTAGTTTTCGAGTAGGTCTCTGTTTCAATTGCCAACTAGGACTCTGTTCCTTCCTCCTCATCTTGGACTCTTGTTCCCAATACTATTTATCCCTTGAAAGCCTCATGATAGAGAGCATGCACAACACAAGTTATCTATACATGTATTACGCCAAGAGCATTCTGTAACTTCTTCCCTATATAGTGATTTTCCCGATTGTACATCCATGGTTTTTTCTGCAAGGGTTTTTTACATTAAATCTTTGTCCCACGATCCTAATTATTCTTCATTGTTTTTCATATCTTGTTGTACGTTTTCTAACAATGATAATGCCGATGAATATATGAGATGATGGGGTTGATGATGACTATGAGATGCTTTATGGCTTGGTTTCCTTCTTCCTTGTCCTTCTATTCCTTACTTCCTTCCCTTTCCATGGCAAAAATATGCAAAACATTAGCCATGAATCAAGAAAGGAGGAGATGAGAAGTAGAGGGATGAACTCACCTTGTCCAAAATGAGCAAATGCAAATGGCCTACTTGGCCATGGTGCTTTGGTTAACATGTGATGCTTTTCTCCTAAGGAATCCATAAAATAATTTTATTTTGTGAAATATAAATCTTGGTTTAATTGAGAGAGCACCACATCAAGGAACACCTTGCATTTTGGGTAAAATGGTAAAACACTTCCTATGGCATTTTGGTAAAAACTTGGATGGTTGAATGATATTTTTGGTAATTCATTGGAGCTCCCCAAAGTCAATTTTGAAATATCTTTAAATCTGAAAACATTTTTCTTGGAGGTTCCTACTTTGTTCTTTTCGGTTTTAAAGTAGATAGGTGTTATTTTGTAAAATGTCCAAAGCATAAGGGTCTTTCTGCAAAGTGGCCGAATTCTGGACCTTTTGTACAAACTGATTTTTGAAATTGTTAATTTTTAAGCCAAAATTTTTCCTTTTTGTTTGGAATGCTCTTTCTGTTAAAATTATGCCCAACTGGTCGGTGCAGTTCTGGCGGTCAGCGACAATCTAGGGAATATGTTATTTTGAAAATTATTTATATTTACGAATTATCTCAAATTAAAACATTTGCCTCCTATAGAAAAATGTGTACCCCAAAAGAGCACATACATCTCCTTTTTATAATAAACGTTTGCAAAACTTGATTCCTATAGAGAAAGGCTAATGCAATGCAATGCAATTGATGCCTAGAGGGAAGCTATGTAAAGATTACCTAGGGTTCCTGTTCAATAACTAGTTAGCACCGAACGATCGAGCGCACAAACATACAAACGAACAACTAGTGAACGAGCAATCGAACACAATGCACGAGAAGAACGAATAGGCAATTAGGGTTTTGCCAACACCATGGCTCGACCAGCACTACTCTTTAGCTAGCGTGATTGAGTCAGCAGTTCAACTCAACGCACTACTCTCCAGCTAGCGTGATTGAGTCAGCAATCCAACTCAACCTAGGTTAGGTTAGATCATTACAAGTATCAACTCATTAAAAAAATACTGGGTAGCAAATTACTACAAATGGAGTAACAACTTACTGAGGTGTGGTAACTTCCTGGGGACTTCAATTCTCTCTACTAGCAAGTGATGTTAGATGAGGATGACAACTATATATTTAGAAATTCAAATTTTATTATGTCTGTATAACATATATAATATAGATCTAGTTTTACCAACCTTGTCGTATAAATCAATAACAGTTCAAATGAAATTCAAATTGGACACCTAGTTGAAGATATATAATCGTTTAAATGTAAAATAACGAAAAGTATACGTACAAATTGCCCCAGGCAACACAACACAAGCGTTGTTAGTTGCACGGCCAGACCCGTAGTGCTATTAGTTGTACGACGCCCCATGGATGAAATAAGTGAAGATCTACAGCCTGCGCTTCGCCAGATGGATTGGAAGGAGCAGCTCGCAGCCGTGCGCAGCGCCTAACACGCTACCAGGCGTGTTGAAGCATTACTGTATAAGATTTATAAAAAACGGTAGGAATGCGCTAGAATAATTAATCTCAACACGAACAAATAACACAATGCAAAAGCCTAATTTTTTAGCACAGGCCCTCAAAACATTTGGTACGGCTCTTAAGAAAGGTTGCGGTTCGAATCCCAGCTCGTTCGTTTTCTTGTGTGTGCCTTGTGTTGCCACGTATACACTGTGGCATAATCGCACGCAGAAAACTCTCTCTCTCTCTGTGCAGAGGTCGCTGAGCTTCACATCGTGCGAGCTATCCGTTTAGATTTTTTTTATGAACCGGGAGCTAGCTGAAGTTGTATTTAGCTAACTGAAGATGACGGTTTATTTTATATTTTTAAATTTAAAGAATTTAAAAATAAAAAAATATTAGCTCATCGTGAATAATACAAACGAATACAGAAAAAACTAAAAAATAGAAAAAGATAAAATCAAGAAATAGTAAACTAGAATTCAAAAGTGAAGCTGAAATGGGTAATGCCGAGCTTCTTTGATAGTGTCCCATTTTATATACACGTATATGTTTAATGAAAAACGTGTGTGCCTTCATCTCTGTAAAAACTTGTGGTTACCTCTTAACAGATAGCCTTCTCTTTCAGCGGCCACCAGCGTCCGGGCACCGAGGCAACCTCCCAAATGGCTTCCTTCCTTGCCGTCCTCCACCCCAGCGGCAGCCTAGCAGCCACTCGCCGCCAGCAGAACCCCGCCCACTCGCGCACTTTCCTCCTCCACCTCCTCCAGCCGACGGCGGCTGCGTCGCCCCACCGCTCCCGCAGGTTCGCTGCCGAGGTACACCCGAAATCTGTACTCATCGCCATCAAAGAACCTCAGAGTATGACGCGTTCCGTTCTAGGACTCCGCAGTTCTCCATCGGCGGCGCTGACACCACTGGCGGCGGCGGCGGCAACGGCAGGGCTAGGGGAGGGAGCGTCGACGTCGCCGCGGTCGCCTTGGTGCTGCGCGACGCCAAGACGGCGGACGATGTGGAGCTCTTGGTGAAGGACTTCCTCGACGGCGACGAAGAACACCTGCCCCTCCAGGTGTACACCTCGGTGATTCGGGGGCTCGGCAAGTCGAAGCGCCTCGACGCCGCCTTCGCCGTCGTGGAGCATCTCAAGAGAAGGGGTGGTGGCCTCAACCGGTTCGTGTACAATTGCTTGCTAGGCGCTGTCAAGAACTGTGGGCAATTTGGGAGAATTCAGGATGTTCTTGCAGACATGGAAGCACAGGGGGTTCCCCCAAATACCGTGACCTTCAACACTCTGATGTCCATTTATGTTGAGCAAGGGAAGATTGATGAGGTCCGCAGGATGTACGATGACATTGAGAGCCGTGGGCTGGTGCCGACTGCCGCGACATACTCGACGGTCATGTCGGCCTACAAGAAGGCTGGTGATGTGTTTGCCGCACTCAAGTTGTTTGCCATGCTCAGGGAGAGGTACAAAAAAGGTGAGCTGACGGGGAATCGTGAAGATTGGGAGCGAGAGTTTGTTAAGTTTGAGAAGCTGGCTGTTCGCGTATGTCATATGGCGATGCGGCGATCACTTGTGGGTAGGGAGAATCCGGCCGGTGAGGTGTTGAAGGTTCTTCTTGCCATGGATGAAGCTGGGGTGAGGCCAGACAGGAGCGACTATGAGCGTCTCGTGTGGGCGTGCACAGGAGAGGAGCATTACACCATTGCCAAGGAGCTGTACCAGAGGATCCGTGAGTGCAATGGGGAGATCAGCTTGTCAGTGTGCAACCATCTGATATGGCTGATGGGCAAGGCCAAGAAGTGGTGGGCAGCTCTTGAGATTTATGAGGATTTGCTGGACAAAGGCCCAAAGCCGAACAATTTGTCATATGAGCTGATCATGTCGCATTTCAGTATTCTTCTCAATGCTGCGAAGAGAAGGGGCATTTGGAGGTGGGGTGTTAGGCTGCTTGACAAGATGCAAGAGAAGGGCTTGAAGCCTGGAAGCAGAGAGTGGAATGCTGTCCTTCTTGCGTGCTCTAGAGCAGCTGAAACATCAGCTGCAGTGGATATATTCAAGAGAATGATAAATCAGGGGTTAAAACCCGATGTAGTCTCCTATGGAGCATTGCTAAGTGCACTTGAGAAAGGGAGGTTGTACGACGAGGCACTAAGAGTTTGGAAGCACATGTGCAAAGTAGGTATTAAGCCAAACCTGCATGCATATACAATCTTGGTGTCAATTTACATTGGCAAGGGCAACCATGATATGGTAGATGCTGTTCTTCGTGATATGTTGTCAGCCAAGATAGAACCAACTGTTGTAACCTTCAACGCGATAATTAGTGCTTGTGTGAGGAACAATAAGGGCGGTGCTGCTTTCGAATGGTTCCACAGGATGAAATTGAAGAACATTGAGCCAAATGAAATTACATATCAGGTGTTGATTGAAGCTCTTGTACAAGATGGTAAACCGAGACTTGCCTACGAGATGTACATGAGGGCCTGCAACCAAGGGCTCGAGCTTCCTGCAAAATCATATGACACCGTAATGGAGGCATGCCAAGCTTATGGTTCCCTTATTGATCTAACTACTTTGGGCCCTCGCCCTGCAAAGAAAGTAGAATCCATCAAGATAGAGAGCAAAATTTCAAGTACTTCTCACATTGACGATCTTCCTAGCAGCACAAAGCATTTTGGTGGCACTGGAATATATAGTTTATACAGATACAAAATGGCAAAGTGGATCATGTAACACACTTCTCCCTCTTGTCTGCCCCCCAAACTCACTCCCACATCCAAAACAGCCCGAGATGTGTTTGTAAGCTGCCTAACTTATAAATGTTTGTACAATGGCCATTTTGTTAATTATTTTATAAAAAATAGAAGGAAAATTTTAATGGACTTCGAGCAGTGCTTTTGCTTATCTGCAATGCTTCCAATTGCTTGCACTAATCTGTTGAACTGATCCCTGCAACTTGTGTTAATATTTCTCAAAAAAACTTCATATCTATCCAATGTTTTGTATTTCTTGCTTTTAGTCTGCAATTAACTTCTACATATGTACAGGATCCTTTGCACATGCATGCACCTAACCATATGAATTATGTACTGTTCAAATTAATATTTATTTGTCAACGTGTTATCTTCACAGTATATCTATATTCTCAGTCACTCAGGGCCCTTGCAAAACAAACTCTGGCTGAAAACTATTTAAACCTTGTGGCAGTACAAGATAAACGTTTTAATTTTCTAACTCTGTGCCAACAAGATCAGTTGCTGATTAAATCAGAATGCCCCACTTCCTTATAATGCTTTAATCTATGTCCTTATCAATCTGGAATACTGAAAACCAAGGTTGCATTTCCCCTTTTCCAGAGAAATCATTGGTATGCTGGTTTTCGATGCATTTCCAATTAACGCACCTTTTCTCTTTTTTTCTATTTTATTCAATTTTTGTACATCTTAAACCTTTCACAGTCCTTAATACCAATGTTTTAGAGGGTATTCACTAAAATCCGTCCGGAACCGGCATGACTGGTATGGTCGGTTCAGTGGCAACCAGCTGGTTACCGCCGTGAAATTCAACCCTGCGAACAACTTCATGGAGATTATGAAAATGCAAGTGTATGTGGCAAGTGTATGTTCCAAAATTCCACAAGTATATATGTGATGTGTAGTGTAGATTTGGGATAATTGTGTGTTGTCCAACAGAACCCTGTTAGAGTTTCTTTTCTTTGTTCTTGAGAAGACTAGATCTGAGAGAGAGAGAAGAAGGAGTAGGATATGCACCATCAAGTAGAGGAGGTAGTAGCCATGGCGATGATCCGCGCTAGGCGGACGTTCGGTGAAGAGGGATCGGTCGCGGGCGCAGATCACGGTGACGACGTCGGTGATGGTCCTTCCGTCGCTAACCGCACGTCCCTCTAGATCGGTCTAGCGTTTGTTGGGGTGGGGCTTGCGGCTCAGGTCAACCTCGTGATGTGTGCCGCCGGCCCCCACCCCTCTATTTATAGTGCAGTGCGACAGGGGCCCATCACCAAAGGTGGGTGAGCGCCCGATCGTATGCGGGTCAAGGGTCCGATTAGCCGTTAGGCTAATCGGAAGAGATCATTCTAACATTCTCCCTTGATCTCATCTATACTTTATCTTTAAGTACTTTTGCCTTTACACATTCCATCACAGATTAGTGCATAGAATATGTCTCATCGTCACGGTCAATCGATAGATTCAATGACTACAATACACCTCTGCTCAAATAGTTACTTTAATCTTTTGGGCCATCTTTTAGTCCAGAATCATAGGCTTTCCCTTAAACCCATGCTATATGTTCTCTCGAACATATTGGGTGGTAAGCCTTTAGTAAGCGGATCCGCTAACATCTTTATGTACTTATATGCTCAAGACTTATAATTTGATCCCGAACTTTATCTTTCACAACATAATACTTTATGTCAATGTGTTTGGCAAGACCACTTGACTTATTGTTGTGGGCATACATTATCATGGGTTCATTATCGCGAAGACAACTTAAGCGGTCTATTGATGTCGTCAACCACTTTTAAACCGGGTATGAACTTCTTAAGCCAATTCACCTGGCCTGTAGCCTCATAACATGCTACAAACTCGGCATACATTGTGGACGATGTAGTGACGGTTTGCTTTGAGCTTTTCCACGATATAGCTCCTCCTGCGAGAGTGAATACATATCCGGATGTAGACTTTCTATCATCTCCGCAAAATCGAATCAGATACCCCACTATATGGAGTGTATCTGATTTTCTGTATGTCATCATGAGGCCTTTTGTGCCTTGCAAATAACGCAAGACTTTCTTTATCAATTTCCAATGTTCTATTCCGAGATTGCTCGAATCGCTAATAACCCGGTAACAAACGCTAAGTCGTATGCGTACACACTTGAGCATATTGCAAGCTTCCGACAATGAAGCATATGGAACCGCTTTCATTTGATCGATCTCATCTTGGTTCCCGGGCATTGAAAACCCCATATCTGTCAGCCTTGACTATAGGTGCGGTGAAGGACTACATTTATGCATACCAAATTTCTTTAAGACTTTCTCTATGTATGCCTTTTGTGACATCCCAATGTCCCTTGTTTCTATCCGGTGAATTTCGATCCCTAGAACGAACGAAGCTTCACCAAGATCTTTCATATCAAAGTTTGAGGACAAAAACTTCTTTGTCTCCAGTAGCAGACTGACATCACTACTAGCTAGTAGGATATCATCCACATATGTGATTAGGAAGATAAACTTCCCATCTTTAAACTTTGCATAAACAGCTTGTCCTCTACATTCTCTTTAAACCCAAATTTTCTTATTGATCACAAACTTCAAGTACCACTGTCTTGAAGCTTGCTTTAACCCATAAATCGATTTCTTTAGGTGACATCTCATTCTTTCATTTCCTTCCACGACAAAACCTTTCGGTTGTGCCATGTAAACATTTTCCTCCAAATCCCCATTAAGAAATGCCGTCTTTACATCCATTTGATGTAACTCTAAATCGTAATGTGCAACTAATGCCATTATGATTCAAGGAATCTTTACATGAGACTGGAGAAAATATCTCATTGTAATCAATCCCCTCTCTTTGCGTAAAGCCTTTTGCCACAAGTTGCGCTTTGTATCTTTCTACATTCCTTGGGAGTCAAACTTTGTCTTGTAGACCCATTTACGACCACTGCTTTTGGCTCCTTTAGGAATAATTTCCAAGTCCTGACTTTATTAGCCTTCATGGACCTCATTTCCTCTTCCATGGCCTCAAGCCATTTTGAGGAATTTTCGCTTCTCATGGCTTCTTCAAATGAGGTGGGATCATCCTCCATTTGAAATTCCTTTGTATGATAAATCTGATAATCATCGAAATAGTCGATCTTCTTACTCTTTGAGACCTCCCGGGGCCTCCACATTTGGTACATCTTCTATTTGAGGTCTTTGTTGCTCCCCTCATCTGTGGCAATTGGTTCTATATGATCACGAAGAACAAGTTCTTCATTCTCATTCATTATTGCCACGGAGGAACAATAACAGTCTTGGCACCACGTTGTCTTGTACCGTCGGTGTAGCTACGCAGTAGTGCGAAGAATGGCTCTTGAATCATCGAGTGAGCGCACGCCCGCTTCTCTTCATGGTCAATCTTCGAGCTACCATGCTCCCCCTCATCATTTCATCCTCTAAGAAGACAGCGTGTCTCGTTTCTACAAACTTTGTATATCTGTCTGGACAGTAGAAACGAAAACCTTTTGACTTTTCAGGGTAGCCAATGAAATGGCAACTTCATCGCTTTGGGATCAAGTTTCCCAAGGTTTGGGTTAAATACTTTAGCCTCAGTGAGGACTCCCCACACACGTAAGTGGTTTAGTGAGAGAACTCTTCCGTCCACATCTCGCACGGTGTTTTGGGCACCGACTTAGTAGGCACTCGTTGAGGATATGAATGGCGCTTTTCAACGCTCCATCCATAAACTCAACGGCGGTGTGGAGTAGCTCATCATGCTTCGCACCATATCCATCAGGGTACGGTTGCGTCTTTCAGCTACTCCATTTTGCTGAGGTTCGCCCGGTGTAGAATACTGGGCCACTATTCCATTTTCCTGTAAAAACCTTGCAAAAGGTCCAGGAACTTGTCCATGTGGGGTATGTCGACCGTAGTACTCCCCACCACGATCAGATCGGACTATCTTAATCTTTAAATCGTGTTGATTTTCAACTTCAGCCTTAAATATCTTGAATTTATCCAAGGCTTCATTTCTTTCTTTGATTGGATAAATATATCCATAACGGAGTAATCATCCGTGAATGTTATGAACGAGTCATATCCATCCACACTTTTCACGGAAAAGGACCACAAATATCGTGTGAATAATTTGTAGAACTCCTGTGCTTCTTTTGGCGTCTTTCTTAATTTTCTTTACATATTTTCCTTTAATGCATTCTCTGCATTGTTCTAAGTCTGAGTCTGAGAACTCTAATGGAGGAAGAATATCATTCTTAACTAGTCTTTCTATTCTCCCCCTCGAAATATGGCCTAAACGACAGTGCCATAATTTCGACGACGCATCTAGAGTTCTCTTCGTTTCGCTTACATTCGAGACGAGGATTCATTTATGAACGTAATAATGTTCTCACCTTTCTTTGACATAATCATCTTCAAGAAATCGGGACAATCTTTCTTGTAGTGTCCCGTCTTCTTCAAATGAAGACACCGATCTTTCTCCACCGTGAAATTATTCATTGAGGTCGAAAAAAGAGGCTTTTCCCTTGTTCTTTGAGGAGGAATTACTGTTGAAAGTCTTTTTTTCTTATTATCCTTCACATAGTTGATAGAACCACCATGTGAGGATTTAAATCTTTCCTCCTCTTGCACACACATAGCTATGCACTTTTCTAAGTCCCATTTTTCGGTCATATTGTAGTTGACAACAAAAGGTGTCAAACTCTTTCAAGAAGAAGCAAAATCAAATGAATAAGGAACTCATCCTTGAGAGCCAAATCCATTGGTTTAAGCTTGGATGCCAAGTTACTCATCCTTAGTATATGCTCTCTTATGCCACGCCACCACCGTAGTACCTTTACGTCACAAACCGCTTAATCACCGTAGCATAAGTCTTTTGAAGAGCCAGTGAACTGACTCTTTATTTTCTCAAGGTACTCTCTGACAGTGTCACACTCTGCGATTGAGCCCACAATTGCATGCTCAATCGTGTTCTTTATCACAGCCAAACATTTCTTGTTGGCAGTGACCCACTTTTTATGATCAAGATCATATAACATCTTTATGGGAGCAAAGTCCCTCTGTATATAGTGAGAACATTTATAATAACAATAATAACAACAACTGCATTTCTTGATTTCAACGTTGGTTAAAATTAAAACATACAGTTGTTTACACATTAAATCTACATCACCGTTGGGCAGAAATAGAAATAATGCATAAAATCATCAATTAAAATTATAATACTTTTAATGACAAAATTATATGCCTTATTTTAACGTTGGTCAAAAATACGACATACAATTTTATTTATACATTAAATCTACATCACCGTTGGGCAGAAATAGAAATAATGCATAAAACTTCAATTAACAATTATAATAATGTTATTATCAACGTTGGTCAGAAAATAACAATATCATAATTAATCAGAATTTTATCTGTTTTTCCAAAATTAAATTCTCCCGTTGGTTCAAATTTAATAATGAAAATTAATCAACATTAACTTTTGCAGCGGAAACATAAAATTATTCAAAATAATTCATTTCGTAAGCAATGTTATCAGACACTTTTAATCTCGAAAAATTAACACGTTGGTGCAAAATTTACAGAGATTTTGAATCAAATTTCCATCAAATTCACTAAAAATGCTTCGAAAAACAATAAAATATCAAAACCCGCCATCGTTCATTTGGGGTTTTCACCACCTGACCCACGGCTGCCGTCCATTGCCGCCCACCCATGCCCATCGCCGACTGAAAAACAATGGCCGTCCGATCTAATCGGACGCCGAGATCCATCGCACGAAACAAAAAGGGCGATCAACCTAACCCTAACTCAAAAATCCCGAAAACCGGATCGGGCGGGTGAGAGGCGGCGCCATGGTGACGCCGGCGAGCACCACGGCCGAGGAGCAATGCCGGCGGCGGCCGCACGGCACGGAGAGGAACGGCCCACGCGAGCGGGCGCGCGGCTCGGCCGGCGGCGATCGGGAGGAGGCGCGGCGCGCATGGAGCGGCGATCGGCGGACGGCACAAGACGACCCGGCTTCGACGGCGGCGGCGCTCGTCCGATGAAGGCGTCCGTGAGGTAGTCGGCGGAGTAGTGCTGCGGCGGCCCCATCCGATAGCGGCGACTAAGCAAGCGGTAAGGCAAGGCGGCGGCGGCGGCAGCGGCAGCGCAGCAGCAAGCGCGGCCGTGGCCCCATCCGACAAAGTGCATCGCCAGCGCAGAAGCCCGATCTCTTTTTTTTTGTTTGTTTGCCGTTTGAGGTGGAGTTCTTCATATGGATTTTGCATAAAAGAATCCTCTCCTTCTAAGTTCTAACCGAAACCAAAACTCAGATCCGAAAAAAAATTCTAGAGATCATGAGTTCTAGGAACCTGGCTCTGATACCAATGTTAGATTTAGATCTTTAGCTTTTAGGATCTCCTAGGGTAGATCTAGTGGGGTTTCTATTGCGGGTTTAGGTTCTTGAGGTAAAACCGAGAGAGGGAAAAAGGGAGTAGGGATACAGACCATCCGAAGTAGAGGAGGTAGTAGCCATGGCGATGATCCGCGCTAGGCGCGACGTTCGGTGAAGAGGGATCGGCGGCGGCAGCAGCACGGTTGACGTCGGTGATGGTCCTTCCGTCGCTAACGCACGTCCTCTAGATCGGTCTAGCGTTTGTTGGGGTGGGGCTTGCGGCTCGAGTCAACCTCGTGATGTGTGCCGCCGCCCCCCCTCTATTTATAGTGCGGTCGACAGGGGCCCATCACCAAAGGTGGGTGGCGCCCCGATCGTATGCTGGTCAAGGGCCGATTAGCCGTTGGGCTAATCGGGAAGAGATCATTCTAACAAATCCCACACTCTTTATTTGTAGTGCCAATTACAACCGAACTCTATTCCGACTCGACTCTAATCTGACTCATGCTAACACTCCCCTCAAGATGGTCCAAAATATCAATCATGTCCGTCTTGTTACATATTGTAGTACCCTCCCTAGCACTTAACCTTTTAGTGAAGCAATCAACCAATTGTTCACTAGACTTGACATACTGTAGCTTCAACATCCTGCCATCCAGCTTCTCTTTGATAAAGAACCTATTGATTTTAACATTCTTGGTGTGGTCATGTTGTACCGGATTGTTAGCAATATTTATCGTAGGTTTATTGTCACAATGTAGTACCAAGGGGCCACTCCTCAACACTCAAAAGTTTGGACAAGGGACCCTTCATCAAGATCATATCACTCAAGCTCAACGCCATTGCTCTATACTCTGCCTCTGAAGTAGATTGAGCCACAACTTTGTGCTTCTTACTCCATGACACAAGGTTACCACCCACAAAGACACAATATCCAAATGTAGACCTCCTATCATTTACACTACTCGCCCAATCAGCATCACAATATCCTTCCACGTTCAAGTGTTGATTCTTCCTGAACCAAGGCCTTTCCCAAGGTTACTCTTCAAATACCTTAGGATCCGATAAACAATGTCCATGTGCCCTGTTCTGGGATCATGCATATATCGACTTACCACACTCACTGCATATGAACAAGGAGAGTGATAGCCGAGGGGAAGAAGTTGTTGTGGGGACAATTCCATGCCTGAGCCCAAGCTTAACGAAATGTACGAGAGATGTGATAGCCCCAGAAGAACTCACGTGTATCAGCGAAGGCGCTTTGGGAGACAATGGAGAAACAACTGGCACCTTAGTCGTCAGTGGAGCGAGCACTACTAGAGGAGCAACAATAGTAGGAACAACTACAACCTGAACAACCAGCCTTTGATAAGTCTCCTTGTCAACTGGATCACCAGACTCGATATATAGTTTGTGGTTCCTATCAATAGGCGAAGCAATAGGGTGACACCTAAGCATACCGTTTCTGCCAACAGATCAAGGATGTACTTCCTTTGAGAGAGAACTATCCCTTTTGAAGACCGAGCGATCTCAATTCCATGGAAGTATCGAATGCTTCTCTGAGTCTGTCCTTCAGACACTTGATTTCTTCACTGTCATCTCCTGTGATCACAATATCATCAACATAGACTGCTAGTATGGTGACATGTGATCCTTTATGCCTGTAAAACATCGTATGATCCCCATTGCACTGAGAATAGCCCATACCACAAACTGCACACATGAATCTGTCAAACCATACTCATGGAGAATGTTTTAGGCCATATAAAGACTTCTTAAGCTTACACACATTTCAAGTGGTCTACTTATTCTCAAAGTCAGGAGGTATCTCCATATACAGCTCCTCTTGTAAATATCTATGTAGAAACACATTCTTTACGTCCAACTAATGTAGAGGTGACCCAAAATTAACAACACAAGAAATCATCGTCCTTACTGTGCTCATCTTCACTACCGGTGCAAAAGTCTCAGCATAGTCTATCCCATATGTCTGACTATAACCTTTTGCAACCAACTTCACTTTGTATTTGTCCACATTACATTTAGGAGTTTGTTTCACTGTAAAGACCAACTTGCATCCCACTACTCTCTTTCCTACTTAGCAACTCATCAATCCTTTGAAATAGGCACTATCTGGAGCGATGCAATGAATGCTTTGTATGCATGTGAGATATGTGAATATGAGATGAAATTTGCAATATATTGCTCAAGGCCATACTAGGTGGAGGCTTTCCGGCATTAGCTCTAATTGTTCTATGTTGTGCAAAAGGTAACTCTAAATGAGAGTGATCAGAGGGAATATTACCACTTGCCCTAGGGTGGGCAAGGAACTTGATGGAGAGAGACTCGAGGAGGGATTTGGGACTGGATCAACTAGAATGGATGGTTGTTTAAGTTGTGGTTGTTCTTACTGTTGTTGCTCCTCTGGTAGTGCTCGATTGGCCGACAACTCAGGTGTTGGTTGTTTCTCCTTGTCTCCCAAAGCGCCTTCGCCAATACACCTTCAGTTCTTCTAGGGTGTCACATCTCTCGCACATTCTGTTAGGCTCCGGGGGGTCTCATTGATAGTTCCACAGTTTGTCTTGGTTGCACTGTTACCATTGATAATGAGAATTTCACTACCAATTTGATGGTTATTCAACTAGCACCTTTTGATGTTATCCTTGGCATGGGCTAGTTATTTAGCTAATGTGCCAAGATTTGTTGCTTCTGGAAGGTTGTTACCTTGCAAGCTCCGTCCAAAGAAGAGATGGTTTTCAAGGGAGTGCACCACCAGATTCTCTCTTTTTGTTGGCCAGTCTATTTCCTACCCGACGACGTCGATGATTGGATTACTCTGGTCTTTTACCATGAAACTAAGTACATCATTGTGCATTGAGGAGATCCTAGTGGTGTGTGACTATCCAAATATGTTCCCTGCAGATCTTTCATGAATGCCTCTAGAGCTAAACATGGATTTTTGAATTGATCTTATTTCTGGTACTTGGCCTATTTCCTTGTCTCCTTACCGTTTGGCTCAACCCTTCTAAGATGAATTGAAGAAATTGGATGATTTGCTATCCAAAGAGATGATCCAGTGTAGTGTGTCACCATAGAGAAGTGCCTATCCTATTCACATAGAAGAAAGATGGAAGTTGATGAATGTGTGTTGATTATCACGCTATCAATTAGGTGACTATCAATAATAAATATCCATTGCCCTGTGTGGAGGAATTATTTGATCAATTGAAGGGAGTCAAGGTATTCTCTAAGATCGTTCTACAATTTGGGTATAATCAAATCAATGTGCGGGAGCAAGATATTGATTGCTTGCAAAGGAGGAGATGGCTATGGACTAGACTCAGGAAAGAGGCGAAGTCTATGGTCAAGGTGAAGGTATTTTGGTAGGAAAGCCAAAATACCAGAAGTGGCAAAGGGACCAAAAACACGACGCTTAGAGGGCATTTGGAGAGCATTTTAGGTCAAGGAGGCACTGAGAAAGCCAAGTGGATGAAACCTTCCTCCTTAGCGGGTTGGACTTATGCTCTTTGACAAGTATGCATAAGTCATGTGTTGAGTGTAAAACCCAGTGTGTGGGGTTATTGGGTTTTTCCAGTTATGTTAATACATAGTACCCATTAGTGTTAGATGTGGGCTGGTTGCCTCATCAATTTGAGTGGAGGGGTTGGAGGTATCTTAAAAAAGGGTGCAAGGATGACCAACCAACTCATCCATTCTCTAGAGTTTGGGTGTGTGCTCTTTGGTGTGAGAGCTATGTCCTCCATGATGGAATAGCTATAAAACATTCTTCTACAAGTTGCAATAGATCAATATTGTTTATCATCCATAGTGTGTTCTTGATGTTATTCATTTTGCACTTGTTTGTTTGGAGTTTTTGCTTTCTCTGTCTCCTATTGCCTCTTGATTTTGTTGATTTCAAGGACATGTAAGAGATGGAGATGCCTTATGAGGATCATATGCTATCCATCTAAGGACTAGCTGTAGCAAGATTTGGGTATTACCTAGTTTTAATTCGATTTGGAGTCCGTGTGAAATCATGATCTTAAGCTTTTGACCTCAAATCTTTGGGTGTTCTAGCGTGGTATGACATGTGGGAACCTATCTAGAGCCATCTTGGCCATATCAAACTCATGAGTAAGTCATATGTCAAATTTATGAGTTTTGCCTAGTTTTGGTGCAACCTTGCTTGTCTCAAATAAAGAATGGAACATTGGCCAAGATCCATGCTATTCTTGGATGGATAAGGTTCCAAATATGCTTAGTAAGGTATGTGCAAAGTTTCACATCATTTGGACTTGTATTTTATGGATTGCACTCTTCTTAGTTTAGGCTATGGTTGGTTTTCTGTTCTGTGAACAAGGGTGCGGTCATACCACACTTAGTCTTTGGTACTACCATTCATCGATCGTACTAGTATTGCACCTGCGGTCATACTGAACGATAGCAGTACTACCAGTCTCTAAACTTGATTTTGTTTCCACGCTTGTGTAAGTTCTTTGTGGGTGGCCTAATGCAATCTTACTAGCTTCCAGTAGCTAGTGAAGTGAAGCTTTTTAGAATATGATCTGGGGAGGTCAAATTTGAAGGCATAATTCCCCTCCCCCCTCTGATTGCCATATTAGGTCTTACAAGTTCGAATTTTAGTTCAAATTTGTTTGAACTAGTTAGTAAACTAGTTAAACTCGACATCTAAAAATTCCAAAAAATTTTACACGTGATACATAGGGGAAATACTTTTTAGATCATGGTGCCCTGACACCATGGTGTCCTAGTTAATTATACTATACACACACACGCACACTCGTTGAATGCCTGTACTTTGCTATGGATAAAAAATCATATCATCCCAACACAACGAGTCGACATTGTTGGGATCGGCCTGCCCAGCCCACACAGTAGGCTCCACCTCCATGCTCAGTCGTGTCGTGCCTCTATGCCCTTGACTCTGTGCATGCCCGGTAGAGCTGTGATGTTATTTTTGTTAGAGAATTTTTATCATGGTGAAATTTGTTTTTGATAAATTGCTTTTTTTGTTTGTTCAAAATTTTGTAAGGAGGTGCAAGGAGTTGGGAGGGGCAGATGACCTACCACCAACAACAACTCTCTGTTTTAAGTAGTAAAGATAACAGCATGGAATTGGCATAGGTTTTGATGGGTCTAAGAGGGCTGAGCAAAGTGTAAATTCTAGTGAAAAGCAACCTTGCAACACCAACATTAGCCAAGGTGTAACTTATCATGTATAGCAGCTTATTCATACACATTCCTGAAATGAATCATGGAAAAATTTTGGTCAATCTCATGTTCATAGGATTTAGGAACAAGGTACATGAGGCAGATCAGTGTTTAGTAAACCCTTACCGATGAAGTCCATTGAGAATGCCAGTGCTAACATGCTGAAGGAAGGGATTAGCCGGTTGAGACGGTGGCATTAGCATATGGGGAGTAGGAGGAGGAGTTGTGGGCCCAAGAGAAATGATGTGGCTTGGGTAAGGTACACATGTCGGCACAATTTTTGTGTGGAGGGGAAAGAACGTGTCACTCACTAACTCTCTTTTAAGTAATATATATACATTCCACGCTAGAACCTCTTGAGTTGCTGCAGATATCGTTGTGAACTTCATGAACAGTACTGAGCCATTTCTATTGGTGTGCAACATTGCCTCATTTTGTCCCATGAATGCTTAGCAAGTTCGTCTCTTTTCCTTGTGGCGTCTCTACCTTTCACTCCTCCTGCGGGCTCCACTCTTTACACAAGCTTCTTTGGTTCTGCAGCTCTTTTAGTAAACTCATGTTGTTCTAAGATACTTGATAGATTGAAAATAATATATGGAACAATATAATAAAGGATGTCCACATCAATGGGTATGAAAGGTAACAAACTAATCAACATGGTGTAGCCTGCTTGCATGCCAACTAGCCCTGCAGGCCTCGTTGACTCAGCATGTGAGCTGAAATTTTTCACTTTATGTGTATATCATGAAATTGGATTTGAAGTGTATGTAGTTGTAATTTTAGAACAAAGCACAACAGTGACATTTAAAAATGCCTATAACACCATTACTTCTAAAAAAATTGAAATTCCTATGTTCGCTAAACAGTGGATAGATTTACAGTGCCTAAGTAGACCCAACAAGATTTCTACTATTCTTTTGTTTATTTCACTCTCAAGACTAACCTATTTGGATGTGCAGGATTTGAAAACCACAGCTTTTGAAAACTATAGTATACCACGAAGTACTACATCTTTTTATAGTATTTAGAAAACCATAACATGTAGTTTGCTTTTGTTAGGCTAATTATGGTTATTACGAAAAATCAAACAAGCTAGGTGTTGTAACTAATGCGGTTTTAGCAAAATTTCATATTTGATTCCAGCATAATAAAAGATAATCAAAGTATATTTCCATCAGCATATAAATGTCAAAATTAACATGATATCATGTAAATCCTCTAAGACATTTAAACAAGACAATATACTCAAGGCATAGAGCAAGTAAATAATTAAAACCAGTAAAAAGCTCATGTTTTAATGATTATTATTGCTCACAGACATAGAGTTGCTCAATATTAGTTCTTGGTCTTCTCAATACTATGTCTACATTCTTCACAAATTAGATATGACCACTAGTTTTCCAAATTTGAGCTCTAAACTATGCTTTACTGAATTATCACAGGACTTTGCATTCACAAAAGAAGACAAACTACGGTCAATACAATATCAACAAAAGGATTGATCTCACATAAACAGTACACCTATCAGCTTAAGCAATTTGATCAATTCATAAGCAACATGATCACATAATATCAAAGACAGGAAGGTCTCCTCCTAAAGAGCCGAAAACAAGCTACTGAGTACTGAAAATACTAGAGATAACAGATCTGGAGTGATACAACACAACCAACAGTGATGGACTAAAGATCAAATGACAGCAATAAACATCAATCTTAGAGCTCAAATCTAAACTAGATAATCTGACTAATTTCAGTAGTAGACAAGTATCCTCATTGAACATTAAACCGAGCCCACAAACAATACTTGCAAAGTCTCCCATGCTAAGATAATTCACAGAAGTTAATTAACTAGCATGGCTCATAATGCTTGTAAAGTGAAGAGGGGAAATCGAAATACTCATAGAGCCGATGGTAATCAAAACCACCGAGAAGAACTAGGGCAAGGCACATCTAAAGGTGATGTCCCAGAAAACCAATTGCCTCATTGTGTCGTGAATGCCAGACAAGGTTGACGAAGATATAATGCCACTCTTCGCAAATTAAGACACACCAAAGAACGAAGCCGAGGTACAGAAAAATGCCGCACAAGACCAACAAAGATGCTCCAGCCAAGAGCACCGTGGAACACCAAGCACTAAGCACACCTCGCCCCCAAATCGATTGAGATACAACTTAGGAAGAGGAAGGGATTAGGAAGTAGGGGACTCACTGAGCTGATACCCAACAAGAGGAGGAGGTGACCAATAAATGGGAGGGGAAAGCGACGGAGTCGACGCGGCTGCTGCCAACGGCCGACACCGAAGCACTTGGGCCATTGAACCTCTAGCGTTGTCGCCGCCTCAAGTCTCCGCGCCACAAGAGAGCTGCCCGAGTCCATCGACCGCATGCGCTAGGGTTGGAGACCAAGTCTCCGGCCTTATCACTCTCATGTCCCATCGACAGGTGGGACCCACTTTTCTTCTCTTTTTTCTTTCCTTTTCTTTTCTCAAAATGAGAAATTACCAGAAGGCCCTTAAACTCCAACACTAGGTACATGCTCACATGGAGACATCTATTCAATGTGCATTTTATTGTAGTTATATTAGCCTCTTACAAGCAATAATACAATAGATGATTTTATATACCGATAATCAAATGTCATATGAGCCCAGTGCTAACAAGCATGTTAAAGATAAGGCAAAATTGGCTCTTGGACACTAATTGGAAGACACTTTCTAACATCATATAATCGAGATTTGGCTTAGGGACACTATGCAATTATGATCATTTGTCAAAACACACTTGTTATTTAATAATAGTATTTTGAATTTTAGGAGAAGAAGGTGAGTAAAAAGTCATTTTTGTCCTTGGAACTAAATTGCACACACTTGTCAATGTCTCACACGTGCCACACAAACAGGTGGGAAAAAAGCAATTTTTTACACCCTTTCTCTCTCCTAAATTTCAAAATAGTACTATTTAAATGGCTAAAGTGTGTTCAACAAATGACCATAATTTTGTAGTATCTCTGAGCTAAATCACTATGCAGCTTGTTTCAGTCAATGCCATCCAAGTGGAGTGTCATATAATCGTACTCACTACAAGAAATCAGCGATTTCCTAACGGGAAAAAGAATTCCTGAGGCCCCAAGCCATATGTTAGGAAACAAGCGGTGGTACCGACGGTTTAGTTGTGGCATCGTGAATCCACGAATTTTTCCTAACAGTAGGAGATACACCCGGCAATGTGTTTATATATATACATATATATATGTACGTATGTATATATACATACACATATGTACATACATATGTATATGTATATGTATATATATATGTATATGTATATATGTATATGTATATATATATATGTATATATATATGTATATGTATATATATATATATATATATATATATATATATATATATATATATATATATATATATATATATATATATGTGTGTGTGTGTGTGTGTGTGTGTAGTGAAGCATCAATCAATGTGCATGGCATTTGGAATAGATTTGTTTTATTGCTAATTTGGATGCGTGATTTATACATAAATCACAAAAACAAATTATTGACGACAACTATGTTATGGTATCATCCTCACGGATAGAACACCCGACGCGAAAGAGGTGTTTGATTCTTGACGGGACTATTTGTCACGATGTTTTCCCTGACAGCAATGTTTGCTGATGGGGTAGTTGTCCTGACGGTTAATCCAGGCGATTGTGCATAAAAACCCTATTTGACCGGTCCCACGGAACCCATTAGGAACTCCGTCGGGAAAGTGTTCCTGACGGCTTTCCATAAAAAAAATCTGGTTTTTCCTGACACCTCAGTTCTGACGTGGTTTTCCAGATGGGAACCATCATAGAAGGCCTTTCCTGATGATTTTAGGCTATTTTCTGACGGTAACTGGCTGTCGGGAATGTCCTGGATTCCGGTAGTGACTGCCTGTTATTATGTCTCCAAATATAATTCCATCTAAATAAAAATGACAACAAAATGGTGACGGTGCAACAAAAAGGAAACTCCATGATATATGTGCTCTCAATGCACTGGTGATATAATGCTTAACGGGAGTACTTGAATTAGTGCGAAACTAGGGATATAAATCAAGGATCAAGCTCTCTCTAAAAAAACACAATCCCCGTCGGGAAAAGAAATCAAGACCCAGCTCCGTTATGAATCGGCCGTCTTCGCGGTTTCGATCGTGCGTAATCGGTGTCCCACCACCATGGCAGCTTCTCCTTCCTGAATGCCCGAGCTTCTTCATGCAATCTAGCGGCCTCTTCGTTGTTCCAGATGGAAATTGATGGGAAAAAAAATAAGTAAGCAAATATATGGCTCAAGATGTTGTAAACAAGAAGAACGAGAGGTAAGTTCACTGACCTGCTGCTCGTGGTAGTAGAGAAGCGACGACGACAAACAGGGCAGCAACTACAACGAAATAAAGAACTATGGAAGCTCTCACGAGGGTTTTCTGAACCATGTTAGCTTGTAAGAGCAATGGTCCAGCAAAAAGCACTAATCTTATGCTTCCATTTTGTGCCATACTTATGTGACCTACGAGATGGGCTGTCCTTGGGTCAAAATTTTTGTGCTGACAAAAAAAGAAGGCGACATGATCTTTCCGTAATTTCTAAAGCTACCCCTCGTACGTTTTGTCGGCTACCCTACACGATGGCAATGTCGTAATTTGGGTTTACGAAAAGGCACAGTTTCTAGAGAAATCTCCTTATTGTCAATGGTGAGATTTGAACCCATTTAATCGCACCGTGATAGCTAGCCAAGATAACTTGGGGCCTCTTTGATGGAAGGAATTTTAGAGGAATTTTGGAGGAATTTAAATCCTATGGAATTTGATCCTATCCTGTCATTTGGAACACGGGAACGAGTCTATAAAATTCCATATGATTATGGTAGCTTTCCTACAATTTCATAGGAAAAAAACATCCACTCCAACCTCTTTTTTCACTTATTTACGTAGGATCTGAGGTGGTTTTCGTGTGTTTTTCCTACATCTTATCCCAATGGACATTCCTATTATTTTTCTATGTTTTCTAATCCTCTATTTTGCACTTACATTTCTATTAAATTCTTATGCCTTTTCTATTCTTATGTTTTCCATTCCTACGTTCCAAAAAGCCCTTGCTACTTTGACTAGCAATCCCTAGTGTGCTTTATTGGCTCCCCGACACAACCAATACATGCCGGCAATGTGGGTTTTTTTCTAAGACTCTGGCAATGTAGGGGTATTTTTTAAGACTATGGTAATGTAGTGTAAATTTGATTTAAAGGCAAAGCTTGTGTTCTCATGAAATCTTTGCAACTCCAACGATGATATTTCAACCCATTAATCATCACTAAGACAACTGCTAATTAATTTTCTCGACCCGACAACTACTAATAATTAAGTGATTTAGCAGTTGGGCTACCAATATCTCCGTTTGCCAACGGAGATATCACAGGCATATATTTGCGTCATGTGAGCTCCACTATTTCTGCAGGGACAAGCACTGAAGCACACTGAGAGATCATGTGGAGATGATCCCATGTTTATGATGAGTATTTGACCCTTGGTTGAAAGAAAATTGAGTTTGTTTTGGGCTTTTTATGCGAAGTCTTAGCCCTGGCCGATGTCCAAGTCATGTACGATCGCTCCCTGGACCGTACGACCATGTTTGAAGCGGTCGAAAGGAGATCGGACGGCGTACGACCACGCTGTGGCGTCCCCGGCGAATTTGAACGTGATCGGAAGTCTATCGGGTAGCGTACGACCACGTTGCTGAGTATCGGGTTGCGGTCAAGCGGCGTTCGAGTGATCGGAAGCTTATACGACCACGTTGCGGAGCCCTCGGAAGATTTGACCGTGGTCGGCAGTCGGCGCTAGGGTTTACGACCACGTTGTGGGATCGGAGCCTCGACCACGTTGGGCGGTCGGGCGGTCGACCACGTTGTACCGGTCGGAGTATCGACCACGTTGGGCGCTAGGGTCTTCGACCACGTTGTGTGGTCAGTGCATCGACCACGTTAGCGCGGGTTTGAACGTGGTCGGCAGTCGTGGCTTGGGTCTACGACCACGTTGTATCGCCTGGCGTTCGACCACTTTGGCGATTGGGTGTGCTACGACCACGCCAGACGATCGGATTCGACCACGTTGTCGGCAGAATGACCGTGGTCGGTTGAGTCCATTCAAACCGGTCGTGTGGGCACATGTGGTGTCCGATTATGGTGGGAATCGGTCGGTTGGGTTCCTTGTGAAGTCATGGACCTTGTGGACTGGTTTGTTCTACATCTTGACAAGGTTTGTTAAAGTCTAATTTCTGTGGAAAAGAGACTTGAGCTTGGTTTGAGCTGAGCAGGTTGTGTTTTCCTGTGTAGATCAGTGCTATGTGACGGTTTTGTTGTTTGTGTTGGTTGCAGATACCAGGAGACAATCTTGGTGAGGCTTAGGAAGTCGGGACTAGACAAGGGAGTTGTTGAAGTCCAGAACGACGTGGAAAAGCCGAAGAGGACGTGTCTGCCAGGTGATCTGACCGGTTGGACAACAAGGCAAGTGGAGGAAGCTTCCGGAAGGCGAGAGGGCATTTTGGAGAAATGTCTAAAAGCTGGGAAGGCGCCCACTTTGAAAGCACTGTGACCACCGGAGAAGCTATGTGAGAGCTCGTGGAGTTGGTGGCGTTAACAGGCAAAGTAGTGGAGCTGTTGCCTGAGAGGAACGGGTAAAGCACTGGAGGCCTGCAAAGCGTAACCACTCAGTTAGCGTGTTGTCTCTGTGTGGAGACCCGTTAGTGAGACTATAAATAGAGATGTTAGGTCTCGTGAGCAAAGTGAGGTTGTCCCCGAGTTGCTCGAGCTTTTCTTTCTATTTGTGTGAGTTGTCTCGGGTAGAGCATGGATGCTCATGTACCTCCGATGGAGTGGTCAGAAACCTCCATGATCAATAGAAAAGATTGGATTCATCTCTCGTATCTTTCTAGTTTTATGTTCTTGAGATGATTTGTTTGATCTGTTTGCCGCCTCTCTGTTCTTACTGTCATATGTGTTCTCTTTGAGTGTTGGGCTGTGTTTCACTTGCTCAGAACTGGGAAGTTATTTTTCGGCTGCTTGCCAAGATCTTTCCCGAGAGAAAAAGTGAAATCGAGAAAACCGAGTTCGTGGTCTTTGCCGCTTTGGAGCTCTCTGTTTCGTTTTCGACTTTGGGTTTTCTCTCACCATTGCTTAGATCTCGTTGTTCTTGGTAATTTCACTTCTAGAGATCTCTTACTTGCTAGGATTCAAGTTTCATGTGGTTTGGATCTCGAGCAAAAGTTCTTCAAATTCTTGCTCTGGTCGTGCGCCCGACAAAACAAGAATTATCGGTCTACTTTTCGGTTTTCGACCACGGCAGTGACCGCTTCGGTCGGGTCGTTCGACTACGAAAAGGCGTTCAATCACGGCTATTTCTCTACGGTTATTTTCTCGATCGACCGCGGCTTGAATCCTTCGGTCTCGGCTATCGACCACGGCTTCTTTGCGTCTGTCTTTCGGTTTTCGACCACGGTGCGATTCTCTGCACGGCAGCTCTGGCTTTCTGATTTACGACCTTAGCGAGTTCCAGTTCCGACCACATTCTGTTGGTTCTTTCGACTTGCCGATTACGACCGTGGTCTTGATCTCACGACTTCTGCCGACTGTTTACGACCACCGTTTTTCTTCGGTAGTTTCCTGTATTTACGTCTATCTGGTCGTTGGCAGTATAATTGTTTCTGAGGCTTGTTTCTTTGACTTCATAGCTCTCTAGCTATAGGAGAAAAGAACAGGTTGATTTCTTGAGGGAGGAATTTTTAAGGCACCATTCACCCTCCCTCTGTTGCCATTTCGGTCCTTCACACACCCTCGTTGACCTCACATCACATGGCCGACTATTGCAAAAGAAAAAGGCAGCACAAACTTGAGCTCCGCACTCAATTGAGCCTGGGTTTCTGGTTTATTTTTCACTATTTTTAAATTTTATCTTTTTTTACTTTTTATATTTTTTAAACTTTTTTTACGGTTCTTTTTCTCGTATTAGTTTAAATTACATGTGATGGACTAACCCATTTTTTCTACTTTTAATTTTTTTTAAATTTTAATTATGCCAAATAAGCTATTATCAGCTACAGTGTAATCTCAACCAATTACAATAAAAATTCAATCATAAGCCACAAAAATTCAACCTAACTGATCACCATCTTAAGCCTATACGCGTGGTTTCAGCATAGATAGCACAAAATAAACAAGGCCGAAAAAACGAGCTTTAGCTTTAGCGGGCATCTCGAGGCCTGAAGGCTACGAATGATCATAATAATGAATGAACACGTGGGTAGCACAATGCTCACAGCACTGAATTACAGCTGCTTAGAGCAAACTTGTAGGCTCAATGAGTCAGCCGTACCTACGACCACCCAGGCGATGCAGTGCTGCTCTGACCGAAGATGCCCAGAATCCCTTCTCCCTTGCTTCCCACTTCCGAGTATCCGCCAACGTAGCGGTAGCTGTCGTCCTCGTCCTTCCTGAACCACCTTGGTTGCCACCCCCTCTCTTGTAACCTTCGAGCATGCAAATTACAACAGTTCAACAGTAAAGCATCAAGAGGGGCAAAAAGAACATCGAATAAGACGTTCTTGTAATCTTTGCTCCCGCTTATTTCGGCTTCAGTTTTTGATTTTTGGCTTATTTTTTACTATTTATAAATTTCGTCTTTTTCTGAACTTTGGGCTTTTTTTAGCTTTTTTACCGGTTCTTTTTTTCTCGTATTCGTTTGCGTTGTCCGTAATGAGATAACATATTTTTTCTATTTTTGAAATTTTTTTAATTTAATTACGTCAAATAAGCCACTTTCAGCTTATAGTAAAATTTCAATTGTTACCATACAATTTTAGCTATAAAGCATAATTTTTCAACCTAACCGAACGGGCCCATGATGTGCCCCTGATTCACCTCGTGGCCATGAAAGCACACATGGAGTTCTCCATGAGGTAGCTGCTTCATGTTCAGCAGGAACAAGATAATCAGATTGTTATATACTTTATAACTTAATTGCCAGTCACCTAGCAAGTAAAACTAGATTCAAATTTAATAAACTGATGAATCTGAATTGCTGGTTGCTTATTCCCCCGTGTTGTCTCATAGGATAATGGATTAATGGTGTCAGCGAATGAAGAACTTCATATTTTTTTTGAGACAGTACTCCAACAATTTAAAACCAATGAATGAACACCTAGTAAGTTACATTCATGCAACTATAATTCAGATATTAAAGCTTTACTAACAGTGCCAGCATCAGATTCACGTGGTGTTCTCTAACTGTTTATTTGTTTATGAGAAAAACGAGTAAATATTGATGAGGACATCTTTACTACTACCACGTCGTCAATTTCTCCAAGTATTCATGAAGCATCAAAAGATCAAATGACTAGAGCGAGAGTCAAAATTTTAAATAAACAGGTAAATTTGTTTATTAACAAATTTTCTTGTATTGATGAGAATTTGGTACTACCTGATTCTAGTGTTTTTTGTATAATTAAATATGAGGAGGAAACTGAGACCTTTGTACTGCAAGAGCATCAGGGAGGAACAAGACCATGTGGCCACATCCAAGACTAATCACATGCAGCGTGAGATCAAGTCATGGCATGCGCGCCATATATTGGACGAAACTGTCATGTAATCTTGTTTATTAAGTCATATCCGAACACGAGAATATACTAAAATTTGTATTCGGTTTGTTTGGCCGAACTGGGAGCATGGCTAGGTTCCTCCGACCAAATTGACTTCAGAACCGGTCTAAGGCCCATGTGCGGACGGAACGAATACTACATAAGGTGCAGCCGCCATATAAAATGAAAAGCTGACGAGAAAATAGATGAACAGGAGCCGACTAGAAACGAGAGATGAGATGAATACTTTGTGCACAATTTTTAAGTTTTGTTTAACCAAATAAATTTAAAAGAAGATTTGTGAGTTCTTATAAATTAAGATTGTTCAACCTTTCCACTGGAAATTGGAAACGCGATAGGGATTTCGCTTAGTGGTCGTGAAGTCCGATGTGTGTGATATTATGAATTAAAGAGCGTTCGTTCTTGCATTAGCAATAGAGGATCGCTACAATTCAAGAGAGGACACGTGAGTATCCAATCCTACGTCGAGAAAATCGGACGACCCTGTATCATCTTGGTATCAGAGCATGGTTTCCTCGGTAGGATTATTTACCCTTATTTTCATATTGATTTATTTGTATCCTACAGTCCATTAAACTGAAAAATTGCAACAAAAAAAAATCCAAACCCTGGTTTTTGCGTCTGTTAATTTTGTGAGTTTTGTTAAGTTCTCGTCCATTAGAAATTTTCTTTAGGTGCTGATCGTCGTGTTCCTTTGCGTAGCTTAATCGTTGTGTCCATATAAATCCTAGAAAATTTTGCTAGTTGAATCCCTCAATTAGCATTAAAAAATTGCATCTATTACTGATCGGCCGTACGCTTTCTCGTGTGCTTGGGAACTCGCCGAATTACCATCTTTCTATCCAAGACAATTGCAATTGGCCACACGCCGTATTGTTTCCCAGTGCAGTTGTCAGCCGAAACGAACCGTAGTATCATCCGAACCAAAGTGCTAGCCGTAAAATCTACTTCCACGTGCATGAATTGGGACCCAAATGATTTGTTCTATCTGAACGGTTGTTTCTCCCCAGCAACAAAGATATTATAGCCGCCCTGGGTTCTTACGCCGACTTGACATCAAACCAGAATATCTTGTGAGTCTACTGTCCGGCGTAATTCCTAACAAGTTCTATTCGATAGTGAGTTCAAACTGATCAAGTGTTCGTGACATCTGTCTGCTGGCAGAAATCTTGGTAGGTACCGTCTCATCCGAAAACCAACTGAGCCATTAGTCATCCGAAAACCAACTGAGCCATTAGCTACAGAATTCTGAATTTGTTTCTACTGGTTAGTTCGATGCTACTTGCTTGCACCAAACTTTGGCTAGCCGAGTACATCACAAGCTTCACCTATATCTATTTTTTTTTTCATATTTGAGATTAGCTGTTGAATATTGCATCTAGGGACTGCTCTTGAGTATTTTACACTTTGCTGAATATTTGAGATCTGTGCAAAATCAAAGGGACAATTAAACCCTAATTCGACCTTTGAGTTAAAAAACAGAGAGAAAGAAAAGAAAAAAAAACAAGCATTGCCCGAATTTGGATGAATTAACCTTAGTCTATAAATTCAGATTATGTAATTTAATTTCTTGAGCAATCTTGTGCCCTTACATTCATATTCTTGCAATTGGCTAGCGTCTCTCCTAATACTTGGTGCAAAACAAGCTATTTAATCCTCAATTTCTTATTGCCTCTATTTAGCTTATTTCTTTGTTTGCATTGAGTCACATTGATCTTTGTGTGTGCATTCATAGACTTCACTTAAACATATTGAATCAGCACTTAGCCAAAGTATTCTAGCTTGGATTATTATTTAACTTTACAACATCAAGAATTTCATATTGCTAGGATATACACTTATGTACCAAGCTCCACTAAATAACTGTTGTTGTGTAATTGTGAACACTCTTACATTCGCTTGATCACGTTGCTATTGTAGCTTCTACCAAGTGTAAGTTTTTATTAGCCTTAATTCACTTCGAAAATATGAGAACTTTACTTATGAGAGAAAAGAGTGAGATCGAGTGATTTATAGTAATCATCTATATACCTTGTTATTACTTTGCGTTTTCTTTGCACAATCTAACCATGTCAGGTGGAGAAGATAACTATGGTGAAGAGCATGAAGTTAATCTTAATGCTCCGGTGAATCGCTTTCAACATCAGGCATTAAGAAGTACATTGCAACAAGAATTTGTAGCTGGCACCACTGCAATGGAGGAACAAATCAAGTCAGATAAGCAGAATCTCCGCATTGAACTCAAAGCGGATATGTAGGATCTCCGCATTGAGCTCAATCAACAGATGAACATGTTACATGGGAACATTGTGAACGACTTTGTGCGAGCACTTCGACCACAACAAGAAGGAAACGTTCATCTTGCGGGTGCCCTTCCTCCACGTGATGAGGGAGTAGCCGCTGTCCGAGGTGGTCAAGAAGCTCAACAAAGGCGAGACCGAGTAGTAGCAAATGCCATTTGTCCACCCCTACCTGGGAGAGGTGAAGGGGGCGGCTTCCATGGTCTGGGGAGGGGCCATCGACATGGAGGTCGTGGTGGAGGAGCACATTGCTTCAACGACGACAACTTTCTTCACTACGATGACGGCTACCTCCGCCGTAACCACTACGGCGATAGTCGACCAAACAAGGAGAAGTTTGGTAAGCTTAAATTTACTATGCCAACATTTTCAGGTACACATGACCCTGAGGATTACCTCACTTGGGAGTTTAAGGTGGACAAGGTGTTCCGTCTGCACAAGTACTCTGAAGAAAAGAAGATACACATGCACTTATATGGTAGGAACAAGATCAAAATCAAAGGAGAGAGTATGACGAGTCTCTCATCACTATACCACATGAGATTATGGCTTGTTCACAAACATTATAAACGTGACTTATTTGATAAATTGCAGCAAATGAAGCAAGGAACTCTCACGATGGAGGAGTACTATAAACGGATGAAAATGGTCATGATTCGAGCTAATGTATATGAACAAGAAGAACAAACAATGGCTCGATTCCTTGCTGGTTTGCACCCTTCCATCAAATGCATCACTGAATTTCAGCCTTACAACAACATAGTGGAATTGGTATATCAAGCAACCAAGGCCGAAAGACAAGTGCAACACGACATGAGAGCAACAAGAACATCATCCTACATGCCCTGTTCAACACCTACAGGAGGCAAAACAACATCATGTTTTAATTCTTTTAAAGCTAACACATCTAGTGGAAGTTTTGCTCCTAATACACGTGCTACACCAAGCGGGAAGAATGCAACAACACCAATCGCCAAGAAGAGTCCAGCACCTTCGTCTTCATCTTCAGTAGGTTCTACAGGAAGAAATAGTGCCATCTAATGCTTCAAATGTCTTCAACGAGATCATATGCAAAAAAAGGATTGTCCAAATAATAAGGTCATGTTGCTATTAAAAAAATGGAGAATATGACTCTACTAGCGAGGAGGAAGGTGAGGCACTTGCTGATTTTGGAAGATTTGGAGACGTACATGAGGAAGGACAAGAGAAGGAGGCGAATGAAGATGGTGTTTGTGATCCCAAGGCTGGCCCTATACTTGTGTGTACACCGATGGTGTTGAGTGTGCAAGCAAAATCAAATCATGAATATCGCTGTAATCTTTTCCAAACACGGGCTCAGGTGAGTAAAGATGGAAAGTGTTGTAAACTCATTATTGATGGTGGAAGTTGCCACAATTTAGCTAGTAAAGAGCTTTGTTCTAAACTTGGTTTGAAATATAAGAAACACCCACATCCATATCAAATTCAATGGTTAAACAATAATGGTTCAATGAATATTGAGTATATAGTTGATGTTAGCTTTCAGATTGATTCTTATCGTGATACTGTAGAATGTGATGTTGTGTCCATAGAAGTATGTCACTTGTTATTAGGTAGGCCATGGAAATATGTGCAACACCTCGGCCCCATCCTCTGAGCCCAAAGTGCTACCACCTACTCTACGATGCTACTAACTCCAACTTTTGCCGCTGACCTTGCGAAGCAATTCCTCTATTTAAATATCAACCAAACGACAAAAGTCGATACACTTGACACTAAGCACAGTAGACGTATAAATTTGCTAATTACCAAAAAGGTACTCAGAATATTCAAGGCTAAATATATCAATTGTAGATGATATGTGAATTATTGTTGTACGTGAAACAACTGTGCTACTCCCGCCCGTATATGTCGCCTTCAACAGATACCTAAAAACAACAACAAAGTAAGGGTGAGTCCGAAGACTCAACAAGCACACGATAAAACAATGGGGTTGGTACGGTAATCATTCAATCACATATTTATGAACTGTAACACAAAATTCTATGGATTTCCGTCATATCTCATGTTCGTTTCCTGCAAATGCAATGCGATGCAAAACACCTCTATATGCAGCTTATACCGGTATAGTGGAGTTGCTTCACCCGTCAGTGAAACCCCTCTGCCTCCATCCCTGGAGGTGCCTACCGATGTAGGTCTTGATTTCCTACCGTCATGGGAGGCCACCGTCGTAGGTCCTTCGTATGAGTGCAATGCATAATACGCCTCTGTATGCCGCTTATACCGATATAGTAGTGTTGCTTCACCCGTCGGTGAAACCCCTCTGCCTCCATCCCTGGAGGTGCCTACCAAAGTAGGTCCTGATTTTCCCACCGTCGTGGGATGCCTACCGTCGTAAGACTTTCATGATGTTATGGCATCATGCAGACACAACATTCTCCCAATGTTAACATTCGATCATAAGCATCTCTCATCACAGTATAATCAATACACAAGCAGGGATATCATTTCATGACTCGGCATAAATCATGGCATAAAACAATACCAGACATTCATCACAATCCACTATTCTACCATGCACTTGCCTGACTGCTCTCGTGGACGATGCGTGGAGGAGCGCCAAATCAAGACCTCCACCTGAAAGCATCACCCAAACTCTTAACTCAACATTGCAATTCACACAGGCATGCAAATAGCATCGGTTCTATGCGTATAGACAACCGACCACGTTCCTACGCGCAAACCCGATACCAACACCCTCTCTCTCACATACTGGACACTTTTTCGATGCCCCGGTGCTCAAATGATCATAATTTAATGATCGTCGTCTATAACCGCAGATAAATCTTATTTACACGTCTACCATTTTTGTCCTCTTTTCTTTTCTTTTCTTTTCTTTTTCTCTCTTCTTTTTTCTCTCTTTCCTATTCAGCCGACCGAGCGGCCTCACCTACTCGGTCGCTTCTTCTTCTCTTGCCTCACTTCCTCCTATCCCGATCCAGATCGGATCCTGGCGACGCGCCTCCTCGGCCTCACCCTGGCTCTAGAGCCTCCACCACCGACTCCCTACCTGGCGTCTCCTCCTCCGGCTCGGCTTCGAGCCGCTGCTCCGCCATCCTCATGTCTCCTTCTGGCCTCGCCGTCGCCGTCGTCTCCTCCCCGTGGTCGCCCTCTCGCTTAGCGCCGCCAGTGCTCGGCGTTCCCACGCCTTCCCTGCCTCTGACTACTGCGCCTCCGTGTCGCCCACATGGATCCAGCTGCTGCGGTGCCCTATCCCCTTCAGATGGCTACCTCGCCTAGCTCCAGTCCTACGCGCTGTCACCCTTGGTTGGCGTGGGCCGTCGCCCGTGGGCTTAGCTCCCAGCGTCACCCCGCCTTCTTCTTCGGCCCCGGTTCCTCACCGGCCGGTCTCCCTGCACCACTTATTCCTCATGGTAAACTTAGGGCGATTTTTGGGTTAGTTATTTGATGCCGACTTCAACCCCATTTCATGGCCTCTCCCTGCATCTCTCTCTACTCTCACCCCTGTCCCAAATCTCCATTCCGTTGTTGATTTGATTTAGTGCATCTCTTGGTTATATGTTGTGATGCCCTTTTTGCCGAATGGCTTGGACGAGGGTGGTGCTAGAAGTGCTATGGCAGGGCTCGGGATCGCTATGGGGAGGGTGGGGTGCTCGTCGAGTGCGTATAACACTCTCTAGGCCACGGCGATGGCCTCCTCGGTACTCTCTTCCTCTCCTGGTCTGTTCTCTTCTACGCACGGTCTTGGTGGTGGTGCTCTAGTGTTTTGCTATGTTGCAAGTGTGACGCTGAATAATGAAATCTTGGGGAAAATGGATGGCATGGCCTACCTCGGTCAGCTGGACTAGGGGTTATCTTGTGGTGGCACCGTCGTTGCCTTCCCCTGGTACTCGCCTAACCCTAGGGCTGTCGTTTCCCCGTCGCTCCTCACCCTGACACTTGCAACCGAGCTGCTCCTCCCTCTTACTCTCGGATTTTTTGGTGTATGGGGTGGGGAAAGATGAGGGGTGGGGAAGGAAGTGAGCTTCGGCTGGTGCCTTGCTCCATCTTTCCTCTTACTTCTCTTCTCGACTGGCTGCGTGTGCCTTTGTCGATGGTCGTGCTATCCAGAGAGTGATGTGCTGTGTTTTCTGGAGGGTGTTGTGCTATCTTTGGCTGTGGCGATGGCTTGGCTTTGCTGTTTTTTCGGTGACCAAATGGAACTTTACCTCTCTTTTGCTTGGCTAGCTTTCGCCTGGGCTTCGCACATTGCTACGCTATCCTTTTACTGTAGTTGCGGCTATATATGAATATTTGGGGATAGTGGGCTGGTTTCTAAGGTCCTTTGAATATTTCAGGTTTGTTTATGCCAAGTGATGACCCTATGGTTGTGAGAGGTACCGACTGGCCCCGGATAGTCACGTATCTCTATGAATGGACTAGCCTGCCTGAAATTAACCTCTAGGGCTTTGACGACAATTTCTTCGCTTTCCTTCCCTTTTCTTTCCCATAGGAATTAGAATATAATCGTTCTATAATTCATGATGGAAGAACTAATCAATACAAGTTCATGTGGAATAATAAAGAAATAATGCTATGACCATTAACTCCTTCTCAAATTATACATAATAACATGCAAAAGGTTGAGGTGAAAGTGTTACAGGCTTATGAAGATGTCTTTCCAAAGGAGGTACCCGCTGGTCTACCACCCATTCGAGGCATCGAACATCAAATTGACTTGGTACCGAGAGCTCTACTTCCCAACCGGCCGCCATACTGCACAAACCTGGAGGAGACAAAAGAAATTCAGCGGCAAGTGCAAGCGCTCATAGAAAAATGGTATGTACGCGAAAGTCTTAGTCCTTGTGTCATTCTTATCATTCTTGTTACTAAGAAAGATGGTACATGGAGAATGTGCGTAGACTGTAGAGCTATCAATAATATTATCATTCGTTATCGTCATCTTATTCTAGGTTAGATGATATTCTTGATGAATTGAGTGGTTCTACTATCTTTTCTAAGATTGATTTGCGTAGCGGATATCATCACATTAGAATGATACATGGTGATGAATGGAAGACAACTTTTAAAACAAAATTTGGATTGTATGAATGGTTAGTGACGCCTTTTGGTTTATCTAATACTCCTAGTACATTCATGAGATTAATGAACCATGTTTTGAGACACTTCATTGGACATTTTGTGGTAGTCTATTTTGATGACATTTTGATATATAGCCGCTCATTGGAAGAACATGTTGAACACATTAGACAAGTTCTAGAAGTACTAAGAACTGAACAATTGTATGCTAATTTTGAGAAGTGTACTTTTTGCACAAACAAAGTGGTGTTCTTAGGCTACGTCGTGTCAGCTCATGGGATTGAAGTGGATGAATGTAAAATTGAAGCTATCCAAAATTGGCCTACACCTGTCAATGTTAGTCAAGTTCGTAGCTTCCATAGGCTTACTGGTTTTTACCGACATTTTGTGAAATATTTCAGCACCGTTGCTGTCCCATTAAATGAATTAACTAAAAATGTGTTGCTTTTGAATGGGAAGAATCACAAGAAAAGGCATTTGCTGAATTAAAGAAATATTTGACTGAAGCACCATTGCTTGTTTTCCATGATTTCACTAAAACTTTTGAAATTGAATGTGATGCTAGTAAAATAGGTATTGATGGTGTTTTGATGCAAGAAAGAAAACATGTTGTATACTTTAGTGAGAAACTTGGCCGTACACAATTGAATTATCCTGTTTATGACAAAGAATTATATGCTCTTGTACGCGTATTAGAGACATTCTGATCATGAAGCTTTAAAATATTTCAAAGGTCAAGCTAAACTGAATAATAAACATGCTAAGTGGGTTGAATTCATTGAGACTTTTCCATACGTTGTTAAATACAAGAAGGGCAAAGAGAATGTGGTAGCTGATGCATTGTCTAGAAAGAATTTACTTTTAACTCAGTTGGAAGTAAAGGTACCTGGTTTAGAGAGTTTGAAAGATTTGTATGCTTCCGACCATGAATTTTCAACACTATATTCTAAATGCAAAGATGAAAAAGGATGGGATAAATATCATATTCATGATAGGTTTCTCTTTCGTGCTAACAAGATATATGTTCTAGAATCGTCCATGCATTTGTTATTGTTACAGAAATCTGATGCAGGGAGATTGATGAGACATTTTGAAAAATAAAAAACATACATGATGTTGACCGATCACTTTTATACGTGATGTCGAAAGGTTTGTTCAACAATGTATCACATGCCATAAAGCTAAATCAAAACTTAATTCACATGGTTTGTATACTTCACTTCTAGTTCCTAGTACACCTTGAGAAGATATTAGCATAGATTTTGTTTTAGGATTACCTAGAACTAAGAGGGGGAGGGAATTTGTATTTGTAGTTATGCATATGTTCTCTAAAATGGCTCATTTTATTTTTTGCCATAAGAGCGACGATGCGTCGTATGTAGCTGACTTATTTTCAGGGAAATTGTGAGACTATATGGTATGCCAAGAATCATTGTTTCTGATTGTGATGTCAAATTTATGAGTTACTTTTGGAAGACTTTGTGGGCCAAGCTTAGGACAAAGTTGTTCTTTTCGACAACTTGTCACCCACAAACCGATGTACAAACGAAGGTGGTGAACCGTATACTCTCAATGCTGTTGAGGACAATGATAAAAAAGAACTTAAAAGAGTGGGAGGATTGTCTACCACATGTTGAATTTGCATATAATAAGGCGGTACATTCTACAACTCAACTGTATCCATTTGAGGTAGTGTAGGGCTTCAAACCGATCACGTCACTTGATTTGATGCCACTTCTATTACAAGAACGAGCAAATATGGAGACTTCTAAGCGTTCTAATTTTGTGAAAAAACTCTATGAAAAGACTAAAGAGGTGATTGAAAATAAAGTATGTGCTTATGCTTCTAAAGCTAATAAGTCTAGAAAGAAATTGATGTTTGAACCAGGTGATTTAGTGTGGATACACCTTCACAAAGAACACTTTCCGGAGAAGCGTAAATCAAAATTGATGCATCGTGGTGATGGTCCTTTTAAAGTACTTGCCAAAATCAATGATAATATTATGGGGTAAGAATAACTTTTAATGTCGCTGATTTATCATCATTCTTTGCACAAGACGATACAAAGTCAAGGACGATTCATTTTCAAGAGAGGGGGGATGATAAGGACATCCTTACTACCACCATGTTGTCAACTTCCCCAAGTATTTATGAAGCACCAAAAGATCCAATGACTAGAGCGAGAGTCAAATTTTTAAATAAACAGGTGAATTTGTTTCTTAATGAATTTTCTTGTATTGATGAGAATTTGATACTACATGATTCTAGTGTTTTTTGTATAATTAAATATGAGGAGAAAACTGAGACCATGGCACTGGAAGAGCATCAGGAAGGAACAAGACCGTGTGGCCACATCCAAGACTAATCACATGCAGCGTGAGATCAAGCCATGGCCTAAGTGCCATATATTGGTCGAAACTACCGTGTAATCTTATTTATTAAGTCATATCTGAACACGAAAGTCTACTAGAATTTGTACTCGGTTTGTTCGGCCGAACTGGGAACATGGCTAGGTTCCTCCGACCGAATTGGCTTCAGAACCGGCCCAAGACAACGAATACTACATAAGATGTGCGGACCGAACAAATACTACATAAGATGTGCGGACCGAACGAATACTACATAAGGTGCAGCCGTCGTATAAAATAGGGGAAGATGAAAAGCCGACGAGAAAATAGATGAACAGGAGCCGACTAGAAACGAGAGATGAGATGAATACTTTGTGCACAATTTTTGAGTTTTGTTTAGCCAATTAAATTCAAAAGAAGATTTATGAGTTCTTGCAAATTAAGATCGTTCAATCTTTTCACTAAAAATTAAAAGCACGATACGGCTTTTGCTTGGTGGTCGTGAAGTCCGATGCGTGTAATCTTACGAATTAAAAAAATGTTCGTTTTTGTATTGGTAACGGAGGATCGCTATAATTCAAGAGAAGACATGTGAGTATCCAATCTTACGTTGAGAAGATCGGGCGACCCATATCAAATACTATCGAGGCATGTTCATCATTACATTACAGATGAAATTCTGAATCTATGATTTCTGCCTTGTTAAATCTTAGCTGCATATTGAATCAGATAATGATATGAACTCGAAACACCCTTTCATATGTCCATGATGATGCTATGACAAACTGAAGCAAAAAAAACATATAAAGGCGAAAAGAACAGATCCAATCATATAATGCTGGAATACCTGTCGTTGCAGACTTGCAGTTGTTCAAGCCTAAGTTTCTCTGCATTTGCCATCTCATATTCACCATTTTCCAAATGTCTTTGATCGGGCCTCCGACGAGAATCAGTAGGAGGCAACTTCTTCAACAAGTGAGGTGTCAATTCAGTTAGAGAAATTGCAAAAGGAGAAAGGTTGTATCGTGTTTGGTTCAGAGACTTGCCCCTCTCCCACAAAAGAACGGCTTCTGACATTGGGTCATACCCCTTGGGTTTTGCGCTTGGATCCCAATCACAAAATACATAGCTTCATCCCATTTTCCAATTAGTATGGCTACTCTCTGTCCTGTTCTATTATCTTGCACAAATCCATGCGCCTGCACAATTGATTCAAACTATTTAAAAAGTGGAACCTGTGTGCGTCCAAATATACCTATACAACTGCAAACAACCTACTGATTACTGGCAGCCTACTCCTGAATGTCACCCCAGGGGTTGCTCTTTAAGAAAATCAGCATACATCAGCCACAGTTCTCTACGAGTATCCAGAACTGACAGGTTAACCTATAGATTTGAGTTTTTTTAGATGTATAGATTTGAGTTCAAGGAGGTTAGAAAATTATTAATGACACTCAAAACACTTTAGTCACTCCATGTAGTACTATGGCCCACTGGTTAGTGCCGAGCCCATAGGAAAGGGTGGAGTGACCCATCCAACAAAAAGAGAGAAAATGTTATCAAAGAACAAATCCAATGTTATTTGTAGTGATTAACTGTTTATACTGGTGTTGCAAAAGAAGAATTATCCTCATAATTTTAGTAGTTCTAAAATTTAATCAATTACTATTTTTTATATAACTTCTTGTTTAGCCTAGTAGCAATTTTATCAAAAAAAAAGTAATATTTTTTATATTTTCGTAGCATTCTACTTGTCGTCAAAGGTGGAGCTAGAAATTAGTGAATAGGTAACTGTTACAGGCATACAACATTGCATATATCTATTTATCTTAATAAAGGAAGACCAGGGTAATATCTTTTATACAATAGTACATTTCTATCATGTCAAATTTCTTCATATAAATGGGCATGTATAAGCATAATTGCATAAACTGGTAAACATAAGAACATATCAATGCCAGTCAGACTTTTCTAACAAGGCTCCTGATGCAGCAGATAGTGAGCCCTCCAGTCCGAAGAACATCCATGCAAGTCAAATTTGTCTAGCTTTGACCGCTCGTGTGCTTATAATATCTAGATTGGCCACAAGAAACTGTGTAGCTATATTTATCGTAAAAAGTACTTCCATAACATATCACTTTACAAATCTAACATAATATGTTAGATAGTCATGGTGAAAGATGGATTTTAAAGATTGCACAAACCCAAAAAAGAGTCGTCGTTTTGGGACTGGAGTAGAAATCAAGTGCTGCTCTGCCATCACAAGATTTTTTTTTACCATCTTTTCAAAACAGAAGGTGCAGTAAATGGTTCTTGTTATCTGACGTGTTAACTGGATACATAATTTTTTTAAGCTTCCCTTTCAGAAAGTATATGACCAAATAGACATTTTTAGGAGCAAGCATCTTATTACAAAGCTATATAGATTTTTCTTGATATAAATTCATTTTCTATATAAATTACAGACATACCTGGTGTGGATTCCGATCAATTATTGATTGTTCTTTGAATTTAAGCTTGCAAGAGTAGTGGCCACTTCCCTTGATGCGCATTGTGCCGTAGTGGTCACAATAAATTTTCCCTATTATGATATTGTATATGGAAGTAGTCACTTTACTCCACTGAAATGTTTCTCCATCATCCAATTGGAGTGTTAGAACACCTATTGGATCAAGCTGAATGGATTGACCCCACAACTTGCCTTTTAGATTAGAATCACCCCAAAATTTCCAACCTCTGCCTTCACAGTGACAAGCGACAACCATTGGGTGATGACTGACCTGAAATAAACATCGATTTACAATAAGAACATATTTCTAATGGACAGAATAAATACTTCACGGAACGCCAAAAGAGCATACCTCTCACACTTTGCACGATACTAAGAAAGGCAATGTCAGAAACTAGGAATTAATCTATTCAGAAATAATTCATAATGTTTTCGAACAACCATACAACCTTTTCAGAGAAAAAGCAAAGTCCTTTATCCAGATAATCAGCTTCATATGTTTCACTAATTCACCCAGTAGAGGATTGAAGGGTTTGCATTGCCGACCTTCAGCTGAAGCATAGCCTGATACTGCAAAAGCCGCAACATGAAGTATCCTCATCAAGTTGTCACCCTGCATTATATTTTAGCAAGAATTGTTTCATTACAAAACATAAAGAATTAAGACAAGAGGTAAGTACCCAGTGCAAAGTACCCTTAGGGCGAAATGTCAAAAGAAGATTGTGAATGTTAGACTCTTTGTTAGACTCTTTGGGCTTTTGGGTTTTTAGCCTTAGGCCCATGTGTGCTTAGTATAGGCAAGGATCTCCCAGGTTGGCCTATGATTCTATTAACCTAACCCTAGACATCCTTGCCTATATATATGTGCCTTGTACTGCTGCCCTAATATATCAACACACTGAATCCAGTGCATATACTCTCTTACAGTGAAAAATGCATGGAATACTGCCTGCCATATTCTGTAACCTGACAAAAAAATCTGAAGTAAATACGATAAATTACTAAAATTAAAGTTTTTCCTCATAAATTTTGGTCAGGTTATAGAGAAGATGCCAAACATCACATATGTTTTTTTGTGAAAATTTCTAAGGGTGCTTTACTGTAAGGATAAATTAAACTGGACACCAACCAATGTGATGTTTAGGGTGAAAATTAGACTCCAAGAAGAGTTGAGGGAAGTAAATTGGACTTTTTCCCAAATTGAAGTTACAAAAAACTTTAAGTGGTAATAGTCCTAGATTAGATTTTGACGCAGGTTCCTGTTTCAATGATATCAGATATTTAATATGAGTGATTCAGATGAACGCACCACTAAGAACTGTACAGAACATAATCCTGGGTGATGAACTGATGCCTTCTGTCTAAAATACGAATGATTCAGATTAACACAGCACTAACAACTGTACAGAATAATGAATTCATATCAGAATTCAGAATAAATCATGTGCATGTATGAGTATTCAACTCTTTTAACTGTATCATTCATTTTCCGTGAACAAACATAAAGTAATCATTGGCTGTTTAAGTGTCATGAAAAAAATATAGGCAGAGAATGGCAAAGGTTTCCATAATAATTACTAAAATCTCTGCACCATATTTAACGCTTTGGCCTATATCCATGAAACTTTTTTCTGAAACTCCCAAATATCTTTGACCAAGTTTCCAACTATTTTTGTTACACAACAGAATGTTATGGGCCAATTTACTTAGACATGTACGAGTACGACATATTTATGTTATCTAAATATAAAGAACTCAGCATTCTGTAGAATGTTTGTTTGCAAATTGACCTGTACTCTTGTAGATGGTTTTAATCAAATTTTCGTATCTAAATGGGCAATCTTAAATCAATTGTAAGATGTTATTGTCCATGCTGCATAGAAAACTAACAGAACAAAATTTTGTCACGTGAAGATCTTACTCTAAGCACACAACGATGCTCATTCATTAGTTCATCTCCTCCCTACTACTACAGAAACACAGCTCTAAAGTAGTATCATTTCCAGCTACAAGCCTATAACTCAACATAACCAAGGCAAAAGTTTTTGATACTTAGATATACTAAGACCAAGCAAAGCTACCCATGACACAACTAGAATTCTATGGCAACATACACTCCTATAATCATGTTTTAAAGCAGATGAATTCCATGAAGGGCAGGATTCCTAGCAGGTGAAAACATACACTGCAATGTGTATTTTTTGGTGCTGGATTCCTAGCAGGTGAAAAGATTGCGTCCTACGTTTCATGTACCATTGGTGAGATGAAAAGATTTGAGTTCATCACACCAATGGACTGGGAGTCACCAATGGATTGAGCGTCACCAACTGATTCCATACTAGCTGCAATTACGGTTCGTCAAGCCTTCAACATGTGGAGCACAAAACCAATCCAATGTACACACCGAGGGGCTGCCAGGGCGTAATGAAGCCATACTTAATCAGTCCCCCATGGCAAGGACTTGCACGATGGACGGGCGAGTCGGACGAAGGTGGTCGCTGGTCGCGGGACTCGTCATCGCCGTCGCGGGTGGGAAGGGGATTAGGGTGCCTCTACCTCCCTCACAGTAGCAGGATTCGTTGCCACCTCCCTTGTCGTGCGGGCTGCGCTGTGTCGCCGCCTCCCTCATCGCCGCCGCTGGTCGCGAGCTCGAGTGCGTGACGCGGAGCTCCGCCGTGCTACCACCTCCCTCATCACCGTCGTTGGTCGCAGGGGTGTGCATTGGGGATTGGGGACCGGAGGGCGCATGGGTGTGAATGGAAAATGTCGGTTAAGTGACGGGTAGCCACCCGCCTTGATCCCAGCATATGGCCGAATTCTTTTAGATTTATAGTTTTTTTTAAATAAATAGAATGATTTCTTAACCGTTGTTTCGAAGTGATCTATTAGAATAATTTTTTAAAGTGATTTATCGCATTCTGTTCATTCACATAAACGCTCGTATTAGACAAAAACCATAAACCGTAGCCATAAGTCGCAGGTGAAAATAACCCACTCTATTTTACCTACATATTTAGCTGAACATGCCCCTAAACCCAACATATAACTAACTAACCATCATCACCAACCAGCTTCTAACTAAAAGTCACTTCAGTTCATTCTCGGCTCTTGTAGCAAATCCATGTAGCCCGAGATGTCGGTGCACAACAGAGCCGTATACTCGCTGAGCTTCCTCTTCTGCTCCTTAATCCTCAACACCATGAGTTTTACCTCTTCCTTCTTCGCTTGGGTCGAAGATGAAATCCCAAATGAAGTTATCTATAAAGGTGTCGATGCCGCTGTCCTTGCTGCTGCTGCTACTACTGCTAGAGGAGAGCCTAATGAGACTGGAATAGGCAGGTCGGGAGGTTGCTTCCTGAGACATTTTGGAGGCAAGATTTAGGACCTTTTACGGTTTATTTTTGGAAGGGATGGGAGTGGATCTAGCGGTACAACTGGTTGGTGTGGAAAGGAATGGGTGCGGTGTAGAGGTGACCAAAAGGGTTGTGCCTACCAGGCCGGCCCAAAGCCCGCTACTATAGGCACAGCCCAGGCACGTCACAGCCTGAGAAGGATTCATACCGGGCCGGCCCGGCATGAGGTGGTGGGCCGTGCCTGGGCCATCGCCCTGGCCTAGCATGCCAGCACAGTACAACACGCATATTGCCAGGCTAGGCATGGCCTGGCATAGGCACAACGGCTAGGCACGGCCTGGCATGGGCACAACATAGCACGACATTGTCCACATGGCACGGTGCCCCCATTTTGCACGGTTAGCCCATCGGCATGTATAGCTCGGTAGGCACAGCCCATTAGGCACAATATTCTGATCGTTAGGCATTGGACAATACGCATGGCCCAATTAACATGATTAACGGTTAGTTTTTTGAAATTTCTAGCCATTTGGGAGTTTAAAAATACAAAAAAATCAAAAAATTCCTAATTTTTTTTCTATAAATAGGCAACATACCCTCATTTAGCCACACTCAAACCAATAATCTCTTTTCTGAATTCTCTTGTGAAAATTTTCTATACACTTTGTGGTAAATTTGGCAAAATTCAAAATAATTTTGCTAGAATCCGAAAATTCAAAATCCGGCCTACAGTCAAGAAAAGAGATAACAATACTAATTTTTATACACTTATCTTATTCTTAATTTTCTTTGTTATTTTCTTTGTTATGATGTAAAATCGATAAAGTGTAATTTTCTATTTGTATTTTGCAATTTTCCACATTTCTCGATGGAAAATCTTGACAAATTTTCGACGAGTGAATACGGAATTAATCTAGAAGATCTTTCATCCTTCGGGAATGAAACGTCTCTGACTTTGCCTCCACCTCCTCCTCAAATGGCAGAGCAGACCCTGGTTGTACCATCATCAGGCTCTACAAGTGCCTCTACATCAACAAGCACCAGAGCAAAGAGGTCCAGACCCAGCACGTCGGAGGTGTGGACAGATTTTTACAAGGTAGTGAAGAGAGATGCGACTGGAGCTTAGGTAAGAGTTGCTATTTACAAAATATGTCAGCATAAATTGTCTGCAAAGTCTTTAGGTAGAACTGGGCACTTGCACAGACATGCCCAAAGATGTAAAGAAAAATAAATCATAGCCACAAGGCAGACACAGATGTAGTACAACCGTAATGGTACGATACGTAACTAGGATTATAATCCCAAGGTAGTTCAATTATCTTTAGCCTATTTAACTGCCGCACAAGATATTTCTTTAAACTTTGGTGAGTCAGAAGCATTCGAAAAGTACATTAGAACTGCTCATAATCCTAGATTTACTCACATTTCTAAATAGACAATGACTAAAGATTTAGTTAAATACTACAATAATGGTTGTGATAAAATTAAAGAACTCTTTGGAACTTTTATATTTTTAATGGCCTTGACCACGGACTTATGGAGTAGGGTCTAGAAAGGATTATCTTAGAGTAGTCGCTCATTATGGAAATGATGACTAGGCATCGGAAAAGACAATCATAGGCATTTAACTAATTAACTAGCACATACGGGTGAGAATACAACATAATGTATTATCAAAGTCGTAGAAGATTTTGTCTTACAAATAAATTTTTTGTAATTACCCTGGACAATGCTGCAGCAAACTCCAGGGCAATGGATATTCTCACTCCCTTATTTAGTACATACACTGAATTCTTCTTTCTACATCAGTGATACGTCAGCCATATTATTAATCTTATAGTTAAATGTGGTTTGAAGATGTTGGATCCATATCTTCAAGCTTTTCGCGATGTAGTTTCTTCTCGAAATAATTCTAACCAATGAATTACAACATATAAGACCTACTACATTAGGATGGGTGTACATCTACAAAAGTTCAGTGTGGACATGCTGGTATAGTGGAACTCAACTTATCTCATGCTACATTTTATTCTATAAGCCCATATTTTCTGTTTTTATCCACACGCAATATCACAGCCATACCGGTAACATACTATTGACTGAGCAGTATTGGTATGTTGCTGAGAAATTACTAGCATTTTTGGAACTCTTTTACGAGACTATTGTTGTTTTATCCGAAGTGCACTATCCAATATCTCCTTTAATTATGCATCATATTCTTGTGATTGTGACTCACTTGAAAGCTAATGAAAATGACATAGTGCTACAAGAGGCTACGTGCGCTATGAAAACTAAATTTTGAAATATTAGAATGAGATTAGTACTGATACGCATTTGCATTTATTCTAGATCTAAGAGCTAAAATTGCAGGACTCACTAATGTTTTTTCACTTATAGGTGAGTCTGTAGGGATAAATTATTCTAACTATTTTACATATGTTCGTTCTAAATTGTCGAAAGTTTATCAGAAGTACGAGCATAAGTTTCAAGAAGTTCACTTGCAACAACCTCCACCAGCACCCACCACAGGTAAGAATACAAATATGTGGGGCAATATCTTTGGTGCAGCAGAATCCTCTAGAAGATCAAGCTCTACATCGTCAAGTGTTGGAGCAATCCATACTAGGGCCACGAAAAACTATCAGTCTTTCTGAATGCCTCACCATGCAAAGGACTTCAATATTTTGGAAAGGTGGCATGGGCATAAGCTAACATATTCGATGTTATCCATATTAGCACGTGATATGTTAACTGTTCTGTGTTGACAGTTTCTTCTCAGTCTGCTTTCAGTCTTTCTAGAAGAATATTGGAGGGGAGGAGAACAAGTATCACAAGTGAGATGATGGAAGTACTTCTCAGAGTGAAAGACTAGGAACAAACTGATGCGTGAGCTCAACACTGCATGGTGAATATGGAGTTGGAACATGCGTTCAACAATCTTTATCTACATGGCGGCGATGACACCAACGCTTCTTAGAGCATCCATGTATACATTGTAACTTTTCTTTTTTTTTACTTGTAATGTTGAGCTACAGTCTGTACTCTTTTTTCTTTACCAAGGTTTTTCAAGTTGAGTTTTTACTTAGCAAAGTTTTTAACAAGATAGCCATTTAAACATTAACTAGTAAGATACCTGTGCGTTGCAACGGAATTCTAAAAGAAGATGACACATATTATCAAATGTGACCAAAATCATAGATGAACATTAAAAAGAGGGAGATATCTTCAAGAGTGAGGTTGGTGCAGCCGGATCCGCCGTTGCCGAGATCGCCGTTCTGGATTTGCCCTCCTTGACCTCGTCGGCTTCGTGGTTCTTTCTCACCTCTGGTGGTGTACATCTCATCCGAACTAATGTACTCTACCTCCCTGTTCATCGTCCATGCCGGTGTACTGCATGTCCCAGTCGTCGACCTCGATAGTGTACATTTTCGTTCCGTCGTCATCCTCAGCATGTGAATTGAGCCGACCGCTACCTCAATCACCACCGCCTGGATCTCCTCAAGGCAAGGCAACCTGTCGACCAGCATTTTTCAATCCGAATCTCTCGTGATTACCGCATTATTCCACGGATCGAGATAATGCGCACAGGTACATTACTGTATCATTTCATACATCACTTAAACAGTAATATTACAGACCATTGTTCAAATTACACCACGTCGGGCGATAGTTTACAAAAGGGGCACTTAGGCCGAATGTCATCATTACATACAAGCAGCGGAAGAGAAAGCAAAAGTAGGACCATAACCTCAGGCAAGCGACTGGGGGTAATGTGTGCAGTATATATCATCTGGCTTTAGATAATATATGTGCACACAATGCCTTAGGTCTGACTTGTCTAAGTCCGGAAAATACGAACAGCGACCTAATTCCCATCGTCCTTCCTTCCTTCTGTGGCTGGGATATCTTCATAATCATAATGATCCTGCGTCCCTGTCTCTGTTTTTGGTATCGCGAGTGTAAGCACACTAACCACCGTGTTTCAAGAAATCATCACACGTAATGCGATAATAGTATGTCTTGTCCGATCAAGGAAGGCTTAGGTTTATTTTGTTTTGCCAGAAATTGACTTTTCAATACAGTACTTAGAAATCCCTATGACCTAGCAGTTTATGAAAGACACAAGTTTAGTGGAATGTAATCGTCTTAATAGTGGTACAGAGCCCATCCACCATTATATGGCCTCTGCGCCTTATATCATCTTCCAGCATTATAGTTGCCTATCTTACCACTGGGGCGACACCCAAGACAATTCCAAACTAGGGCCTTTCATTGCCCTCCATTTCCCATTTCACCCACAACTCATTTTTGAAACAGAACTATATCTAGTTAAGTCCCCATGTCTGCCCATGACCGCGGGCACGGCTATTCGAATAGTTTTGACTCTGCAGAGTTTGTACACATTCCCCACAAGAGACTGCCAACTCGTTGCCCCACATGATTCCTTAGTCATATGGTTGAGCAGACCGTCACAGTGACTTTTCGAAATATCTATCCTCTTTCGTCATCTCACCCTATGGGCTTATCCCACTTGCGGTGGGTCCCATACGTTGCACGGGATGTTTCCCACAGTCACTAACGCAGCCGGGCTCCTCTCCCCGCAGCGCTAGTACAGCTGGAAAACTTCACCCTCCCCTTGGTGTCCCTTTAGGCCTTCCCTTGCCCTTGCAGATCCACTCCTATCCACTACCAGTGAGATGAGTCCGGGGGTTTCGATAAATTTACTTAGCAAGGTTGTATTTTACAGACTTGTGGTTGTCTTGTTTACAGGCTAACATGACAAGATTCGGTCCTTAGGGTTATCTGACTGGTTCTACCACATCCCATACTCTTTGTGCTTCCCCTGCACTACATACCAGCTCCCAAATCATCCACCCAGATACTAAGCATTTTTGAGGCTTTTGGGAGCATAAAATAATAGTTCCAAAATTTTATCCCGTCATTCCCACCATGACTGCCCAAATCATTGTTATATTTGCAAGTGAGATATTTTGGGACAGCTAGCATCCCCGTTTATCTAGCAATACTAAGCAATGCGATATATTATAAATCTATTTGTGAAAACTACATTATAATAGCTTTCCTACGGCGACAAGGCTCACATATCCCAAATGTTTCAACAGGTAATACTAACAAGCATAATAATGGGTGTATATCTAAATCCTATAAAACTGAACATAATTTATCACATAAAATAATATCATGCACATGGATAATTTAAAAGAAATTAATTTGCATAAACATGGGTTCAACATGATCAAAGTGATAACTCGCCTTGGTCACGATGGTCGGCTCTTGATGCTCGGGGTTGCTAGGTTGGCTGCCTCGGTGTCTTCCTCCGAGCCTCGTATGCTATTTTAATCGACGCAAGATTTGCATAAAAAGAAAAGCAACAAATCACTCCAAATAACACCAGAAATTCAAATGAACTCTAAAAATTATGATTTTAGTTCCATTGGATAGATCTTGAATTTAGACGAATTTAGAAATTTGTCTCACTCAATTTGGAGTTAAAATGAAGAAGTTATGCCATTTTAAAATTCTCAGTTCAGATAAATCCCTAAATTATTAAATTTGTGACATGTGGGGCCCACACGGCAGCGGCTCGGGTCCCTTGCGCTCGCTGACGGGTGGGGCCCACTTGTCAAGCAGCCTGCAGACCCATGCGGCCGACAAAGGGCCCACTGTCACCGCAAATTAAAAGAAATGGCTCAACCCCGACGCGAGCCGGGGCTCAAACGCGCACGGGGAGCCGGGGAAGAGAATCGGCTCTGTAGCCAAGTGAGCGGGGAGGCGTTGCCTACCTAGTAAGGGTAGGTAACCCTCTTGAGGTGGCTCGGGGAGGCAGCAGGGCAGAGGAGGCCGAGGCCGGTGAGGCGGTGGTGCGGTCGACGGAGGACTAGGGAGGTGCCGGGAGGGCAAAGCAGGATCTTAGGGGCACGGGAAGGCGATGGCGGTGGCGGTGGAGACCGGGAACACCGGAGGTAGGTGGCGGCAGGCGACGGCGGAGGACTCGGGTGACGCTCGACGCCGGCGAGGTGCAGGCCGGGAGGAGCTCGGCCGAGCGCGGAGTCGACTTCGCCGGGTCCCAAGGAAGATGTGGGAGGGAGGAATCGAGCTACGGCCGTGCAGTTTGGCGGGGAGGATGTCGCCGGAGGCGGGGAAGATGAGCGAGGCCGGCGCCGGAGAGGGCTTTAATATTTAGATTCCTTGGCAAGGGAGGGGGCTCGGGGCGTGGGAAGTTCGGTAGACGCCTCGGCGGCCTTTATAGGCGCGGAGAGAGGTCGAGATCGAGTGCTCCCCGTGTGGTCGCATCGGCGGCGGCGGGAGCAGGCGGGCGAGAGGGCCTTCCACCAAGTGGCCATGATGCCCGTGAGGCTCGAGGAGAGAGGCGGCACGGCGTGCGTGACAGACCGAGCGGCGGGGCGGGAAAAAGAGGCGACGGTGGCGAGTTGGCGCGCGCGACTGGCAGTGGGGAAATCGGCGCGTCGGACAGCGGCGGCGGTCCGCTGGTCCGAGGGGAGGACCGTCGGTCGAACGCGCCGCACCGGCCGTGCATGCGGAGCGAAGGCCGGCGAGGCGTGCCGGGAGAAGGGGCGGCGAGGAGGAGGCGGGGAAGAAGAAAGCAGTCTTGGGGGTGTGGTGGTGGTGTGCATGGGTTGGGCCTACTGGGCGTGGGCCGTCGGTCTTACCCCTTTGTTTTTCCTTTTAATTTTCCTTTTAATTTTCTTTATTTTTTACTCATATATGTATATATATATACATTTATTTATATTCCTTATGTGGGTATGGATAATTATATATTCTTTCCACCCTACTTTTATGAAGATTTTGTTTGCATAATTTCTTGATTTTATTATATATATATATATACAACTAGTTATATTTATGTATATATATTCTTTTGTTTTATTCTCACCTATTATTTCATTGAAATTCCAACATTTGAATTCCCGAATTTTTGGGACCAGTCTATATCCTTTTTCACTGGATCATCTTTTCAGATTCGCATTTTAACTTTTTGTTTTCTATTAGTTAAACAGGTGTGCTTTCTTTCCTGACTTCTTAACCAAACTCCAAGGAAAATGCAATAAAAATTCCAGTCAAATATAATATATCGCAAAATAACTCATAATATTTCTTTTTACAAAATTTAAATTTTCAGGATGTTACAACCACCTTACGTTGTAGAGCCATGACGCCGTCTCGATCTTTGCCTTGCCCGGAGATCAAATGAATGAGAATATTGGTTGGAAAAAACTATTTAACAATAGTGAAGAGTGGCCTCTATGCCAATTTGCCATCAGTGAACCGGTGGCTGACAGTTGAGGTGGTTTCAAATCGGCGTTATCAGAGAAGAATACTACACATGTGCTTATTACACTAATGAATTTGACGGAATGGTTGGGTTGCAGAAGACAAAGAATTCGTGGCGGGAGACAGGAAGAAAGAAGTGCGACAGTCTTGGAAGGGCCAATAAACAACACTTTGCATTTTCTTTTTTCCCTTGTAATTTATAAGAGGAACAACACACGTTTTTCACCAGAGAGGTGGGAGACGGAGGAAGAAAGAACTGTGACAGATAGGACGTGGGCCGTTGTCACAATTGGGCCGAGGAAGTGTCCGTATACCAAAACGAGCTTGACAAAGAGCCCGTACATCAGCATGTGCAAAGAGAACAGAAGGAGATGGTGAACGGCCAATCTCTCCTTTTATATTAGTAGAGATAAAGCTCATTATTACATTTCTATAATTTATTTTGTCTTTTTCGAATTCTACATAGTTTTGAATTATTACATTTTTTCAATTTTTTTGAGCTAAAATGGGCTAGCTGGGCCAAAACAGGCTAGCTGTGCCCACCTGGCCCATCGAGCTAAACGAATGCATGCCAGCACAGTACGAACCTCCACTAGGTCGTGCTTAGGCCGCCGCCTCAACCCACAGGCCAGCACAGCACGGCCTGTTCAACTAACAGACTAAACAGGTCACGCCTAATGAACCGTGCCGAATCAAGCCTGTGCCCAGGCATTTGGACAGATTTGGTGCATAGTTATAAAAACTGACTGGACCACTGATTGAACCAGAAAAAACTAGCACCAGAGACTACACTGGCTCGGTTTTGCCTTAAAACCGTCCATGCAACTGGACCGGACAAAACTGGACGAACTGGCCGGTTTTCAGAACCACCGAGCCCGGCGGTTTCAACTGAGAGGTTCTTGTTTAGGACAAAAATACCCTCATTCATAATATTTTATTGCTATAGTTTTAGGGGTAAGATTGGAAAGGTGTGAATGTGAGTGCATTGAGCGAGCCCGAGCTAATCGACTGCATTGCCCGCTCTGCCCTAGCCGGCTATCGCCCTCCCTGTCGCTGCCGCCGACCCCTTGTCACCGCCGAGATCATCTGGGCTGGGCGCGATGAGGACCTCATCCCAGACTCTGACCTCCGTGAGATGGACCTCTACTCTTTCCAGGTCGGACGCTCCTCCATTTGTTGGGTTCTTCGTGGAGTGCTCGTAAGGTGTTCGTTGGAATCCCTGAGTGAATGCTGCGCTTTGCAGGGGCAGTTGAAGCATGAAGGGAATGAGAGGCATGAGGTTCTTTACCGGCAGTGGCAAAAGAACGTGGCCAACTTCAGCATTGACGGGCACTAGCCAGCCCGGGAGCTGTGGGACCGCGCGCAGAGCTGCTGGGAGAGGATCATGGGACACGAGGGCAAGTCGGTGCTTGTCGTTGCGCACAATGCAGTTAACCAGATTCTCGTTGCTACTTCGTTGGGTAGGTGCTTCTAGGTTTTGGTTTGGATTTCGTAATGCCAAATTGCCAAGGGTGTGTTCAAAATTGATGCGTGGATCCTGTTAACCACTGAGGGCAGAATGGGAATTTCCCATATGAGAAGGGGAAATGAAGGCGGGCCCACCTGTCGGTGCGCCGCGCGAAGAGGTAAAGGAGAGGAGACTCCGTCTCCTCCCCGGTCGCGTCCGTTGCTATCCCCGAGCGCGTCCCGTGCGTGGACTGAGCCGTGCGCCTGCGGCCGTTTCGCTTCTCCGCCCAGATCCGGCGATTTCGGCGGCTTCTAGAGAGGTGGCGAGCGGATGGGAGGCGGCGGAGGCGTGGGCTGGCCCGGGTTCCTCGGAGCTGGCCGCTCACGCCACCCCGCATCTAACCCTAGCCCTCTCTATTTAAGCCAGGCAGCTCCGACGGTAGGCAAAGCTCTTCTCCTCATTCTGGTTGCCTCTCGTGTGATCCTCCTCTTTGTTCTTCGGTTTGGCGGAGATTCGGCTTTCGGGCCATCTCCGATCGACGACCTGTGTTGGTCCCGTGTGTGAACCCTAATCTGGGTTTGTGCATCCCGGGATCTTGAGGGGTCTAACCGAGGAAGAACAAGGCGGCGGCGCATCTCCCTGCTGTGTGTGATTGCTCTCGGCCAGAGCAATCTGTGGTCTTGTGCGGCATACCCGAACCTCGGCTTCTTCTTTGATGTTCGGCTAAAAGAAGAAGTGAGGCATTGTATCTCCGTGAATTATCTACTTGCTTGCAATAGCGAGTTGATAGATTTTCTGGGACAACGAGTTATTCGTGCCTTGCCATATTAACTGTGATCGAATTTGGTTTCTTCAGGTGATTTAGAATATCACCTCTACTGTGAGTATCAGTTAATTGGCTCTTTGCAATTTGTGATCTATTTCACTTGTCTGTGAGCATCACTAGTTGGGAGATTGCAAAGAAGTTTCTGTTCTTTACTTGCTCTGTGATGAACTAGTTGAATATTGAGATTGATCTAGCTATTTGTATTAAGATTGAGCTCTATAAAACTGTTTTCACTGTCTGAACTGAAAACTAACTCTCTGCTGATCAGGTTGGTTTATTAGCAGTAAAGATTGTTCTTTGTGTAGTAGATGATCTTGAGTAATTCGGTCCAGAAGTAATTGCTCTAGTCTGTTTGTCTATTTGAGACTGCATTTCTGATCTACTACATTGCATTGTTACTGCTACTTGACTGGGAGTTCTTGATCCGAAAGTATATAATTATTGTTCACTGGATATACAAGTTTTGTTAGTGAAAACATGATTTAGAGCTCAAATCTTAATTGATAGCTGTTAGATCTTTGTGATGATATTCAACATTGACATGAGAAGGCCAAGTTTTATCAACTTGTGTAACTCTGTTCTGAGAGCACTAAAATTAAATAAATCTGTTGAAATTTTGATAAATCTAGTTGTACACACTATATTTTGGTTCAGCTTGACATTTCATTTGATGTATGTTAAGGATTTAATGAGATTAGCATTTAGATTCATATGTAATCTTGAAGAAATGCTAAACTGGAACTTGTGTATGTCAATTTCAATAAGCATGTGTTCTCTTTACAATGACTTAAATGATTCATTTGCTAATATGTTGGTTAAGTCATTCATATACCATGCTTGGGTGATTACTATTATCATAATTATTATTGGAATTAAAATAGAAAATACGCTTATACCACAATATTTACAACAGATCCTTGGTGTTTGTGTTTAGGACTTGGCACAGATTACTTTCGGATTCTGCTCAAGAGCACTTGTGGCGCTAGTGTGCTAGACTTCACCCCCACAGACTAGTGGAGGTCCTCCCAAGTGTATGCCTTAACCGGCTTAAATCAGGTTAGTTTAACTTCGTTTGGATCATTCACTTTTGCTTTTTACGAGTAAAGATATTCTTTCAAAATGGACCTACTCCTTACCTGTTTGTGTTTGGTCGAGATATTGCTACTTTGCGAGATATTGCTACTTTATATCAACTTGTTGATTAAAGACATTTCGAGACAAGACAGAAATGTAGTAATCAAACAAATAAAACATGGGATTTAATCTTTTCGCCATGTTCGTATTTGGTATAGACCCTGAATTCTCCGGCTGCTGCAGGAATTTCTGGAGGAAGAAAGACGAGCAAGAGGATCAGTTTGGCCTGTCAAGGGGCTACACGGAACTGTCCTGAGGTATTGAACCCCGTTGCGTGTGCACGTGTCCCTGTCAAGGATGCTGCAGACTGAAGGATTTGCTCGAGGCAAAGAAGTCCACCCATGAGACATGGTAAGAAGCTACAGCCAGTGACTTCTTTTTCCCATTCAGATTGCTTTGTGCTCATAAGTTTCTTTCCCATTGTATTATGTCCTATATATTCTTCTGATATGGCACTAGGCCTTAATGCGAGCCATTGATGATGAATTTGAAGAGTTGAAGTTAACCTAGGTTCAGTACTGTAAGTGTCTTCTGCTGCTCTGCATTAGTTTTGCTTTTGCAGCATGATTCAAATACTCACGAGTCAGACTCTGTAGTCTGCAGTCTGGACATCTTCATAAGTCTAGGTTCAATATTATGTCACTAGGTTCAGTACCGCAATGCAAGTGTCTTCTGCTGTTCTACATTAGTTTTGTTTTTGCAGCCTGATTCAAATACTCAAGAGGCTGGACTCCTGGACTCCAGAAGCTAGTGCATTGCAGTAGTGAACTCTGGACTAAGAGTCTGGACTCCAGAACCTAGTGCATTGCAGTATTGAACTCTGGAGACTCTGGAGTCTGCAGTCTGGACATCTGCACAAGTCTAGAGTCTGAAACTCTGGACATGTCACTATGTCAGTCAAATACTCAAAACAAATCATAGACATGTCCATGTCTACGAACCGGCAGTTCAACCAATGAACCACTGGTTGAACCGGTGACTGCACCGGTTCGATCTTCCGTCTGAGTTCAATAGCTATGGTCTGGTGTGGTGGTAGTAGAAAGGAGGTAGCTTTGCATCGGTAGTCACGAGTTTTTTGCAACGGCTAGATCCTAACCACTAATTTCTATGCGGCGGCATCTCTGTGAAATTCTTCAGCTTCCTTCCTGCTCCTTCAGCATTAGCATCAACTACATGAAAAAACATCTATAAAAGTTCATTCATCTAGGGATCCGACTTGCACCCTCACCCACCCAAGTTTTAGGTCCTAGGAGCGGCTCAAGTGCCCATATCTAGTTCCAGCCCAATTTATTTCATTAAAAACATTTATCTACAGAAGAAAAAAAACATTCTTCATGCAAAGCAACATATATGGAATTTATACACAATGCTGCCATGGACTAGTCTCAAATGCCATTTGACATCCCTAATAGAACAACCATTTGTGGAAGACCAACACAGACTTCTTCCACCACACAAACCGTTACAAGTTCTACAGAGACAAACAACATTGTGAGCGATTAGCTCTTCTCTCTTTTCTTTGTTTCAGCTAACCCTCTTATGCCACACCTTCCAGCACATGGGTGAACACAAATAAATACAGAAGTAAAATCCCCAAAACAACCAAGCCCCCATGTATACCTTGTATAAGATGTTAAAAAGGTTTGAATAGTGCTTCCATGCTTTTCCCTCCAATAGGCTCACACAAATCCTAAAGCACTTTAAAAGGGTAAGTAGCACCCATCCACCCTTATTCATGCTTTGATTTTTGTGCAATTAAGCATAGAATCACCTCCCAAAAGGTTTTTAACTGGCCCAAATCCGGTCCAATCTATCCACGCTCTTCCTCCCACAGTCCAGCTGTTCAATGTTCCTCTTCGGCCTCTCAAAGAAGTCAACACTTCTCCTGGATTTCTCAATATGATCGAATGAGGTCTTTAGTTTGTCCATCTTTTCAACATTGCTGTATCTATGCTCAGTACTTCTCATCCTATCTCGGGTTGGCTTTGATTTCTCCCTTCGGTCTGTGCTCTTTCGTGAGGGTTCAAAGCAATCGACGCTCTTCCGCGATGGTTCAATCTGATCCACACTTTCCCTCCAGGCATGCCTATGGGATGGTGACTTCTCTACTCTGTGTACAAACCTCTTGAGATGTCGAAGATACTCTGGGAAGAGCTCCAAGTCACAGTGCTTCCCACCCCTGAGCCACAAAGGCTCATATTTCTCTTTGCAAAGTTCCCATAGTTGCTTACCATGAGACCAATCCACTACTTCATCAGCAGTTCCCTACAGATCGGGTAAAAAAAAGCTATGAAGACAACCAAATAACATTTAGAACATAATAATAATGCAGCTAAATGGGGTTAGAAGCAACTAGACCAACAAATATTCAGGTTCTACGTTCTTTCAATGAAATCGACAGTTCCATCCAATGGAAATTGAATACAAATCCCTGCACAGTTTCCATATAATATGCATGCATAACAGAAGTACACACCGTTCGTATGCAACAGCAAACATAGTTCAGACCACATAAATATCCTTCCTAACATAGTTCAGACCCCTTCTTTTCTACGTATATAGGCTTGAAAACTAAAAGATTGTCGATAGTAGCTGCTAATAAATCAAGTAAAAGCCCTGCGTTATGTATGGACTGAGCCTGAGGTACTAAATGGCTAAGTAAAAGCCCAGCTTATATAGAATATCTAACACCAACGCGATTAACCGACCTTGTATAGTGTAACTGTACCAGCAATTCAAATAATCGGCCCAGTTAACCTGTTAAACCTGTTAAAATAATTGTTTTACAATAGATGGATTGAGGAGGGAACCTTGTCCTTGTATTCGGACGAATATCATACTCGTCCAATTTTTAGAAAATTGATGTATCTGTTCCTAAAGCCTAATGTAAATTACAAAATGTTTTGTATTTTGAAAGAAAAGTTGCACCAGAAATCACTAAGAAAACTACAAGAGTTCAATAAATTTGGGCAACATTTGAAATTGGCATCACACAAGCGGCTGTAGCAACCACTACTTAGGACACCACTGTAGCAAGAGTTTGGAGGATTCTAAACCACTGCACATTGCAAATGATTTTTTTCGGTGATTTAATTAGTGGTACATTCGTAATCCTGTTTCCTCTTGTCATGGCGCCCATAATGGGCACATTCATGCCCATTATTTGATTTTACCTATTCACCTTTTACAAATCAAGAAAACACTAGAAAAAAATATATATTTGCCAACTCGGAAGTAGAGAACTGAGACGTGCTCAACCCATGGTTGTCACGGCGTAATCGGCGACCATGGCGCCTAAGAGGCGCTTGGACGCCATGGCGACGCCATGGCGAAACGCCTCGCCAAGCATACGCAGATACACTACATCCCCAGCGCCTTCTGCCCCGCGGCCTCCTCCCCCAGCGCCTCCCCTCCCCGCCGCTGCCTTCCACCCCGTCTCCACTGAAACCAACCAGATTCGGCCATTCCCGTCGGCTGGGGCCGAGGAAGACGGGGAGTGGTCACGGCGAAGGTCCATGGCATCTTCCTGGACCACCACGATGCCTAGGCATTGCCAAGGCGATGACTTGGTGATGCCATGACAACCATGGCTCAACCTCTGCCACGCCCGCTCTATCTGGCTGCTCTGTTGAGCTTGCATGCCACTGCAGTCTTGCCGCTCCCCGCTCGCCAAGCCGCCGGGGAGATTTACACTTCAACAAGGATAGAGAGAAAAGGCATACACGCATGATACTAGTATTAGGCTACTTTCGAGTTGGGAAGTAATGGGCGTACGGGGGCCAGTACAAGTGAAGGTCCATGTTGTATGTCATCGTTCCCTCACATGTTCACTGGCGACAACCGGGCATAGCCCACGCACCACTGAGTAGTCGGATGTCTTGGCCAGCGACATGCTCGTCGAGGCAGGGGCAACTGCGGTTCCCTTCCCCGGAATGCAGCAACTAGGTTCCAAGCTAACTGCGACGTCTTCCGATGGCGAGAAATCTGAATTCCAAGCTATCATGGGCTCGTAGCTCTGATGGACAAGCGGCGTGACAAACTCGGTAAACTCCTCTAGCCAACTTTGTCCAACTGCAAGCCAGCATCGCCCAACTCCGTCAAGAACTGCAAGAGCAATCTGCATGCATGCATCACAGCGACCAATAACGCACCAATAGGCAAGTTAAACACGACAGCTCCAACTTTTCGTGTGGGCATCATCCGAGCATAGTTTAAAAGCCGGCTGGACCCACGGCTCGGTTTCCTTCGAATACCATTCACAATCGGACTGGGAAATAAGACTGAATGGGTGGTTTCCTTTCTTGTTTAATGTCTGGTTGTAACATCATGTCTTCATTTTGATTTGTTCTTGGTTTGAAGTATGCCCAACAGTTGTATGTCCAGCTAGAACATTAAGGCATGCCAACATGGCCACGCTTAAGGACTACATACATCCCTGCTTTGAACCTTCCATCCGGAATAAAACTCAGCTTGACTGCAACCATGGAAGATGGACGAGTACCAGGAGCAATACCTGAACAGATGCAAAATTGTATGGCCAGGCTGATGGACCCCCTTCGCACGACCATGAGATGTCCCAGGTGGCCCCTTGCATCCTAGGTGAACCAACCAACTTCCCTGCTCATGGTATCGTGGCATTGCTCGAGAAGGGCGACTCTTCCCAGTTCCTTAGAAGGCAAGTTATCGTCATAAGGTTTTGTGCTTCAATTGCATTCAGCCATCCCACCAAGGCCATCATGAATGCAAGCATTTGTTTTGGCAGGAAACCATCGACGATGACAACGGAGGGGGACAAGGGTGAATGCTCACTTTTGTTTGCGATACAGCTCGAGGACAAGCTGTGTTTCAAGGAGGGGAGAAATGTGTTGAGATAAGATGTTGCCGAGTCTTCTCCACTGAACTACACAGCAAAAACACCCTCTTTCACGAGCCCAATTCGCCCTTAATATCCTCGGTCATCCCGATCAACACCTTTCCTACGCATAAATGGGATTCGTCCAAGGGGTGCACTTTTATTCCACCAAAAATCCATCAATAAATACATTTAATGAGTAGTGCAACAAAGAATTATCAGACACATGTGGCTCCGGTCTCCTCGGAACTAGGAGTCGTCGAGTTGGTGCCATCTAACCCATCCAGTCCAACATGGAGTGGGTGAGCGAGAGCCGAGAGGGAGAAAGGCCATGTCGAGACTAGATCGAGAGTGAGATCCTAGTTTCCAAGGCCGCCACCCCTTTGTTAGCTCTTGATCTCCCCTTCCGCTGCGGAGGAAGAGAATTAATAGAATCTCTCAACTTTGCAAGGTTATTAAAATGATGCGGCGAGGCGCGGCGACTCACCACCTTCACACCACAATATCGCTTATGGCGTGCGGCATGACGACGCCATACACATATCTTAAACATGCACATTAGGTTAGAGAAATGCATACAACCATAGCAGTAGCACCAACACCAAGCATATCAGTATATAGCAGTAGCCACTCACTGGAGATATAGGGGCCCTCGGCGACCAGAGGAGACCGGAGAGGAGGCGTGAAGGAGGCGGCGGAGGAGAGGAGACCGGAGAGGAGGCGGCAGACTGAAGTAGGTCTTACGAATCCACCCACGGTGGATCCCTTTCTTATCTCATAAGTGCACATGATGTAAATACATATGTCCATTGTCGTAAACATAGTTCATCATTGTCATCATTAGCCTGCTCACCCCGCTCCATCGTCATTGTCATTATTAACCCTCATTTCCTCTTTTTTCTTCTTTTCCTTACTTTTTTTCTCTTTCCCCTCTTTCTTTTTTTCTTCTCTCGACTGACCGGCATTCTTTTCTTCTCTTGCTTCCTCCTTTTCTTTTTTTCCCCACCCGATCTCTCTCTCTATTCTCTTTCTCCCTCGAACGGCCTTAGCCTTCCGTTTGCCTCCTCCCCTCTAGCTCCTCACTCGACATCCCCCTCAGATCCGGTCAAGCGGCTCTAGTCTCCACCGCCTCCTCTCCCCCACTCTCCCTCTTTCTTCGATCTGCTCCCTCTGATCCAGATCTGGGGCGGCCACTCCCTGCGCATCGGCCATCAGCCGTCGGTCCTCTGCCGCTTCCCCTACCCGGCATCGCTCCTCGGCTCCTGGCCATGGTCGCCTCTCAACCCCCTAGGTGCCGGCTCCCTCTCCCGCTCTCCCAATCTACATGCTACCGCCTCGGCGCCTTGGGTGCGCCAGTCAGGAGATCGCCGCCGACTCGGGATCCACCGCCAACTGCCTCTCCGCCAGTTTCCCCTACGTGCCGCCAGACTACGGCTTGCAGCCTAGTGACCTCGTTGAGATCTTTTCTTGTAAGCGGTAGACTCATATCCTTTCTTCCTTAGTTCATTATTCCATGAATTCCTCAAAACGAGGCTCATCAAAATGAAAAATCTAAGACTACTAATAAAATAAGAAAAAAAATCGAACCATTAAATTACTTCTCCCTAATATTCAACTGACTAATTAATTTTTTATAACGTACTCTATTTTTTTTGCTAAATAAGCTAGCAATTGTTGAATTTTTCCCAAAAGTCTTCGTAGACCTCTTTCCGATGAAAAATCTTTTTTATGTAATTCCAAATGTGAAGCAAGTCTCCGTATCTTATTGGTGAAACTGAATACTTGAAATTCAATAGAACCCCTGTTTTCTTCTTTAACCATAAATCCAAAAAATTTTCTACCTCCTTTCTTTTTCTTGTATTTTTCTGATCAGGAAAATACAAAATTATGTCAGTTATTTTGATGTTATTCTAATCTCGTACGCACAAAAATTTGCAATTATTCATCTACTAGTGGAATTTGGATTTATTTTATCGATGCAAACTGGATTTGGATAGAAGGGTACATTCTTTTATGTTTCTTCTATCTAAAATAAAATATTTTTGCTGATTTATTTATTGCTATATCCAATTTATGGAATTAATACACCATTTCGTTTAGCAAAATGAAACACATCATATGCATCCATCTTTCGGCTCTAGAATTTCATGGGATAGAGATATGGTATAAGAAATAGGCTATTAAGTAACTCTAAATGAATTGTGGGTACATCTATATCCTTAACATACTGAAACGACTGCCATTATTCGTATCAAACCAATAGCGATTCATACAAGCTAAATCTTCTAATCAATTGTGGGCCAATAATGATTTTTTTTGCATATGTATTAAGACGCTTTGCCAGATTTCAAAATTGTCCAGAGTTTTTTATGTTTTCATTGCAAAATGATGGATCTCCTTCCGTAACTTTCCAATTACGAGTACGAGAATTAAAATGCATGAAAATTCTCAATTCTCTACGACGTCTAGGAGATAGAATATTTTCTGGAACAAGAAAATGAGAAGAATCTTTCTCTCTATTCACAACCATTCCGCGTCTTCGACTTTTGTTAGTTTCTTTTCTTCTTTAATGCAATAGCTATAGTTTGGTATAGAATCCATTCACTATCCTTGCTTGTTTCTATTGCATTCTATCTCATCGTATCACATTTTATTCTACGATTCCACTTCGACAAAAGGAAAGAGCATACCCAAGTTCAATACTCTACGTCCGCTATCCCGCTCATGATTTTCCTACCCTCAGGGGGAAAGTAAAGGCCCTCCCTCTTTGGAAGGCTGTGGGCGAGGAGGGATTCGAACCCCTGACACCGTGGTTCATAGCCACGTGCTCTAATCTTTGAGCTGTGCCCACCCCGTCTCCACTGGATCTCTTCCCGTGGGTACCCCCAAAAGGAACCTTCCTCTCCTCAGCCATTTCATTTCAGGTTAAGAAGATGGAAAAGCACATTTCTCTCTATAAGAACAGTGCGTTCCAAGGTGTGAAGTGGGAGAGAGGGGATGTGATGATTGAGGGCCTGTTCTTTTGGTCATGGCTTATGGCTTTTGGTCATGACTTGTGACTTTTAATTTGTTTGTACGAGGATTACAAAGCAATGAAACTCACATGTGGTTTTTATCAATATAAATGAAGTCAGTAAAGTATGTACTACAATTAACTAGTAGACCCTATCTTGAAAAAAATACTCCGTTTACATGCTAGTTACTATAGAAAAGCCGAAAAGCAGCTTTTAGAAGCTGAAAAGAACAGGCCCTGAGGATTTAAATAAGACGACCTTTGCATTTTGGATTTAGATCTTTTTCGTATTTCAAAATAGTGAAAAAGTAAAATAAGACGTGTTAAGCTTTTTATTATTCTGGCATCGAGCTATTTTGCCGCAGGACCTCCCCTACAGTATCGTCACCGCAGTAGAGTTTAACCACCAAATTCGGGATGGATTGGTGTGGTTCCTCTACACCTAGGACACCAGAATATCGAACCATGACCGAGGAAAGGCATGAGAGAAATATTAGCTAGTAATTGTGAAACCCCAATTCTTGACCTGGAAGGGACACCAAGGCCTCGCCTCCTCTCTATCTATCCAAGAGATGGAAGGGCAGAGCTTTTTTTTTGGTTTTTTCATCTTTTCATCAAAGAGTTGAACAATGAAGATAGAAGGCAAGTGCCTAATCAATTTGATCAGGTCGTGTAGGAACAAGGTTCAAATCGTTCGTTCGTTAGGATGCCTCAGCTGCATACATCACTGCACTTCCACTTGACACCTACTTAAACGGCTCGTCTCGCCGCTACCTTATCCTATTTCCATACTTCTATAGCTCCATCCCCATATGGGTGAACCCGTCGCTATCTCGGCTGTGCTATCGGAGGCTCTAGGGAAGTCAGAGGAGAGAGCACTCATCTTGGGGTGGGCTTACTACTTATATGCTTTCAGCAGTTATTCTCTCCGCACTTGGCTACCTAGCGTTTATCGTAGGCACGATAACTGGTACACCAGAGGTGCGTCCTTCCCGGTCCTCTCATACTAAGGAAAGCTCCTCTCAATACTCTTAACGCCTATACCGGATATGGACCGAACTATCTCACGACGTTTTGAACCCAGCTCATGTACCGCATTAATGGGCGAACAGCCCAACCCTTGGAACCACCTACAGCTCCAGGTGGCGAAGAGCCGACATCGAGGTGCCAAACCTTCCCGTCGAAGTGGACTCTTGGGGTCGATACAGCTACGGCTTAACAACCATGCAACTTTGCATTATTCTTATTAGTATCTTGGCACCAATAAAAATTAACATTTAAACCAGTCAATTTAACAAATTATCTGTACTTAGACCCTAGATCCACCTCTCCACAGCCTGAAAATTCCCAACACCATTCTACTTCTCCCCCTATGAACTATACCCGGCCCCCTTCCGCTCTCTCCTCTCTGGCAAGCTTGTCCCACCCCATGGCTATCCCTTTTTATGGTTTTACATAGCTTTTTTTTCACTCTTCTTCTATGGATATGGGAGGCTCATTTCTTTGACTTTGGCTTTTGTGTGTTCCTCCCTAGATTACCTTTCTTGCTCCCCTTCCACGCTTCACCATTGACAGTAAGCTCGATAGAAAACCAATGAAGTTCACCCTCGGGATTGGGATCAAACATTAAATTTCTCAATCTTCACCAAATCGAGCTTCAACCTGGGGTGTGGACTCCAATCAACATCGCTCCAAACTCCTCTTTGGCGGTCATGCGAATCAGGTACAGTTACAACTTTGTTCAATCTCCGAGAGTCCCCTCTAGGTTGCCAAGCGTCGTGCGTCGTGGCTGCTGTGCTCACCGGCAATGGGGAAGAAGCAGAAGAAGAAATCGGATCTAAACAGCGGCAGCGGTAGAGTGGGCATCCAGAGTGGAGGAGGCAATAGAGTGGTCGCCATGTGAAGCTATCGAATGAGCGGAGGTGGTGTAGTAGTTAGAGGGAGGGCAACAGCGTCAGGTGATGGGAGGGAGGTGAGCCATCAGTGAGACTCCCTTACCGAGGAGGGCACTAGCGACGAAGAGGCGCCGGCAGCGAGAAGGCGCTGACGTGGGTGGAGAAGCCACCAAATGGCGCCGGTGGTGTGGTGGAGACGCCACCATGCATGGTCCATGGTGGGTGAAGAGTCAAGCAATGGGAACGTTGGAAAGATGCAGCGTAAGGTTTCGGGAGAAAAACATCAATCCCGTTTCCAAGAGATTCAGATGGTGCGGGCTCTGATTTGGCTGAAGCCCCTATTTCGGTGGAATTGGGTTGGGGTTCCAATTTCAATTCCAAAGTGCATCCAAACAGCCTATATTCTCAAACATCAATTCCAATTCTGCAATTACATGCCCAATTCTGCCATCCAAATGGGTGTAAGGATATTGTAATACTAGTAGATTGACCATGGCATCTAGTCATGGTATATGACAATAATATAGCATAGCTAGCACGGGAGAATGTATGCGAACTGACATATAGGCTCATAAATCATGTCATCTAAATCTCAGGTTTTATCTCTGTAAAATACGTCATCCAGTCCGATTTTATCCTATGTTAATATTCTATAAATCAACCAAACCAATAATTAAAAATCATGTTTTAAATAGTATGGAATAAGGCTTCAAGTTTGGCATTTGCATGTAGAATATTTCAAATTCAGAAAAGAGGAAAACGATGCAAGATGGAAATGCACTTACATGTATAATGAGCACAGGGCAGGTGACCTGAGGGATTTTGTCAATATTCTGGAAGCACATGAAAAGAGAAAGGTTAATATAGAGAAAGTGCAACACACAACAGAGAATATATCAAGCTGCTCAACAGTAAATGATAAAGGATTACAAACCTTGTATATGTCAAACCAATATGTACGCTTCACAGGATACATTACTCTCAATCCTGACAATATAGGACTATGCAGGACAACAGCTCGCAGTCGAGCCAACCGACTGGCCAAATCTACTGTAGGCCCACTTCCAACAGATTGTCCATAAAGAATGATTTCTTCTTCCTTAGCACCAAAGTTCTCTATGAGGCACTCGTAAGCAGCCTCTATATCAGCATACGTGTTTTGTTCACTCGGCTGAAAGCAGACAAAGGAAACACTAATTAAACCAGCTTCAACTTAGTAATGTTAAGTAGTACACACTGCTCGCAACAAACTTTACCATACCTTTCCTGATGATTGTCCATATCCTGAATAGTCATATCTGCATTGTTCCAAAGGCATTATTAGACTCTGATGACAGGAAAATAGAAATAAGTAGTATCTGCTGTATTTGCTTCCACAGGATGTCCTTTTTTGGGAAGTGTATCGTTCATGTTAAATCAAGATCAAATAATTTCCCTTGTGTTACTCATGCAAAGTACAACTCAAATCCATAAATTGGGCAGACCAACAAAAAATGTAAGGTAAAGCTCTAAACATGTGTAGTAAGATAATGTTGATTTTTCAAAATTCATCTTATGTAAGAAACAAACAAAGGCCATATATAACACAAGTAATTCCTCACTAATCACCATCCCTCGCAATTTTGGAAAGTATTTAGTTATGACAATATGATTGAGCTCAGGTTCCTTCAAATGGACTTGCTTTGAGATAGACACAACATGAGCTCCTAAGAAAGAGAAACTAACAAGCTTTACAGGCCAATCATTGATGGCCACACCAAAAAGGAATGATGGAGCACCAGGGATGTATGTCATGGACAATCAAGCACTAAGGGCATGTACAATATTATAGATAACTGTTTTCTATAATACCTTCTATGTTATCTATAGACAGCATTAAAGGCGACCCCTATAATGAGTTATCTTTTTATGTGTATCTATAGACAGCTTTTTCATGATACAATATGTCTTGTTTCTAGTATTATAGTCGACTATTGTATGAGAGACAACCTAATTCTCTATGCCCCCTCTCTCTCCTCTATATCATCTCATGTCCTACATGGCAAAGGTTACAGACAGCATCTGTCACACCATTGTACATGGCATAACAAGGCACCACACCACAGGCCACATCAAACTCCACCAAACATCACATTCTGTGTCCCATATCATAATGACTAAGGACTGCAGTGCTAGATGCAGCATAAATGAAAGCTAGTGTTGAGCTCATCAAGCAGATGCCATAATGGAAACATGCGCAGCTAGAGATTTGCAATGAACATTATTATGTGGGTCTGAATCGTCCACATTTACAATCACATTTTACCAACCATCTATAGCACAAATTAATTCAAAGATTCTCCAGATAAGAAACAATGCAGTCGAGGTTAGCATCTCTGCATCTAATTCGTCTATTTACATAGTTAATGAGAAATAGATAACTATTTGCATCTAAAAATTGAAGCTAAATGGCAAAGCTTATTCTAAAACTGAAGCTAATGGCAAGATTCAATCATTGATGCAGGAAGGATGTACACAAAAGAAATCTTTTAGCGCTACCTTTAACTCCACAATAACTACATAACATCTTGATATGCTACAGAGGACCCGACGGATCACGGAACAGAACAAAATAATTTTTGTTCTATCGCAGAAATTATTGCCTCACTTATGACCTTACTTACGTTGGTCAATACATCTATAATATTAGATCGTGTGTAAGATCAATTATGAATATGCACCAGTGATTCACCACACAGGAGCTAGGATATCCAAAAGCCCAAGTGTGCAAAATTGTGTGATAGCTTTACAACAAATTAGTTAGCACAACAAGCTGATCAGGAGGAAACTTGATCAGAAATTTCACATGAAAAAAGAATAGAGGAAACTTGATCGGAGATTTGAGATTTCGCATGAAAAAGAAAAAGCTTTCGTCGTTCCTGTGAATAATAGCTTTCGTCGTTCCTGTGAATAATAGGTCAACTCCAAAGAAAAGTATGGCCAGTGCACAGGTGCAAGCACAACCCCTTACAAGAATGGTAGAACGGGACAGAAATACCAAACTACAACACGACAGAACATAAATCTTCTTCAATAATCAAGTGTTCCAGATCCAGAAATGCACTGCTCTAAAAAAATCCAGCAATGCACAGGCATTGTTGCAAACATCGACGTCTGCCTACAGCCGACATAGAAACGATCATCATATTACTCCGATTAGCTAACACAAAACACTGTTATTTCAAGAAAAGCTGCAAAACCAAACCAAGAATCAACCAGGCAGAATCTTGGCGGTGCAGGGGTTTCAGACCAGGAACTCAGATTCCCAAATGTAGCAAGATCAAATCAAAGAAGGAAAATACAATCTTAAGATGTCAAAACACTCCCAAGAAGAAAGATAAAGAAGAAAACGAAACTAACAAAAAGAGATCTTTTTTTTTCCAACGACAAGGCACAAGTCAGAAATCAAGAATCCCGGAAATTCTGAAAGCACAAAGTTGCATCAACTTTATCCACAAAGTAAACCCAAATTCGAAGCATCGAACCATCATATCACATCATGTATATGCCGAATTCGCCCGATGCTGACGCAGGGAAACCTCTGAGAAGGAAATGAATATTCCCATGGGAAAGCATCAAAATCCCCATATAGGGGCACTATAACGAAAATCAAGAGAACTCAAATTCCAAGGGCAAGGAAAAGGAAAATTGCAACATAGCAAAACATCAAATTCCCCACAGAAAAAGGAAAATCTGCATAATCCCACCTTCAACAACAAAGAAAGGGGTGTGTCTAGCCATCATCCGGATATTTTCTTCCTAACAACTATCCAGATTTGAGAGATCCAACGGTCTCGGAGAAGGGGAGATTTTTTTTTTGAAGAGGGTAGGGAAATATTCATGGCCGTTGGATCTCTAATTCAATAGTGACAAATCTAGATAATAGTTAGAAATAAAACAACCAGATGATATTTATCGATACACCAAGAAAAAGGGAACAGTTTCGCATCAAAACATCAAATTTCCCATGCGAACATAACAAATCAAGAAACCACAGCATTCAAGAACCACCCCAGCGACCAAGAACCAGATGCGCAAACCCATAGATCACGCCACACCAAGTAACGAAGGAGCAGCGGGCAAGCAAAGCTACAGCACGAGAGGAAAATAATCAAGGAAGCAAGGTGTTGTTCCGGCGCTCACCCGAGGACGTTGACGCGGAGGTTGAAGGAGAGGTGCAGGAAGAGCTGGTAGAGGTGGCCGAGGTCGGCGGCGTTGCCGTGCGAGTAGAGCACGGTGGAGGCCGCCTCCGGGTGGCGCACGTACACCGCCACGACGGTGTTCCCCCTGCGCGTGGACAGGCGCAGCACCTCGACGTTCTCCCTGTGCGGGTGCCCGATCAGCGTGGTCACCCCCGCCGCTGCGTCCTCCACCAGCGAGTACGACGGCGGCGTCGGCGGGAAGAAGGCCATCTTCGCCGCCACGCTCGACGTCACCCCTCCCATCCCTACTCCTCGATCTCCTCTCTCTCTCTCTCTCTCTCTCTCTCTCTCTCTCGCTTCTCGCTTGCTTGCGGCGTAGTGAGGTGTGGGGGTGCTGGAGGGGGTCAAATTGGGAGGAAGCAAGCGGAGGCGTTCCTTTCCTCGTTCTCCGGTCGGTTTCTTCCTCTTTTTAATATTTTTGCTGGGTTTTCGTTTCTTTTCGGGAGATGGTACTCCTGAGGTGTGGTTGGGGTCGGAGATGGACAAGCTGCTTATTTGAACTGAAATAAATTATTTTTTAATTAAAATTATACTATAGTTGATTATAATTACACTGTAACTGATAGTGACTTATTTAGTGTAACTAAATTTAAAACTGAAAAAAATAGGTTAGTCCATCACGGACAATACAAACGAATACGGGAAAAAAGAACCTACAAAAAAAGCTCAAAAAAGCCAAAAAGTGAGAAAAAGACAAAATTAGAAATAGTAAAAAATAAGCCAGAAACTCAAGCCAAAATAAGTGAGAGATTTGATTAGATGTAGGGATGATCTAAGCCAAACTCAAGAAGACTGATCTCCTAAATTCCAGCTCATTAGTGCCTTGAGTTTGAGCTCAAGCGAGTTCTAATATAGAACTGAGTTCAACTCGGTCTAAGCGTGAGTACATCTCGAGTAGGCTCCGTAACAGTCAATAATTAAATAAGTAATCTAAGTTTTAACAATAAAAAAGCCTAAACTCGAGTAAGTTTGGTAAAAGTTAACATGTAGAAATATTCAAACTCAAATCGAATCCTGACGAGCTATTCGAGCTCAGCTCGTTGAAGCTCGTGAACTCGGGATTAAGTTCCAGCTCAACTCGTTTCGAGCTCGAGCAGCTCATGAGACTCAAGCTTTTTTACAACTATAAATGGATGGAGTGGAGTGGAGCATGGCGGGTGCGGGGAGGGAGTGCGTGAGCGTCGTCATATGGGGATGGGATCCCAGCTGAGCAGTGGTGGATCTAGAATTTTGTTGTGCCCTATGCTGAATTTTAGCAGGCTAACATTCTAGAACTAGCACCAATATATACCTACACCACGGCATAACAAAAGTGCATCATAAATGCATCATTGATATAAAAATTTAGCTTAATTCTTCGACATAAAACATAATAAGAAAAATATGACAAAAACTAAACAAGCTTAACGTGCGCGCGCGCGCGCACACACACACACACACACACACACACACACACACACACACACACACACACACACACACACACATATATATATATATATATATATATATGAAGCATATTTTCTACTCCCGGATGTAATTATACCCTATGTCATAGCTCACAACATAGAGAATATTTCGTGTAACGGAGTGTATGTATGTGTAGTATACGAGTATTTAAGACCATCTATGTGGTATGTACATTTTTTAACACACTCTTTTTATGTGCGTATATGAAGGTATTTATAAAATACGCTAAAAACTATAGACTCCCTTACAATTTTGTTGTGTGATTCACATTGAAGTATCTTATAATTAAGTATACAAGTATATCTAAAGTAATAAAGGAGTATTTCAAATTTGTTGGGTAGTATATTAGAGTTGGGTGTAATTACACCTAGGTGTAAAATGTATTTTTCTCATATATATCTAGAGAGAGAGAAAGTAAATAATAGGGGCACCATGGTACCCAAGCTCCATGATTAAACTTTTCCATCCATGATTGATTCAACATGCTAAATCGATAACTTTCTTTCCAAATTGATGCATTTTTTAATTAATAAATATTAATGGATTTGTCTGATATATTATATATCATTACACTTGCACACATCTAAAAACAAACCAAAGACAGGGAGGTTGGGTGCCTAGACACCATGGTATCTCATTTCAGCATCATGAGCACCATAGTTCTGGGCATCGAGCCTCCCTACCTTTGGATTGCTTTTAGATGTGTGCTAGTGCAATGGTATATATATAATATATTAGGCATGCTAAATCAATCATAGATGAAAAGTCTTAATCACACTAGCACGCATCTAAAAATAATCCAAAGGCAAGGAGACGTGGTGCCCAGACACCATAGCGCCCTGTATATATATATATATATATATATATATATATATATATATATATATATATATATATATATATATATATATATATATATATATATATACCAATGGTGCCAAGAAAAGGAGCTTGAAGAATATGGAATTACCTCGAGATGTTGCTCTGTCAAAAAAAGGAACTACAGCTTGTGGACTTTTTTTATCCCTTAGGAAGCACGACCTGCCAAATTAAAAGGTTTAGAAATGATACTGCTAGATGCACATCTGAAAAAAAATCCTATCTAGATCGTATCATCATTCTATCCCAACAAACTTCAATCCGGTTTTTTCTCAAGAAATCTTTTCCTTGTTTAAGTATTCCCAGGTAATGAATATTTTTAAAAGAGCTGAGATATGCAAGGAACATGATTGGTAACTCAGACATTTGTCATTAAATAAGAAAGATATTTCATCAGAAAACCTTGTGCAGACTTACTTTAATAGTAAGAGCATCAACCACGGACCACGGTATCCAATATAGGGCACCCAAAGTAAGGTTGACATAGAGTCGACCATCATCTAATTCATTTGTGAAATTCAATACTTTCTTCCATTCACAAATCTAGGTCATTTTTGACTTTTTATTATCTTCAATGCAGGACTTTGACTATATTTTATTATTATAATATACTACCAAAAATAATAAAAACCATATATTATGAAAGAATTTTGCAAGACAAATTCAATGGTATTATTTTCATGAAGTCAATCTATATAGTTTAACATATATTAATAATCAAAACTTGACAGCACGGAACCCATGACAATCTATATTTGTGGACAGAGAAAGTATTCACTGACTAATTCAAATGTTCAACCATATGCAAATGGCGACAGGCTAGGCGCATGCATGATAATGAAGCTACATTGCACAAAGAAAAGATACTATACAGAGCACTATACAGAGCACATGAATGGGGACTTGGGGAGTAACCATAAACAGGAAGTATTTCACATTGTGCAGCCTCAAGAAACTAGTAACCATGAACAAGAATTTGGATGGGGTGATATGCCCACAAATATAGATCCATCTAAAGAATTATGAATTTAATAAAATTAGAAGTACATCCACAATATAAGCTATACAGATTGTAGCAACAGTGCACAAAAACAACATGGATTTACCTTTTCTCTTAGGAAATCTAAAGTTAGGTTATGTACAGCCATGGTACCACTTAGAACCTCACTTAACTTAAATCTTTGATTCTTAACTGTTGCACTACATAAGTAGTATGAAACACTGCTACTAGATGGATCTTTGATTATTAATATATGTTAAACTATATAGATTGACTACATGAAAATAATACAAATGAACTAACAATATAAATGTTCAGCTGTAAGCCTATAAATGAATAGCAATGGGGAATAACCATAAATCAATCGGATCTACCAATAGCTATGACAGATCCAACGGATTTGGGTTCATACCTTCGGTTTTGGGGCAGGAAGACAGACCAATGTTGAGAGAGAGAAATAAGACCAAACACCAGAGGATTCCTTTGAGGGAGCAGAGGATCCCGTCGCTGCCACCGTCGGCTAGCCTCCCATCAAAGCATCGTTGCCGTGGGTGCAAGAGGGCGGCGATGCGAGGAAGCTGGCTGGGAGGGGGCGGTGTGCTGCTGGATCGATAGCTAGGGTCTAGACGGCTAGATTCCCCCTTCCACTTTGGCCTTTGGGCTATGGGCCTTCTCGTCTATAGCGCGTCGGCACGATATGTGGCGTGGGAGCAATGTGTGCAGTGTGGGAGGCTGGGAGTTAGGCGGGGAGTGGGAGCTAGGCGCGGCGTAGCACAATGTGGAGTAGAGATGGTGTGACACGGATTTGGGGGCATGATCGCATGAGGCATCGGTTGTCAGGCGTGGTCGCATGGAGCCGTGGAGATGATACGCTAGCAGTAGCAGCCGACCATCAGCACTACTCACTAGGGTTTTGCCTCCTCTTGCAAATGGGCTGGGCCTGGGTGTTTGGCTATGTGCGCGCTGGCTGTTGGACTGTTGCCTCTTGGGCCTGAGGGAGGAGAAGGATATTGGGAGCCCACGAAAGTTGTGCCGTTGCACCATGGGCTGGAATATTAATATATGCTACATTAGTACCTTGGATGGGCCAATACTACCTGAGCTATACACTGCTAATGCTCTCACACCTCGAAGCCTATCTTACCATGGGTCTAAATTCGCCCCTGCAACTTGAGAGATGGGGATGGATGGTGCCCGCCTGCCTCGAGTCAAGCTAAGCAAGCAGTTTCAGGTTTGATTGGTGTGGACGGTGGCTGGCTGCCCTCGATTGCCGCTTCCCAGCTGGAAACTTGTGTAGTAACATGTTTTCTGCTATTAAATGTAAAAGTTTCGAAATTGAAACCTCTGTGTTTTTTTCTGGTGGCATGGTGGGATTTTGATAATTTTCTTTGTTTTTGAACATTATGCAATCATGTAGGCTTCTTTGGCGAGCATTCTGTGGCATGGCCAAGATGTGACCGGCTAGAAATAAAGGGTGAGTTCAGATCAGCTTAAAGCCGACTTATGCTCATACTATCTATAGTAATTAACTTTTAAACGGTGTGTTTTCTTAAAAACAGGGTTAATAAGAAGATTGTAGTAAAAAATATACTGAGTTCAGTTGTATCGACCAAAATTGCATGCGATTATTTTTCTGTGCGTACTACCTCTCGCAAACAAATGAAATTCAAATATTTAAACCATAAACTATAAATCATCAGCTTAAAAGAACACATCTAAAGTTTTTATGTGGTTCCGAAGCACTGAACCGGTAAAGTACCCCTCAAATTAAATTCTTTCAATGTGGTACTACTATTTCTTACTAATTATGAAGTAGTAGTGTACTTCCGTTCCCGTTCAAATTATTTTTTTGATTTAAGTGTTATACCTAACTGATTATGTACCAATAAAATACCTCACACTCAAATTTAATTCTTTCAATTAAGTACCATCTCTTACTTCAAGTTGAAACATCAAGTTAAATTGCATACAATAGACTCCCCCGTCATATAAAGTTCCCTACCATAATACATTAAGTCTCCGTTTTATATTTATGTTTCAAATTTCAAACTCCACTGATGCCTTCAACTCAAGCTTAGGGATTAATTACTTAATTTACAAGTCCAAACCCAGGCAAACATGCAGTTTATTTCAGGGTTTATTCTATAAGTAAAATTCTCTTTTCTACTATAAGCCAACAGATAATTTATGGCCACATGGTAAACAGCTAGCAAAAAAAAAACTTGATTATTGAAGGAGTTTCAGCTAGATTTACCACTCAAAGGTTTTTATAGCTTCAGATGATATACGACATGCATGGCTGACGCACAAAAAGAAAAAAACGTGCATGACTTCATCCCATGTTTGCGAACATAAATATTCCTGTACAATGAAGTCATGCACGGAGTAAAACCATTTTCTATAGCTTTTGCACCCAAGGAAAATGAAAAGAGACCATTTTCTATACTACTTTTACTGATGTCATTTTCAACGGCCGTAAAACCCGGAGTTGTGAATCCAAACATCTGAATAATCTGGACGCATAGAAATCAGAGTTGAGAAGAACACCGATGTTAAAGAATCTTTTTTGATTGAGACGTATCAGTGATTGTGATTGAAAAGTAGCGAAGAGATTAAAATGGAAGGGTTAAACGAAAATGCTCATGATAGTTACAGCAGAGCACCCTGTTTTGACCTAAGTTAAAAAAAAGTGTAATTTGGTACATAAGTGAAAACGTAGAAATCTTTAATTTATAGAAAACTTTTAATACAGAAATTTTGTTATACGGGGTTTATGGTTCAAAGAAAGGTTAAAAGAATTGAGATTGCTATGGAACGATGAAAAACAAGGCCACGTTTCGTATACAGGATATTCTTCAATTCTTGTGAAAAAATAAATTATTTTATGTGAAATTCCTGCATTTCAAACGTCCTCTAAACGTCTGCTTGTCTCTTGAAATTACACCTTGGTCTATGACATAATATCATGAGTAAAATGTTAAAAAAATACTACAACTTTTTCTATGGTGCAACCAAACTATTTTCTACACAACTACTACATATTTTCTTCTTCCAAAGTTTGAAATGAGCCCTTAATTGTTTACTTTTGTGCACTCAAATTCCTATTTTTTTAGTAAATTGCACCACATGTAAATAAACTTGCAAGGTGAGTGTATCTAGATCAATGAACTATGAAATTGTATATTTATGTCAATGAACTTGTTAAATAGAGTAAGGGATGTCCAAAGGTGGTTCCACCTAGTTGACATGGATGTAATGTGGGAGTCGATGTTAATGTGAGGTCGTAATTCCTACCTTTTTTCTCATCATCTCCACCCCATATCTCTCTTCTTTCTGTCCTTCCTCTTTATCTCTCCGATCGAGGCCATCGGTGAGGGGAGCGTGGGACTTATTTTATTCCTCTGTTCTCCGCGCCAGAGTCTGAGTAGCTCTCGCTCACCATCACATAAGCCCAATGGCAACCCAAGGCCTGACAACCCAGGCCCCCATGTGGCCCCTCTTCTCGCAAATACTGTTGTGTCGTTAGGAGAGGGAAATGGATACGAATTATCTGTATTATCTATTTAATGTATTCAATATGATACAAATATGGTATAGATTTTTCCATCTGTTTAACAATTTCTCTCCTACTATTCATATTCGAATTCGCATAAAAAAATATGGATGCGAATATGTATGGTCTTTTACTATCTGAAATGTTATTTTATCCAAGCTATTCGTATTCGACAAAGCAATATACATATTTTATTACAATACAACTAATTAGTTGGGCAAAATTTTTAATTGAATATGAATTTGTGATTCTTTAGGTGTAGTAAATGAATTAGAATGATTAAACATAATTGTACTATGATAAAATGCCATTAATATATTTATACTACATAAGTTATGAGGATATCCAGATCTGACAAAATTGAGTATATATTCGTTTAAAATTTGTATTCGGTTCATATTTGTATTCGACAATATTCAAATTTGTATTCGTTTACAAAATACGAATACGAATATGGTAAGAACACTATTTGATTCATATTCAATCCATTTTCCAGCCCTAGTCGTCTCCTCCATCTCCTATGTCTCCTCCATCTCCTGTGTGGTCATAGCTTGACTGAGCCAGCGGCAAATCCTAGGCGAGGGCCTGTAAGTTCAAGCTCCATTAAGTTGCTTTTGGTGATAATGACAAATACAATTGTGAAACTAATATGTTTGTTGATTATGATATTGCTTAGTCCCATTTAGATGAAAAAGTGAAAAAGGTAAAAGGTATGCATTCAATATTATATTCTTATCTTGTTGCATTCCTCGGATCCGAAATACAGAATGAACTTCATCAAATAAGTCAAACTTGAATATATGCATATGCTTTCACGATACATTCTTGTATGCATATATTTAGAGAGAGTCCACTCTATGTTTTATGGTTTCATTAGTACTGATCCATGTTGTATTCCTATATATTAAGAATCTTTACTTTGAAACATATCCCTTGAGTATATATAGCTTGTGTAGTTCATATATTCTCATAATCGGGTTGTCATCTAGTTCCTCTATTATGTGTTGATGGTTGGATGATTAATGACAACCGGATGAGTAATCTTTGCTTTGAAAGTTTATTCTAGAGTATACAATTGTTGTGTATATGTTGTATATTCGTAATTCAATTTCTATCTCATGATTTGTTGAGATTGTCATGAATTACCAAAAAGAGAAGATTGTAGAATCTAGTCCCTCCATTATGTGTTAATAGTGAAGTTTGGTAATTGATAGCAATTATTTTGTAAACTAACATTTTTCATGAGTTGGATGAATTGGTTTGGTTTCGCAAATGAGGAAGAATTATGATAACTTCATGTATTGAAAACCATCAAGTCAAGAAGAAGATGCATCATAAGTTGATTCATGTCCAAGAGGAGATAATCATATGTTGATCATCAAGTCAAGTGAAGACCCATCATGTGTTGATAGAGGTCAAATTAAGGATGCATCATGCGTTGATGTATGTAAAGATGATGACCCGGACTTGAAGTGTAGATGTGAATCATCAAGCCTCAAGGGGATACGCAAGGCAAAAGTATGGTTAGTTAGGGCTAAGAATATGTTCCTAATTTTTTACCGTTCTTGGTATTTATTTGGAAGACTGAGTTGCTAGTATAGGTTGCCGTACTATTAAGAGGGATCATGTTTAGTAGTTTGAGTCTTATCATGTGTTGATAACTTAACCTCACTTATTCTAGCTCTCCTTGACATGATACTTGTTTTACAAATAGTTGAATCTTATATGTTGAATCCTTGTAACATGGGATCACACATTGCAAATGTGTTTTGCAACTATTTGAAGTCCATATTTCTATTTTTGTAGTATGAGGTTTATATTTGTAAACGTGTTTTGCAAATAGTTGAAGCTCATATATACAATCCTTGTGTCAAGATTCTAAAAGTGTGCAAATGTATTTTACAACTTGTTGGGAATCATGGATAATTCTTGTGTGCATTATACTGTGGTTTGCAAATATGTTTTATAAAATCTGTTTAAGTATATGCATTTCTCACGGAAATCAGTACTACCGCGGTGTATTTTACAGTACTACCGCTAGTTGGAACTACCGACGTTGTAATCACGGAACTACTGCATCTGTTGGTGGTCGGAAGATCTATGTGGTCGAGAACCATTGTGGTCGAAACCAACGTGGTCAGAGCCGGTGTGGTTGAAATCTGTGTGATCAAAACCTGTGTGGTCGGAACTGACGTGGTCAAGATCTATGTGATTGAAGACCAATATGGTCGAACTAAGACGGTCGAATCCGACGTGGTTGAGATCTGTGTGATCGAAGCCAGCGTGGTCAAAACTGACGTGGTCGGGATCTATGTGATCGAAACTAGCGTGGTCGAGATCTATGCGATTGAAACTAGCGTGGTCGAAACCGACATGGTCAAGATCTATGTGATCTAAACCTACGTGGTCGAAGTCCTGAGTAGTCGAACCATCCAACGTGGACAGGGATCAGTGTGGTCAATGATCGGTACTTCCGACCAGCTCTGTGTGAGCTGTTCGATCGGTTCTATGTAGATGTGTCCATTGGGCGTCTTTGCGCAAGACGGCCCGGCTTGGCACGACCCATTTAGGCACGACCGTTAAGGCCGTGTAATAAGCGGCCGTCTTGCGTCTTACACGTGTCATGGCATGGTGCGAGCCTGTGCACGGCCGGTTGGCGTCTTGTGTCCGCCCGAACGCAGTTAAGGCTAAGCAGACGTCTTGAACCCCCAGCCGCTTTAGCCCAAAAAGAAAAAATAAGAAAAATTGTAAAAAAATAAGAAAAATTATAAAAATATAGAAAATCAGAAAAAATGAAAAAATATAAAATGTAGACATTGTTAATCATAAAATAAATATTTGCAATGACATAATGAGCTTTATTAATTTATTAAATTACATGGGATGGTCGCCTCATTAAAAACTTTACCAAGTAAAACTCAATTTGAGAAAACCTTGGTAAAGAAAAAGAGTACAACCTATAAAGCTCATTAGTGGCCTGATGTGAAGAAAATATTGAAAATTCTATTCATTGCTATCTAAATACAAATTCTCAAAAGATTCTTCTAAATCTTTATTATCTCAAGTATGTTGGAGTCTTGATTCACTTGTTCCCGGTCTTTGACTGGTCGAAGTACTTGACCATCTCGTTGGAGAGACTTGTTCGTCGCTCCTCGATTATTCTTCGGAAAGACCGAATGTCGACTCGAGGAGGCAGAGAGCAGGAACAGTCAACACATCTCGTGCTAATATGGATAGCATGGATATGATACCTTCTGGGTTTGCCACCATGAGAGGATGTTCAACTCCTGCTCGAAGCTCACGCTATCACTGTTGAGATAGCTTGATAGGTCTCCAGTGCTTTGCCGTCTTCCTCCTGATTGTTGTGTACCTGCACCTGCATGAGAATCCCTAGACGAAGAACCAAAATCTTGCCCCATTGCATAGTCCCCTAGAGGTGCTAGGGATCACGGGGTCTTTCCAAACGCATGCACCCAAACTTATTTTCATATTTATCATATACCTCATATAATTTATCCTTAACAGTAGTATAGTATGTACAGTAGTCTAAACCGGTAGCATCACTTAAAAGTTGTAAAACATTTATAAATCCTTGGAGTTTGGCCCTAGGATCCAAAATAAAGGCGAATACATATAAAATAGGAATTTCCTTCCAATATTTTAAAAACTTAGTTTTCATGGCAACTATAGCATCTCGTAGTATAGGATCATTTTCAAAAGCTTTTAGGTGAGTGGCAATTTCAAGAATGTTGTGAACAATTAGAGGAGATGTATGGTAGTATACTCCAGAAAGACAAAGTGTAGCTTTATGAAAAAGTTCTAGAAAGGAAAATATTTTTTGACCAACAACTCAATCGTCCTCAGTAAGTTCAGGGTCTCTAACTTGGGTTCTACTATAGGAGCTACGAGATTGATGACTTTGGGTGTGAAGAAATACAGATAATGTACTCTTATATGGCAATATATGTTTAAGCATAAGGTAAGTAGAGTTCCATCTAACAGGCATGTCTAAACCAAATTTTCTAGGATTTAACGTTCATTGCTACATAAAAACTCTTATATGCGACTATTCGTTGGTTAGAACAATTAATAAATAAAATTGCATCTCTAAAAGAATCAATACAAGCATTTAATCTTTTTAAACCAGATTTAACAATAAGATTAATAATATGACAAGCACAACGTTGATGTAGTAAAAAAGATTGTGCATAAGAATTAAACAAAGGAGTAAGAATTTCCATAGCTCTAGTGTTTGCAGCTGCATTATCTAAAGTTATAGAAAAAATCTTATCCGTGAGGCCAAAATCTTCTACAACTCTAATAATACTTTCTGCAATATTTTCAGCATTATGTGAAACATTAATTAATTTAAATCCTATAATTACATTTTCCATTATCCAGTCATCATTAACATAATGAGCAACAACACTAATATAATCTTCTCTAGCCCTACCACTCCATATGTCGGATGTAAAAGCGATAGAGAATGTACATGTATGAAACATTTCTTTCAATTTTTCACGACAATTGTTATAATATTTAATTAAATCTCTAGTTGTTGTTTGCCTAGATACAGAACTAAATCGAGGGTTATGAGCATTTCTAATATATTTTTCAAAAGCATCTGACTCACCAAAATTTAAAGGTAAATCTTGAGAAGCAATCAATCTACAAAGAGATTCTGAGCTACCTGGGTTGTACTCCCACGACGCATCGAGCCGTCGGGGTTGTATTGCGGTTGTGTTCAGCGCATTTGTATTCCTTGCCTTTTTTTGCAGCTTGCCGCATGTCGTTGTAGGTGACCCGTCCAACCTGAAGATTTTGCAGTCAATTCATTACCACAAATTTTACAAACAGCATACCTCACCGAATTCCCATCCTCGTCGGTCTTGAACTTCTTGTCGAAATCATTCCAAACTACTGATGTGCTGGCTCTTATTCTTTTTGCACCCGTGCTTTGGGTTGTCGATGCACTTGTTGAGCCAGCAGAAGATGGATCGATTGGAGGACCCTGCGCCATTGGGGCCTCTCCAGTTTGTTGTATGTCCTCCGCGGATGGATACGCTTGTTGAAACGGTTGCATATCCTCCGCCGAGAGGCCGAATTCGGAGAGTTCAAAATCGTAGTTCTCCATTAAATCAACTGCAAATTGAAATATGAAAGAACGATTAACTTACTATTAAACCAACAAATAATACCAAGAATTAAAATAAGATAGCACTACTACCTCCTTTGCAGCTCCTACAAAAATCTTTCAAGATTTTTGAATTTTTGGAATTTTGCCTGAATTTTCAGATTTTTCACAGCTAAACCGAGAGATGAGAGTGAGGTTTGAGGTGTGGAAAATGGAGGCCGGCTGCCCCCCTATTTATAGGAAAAATTTCAGATTTTTTTTGAATTTTTTTGCTATTTTTCCCGAATTTTTTTCCCTCCAACGGTCAAAAAACGGCTATTTTTCGAATTAACGGGCGGGCGGGCGTCGGCGGGTCAAGACGGCCCGTTTAGAGCCGGCCGGCCGTGCCATGCCGTCTTGGGGCAAGACGGCCCGATTGCTAAGCGGCAAGGTCTTGCCGGCCCGACGTGTCGCAAGGCTTCGGCCCGAGCACGGCCGGTCGCCGTCTTGCGTCTTTGTCACACGGCCGAGCCAATAGTAGCGGGCAGCGATGCGGCCGTTACGGCCCGACCCGTTTGGACACCTCTAGTTCTATGTGGGCGGTGCGATCGGTTCTGTGTGAGTGGTCTAATCAGCGAGCGGTACTACTGGCTCTATGTGAGCGGTACTTCCGATTGTGGAACGTTTGGCTTATGTAGCGGTACATTTTTTTCAAAGAGACACATGTGTGGAGTCTTCTCGTCTCCGAGGAATTGGTAGTTCCACACGAGTTTTGCGGTACTTTCGATGATTGGTAGTACCGGACTTTGCACATCGGAACTACCGGATTTGCCTGTAATGGCTAGTTTTCTGGCTATTGCTGAGGGGAGCGGAAGTACCGGTCGTTTGCCCGCTGTACTTTCAAAAATCCTGATTTTTTATCCCAACGTCTAGTTTCGAGGTGTAGGGTATATATACCGCCTTGTAGTCGGTGGTTGAATAACTTTTGGCGCTCGATTTCACTCTCTTGAGCTAGTGTGTGGTCCTTTTCTTAATTGTGCATGTGTTGTAACTTGTGAGCAAGAGGAAGGCTCTAGATTGTATGCGTTGCATCTAGAGGTGGATTGTGTATCCATTTGAGCTTGTGTATTCGTTGCACGTGGTGAAAGTCAAGCGAGAGGGTTGACTTATTACTCTTGGAGTTTGCCAACTCGTAGATAGCATTGGAGGCATCGTGCGTGGTGATCTTCTCAAAAAAGGTTATGAGAAGACCCGAGAAAATTATGAAGGTTGGAGCTCACTTACACGGAGCGGGAAGGAGCTACCACTAGTTGATTGAGGTGTTTCGGCATAAGGCTAACCTCAACGTGGGCTAGTGGAGACCGACAAGACTTCGAACACCACGGTAAAAAGCAATTGTGTCAATTGTGGTTTGTTTTCTTGTGCTCAATTTACATTGAAGCAATTTACATTCATAGAATTAAATTGATTGCTTGCCTTCCTAGAATTGCAAACTTTGACATAGGCTTATCTTGTTGGTGCTTTTTGGTAAACCCGGTTGTTTTAAGCGTTATTTGTGCTAAGCCTTTTTGAGTTATGTTTTTGCATTATTTGCTTGGTTTAGCCAAATAAAATTGATAATTAATTACAGAAGGATTTTTTGACCGCCTATTCACCCTCCTCTAGTCAGATTCGTCGATCTAATAGGGCCCCAGGAGAAGTAGAGGGAGATCGTGGAGCTTGGATGTTGTCATTGGCAATGAATAAATTCCAAGATTGTTCTTTATCTATTTTGGAGCTCGATCTATGACGACACTACCCAATCTATGTTGTTCCTGCCTAATCCATGTTGCATCTAGGGGTGAAAATGGAGCGGATATTTTGTTGGATATGAAAACAGAGTCAGATATGTTTTGTCGGATACGGAAACGGATTCGGAAAAAGCATTATCCGACGAATACGGAACTATCCGGGTATTTTTCCGGATAGTTACCAGATACGAAAACGGATAGTTACCAGATACGGAAAACGGATAGTTATCGGATAGTTACTGGATAGTTTCTCATTTACACTCTATGCTTGTTCAGTAAGAAATAGAATGCTTTCTGATTGAAAATCTATGTTAAGCAATAAGCATACAGTTATTACTGGGACTGTGACTTGCACTAGAGAAGTTGAGCTGCTGAGAAGAAGTAGAAGAAGTGTACCTCAAATGTTTGGGACCACTATATTAAATACACAGTGACTATTGACACAAAAAAATGGTGAAAATGAGAAATAACTTTGGGTTCAATGCAATAAATGTCCTCACAAAGCTCGATGTGAGACCATAAGGGGCACGAAGGTCTTGTGGAATCATTTGCTAAATGTAATAAAGTTAAATGAACTAGTGATGTACTTGACTATTTGGCTATGGGCAATTCGTTCTTTTGAACCATGTGACATGTAGCTAGTTAGCTACTACTTTTTTAACTAGTCTCTATTATTTACTTGCTACTTTGCTAGCTAGAATTTACTAGTTGTTTAACTTGTCCCTGTCACCATGTGAAATTTACTTTCGCGCATTATCCGATCAAATATTCGTGATCGAAACTAACCTTATTCGGAGCGGTATGTATTCACTCCGTATTCGTGATCGAGAATATCCGTATTCGTATTCGTATCCGACACTATCCGTGTCTGACTCCGACTCCGACAAAAAATATAGAAAATGATACAGAATGAGCAATATCCGTCCGTATCCGCTCCGTTTGCACCCCTAGTTGCATCACACTAAATCGTGCCTCCTTGGATGCCATGTCAACGCCACGTAAGCATCTACTATCCACGTGGATGCATTCTTCGCTATTAAAAATGATATTTGGACCTTTGTTACTCGGTTTAACAAGTTAATTGAGCAAGATGTATGTTTTATAGTTTATTAATCTAGATACACCAAACTCACAAGTTCGTGTACCTAAAGTGCAAGTTACTATTTTAAAAGAAATAACTCCCATCTTTTATTTAAGTCACACTATTGTTCTTGTTTGCACACAAACCCTCGTGGCTCCTTTATTTAATTGACTTCGGATACTTCATTACTCAAGATTGTTTGTCCCTTCTATTAATTTCATTGGTAGATCGGTGATTTGACTGCCAACTTGGGCACTCCCAAAGCAATGACGTAGGCAGTTCATACAGAGTGACAAGTAGGTAAAAACTTATGTTGAAGAAGAGTTAAGGAAGAGAGAGTAGATCTATGTCTTATGCAGGATACAACCTAATTGAGAAAACCAAAGTTATAGGATAGGAATTATGAGAAGAGAGAGAGGTGGGGAAGGAGGGAAGAAATTAATTGAGTGGAATAGTTGTTAGATATCATGCATTAGAAAGATTGTATCTAAAGTTGTTTCTATATGACGTTGTATGTCTAGATATAACCTATACATACTATTCACCTGGAATGCCACCAATATGGATTAATGACAAGTGCAAACATGATAAAATAGTTAACAATTGCCCAGTCTTATTTACATGTGAAGGATCAGGTATGGCGAGTCAGAGGAGTGTGAATGACTTCTTAAAATCTTCCCCTGGTATTAGCAACATGATGCAGCAGAAAATACAAACCTACAAATTTCACCAAAGTCAAGAGCCAAAGATTACAACATAGTGACCTACCAAAAACTTTCAGTCTCACCGGTCTAACCGTCGGCTAGAGGGTGATCGGACCGCTCGGCCAGTCAGACCAGATCACAAGGGCGGTTGAACCGCTCCACGAACAGGAGTAAAAAAGCACTATCCACCAGCAAGAAAATGGCTAACTCTTAAACCACTGATCTAAACAAGATAAAACTTGATACAAGCCCTCTCTAGAATGCCAGGAACCTATTCCAACCATTGATCATTGGTTCACTAGCCTTCACAATACTTCTCCTCGAAGCAAACTCTGATACGAAGTACATGATGCCTAATGACTTGAAGCCAAGCCTATACACCTCCAGTCTCCTCCTAAATCGTCTCTACTTGAAATGGCCCAAGTCCAATGTCACGTCACATACATGCACTCACCTCATCATGATCTTTATTTTTCTCTTGTGCTTCTTCGCTTAAGATGTAGCCTCATCCAGACTTATGCGATCCTCGGTAGCCTCAGGCTCCTCCATTAGTCTCGATTTTGCCGTTGACCGCCAACAATCACTAAGCTCACTCAACTCAGCTGATGCGGATACACACGTCTCATGCTTTTCAGTTAAAAATATTATTTGACTGAAAAGAATTATTAAGCCATATTAAATATTTTCAGGTGAACTCCAATTTTATTGGGTCTTTAAATATTATACTTGGAGATAAAGAGCTACTACTATTTTATTTAATTATATACATATTCATATTCGATATGTATAAGCCTAAAGTAAAGATGTGTTTAGAAGGTCTTAAAGAAAGAATCGTTGCATGTCAGAACAAATAGAACCATTGCGAAGATCTCACTAAACTGATCATATGGGTTGCATGTATAATATATACATGTAGACAAAGGAAGAACCAAAGGAGCCAGCAAAGCTCAATGCAGCTAGCAAATTGCATGCATGCAACTGAACCATGCATGGAACAATGAAAGTACACTCATGCAGACCAAAGCCAGAAGAAATTAGCCGAGCAAGGAAATCATGCATACGCATGTGGACCGAGACGTAAGATAAAAAGAAAGAAATACATGCAGGCATCCATACGCTACTTGTATGTGTTACATGCCATGAGGACTAATTGCAGCTGCCGTTTGGAAAGTAATGGAAGAGAGAGGAGTTAATGCATGCATGGAAGCCGTATGTGGAAATCCGGATGGTGACCAGCTGTTTGACAGTTTCCGTTGGGAAACTTGTGACATAAAAATTGGGCTTCTTTGATTCCGGATTAACTTGGGCTGTGTGCCACGCTGTCGGCTAGACTTCTTCGGAGTGGCCATGTAATCCGAATCCAGGTCCGGGTCGGTTGTATCATCTGCCGTACTGTAACACCTCGTTCAGTCCCTGGGCTAGAATATTATCACCACTGTAAACTCTTACTATTTTATTAACACTAGAAGAATTTAAGCTAACACTAAATTTATTTATGTTGCTACGACCATATACATCATAGCATTTTTAGCGATTACTCTAGCACACTAGCAGAGTCTAAAATATTTTGACAAAAGTGGTACAAAGAGTGCTGTTGGTTCGTGAGATTATTCCTGTACTACTCCCGCACGTGCAAGACGTCCTCAACAGTCACCTAAAAAACAACAAAGCAAAGGTGAGTCCAAAGACTCAACAAGTACACAATAAAACAGTGTTAACACAACACTTTAACAATTCCCCTTTTCTATGAACTGTACAACACCACCTCCGTATCTATTTGACTGTTATCGCTTCCCATTTCTGTGAGCTGTTCCTCACTATCCCTGTACTATTCTACTGTTATCACCTCCCATTTCTGTGATCTGTTCTTCACGATCTCTGTAATTATCTTACTGTTATCACTTTTAAGTTATGCAAAGCATCCGAATCGTATCACGGTTACATTCATTTTCATACAATGCGATGCGATGCATCTGTAACTGTTGCTTATACCGGTATAACGGAGTGTTCACCCGTCGATGAACCACTCAATCTCCGTCCTCTTTTATACGGGGATCTAAACTCCACTCCTGTGGAGTACCTACCGAAGTAGGTCCTGTTGTCTATGTATGTGTGCAATGCATCATTCAACAAGCTTTCACTGTGAGTATTCATTTATAAGCAGCACTCGTCAAAGTATGATTAACATGTAATCAAAAGCACTGTAGAACATGGCACGGGAAACATAAAATACCAATCATTCATCATTCATCACTGTTCTACCATGCACTTGCCTAGTTAGTCTCGAGGATGACGTGTGGACGGCTCCGACCCGGGACCTCCACCTGACTTAATGCATCATATCAAAACCAGAGCTTAAGCGAGCGACGACAACTCTACGCGCATAACTCGACTCGAGCGTAAAACACTCGGGGTTAAGGACCCGTCGCGCAGGTACCAACCCCATTTTTCTTTTCTTTTTCTTCTCTTTTCTTTTCTTTCTCTTTTCTTTTCTCTTCCTTTCTCTTCTTCTCCTTTCTCTCTCTCTTCCTTTTCTTTCCTTTCTTTATTTTCCTTCCTTTCTTACCCAGCCCCTCCCCCTTCTCTCTTTCTTTTGGCCGAACGGCCACCACTACCTCCCCAGGCCGCTTCTCCCTTCCCCCATTCTACTCGGCCAAAAGGCCTGCCCGATCCAGATCTGGGCGGCGCGTGGTCGGCCTCGGCGTCGCTGGCGGCCCCCTGCCTTCTTCTCCTCTCCCCCATCTTTGGCGTGTGCGACCGCGTCCAGACGCTTCCCCGGGCGGCACGACGGCGCGCGGGCGTTGCCAGCCCTCAGGCTCACCGCCGGCCACCCCCCTGCTCGCCCCCTTCTTCGCCTCAGATCCGACCGGCCGGGACCGGATCCGCCATCCCCTTGCGCGCGCGTGGTGGGGCGCTGGCACCACCGCCTGGTCGGCACGGCCAGCAGCCGCCGTCCTTGGCTCCAGCCTGCGCCACCACGCCTCCCTCGGCTCACCGACCTTGGCTTGCAGCCGGCGGTCACCAGTGCGGCGCCGGTGCCCTGCAGTTTTGCTCTTCTTCCGGTCCCCTCCGGTTTGTGCGATGTGCTTGTGTTGTGCCATGGGGTTATGTAGTGAAGGTGGGCATACTCAGTGGGCGGCTTGGCGTGGGTTCGGCGGTCGTCGACGTCCCCTGCTGTCGTCGATGTCGTCCTCTTGCGCTTGCCCTTCTGGGTTCCTTCGGGTCTCCTCTCTTCTTGCCCTCCTTCTCCTTGCTCTTGCTTGCTCTGTTCCTCTCGGCTGAGGGAGGAAAGTGAGATGGGGCTAGACTTGGCTCTGGCTGTGGTAGAAAAGTGGAGTAGGTAAAGTGGATGTGTGTTGTCTTGTCTACTTAAGAGGCATGGCTATCACTCTCACTGTGAAATGCCACATCTGCCCCTCCCCTTTAGCCTTGGCTGGATATGACACTATGGGCTTTTTGGTCCAATGTCAGCCCTATACTATTTGGTGCTCTTCTACTGCGATAGGTAAATCGGTAACAGGTAAGAATAGAATTTCCTGGCGAATGACGAAAACCCATAACGCGAGACGGTGCCGACTGCCCCTGGACGGTCTGGGAACCTCTGAGAGCACTACTTTAATGCGGCTTTCTAGACGGTGCCGACCGTTCCTGGGTGGTATGCGAACCTCTACGAGCGTTACTTATTCGGCATTCTAAAAGCCGATGGGTCTGACGACAAAACTCTTCTCTTTTATTCTCCATTTGCATTTTAGTGGTATTACAGTTTATGTTCAAATAGTGGTACCACTTAGATTCGGATCCATAGTTTGAGTTGGCCAAGCCGGGGCCTTTAAATTTTGTAGTTGCCGAACATTGTAAAAGGGATCATAGATGGATATATTATTTTTAGAGAGAGCTATACGTTTATTCTTTTTAGGGTTTGACATATGAGTATAATCTAGAGGGGAATTGGACATTCTCAACCCTGTTGTTCTTGTGATTCCTCATATTTTGTAGGAAGAACGTCACATCTACTTTGTGTGGTCGAGTAGACGAGGATCGAAGCATGTGGTTGGATGAATTCTTTTGTCGCAAGTTGCTGTATTGAGTCAGCGGTTGGCACTATCGGTTCGTCAGGTTGCACGGATCTAAAGTTATCCTTAATCTTATGTCGTAAAGATCAGGTACCCTGTATCATCAGCACTGGCCAGTCTAACTACCTACCAGTGGCTGGTCAGAGCGCCCTAATCAACCGTGGTCAAACCCGATAACAGGTGTAGGATCAAAGATAACCGACAACAGGGGTGAATAGGAGGTTCTAAAATTTCTTGCTACCTAAAACTTATTTTCACAAATTTAGAGCAAGGCAAGATTACTATTGCAAATCAATACCTACTCAAATCTAGTAAAGCTAAGGCACCAAAGACAAGATGATGAGGGCATCTCTACTACATATTCATCTTTCACTTCAAGTGTGCGTGATAGAGCTAGTCATGAGGCTCCAACAACAGGTCCTCTGACAAGATCAAGAGCTAAGCTGCAACAACAGGTGCTTTTGTTTTCTTACAGAATTTCCTATTGATTTAGATGAGAATGATATACTACCTAATGCAAATACATTGTGTGTTCTCAGATTTGAAGCAATGGAAGAAGGAGGAAAGGACCAACTAGCTAGCCCCAAGAGAAAGAAAGCCATGCGACCACAAGGGAGGAAGCCCATGCAGTCAAATGTCAAAAGGAGAGGAAGCTCCACACAGCCCAAGACTAGAAGAAGAGGCCCATACGCTAATCGACCAAGAAAATAAACCGAATCTATCAATTGAAAAGTTTGCGGGCCTACGTGCCAATGATGGGCTGAGATTGTTTAACCCAGCCATGTAACTAGTTGGTGTTCAATTCCGAATTGCTTTAGGACCCATATCAGTAGTAGAGTTTATTTCAGTTTCTTCAGGCCGAACCACATTGAACTCGGCCTTAAGCCCAAGTGTGTGCGTGCGTGAGGTTAGGGTTGGCTTTAAGTAGCAGCCACCTCCTCCATTATGTTCAGACCACTTTTGATAATAGATTGATTCAGCAAATTGCTCTTGTTCTTTCCGTGGGCCGAACCAACTTGAGGGAAGAATGGGAGTTCATCTAGTGGTCGTGAAGTTTAGCACATGTTATTGTGAGAGACCATGTGGAGGTCATCCCGTTGTGTATGATGAGTAATTGACATCGGTTTACGAAAAGTCGAGTTTGAGTCGGTTTGTTCGGACCTAGACGTTGCGTGGCGTAACGGGCTCGGTCGGACTTGGTCGAACCTAGTCGTATGGGTTTAGGTTGCATATTCTGATGACTCGACAGGTTTGATCTCTATTTACGCTTTCATGTATCGAGTGGTCGAGGCGGAGTCGTGGCGAGACACGAGGTGACCGGACTAGGCGCAGGTGGCGCTGAGGTCAGAACGGTCGTGATGTGTCGAAGACGACGTGGACTCGAGGTGGTTGCGAGGCAAGGAGCGCGGAAGCTTCCCGGAAGGTGCAGGAGGGGCGAAACGGGAATTTCGCAAAACTGCAAAAGCGGGAGCGGGCGCCGTTGGATTTAGCGGGTGTAACGGGGCGGAGACCCGTTAGCCAAGGCTATAAATAGGATTGGAGGGGCTGCATACCCCTTAAGCCACTTGAGAGAAGATTAGGGTTTATCTAGTCAAAAGAGGCTTTGAGGGTTGTTTTGCTTTAGTGGGTATGAGTTGTTAGGAGTGGCAGGAGGTTGTTTGAGCCCTGGCTTTGGGTGTTCCTGCGTGAGGGAGTATGACTCAGGGTGTCCTCTTCTCCTCCCCTGTTCTTGTGTTCTCCATGAGTGTTCTTGAGATGGAGAGGGGTAGAAGTGGATTGAGACTCATGTAATCATTCCTCTATACTCAATACAGGCATATGGGAACTCCTTTGTGATCTTTATTTTGTTTTGGATTGAAATCTCTGAAGTTCTCTTCTGATTCTACTCTCTGTTCTTATTTTGGCTCTCCTAGGGTTTAAGCTAAATAGTGATTCCCTTTATGAATTGACTTGAAATTTGGGTTGTAGAGTCCTGAGACTATTGCTAACATATCCTCAAAGTTTCATTGCCAAAGGATCAACGATTGAGGAGTAATTCGAGTTTTGGTGTTTCTCTGAAAATTTTCAGTTTTTTTTTAAATCTGAATTCTTGCTCATCTGATGGACTCTCTTGTTCTCTAAGCTTCCAATGTTTATTTAGAACAAATTTCTTACCTATTTGATCAAAGGAGAACATCAATTTCTAGTCTATTTCTTTGATTCTCAGTTTTGCTGTTTTCTGTCTGCAGAAACTCTCTTTTCGGTTTGAAGTCACTTCTTCCTGCCGAACTGCTTTTCTTCTGATGTTTTCTGCTATTGCCGGCCTGCAGTTCTTGGACAACACAAATCAGATTTGTTTGCTGCTGTTTTAAAGTTTTTCAGCAGCAGTCAGCCGGTTGAATACTGCCAGTGCATTCTCCTTACCGAAACTGCATTTTCAGTTATCTTCAGATTTTCGATTCGGTTTCGCAGATCTGTAATCTGCCTTTGAGCGTTGATGATTTGCTAGACTGCGTTATTTGTTTTTCATCATAGTTCTTTGTTTTGGTGTTCTTGCTACGATCGGTATTCTCGGTAGACTGCAGTAATCACAGCCAATCTCGGTCAGATCTTGCATCCGCTTTCGGCGATCGCGCTTCATTTCTTCTCTGAGTTTAGTTTTTGGTCGATCGCGGCTCGTTCATCCCTTGCTTGCCGAAAGTTTCTTTCAAGAGTATTTACTGTAGTAAGTTTTTCGGTATCTTGTCCGTGTTTCTCCTTCTTCGCTTTGTCGTGATCAAGCTTCTCACAGAAGAGGTCTGCATTTTGTGTTTTGGTTTTGGTTTGTGTTGGCAAAAGCGATCGGACTTCTGACCATTTATTTTCCTCTCATCTTTGCGTTTCTGTCCGGTTGTCGGCAAAGAAACATTCGCAACCGTATTATTCGTAATCGAACTTCTTTATCTCGATCGCCCATCGCTTTATTTGCCGTAAAACTCAAAATCTGAATTGCAGTTTTTAGGCTTAGCAGTCCTTTTTTTCTTGTTTGTTCTTTTTGTGTCCTATCTTCGGCGGTCAGTCTTGGTACCTTTTCAGACAATGGTATTTGCTTGAGTGCGGTTTTCAGCTCCTGCAGTTTTTCAGTTAGTATCCATCTTGTTTTCAGTTTTCATAGCTTGTATAGCTATTGGAGACGAAAAAGGTGCGAATACTCTAGGAGATTTTTCAAAGGCATCATTCACCCCCCCTCTGTTGCCATATCCGGTCCTAGATAGGTTGTCACGGGAGTTTACTTCACTTATATCTGCTCCCTCCCGTGACGACTGTGATACATGCCCTGCCTTGATTGGTGATATGGAGAAGTTAAGGACTTCTTATGATAGTGTGACCTCTGAGCTAGATATTCTTAAGGTGGAGAATGTTAGTCTGCTTGCTGAACTAGAAATGACTAGGATTGTTGTTCCTTCATCTACTATTGAGACTACTTCTTGCACCTCATGTGAGGATAAGGACAATGCTTTTAGAGGTCTTTACACTATGCTTCTCGATCTGCCCGAGACTTGTGAAAGTTGTAATAATTTGAAGATGAACTTAAAAATGGCAGATCACAAAATTGTTGAATTGCGTGCTTCCCTGTTAGAGCCTATTGTTTCTTGTACCAACTGTCCTAAATTAACCTTTGAGCTTGAATCGGTTTCTAAGCAATTTCAAGAAATGGTTGATCATAACAAGAAAATGGCTCAATTTCCTTCTAAGGATCCTGTTAGCTCACCATGCAATAGTTGTAATAAACTAAAATCTGAATTGATTGCATTGGATGAAAAATGTGTGAAGCTAACTAAGGACCTTCTAGAAAAATCACATCCTTCTTGTGCTTTCAGGTCAAGTGTTGCAAAGGATAAGGACATGGTAGAGGCGTTTAGGAAGAGTTACGAGAACCAAATGGCTAGGATTAGGGCTGCCCCCTCTGTGTCCTGCGAAGCCCTCAAGGTTGAGGTGGCCGTGCATAAAGAGAAATATGCACGTGCTATTCGCTCTTCTGCTATTGGTTCTTCTCCTTCCTCTCCTCCTGCTGTCTCTTCTTCTTCTCCTTGCTCCTCTTGCACCTCTCTCTTTCGGGAGTGTCAGTACCTTATAAACACTCTCGAGAAATTTGTAGGAGGCAAGAAGAATCTCAATCTTATTCTAGACCAATCAAAGATTTGCAAGTTCAAACAGGGTCTAGGATATGATCTCCGTGAGGATGTGAGGAAACATCCACCTGTCGTGCTCGCACCGTAGTCGGTGTAATTGAGGTCAAGCCCAAGAACAAGAAAGTTCAATTTAAATCGCGGGCTTTGTCCAAAGGATTTCGACGACAAGGTGATTTCACTGCAGCTTGACCCCTCGGGCGGTATCATTGCACCTTCTGTCAGAAGGATGGGCATTTGTTTGACCATTGCTTCAAGCGCGCCAAGATCGCGTGAAGAGACCGTGTTGAGTCTCTTAGGCGTATTCAGGGTCAGCCCCAGACCTTGAGTGCACCTAAGACCAACACGAGTTCTAGGTTTGCTACTGTTGGTAGTTTTGGGCAGGACCGAGGACTTGGTTTTCCGAGTCTTCATTTTTTGTCTCGTGCTCCCTCGGTCGTGACTTCCGCCGTCACGAGGGTAGATCTCGCTTTCCCCATCGAGATGCCTACCCGCGGCGTGATCGACTGCTGTTTGGTGCACCGACTCGCCGTCCGTAGCGATCGGACCCGAAGAATGCCTTGTGTCTGTTCACGCACCTTACGCTTCTTTGAGCGACGAAGAGCATAGGGTAGTTAGAGGTCAGTCGTGTGTGACTACTTCTTCTGCTCGACGTGTGACTCAGTATTGGGTTCCAAAATCTATCTTGATTTATCCCAAGATCGAGACTTTGCTCTCTTGTTGACTCGGGTTCACGGGCGTGGAAGGAAAGGTTTGGCTTGTAGACTCCGGTGTTCACGACACATGACCGGAGATTCACATTGGTTTTCTTCCTAGCCGAGCTTGGTGATGAGACTATCACCTTTGGAGACTCTTCGTTCGACGCGCCATCGCCAAAGGTCTTGTGGCGTTAATGACTCATTTGTTTTAAAAGATGTTGCCTTGGTAAGTAAACCGCATTACAATTTGCTTTGGTTTCTCACCACCGATGACGGTTTCGAGGTAAGTTTTAAGAAAAATGCCCGCAAAATTGTTGATTCTTCTGTAGTCCGGTTTGCGTGATTTCTCGTTATGGGAGGATCTTTCGTGCTGATTTTATTGAGTCTTGGTGATCCTCTCCTGTTTGGTTGGTTCGAGTCCCGCGACCTTTCCTTCCGGCATAGGAGACTTGGTCATATTGGATTTGACCATTTGACTCGAGTTAGCGCCACGATCTCATTCGTGGTGCGCCAAACTCAAGACGGTCAAAGATCTTGTTTGTGCTCCATGCCAAGACACGGCAAGATGGTTGCCGCTTCTCATCCTCCAAATCATAGTTACTATGACCGATGCACCGAGACCGCTCCATATGGATACGGTTGGACCAGCTCGAGTGCAGTCAGCAGGAGGGAAGTGGTATGTTCTTGTCGTAGTTGATGACTTCTCGAGGTATTCTTGGGTGTTTTCTTAGCCTCAAGGATGAGACGTTTCGCATTTTCGAGGTCTTTTCGGTGAGGATTTGCCGAGCTTCCGGTGCCTTATGAGCGATCCGCGATGACAATGGCACGAGTTCAAGAATTCCTACTTTGAGAGTTTCGTGTTGAGACATGTGTAGAGCACCGTTCTCTTCTCCATCGTCCCTCGGCAGAATGGCGTTGTGGAAAGGAAGAACCGCACCTTGGTCGAGATGGCGGACGATGCTTGATGAGTACTCTACCGCGGAAGTTTTGGTGAGGCTATAGCCACCGTGCCATGTTTCCAATCGAGTTTTCTTGCACACTTGCACCGCACTTATGAGTTGAGATACGGGCGAAAGCCCGGTGTTTCTCATTTTCGTGTGTTTGGTTGCAAGTGTTTTATTCTCAAGTCCGGAACCTAGATAAGTTCGAGTCACATTCTTGTGATGGACTTTTTCTGGCTACTCGACTTCTTCATGGCCTATAGGGTGCAGGCTGAGTCTAGCAAATGGTAGAAACACGTGAGGTAACTTTCGATGAGGCGGTCCCGGACTAGGCCCGATATCTCGTGTTCACTAGAGCGATCCGAGACCATCTTTGTGGATGATGAGGATGATGGAGATGAGGGTTGTCTACCCGATCCAGTCCCTTCTTCACCCCTTGAGGTGCCTTCTTCCACCGCACCTCGAGGCGATCCCTTATCTTCGCTATTTCCGAGCTAGTGGCTCTGTTCCTACCCCGTCGTGTAACGAGGTAGAGGCCACTTCTTCATCTCATCCAGACCTCCAAGACATATCCAAAAATCTCATCCTTCTGAGCAGATGATTGGAGATCTATTTGAGCGAGTCACACGTTCCAAGTCCGGCGTGTCACTTTTCTCATCTCCACCGCCCAGATCTTCCTTTGAGCCCAAGGACGTTTGTCATGCTTTATCTGACGAGTCATGGGTCAATGCCATGCATGAGGAGCTAGAGAGTTTCGAAAGAAACAAGGTCTGGACGCTTGTTGAACCCCCTCGAGGTCACAATATCATTGGAACCAAGTGGGTGTTCAAGAACAAGCAGAGCGAGAATGGGGTAGTAATCCGAAACAAGGCTAGACTGGTTGCTCAGGGGTACTCCCAAGTTGAGGGTCTAGACTTTGAGGAGACCTTTGCCCCTGTAGCTCGTCTTGAGGCCATTAGAATTCTGCTTGCCTTTGCAGCTTCTAAGGGTTTCAAGCTTTACCAGATGGACGTCAAGAGCGCCTTTCTCAATGGTTTCATTGAGGAAGAAGTCTATGTCAGACAGCCTCCAGGTTTCGAGAACCCCAATACCCTAGTCATGTCTTCAAGCTTTTCAAAACGTTGTATGGACTTAAGCAAGCCCCTAGAGCTTGGTATGAGAGGCTTAAGTCATATCTAGTGAGACATGATTTTGAAATGGGTAAAGTCGATAAGACCTTGTTCACTCGCCGGCTTGGCAGTGACCTTCTTCTTGTCCAAATTTATGTCGATGACATCATCTTTGGCGGCTCTTCCTATGCTCTAGTTTCACAGTTCTCGGATGTCATGAGCACCGAGTTTGAGATGAGCATGATGGGTGAGTTGACTTTCTTCCTTGGCTTCCAAATCAAGCAGACTCGGGAGGGTACATTCTTGCATCAAGGCAAGTACACTCGAGACCTCCTGAGACGCTTCGACATGAGTGATGGTAAGCCAGTGTCAACTCCGATGGCTTCTATAGCCGTTTTAGACCCAGATGACGACGGCGAACCAGTCGATCAAAAGGAATTCAGAAGTATGATTGGCTCTCTCTTGTACCTCACTGCCTCGAGACCGGACATACACTTCTCTGTGTGTCTTTGTGCTCGGTGTCAGGCTTCTCCTCGCGTGTCTCACCGCCAGGCGGTGAAGCGCATCTTTCGGTACCTTCGAGCTACCATTGACTATGGTATCGGTACTCTTCCTCCCGCTCATCACTTAGAGCCTTTTCGGATGCGCACTTTGCGGTCAGAGGATAGATAGGAAGAGCACTTCGGCACCGCCGGTTCATTGCCACTTCTCTCGTTTCTTGGTCTTCGAGGAAGCATCCGGTGTTGCGATCCACCGAGGTCGAGTATGTTGTGCTGACCGATTCTTTGTAGTCAAGTACTTTGGATGATCTCGACTTTGAGGGACTTTGGGTTAGCTCTCGATCGTGTTCCGCTCTTTTGCGATAACACGTCTGCAATTAGCATTGCTAAGAACCCGTGCAAGCATTCTCGGACCAAGCACATTGATATTCGTTATCACTTCCTTCGAGACCATGTAGAGAAGGGTGACATTGTGCTCCATTTCGTGGAGAGTGACCACCAAGTGGTCGACATCTTCACCAAGCCACCGGATACTCGAGGTTTTCACCATGGGAGAGCTTGGGGTGGTTTGTCCTCACGATTGTTGTGAGGGGGAGCTTTGGGATTTAATGCTTTATCATATTTATGCTTCTGTATCCATACTATTGCATCGCATTGTCGGGTGCATTGGGTTTAGTCCTTCTAGCATAGGTTAGAGTGTGTCTCTTGTTGAGTGCTTAGACTTTCTGCTCTTATCTTGTGCTTTCAGGATAGCTGTTTCTTATCTCACTAGGTTGAGCTTACTCACTTCTTTTAGGTTCTAGCGAGGTTGGGCCACCCTGCAGAGTGGTACGTGTTTGCTCTCTAGTGTGTGTTTTCTCGACAGCTGGTTGTCCTGGAGTCATATGGGGTAGATGAGAGTCACTCTGAGCCGTAGTATCCTCTATATCTTATCTATGCTTTAAGGACTGCCTGATTATCTTTCTTTGCCAGCTTCTCATTTTTATTGCTTTGGTTCAGGGGGAGTTCATTTGGGAACTTCTAGATTTTAATGATGACATAACTCAACTTGAACTAAAAGTTGCATCAATTGTTAAGGGGGAGCTGGATGTTCTTCATTTGTATTTGTAACATAACTTAATGGAGCCTTGATTATTATCCTTTCATGACATATTTTCATTATATTACATCTTGCCATGATTTATGCTCCATTGCTAAATTGATCATGACTTTATATGTGTAGTCAAGTCTTTGCCATGATAGGTTAATTAAAATGCTAAAATTTTGACCTAATTCATGTCATGTTCATATTTGAGACTAGTCAGTTGTGGGTTATCTTTTTATGGTTCTTGCCATGTCAAATAGGCTGAGTTGAGTCTTGAATCTTAGTTGAGCAATAGATTGAGCTATATGGTTTCTTGATGACACATAAGTTAGTACAATCTATTAAAAACAAAAAGATCTATTTTGTGCGAAAAAACTGATCTCACCAATTCCTTCTCATGAGACGGCTTGCCATTGCACAAGGCATGAACTCAGGAGAGATTTGGATGACCAAGATCATCTTCTTAAGCTCATTGCTTGAAGTGATCGCATAAGGCTTGAGGTCTAGCACATAACAAAATAACAAAAAAAAATGGTTGGCAACAATCATGTGATTTCAAAGAAACATGTCAAATGTGCTCAATTGCTAAAAATATTCAATGTACTCCAACAATTGTATCATTCTTGAACAAATAGCACTCTAGTTGGCTCAACACTAGCTTCTTGATTCCATTTAGCTTATTAACATGGCTTGCATCATTTATGGATATCATTAGCTAGACTAAAATCTTGTTTGACTTGACTTGCTAAGCACTTCAATTAAAATTCAGATTATACCTTATGTTGCTTAGCTTTACTTTATGAGAGATCATGTGGAGATGATCCCATCTTTATGATGAGTAATTGACCCTTGGTTGAAGGAAAATTGAGTTTGTTTTGGGCTTTTATTGCAAATTCTTAGCTCTGGCCGTAGTCAAAGTCGGTACGACTTTCCCCGAACCGCACGACCACATTGGAACTGATCGGAAGCCGTAAAACGTGCGCACGACCATCCGGGACGTGATCGAAGTCGCTCGGTGGTCTACGACCACCGTGGCGCCCCGGCGAATTTGAACGTGATCGGAAGTCTTCGGTCCCGACGACCACTTGGGAGCTGGTCGGAAGCCGACCACGATACGACCACTCTGCGGGTCTCGGCGTTTTAACCGTGGTCGGAAGTCGACACGACCACGTTGGGCTTAATCGAAATCAATCGACTCTACGACCACGTTACGGCTTTCTCGGGAAGTTTGGTCGTGGTCGGGAGCCATCGGACGGTACACGACCACGCTATGGAGCCCTCGGAAGATTTGACCGTGGTCGGCACTCGGCGCTAGGGTTTACGATCACGCCAGATCTCGGTCTTCGACCACGTTGTGGGATCGGAGACTCGACCACGTTGGGCGGTCGGGCGTTCGACCACTTTGGCCGTGGTCGTTGGGCGACACGACCACGTTGTTTGATCGGTGGTGCGACCACGCCAGCGCCGGAGAGATTCGACCATGCTAAGGTTTTCGACCACGTTGTGGCGGTCGGCCGACCACGTTGTCGGCAGATTGACCGTGGTCGATGGAGCTCTTTAAACCGGTCGTGTGGGCACATGTGGTGTCCGATTACGGTGAGGTTTGGTCGGTTGGGTTCCTTGTGATGTTATGGACCTTGTAGACTGGTTTGTTCTACATTTTGACAAGGTTTGGTAAAGTCTAATTTCGTGGAAAGAGACTTGAGCTCGTGGAGTCGGTGTATGGATGGACTGCTATGTGATGTTTTGTTGTTTGTGTTGGATGCGGCATCGGAGACTAGTCTTGGTGAGGCTTTGGACGATCGGGACTAGACATGGGAGATGTTGAGGTCGTAACGCGTGGAAAAGCCGAGGAGGACGTGTTCGCCGGTGGGTCGACAAAGATGGATGACAAGGCGGTGGAGGAAGCTTCGGAAGGCGGCGGAGGGGCATTTTGGAGAAATGTCAAAGCTGCGGAGGAAGCCCGCCCACCGAGAAAGCACCTGACGACCGGAGAGTTGGTGGTGCAAACGGGCAAAGCGGTGGAGCCGCTACACCGGGTAATGGGCAAAGCATCGGAGGCCTCAGAAGCTTTGGAGCTCTCAGAACGGTGGTCTGTGGAGACCCGTTAGCGTGTGAGTATAAATAGAGGAGGAGACTCGAGTCGGGTGAGGTTGTTTCACGAGTTGCTCGAGCCCTTCTTTCTATTGTGTGAGTTGTCTCGGGTAGAGCATGGATGCTCGTGTACCTCCGATGGAGTGGTCAGAGAAACCTCCATGATCAATAGAAAAGATTGATTCACCTCTTTGTATCATTCTCGAGTTTGTTTTGCTTGAGGTGTTTTGACTAGATCTTTTGCGCTCTCCGTTCTTTCGCTTATCCGTGTTTTCTTTGAGAGTTGGCTTGTACCTCCGCTCTAAACTCGATTCATTTTCTAAGACCTTTCGGTCGGTTTATTCCCGAGAGCAAGAATCAAAAGAGAAACTTCGTGTTTTTCGATCTCACAGATCTATTTACTTTGATCCGTGTTCGACCACAACGTTCTCTCCTTCCTTAGCAAAGACTTGTGTAATTCTTGGTATTTTCACTTTTAAATATCTTGTTCTTGCTAGGATTCAAGTTTCATTCTGCTTTTGACCTCTGTGCAAAAGTTCTCTCAATTCTTGGTTTGGCGGTCGTGCTTTGGACTACTGTTTTGGATTATTGACCACGGCCACTCTTACGGTTTTCGACTACTACCGATGTGCTCGCTTATTTGTTTTCGACCGTGATTGTGTATCTCAAATGATCGATTGCTTTCTCGGTGAGACAGTTTCGACCACGCTTGAGATCACGAAGTTTCTTTCAACCACAGCTGGTCTTCGACCACGCCAAGTACTTTCTAGTCTTCTGGCTCGCTCGTGTTGGTGTTGATCTATCTGCTTTTCTCTGTTTTTAGTGAGCAACTAATCTTCTTCTTCATAGTTATATATCTATTGGAGAAGAGATCGAGTTGAATTTTTAGAAGCTTTTAAGGCACCATTCACCCCCCCTCTGTTGCCATTTCGGTCCTTCAATTGGTATCAGAGCCGGTTAGCTCTTCTTCATAGATCTTAACCGGTCTCAAAGAGCCATGGCATGACAAGTATTCCACCAAGCCGCCCATCTTTGATGGCCTGGATTACCCTTCCGAAGAGCCGAATGGAAACATATATCCGTGCTCGTGGGTATGCCATTTGGCTAAGGTGAAAGTACAGTTTGTTGTTCCTGCCGATGAGAACATCAATGCCGGGAATATGGCTGATGTTGAGGCGAATGCAAAGGCAAGGAACATCATCATACAGGGATTGAGCAGAAGCGAATTTGATCGCATCTCTCACCTGTCGTCCGCTCACGACATCTGGGTGACCCTCGATGCATACCATGAGGGCACCTCCCAGATCAAGACGGTTCGACAGATCGGCCAGCGAATACAAAGAAATTCGAGATGCTTGCCGGAGAGTCCCTTGACGAGTGCTTTTCACGCTTTCACAAGATTTTGAGCAATCTCCGAGCGGTCGGTCTCACATACTCCGACTCGGATAACGCCGACGCTTGCTTCTCAGACTCGATCTTGGGTTTGGGAGATGAAGGTGACTACCATCAAGGACACCACGGACCTCTCGACCTTGACTCTTGATGCGCTTTACTCGCGCCTCAAGACTCACGAGATTGACATAGTCTCGTCGGTCAAGTCACAATCGATGGCTCTAGTCACGGATCCCACTTCGGCTTCTGGTTCTTCTGCCGATTCTCTTTGCGGATTCTCCCTCGCTGCTCTCTGTGACATAACCGATGATCGACAGAGCGACTTGCGGATGAATGACTAGCCCTCCTCGCACGGAGATTCTCCCATGCTTACAAAGGAGGAGGGACTAAGGAAAGAGGACCCGTGATTTGTTTCGAGTGTGGTGGCCCCAACCACATTCGAGCAAACCGTCCCAAGTTGGGGAAAGGCAAAGTCGACTACGGCGGTTCCGGCAAGAACGACTACTCCGACAAGAACCGCAACAAGAAGGCCCCAACTCCGACGCAAGGCAAGAAGCCGCTCGCAACTTTGGGAAGGCCAAGAAGCTCTTCCACCGCGCCTCGCCGCTTTCGACGACCTCGACCTCGACGAAGTGGAGGGATGGAGCGACGACGACGGACGGGTGATCAAGAACCCAAGAGCGGCGACGACTTCTCCCAAGATGTGCTTCATGGCCCTCGAGGGCGAGATCAGCGACACGATCTCTATTCCGACCGACGAGGTATGTCCCTCCTATGACCAACTCGAATGCGGCTTTTCTTAAGCTAGGAGGTTTTCATGCTAGATCTAGAGCTAGATGTAGCGAGTTGGAGAAGGAAGTAGATCGCTTGTCACGGAGCTTTCTTTACTTATATCCGCTCCCTCCCGTGACGATTGTGATACATGCACCGCTTTGCTTGGAGACATGGAGAAACTAAGGACCTCGCATGATAGTCTGTCCTCGGAACTTGACATTGTTAAGGTGGAGAACATCAGTCTTCTTGCTGAGCTTGAGATGAGTAGGGTGGTTCCTGTTTCCTCTACTACTATTGAGACTATTTCTTGCACCTCTTGTGAGGATAAGGACAATGCGTTTAGAGGTCTTTATACCATGTTGCTTGATCTGCCTGAGACTTGTGAAAGTTGCAATAATTTAAAATGAACTTAAAAAGGCGATCACAAAATTGTCGAGTTACAAGCCTTTTACTTGAGCCTATTACTCATGTGCAAATTGTCCCAAACTTATCACGAACTTGAATCTGTCTCCAAACAGTTTCAAGAATTTGTTGATAATAATAAGAAAATGGCTCAAGATGCTTCTAAGGATCCGTTAGCTCACCATGCAAAAGTTGTAATAAACTAAAATCTGATTTGATTGCCTTAGATGAAAAGTGTGTGAAGCTAACTAAGGACCTTCTAGAAAAACCACATCCTCCCTGTGCTTTCTGTGCTGAAATGTTGGAAAAGGATAAGGACATGGTAGAGACGCTTAGGAAGAGGTACGAGAACCAAATGGCTAGGATTAGGCTGCCCCTGTGTGTCTGCGAAGCCCTCAAGCTTGAGGTGGCGTGCATAAGGAAAAATACGCACGTGTTATTCGCTCTCCTTCATTGGTTCTTCTTCCTCTCCCTGTTGTTCTTTCTCCTCCTCCTTGCTCTTCTTGCACCTCTCTCTTTCGGGAGTGTCAAGACCTTATGAACACTCTCGAGAAATTTGTAGGAGGCAAGAAGGATCTCAATCTTATTCTAGACCAATCAAAATTTGCAAGTTCAAACAGGTCTAGGATATAATTTCCGTGAGGATGTGAGAAAACATCCACCGTCGTGCTCGCACCCATAGCCGCGGGTGTGATCGAGGTCAAGCCCAAGAACAAGAAAGTTCAATTTAGATCGGCGGGCTTTGTCCAAGGGATTTCGACAAGAAGGTGATTTCACTGCAGCTTGCCGGCCTCGGGCGGCCATCTCATGCTACTTCACCCCTCTCGGGCGGTATCATTGCACCTTCCGCCGAAGGATGGGCATCCGATTGACCAATGCTTCAAGCGCCAAGATCGCCAAGAGACCGTGGCCGAGTCTCTTAGGCGATTGTGGTCAGCCCTGCACCTTGAGTGCACCTAAGACCAACACGAGGTCTAGGTTTGCTACTATTGGTAGCTTTGGGCAAGACCGAGGACTTGGTTTTTCTGAGTTTTCGTTTTTAGTCCTCGTGCTCCCTCCGGTCGTGACTTCCGCCGTCCCGAGGGTAGATCTCGCTTCCATCGAGACAGCCTACCGCTGGCGTGATCGGCGTCCGCCGGTGCTTCACTCGCCTCCCGTAGTAGTCGGACCCAAAGAATGCCTGTGTCCGCACATAGACCTTTGCTTCTTTGAGCGACTTGAGGGCGAGGGTAGTTAGAGGTCACCGTGTGTGACTACTTCTTACTCGCCGACGTGTGACTCAAGATTGGGTGCCAAAATCTATGTTGATTTATCCCAAGATCGAGACTTTGCTCTTGTTGACTCAGTTCACGCGGTGGAAGGGAAAAGTTTGGCTTGTAGACTCCGGTGTTCACGACACATGACCGGAGATTCCGCTGGTTTTCTTCCCTGCCGTGCTCCGTGTGATGAGACTATCACCTTGAGATGCTCTTCCGGGCGTGTCATCGCCAAAGGTACAGTCTTGCATTAATGATTCATTTGTTTTAAAAGATGTGGCTTTGGTTAGTAAGTCTGCAGACAATTTGCTTTCGCCTCTCACCACCGATGACGATTTCGAGGTGAGTTTTAAGAAAACAACCGCAAAATTCTTGATTCTTCTGTAGTCCGATTTGCGGGATTTCTCGCTTTGGGAGGATCTTTCGTGCTGATTTTTCCGAGATTTTCGTGATCCTCTCCGTTGTTTGCTTGCTTCGAGTCCCGCGATCTTTCCTTCCGCATAGGAGACTTGGTCATATTGGATTTGACCATTTGACTCGAAAGTTAGGCCACGATCTCATTCGTGGTCTCGCCGAAACTCAAGATGGTCAAAGATCTTGTTTGCGCCCATGCCCAGACGCAAGAAGATGGTTGCCGCCTCTCATCCTCCGGTCACAGATTACTATGACCGCTGCACCGGACGCTTGCTCCATATGGACACGGTTGGACCACTCGAGTGCGATCCGCAGAGGGAAGTGGTACGTTCTTGTTGTGGTCGATGACTATTCGAGGTATTCTTGGGTGTTTTCTTAGCCTCAAGGATGAGACGTTTACACATTTTCGAGGTCTTTTCAAGAGGCTTTCTGCTGAGCTTCCTGTGCCTTACGAGCGATCCGCAGGACAATGGCACGGAGTTCAAGAATTCCTACTTTGAGAGTTTCGTGGTGAGACAGTGTAGAGCACCGCCTCTTCTCCATACGCCCCTCGGCAGTAATGGCGTTGTGGAGAGGAAGAACCGCACCTTGGTCGAGATGGCGTGACGATGCTTGATGAGTACTCTACACCGCGGAAGTTTTGGGCTGAAGCTATAGCCACTGCGTGCCATGTTTCGAACAGAGTTTTTCTTCGGGCACACTTGCACCGCACTTCTTATGAGTTGAGATACGGCGAAAGCCGGTGTTTCTCATTTTCGTGTGTTTGGTTGCAAGTGTTTTATTCTCAAGTCCCGGAACCTAGATAAGTTCGAGTCACGCTCTTGTGATGGACTTTTTCCGGCTACTCGACTTCTTGGCGGGCCTATAGGGTCCGGAACCTGAGTCTAGTAAAATGGTAGAAACACGTGAAGTAACTTCGATGAGGCGGTCCGGGACTAGGCCCGATATCTCGTGTTCACTAGAGCGCCCGAGACCATCTTCGTGGATGATGAGGATGATGGAGATGAGGGTTGTCTACCCGATCCAGTACCTCTTCCACCACTTGAGGTGCCTTCTTCCACCGCACCTCGAGGCGATCAGCCCTTACCTTCTGCTTCTTCTGGAGCTAGTGGCTCTGCTCCTACCCCTTCGTGTAACGAGGTAGAGGCCACTTCTTCATCTCATCCAGACCTCCAAGACATATCCAAAAATCTCATCCTTCCGAAAGCGGATGATTGAGATCTATTTGAGCGAGTCACACGCTCCAAGTCCGGCGTGTCACTTTTCTCGTCTCCACTCGCCTTCAGAGCTTCTTTTGAACCCAAGGACGTTTGTCATGCTTTATCCGATGAGTCTTGGGTCAACGCCATGCATGAGGAGCTAGAGAGTTTCGAGAGAAACAAGGTCCGGATGCTTGTTGAGCCCCTCGAGATCACAATATCATTGGAACCAAGTGGGTATTCAAGAACAAGCGAGCGAGGATGGGGTAGTCATTCAAACAGGCTAGACGGTCGCATGTGGGTACTCCTGTGTTGAGGGTCGGATTTCGAGGAGACCTTGCCCTGTAGCTCGCCTTGAGGCCATTAGAATTCGCTTGCCTTTGCAGCTTCTAAGGGTTTCAAGCTTTACCGATGGACGCCAAGAGTGCCTTTCTCAATGGCTTCATTGAGGAAGAAGTCTATGTCGATGACCTCCGTGTTTCGAGAACCCCAAATACCCTAGTCATGTCTTCAAGCTTTCCAAAGCGTTGTATGGACTTAAGCAAGCCCTAGAGCTTGGTATGAGAGGCTTAAGTCCCATCTATTGAGACATGATTTTGAGATGGGTAAAGTTGACAAGACCTTGTTCATTCGCCGGCTTGGCAATGACCTTCGCCGCCTAAATCTATGTCGATGACATCATCTTTGGCGGCTCTTCCCATGCTCTAGTTTCACAGTTCTCTGATGTCATGAGCACCGAGTTTGAGATGAGCATGATGGGTGAGTTGACATTCTTCCTTGGCTTCCGTGATCAAGCACTGGAGGGTACCTTCTGCATCAAGGCAAGTACACTCGAGACCTCCCGAGACGATTTGACATGAGTGATGGAAAGCGGTGTCAACTCCGATGGCTTCTACACACCATTCTAGACCCCGATGAGGACGGTGAGCCGCTTGATCAAAAGGAATTGAAGCATGATTGGCTCTCTTGTACCTCACCGCCGAGACCGACATACACTTCTCCGTGTGTCTTTGTGCTCGGTTTGTGCTTCTCCTCGCGTGTCTCACCGCCAGCGGTGAAGCGCATCTTTCTGCACCTTCGAGCTACCATTGACTATGGTATCGGTACTCTTCCTCCTCCTGCTCATCCCTTAGAGCCTTCTGATGCGCACTTTGCAGTCAGAGGATAGATAGGAAGAGCACTTCGTGCACCGCCGGCTCATTGGCACTTCTCTCGCTTCTTGGTCTTCGAGGAAGCATCGGGTGTTGCTCACCCACCGCAGAGGCCGAGTATGTTGTCGCAGCCGATTGTCAGTAGCTGTGTACTTTGGATGGTCTCGACTGCGGGACTTTGTTATTATCGACCGTGTTCCGCTTTTCTGCGATAACACGCCTCGCAATCAAGATTGCTAAGAACCCATGCAACACTCTCGGACCAAGCACATTGATATCGATATCACTTTCTTCGAGATCATGTAGAGAAGGGTGACATCGTGCTCCGCCAGGAGAGTGACCACCGGCTGGTCGATGTCTTCACCAAGCCTCCGGATAGCACGAGGTTTTCGACTTATGGGAGAGCTTGGGGTGGTCTCGTCTTATGGACTATTGTGAGGGGAGCTTTGGGCTTTCATCGCTTTATCTTATTATTTATGCTTCAGTATCCTCATTGTTGCATTGCATCTCATGGTGCATTGGGTTTAGTCCTTCCAAAGATAGGCTAGAGTGGTTCTCTCTCGAGTTGCTTAGACTTCTTGCTCTTATCTTGTGCTTTCAGATAGTCGTTTCTTATCTCACTAGATTGAGCTTACTCACTTCTTGTGATCTAGCGAGGGTCGGGCCACCTTCGGCAGACAGGTACGTGTTTGCTCTCTAGTGTGTGTTTTACGGTCACTATTAGTCCCGGAGTCATATGGGTAGATGAGAGTCATCCGAGCCATAGTATCCTCTATATCTTATCTATGCTTTAAGGATCTGCTTTCTTTGCCGCCTCTCTTTATTGCTTTGGTCTGTGGGGAGTTCATTTGGGAACTTCTAGATCTTAATATTGACTTAACTCAACTTGAACTAAAAGTCGCATCTCATGTTGAGGGGAGTGGATTTTCCGCATGTCATCATGCATTGTAATATAGCTACATGGAGCCTTGATTATTATCCTTTCATGACATGTTTTCATTATATTACATCTTGCCATGACTTATGCTCCATTGCTAATTTGATCATGACTTTATATGTGTAGTCAAGTCTTTGCCCCGATAGGTTAATTACAATGCTAAATTTGACCTAATTCTGCGCATGTTCATATTTGAGACTAGTCGCCTTTGTGTTATCTTTTATGATTCTTGCCATGTCAAATAGGTCGAGTTGAGTCTTGAATCTTTGTTGAGCAATAGATTGAGCTATATAGTTTCTTGATGACACATAAGTTAGTACAATCTATCAAAAAAAGATCTCTTCTCAGGCGAAAAAACCGATCTCACCAATTCCTTCTCATGAGACGGCTTGCCATTGCACAAGGCATGAACTCGGGGAGATTTGATGACCAAGATCATTTCCTTAAGCTTCTCGCTTGGAATGATCGTGATAAGGCTTGAGGTCTAGCACATGACAAAAATATGATTGAAAACAATCATGAGATCTCAAAAGAAAAATGTCAAAAGTGCTAAATAAAAAAAAAATCAAAGTACTTCAACAATTGTATCCTTCTTGAACAAATAGCACTCTAGTTGGCTCAACACTAGCTTCTTGATTCCATTTAGCTTATTAACATGGCTTGCATCATTTGTGGATATCATTAGCTAGACTAAAATCTTGTTTGACTTGACTCGCTAAGCACTTCAAAATAAAAATTCAGATTATACCTTCGTTGTTTAGCTTCACTTTACATACTTAGCCATGATCTTTATAGCATATTTGTATGTTATGGCTTGGTGTAATACATGTTGGTCATTTTGATAATTCTCATGGCTCGCATTCTTTGAATAATCAAATCACCATTTCATCCATCATCATGACTTATTCTCTCTTGCATACTTGATGTGTTTATTGCCAAAAGGGGAGAATAGATTAAAAAAAAAGGGAGGAAGAAAATTTCTCTCGGGAACTTGCTAGAGCTTTGGAGATCAATTTGCTCTTTGTTCTTTTGCTCTAGTGTTCTCTCGTTGACATGGTCATAATTTCATTTTCATTCCCGAACCATGTCGCCTTTACAAACTCAACTTCTTATTTTTCGGTGTTTGTCACAAACTCAATCAAGGGGAGATTGAGAGATCATGTGGAGATGATCCCATCTTTATGATGAGTAATTGACCCTTGGTTGAAGGAAAATTGAGTTTGTTTTGGGCTTTATTGCAAATTCTTAGCTCGTCAGTAGTCAAAGTCGGTACGACTTTCCCCGAACCGCACGACCACATTGGAACTGATCGAAGCCGAAACGCGCGCACGCACCATCCGGGACGTGATCGAAGTCGCTCGGTGGTCTACGACCACGCTGTGGCGCCCCGCGAATTTGAACGTGATCGAAGTCTTCGGTCCCGTGACGACCACTTGGGAGCTGGTCGGAAGCCGACCACGACACGACCACTCGCGGGTCTCTCGGCGCTTTTAACCGTGGTCGGAAGTCGATACGACCACGCTGGGCTTAATCGAAATCAATCGACTCTACGACCACGCTACGGCTTTCTGAAGTTTGGTCGTGGTCGGAGCCACGGACGGTACGACCACGCTATGGAGCCCTCGTAAGATTTGACCGTGGTCGGCACTCGGCGCTAGGGTTTACGACCACGCCAGATCTCGGTCTTCGACCACGCCAGGATCGGAGACTCGACCACGCTGGGCGGTCGGGCGTTCGACCACTTTGGCCGTGGTCGCTGGGCGACACGACCACGTTGTTTGATCGGTGGTGCGACCACGCCAGCGCCGGAGAGATTCGACCATGCTAAGGTTTTCGACCACGTTGTGGCGGTCGGCTCACCACGTTGTCGGCAGATTGACCGTGGTCGATGGAGCTCTTTAAACCGGTCGTGGGCACATGTGGTGTCCGACACGGTGAGGTTTGGTCGGTTGGGTTCCTTGTGATGTTATGGACCTTGTAGACTGGTTTGTTCTACATTTTGACAAGGTTTGTAAAGTCTAATTTCGTGGAAAGAGACTTGAGCTCGTGAGTCAGGCAGTGTATGGACTGCTATGTGATGTTTTGTTGTTTGTGTTGGATGCGTGCACGGAGACTAGTCTTGGTGAGGCTTTGGACAATGGACTAGACATGGGAGATGTTGAGGTCCGTAACGACGTGGAAAAGCCGAGGAGGACGGTTCGCAGTGGGCCGACAAAGATGGACAAAGAAGGCGGTGGAGGAAGCTTCCGGAAGGCGGCGGAGGGGCATTTTGGAGAAATGTCAAAGCTACGGAGGAAGCCTGCCCACCGAGAAAGCATCAGACGACCGGAGAGTTGGTGGTGCAACGGGCAGCAAAGGAGCTGCTACACGGGTAATGGGCAAAGCATCGGAGGCTCAGAAGCACTGGAGCTCTCAGAACGGGTGGTCTGTGGAGACCAAGAAGCGTGTGAGTATAAATAGAGGAGGAGACTCGAGTCGGGTGAGGTTGTTTCACGAGTTGCTCGAGCCCTTCTTTCTATTGTGTGAGTTGTCTCGGTAGAGCATGGATGCTCGTGTACTCCGATGGAGTGGTCAGAGAAACCTCCATGATCAATAGAAAAGATTGATTCACCTCTTTGTATCATTCTCGAGTTTGTTTTTGCTTGAGGTGTTTTGACTAGATCTTTGCGCCTCTCTCGCTCTTTCGCTTATCGTGTTTTCTTTGAGAGTTGGCTTGTACCTCTCGCTCTAAACTCGATTCATTTTCTAAGACCTTTCGGCCGCTTTATTCCCGAGAGCAAGAATCAAAACAGAAACTTCGTGTTTTTCTGGCCTCACGATCTATTTACTTTGATCCGTGTTCGACCACAACGTTCTCTCCTTCCTTAGCAAAGACTTGTGTAATTCTTGGTATTTTCACTTTAAATATCTTGTTCTTGCTAGGATTCAAGTTTCATCTGCTTTTGACCTCTGGCAAAAGTTCTCTCAATTCTTGGTTTGGCGGTCGTATGCTTTGGACTACTGCTGGATTATTGACCACGGCCACTCTTCCGGTTTTCGACTACTACCGATGTGCTCGCTTATTTGTTTTCGACCGTGATCTGTATCTCAAAGGATCGACTGCTTTCTCAGAGACGCTTCGACCACGGCTTGAGATCACGAAGTTTCTTTCAACCACAGCTGGTCTTCGACCACGCCAAGTACTTTCTAGTCTTCTTGCCTCGCTACGTGTTGGTGTTGATCTATCTGCTTTTCTCTGCTTTTAGTGAGCAACTAATCTTCTTCTTCATAGTTATATATCTATTGGAGAAGAGATCGAGTTGAATTTTAGAAGCTTTTAAGGCACCATTCACCCCCTCCGTTGCCATTTCGGTCCTTCACTTTACATACTTAGTCATGATCTTTGTAGCATACTTGCATGCTATGGCTTGATATAATGCTAATGGTCATTTTGGATAATTCTCATGGCTCAACATACTTAAAAATGATCAAATCAGCCTTTCATCCTTTTTCATGACTTTTTCTCCTTCCTTCATCCTTGATAGGTTTATTGTCAAAAGGGGGAGAATAGTGGTAGAAAAAGCCACTTCGGGAGCTTTGAGAAAAAACTGTTCTTTCTTTTGCTCCTTCTGTCGACATGGTCATGAGTTTCAATTCTTTCTTTGGACCACGTTGCACTCTTCAAACTCAACTTCATGCTTTTTCTGGGTTTGTCAATATACTCATCAAGGGGGAGATTGAGAGACCATGTGGAGGTCATCCCGCTGTGTATGATGAGTAATTGATCTACACGCATGAAGTTTTGGTGAGGCTATAGCCACCGCGCCATGTTTCCAATCGAGTTTTTTTCTGCACACTTGCACCGCACTTCTTATGAGTTGAGATACTACAAAGCCCGTGTTTCTCATTTTCGTGTGTTTGGTTGCAAGTGTTTTATTCTCAAGTCCCGGAACCTAGATAAGTTCGAGTCACATTCTTGTGATGGACTTTTTCTGGCTACTCGACTTCTTCATGGCCTATAGGGTCCGGAACCATGAGTCTAGCAAATGGTAGAAACCCGTGAGGTAACTTTCGATGAGGCGGTCCCGGACTAGGCCCGATATCTCGTGTTCACTAGAGCAATCCGAGACCATCTTTGTGGATGATGAGGATGATGGAGATGAGGGTTGTCACCCGATCCAGCCCCTTCTTCACCCCTTGAGGTGCCTTCTTCCACCGCACCTCGAGGCGATCGCCCTTATCTTCGCTTTTATTCCGAGCTAGTGGCTCTGCTCCTACCCCGTCAGTAACGAGGTAGAGGCCACTTCTTCATCTCATCCAGACCTCCAAGACATATCCAAAAATCTCATCCTTCCGAAAGCGTATGATTGAGATCTATTTGAGCGAGTCACACGCTCCAAGTCCGGCGTGTCACTTTTCTCGTCTCCACTCGCCTTCAGATCTTCCTTTGAGCCCAAGGACGTTTGTCATGCTTTATCTCGACGAGTCATGGGTCAATGCCATGCATGAGGAGCTAGAGAGTTTCGAAGAAACAAGGTTCGACGCTTGTTGAACCCCTCGAGGTCACAATATCATTGGAACCAAGTGGGTGTTCAAGAACAAGGTGAGCGAGAATGGGGTAGTAATCCAAACAAGGCTAGACTGTTGCTCGTGGGTACTCCCAAGTTGAGGGTCTAGACTTTGAGGAGACCTTGCCCTCGTAGCTCGCCTTGAGGCCATTAGAATTTCGCTTGCCTTTGCAGCTTCTAAGGGTTTCAAGCTTTACCGATGGACGCCAAGAGCGCCTTTCTCAATGGTTTCATTGAGGAAGAAGTCTATGTCGACGACCTCCGTGTTTCGAGAACCCCAATACCCTAGTCATGTCTTCAAGCTTTTCAAAACGCTAGTATGGACTTAAGCAAGCCCCTAGAGCTTGGTATGAGAGGCTTAAGTCATATCTAGTGAGACATGATTTTGAAATGGGTAAAGTCGATAAGACCTTGTTCACTCGCCGGCTTGGCAAAGTTGACCTTCTTCTTGTCCAAATTTATGTCGATGACATCATCTTTGGCGGCTCTTCCTATGCTCTAGTTTCACAGTTCTCTGATGTCATGAGCACCGAGTTTGAGATGAGCATGATGGGTGAGTTGACTTTCTTCCTTGGCTTCCAAATCGCTGCACTCGGGAGGGTACATTCTGCATCAAGGCAAGTACACTCGAGACCTCCCGAGACGCTCGACATGAGTGATGGTAAGCGTTGTCAACCCGATGGCTTCTATAGCCGTTTTAGACCTGTGATGACGACGGCGAACCACCGATCAAAAGGAATTGAAGTATGATTGGCTCTCTTGTACCTCACCGCCTCGAGACCGACATACACTTCTCTGTGTCTTTGTGCTCGTGTCGCTTCTCCTCGCGTGTCTCACCGCCAGCAAGTGAAGCGATCTTCGTACCTTCGAGCTACCATTGACTATGGTATCTCGGTACTCTTCCTCCTCCCGCTCATCACTTAGAGCCTTTTCGGATGCGCACTTTGCAGTCAGAGGATAGATAGGAAGAGCACTTCGGCACCGCCAGTTCATTGCCACTTTCTCGTTTCTTGGTCTTCGAGGAAGCATCCTGTTGCACACCCACCGAGGCCGAGTATGTTCTGCGACCGCCTGTCGTAGTCAAGTACTTTGATGATCTCGACTTTGAGGGACTTTGGGTTAGCTCTCGATCGTGTTCCGCTCTTTTGCGATAACACGCCCGCAATTAGCATTGCTAAGAACCCAAAGGCAAAGATTCTCGGACCAAGCACATTGATATTCGTTATCACTTCCTTCGAGACCATGTAGAGAAGGGTGACATTGTGCTCCATTTCGTGGAGAGTGACCACCAAGTGGTCGACATCTTCACCAAGCCACCGGATACTCGAGGTTTTCACTCATGGGAGAGCTTGGGGTGGTTTGTCCCACTGACTGCTGTGAGGGGAGCTTTGGGATTTAATGCTTTATCATATTTATGCTTCTGTATCCATACTATTGCATCGCATTGTCGGGTGCATTGGGTTTAGTCCTTCTAGCATAGGTTAGAGTGTGTCTCTTGTTGAGTGCTTAGACTTTCTCGCCTTATCTTGTGCTTTCGTGATAGTCGTTTTTATCTCACTAGGTTGAGCTTACTCACTTCTTTTAGGTTCTAGCGAGGTTGGGCCACCCTGCAGAGCAGTACGTGTTTGCTCTCTAGTGTGTGTTTTCTCGACGGTGGTTGTCCCGGAGTCATATGGGTAGATGAGAGTCACCGAGCCGTAGTATCCTCTATATCTTATCTATGCTTTAAGGACTCTGCTCGATTATCTTTCTTTGCCGCCTTCTCATTTTTATTGCTTTGGTTCAGGGGGAGTTCATTTGGGAACTTCTAGATTTTAATGATGACATAACTCAACTTGAACTAAAAGTTGCATCAATTGTTAAGGGGAGCGGATGTTCTTCATTTGTATTTGTAACATAACTTAATGGAGCCTTGATTATTATCCTTTCATGACATATTTTCATTATATTACATCTTGCCATGATTTATGCTCCATTGCTAAATTGATCATGACTTTATATGTGTAGTCAAGTCTTTGCCATGATAGGTTAATTAAAATGCTAAAATTTTGACCTAATTCATGTCATGTTCATATTTGAGACTAGTCATTGTGGGTTATCTTTTATGGTTCTTGCCATGTCAAATAGGTCGAGTTGAGTCTTGAATCTTAGTTGAGCAATAGATTGAGCTATATGGTTTCTTGATGACACATAAGTTAGTACAATCTATTAAAAACAAAAAGATCTATTTTGTGCGAAAAACCGATCTCACCAATTCCTTCTCATGAGACGGCTTGCCATTGCACAAGGCATGAACTCAGAGAGATTTGATGACCAAGATCATCTTCTTAAGCTCATTGCTTGAAGTGATCGACAAGGCTTGAGGTCTAGCACATAACAAAATAACAAAAAAAATGGTTGGCAACAATCATGTGATTTCAAAGAAACATGTCAAATGTGCTCAATTGCTAAAATATTCAATGTACTCCAACAATTGTATCATTCTTGAACAAATAGCACTCTAGTTGGCTCAACACTAGCTTCTTGATTCCATTTAGCTTATTAACATGGCTTGCATCATTTATGGATATCATTAGCTAGACTAAAATCTTGTTTGACTTGACTTGCTAAGCACTTCAATTAAAATTCAGATTATACCTTATGTTGCTTAGCTTTACTTTATGAGAGATCATGTGGAGATGATCCCATCTTTATGATGAGTAATTGACCCTTGGTTGAAGGAAAATTGAGTTTGTTTTGGGCTTTATTGCAAATTTTAGCTCGTCAGTAGTCAAAGTCGGTACGACTTTCCCCGAACCGCACGACCACATTGGAACTGATCGAAGCCGAAAACGCGCACGACCATCCGGGACGTGATCGAAGTCGTCGGTGGTCACGACCACGCCTGTGGCGCCCCGCGAATTTGAACGTGATCGAAGTCTTCGGTCCCGTGACGACCACTTGGGAGCTGGTCGGAAGCCGACCACGATACGACCACTCGCGGGTCTCTCGGCGCTTTTAACCGTGGTCGGAAGTCGACACGACCACGCTGGGCTTAATCGAAATCAATCGACTCTACGACCACGCTACGGCTTTCTCGAAGTTTGGTCGTGGTCGGGAGCCACGGACGGTGTACGACCACGCTATGGAGCCCTCGTAAGATTTGACCGTGGTCGGCACTCGGCGCTAGGGTTTACGACCACGCCAGATCTCGGTCTTCGACCACGCCAGGATCGGAGACTCGACCACGCTGGGCCGGGCTGCTCGACCACTTTGGCCGTGGTCGCTGGGCCACACGACCACGTTGTTTGATCGGTGGTGCGACCACGCCAGCGCTCGGAGAGATTCGACCATGTTAAGGTTTTCGACCACGCCAGGCGGTCGGCTCACCACGTTGTCGGCAGATTGACCGTGGTCGATGGAGCTCTTTAAACCGGTCGTGTGGGCACATGTGGTGTCCGATTACGGTGAGGTTTGGTCGGTTGGGTTCCTTGTGATGTTATGGACCTTGTAGACCGGTTTGTTCTACATTTTGACAAGGTTTGGTAAAGTCTAATTTCGTGGAAAGAGACTTGAGCTCGTGAGTCAGGCAAAGGTATGGATCTGCTATGTGATGTTTTGTTGTTTGTGTTGGATGCAAAACGGAGACTAGTCTTGGTGAGGCTTTGGACATCGGGACTAGACATGGGAGATGTTGAGGTCCGTAACGACGTGGAAAAGCCGAGGAGGACGGTCGCGCTGTGGGTCGACAAGATGGACAACAAGGCGGTGGAGGAAGCTTCCGGAAGGCAATGAGGGGCATTTTGGAGAAATGTCAAAGCTGCATGAGGAAGCCTCGCCCACCGAGAAAGCACTCAGACGACCGGAGAGTTGGTGGTGCAACGGGCAAAGCAAAGGGAGCTGCTACACGGGTAATGGGCAAAGCATCGGAGGCCCAGAAGCACGGAGCTCTCAGAACGGTGGTCTGTGGAGACCCGTTAGCGTGTGAGTATAAATAGAGGAGGAGACTCGAGTCGGGTGAGGTTGTTTCACGAGTTGCTCGAGCCCTTCTTTCTATTGTGTGAGTTGTCTCGGTAGAGCATGGATGCTCGTGTACCTCCGATGGAGTGGTGAGAAACCTCCATGATCAATAGAAAAGATTGATTCACCTCTTTGTATCATTCTCGAGTTTGTTTTTGCTTGAGGTGTTTTGACTAGATCTTTTGCGCTCTCTCGCTCTTTCGCTTATATCGTGTTTTCTTTGAGAGTTGGCTTGTACTCTCTCGCCTAAACTGGGATTCATTTTCTAAGACCTTTCGTCGGTTTATTCCCGAGAGCAAGAATCAAAACAGAAACTTCGTGTTTTTCTGGATCCACGATCTATTTACTTTGATCCGTGTTCGACCACAACGTTCTCTCCTTCCTTAGCAAAGACTTGTGTAATTCTTGGTATTTTCACTTTTAAATATCTTGTTCTTGCTAGGATTCAAGTTTCATCTGCTTTTGACCTCTCGTGCAAAAGTTCTCTCAATTCTTGGTTTGGCGGTCGTATACCGACTACTGCTTTGGATTATTGACCACGGCCACTCTTCCGGTTTTCGACTACTACCGATGTGCTCGCTTATTTGTTTTCGACCGTGATCTGTGTATCTCAAAGGATCGACTGCTTTCTCTGAGACGTTTCGACCACGGCTTGAGATCACGAAGTTTCTTTCAACCACAGCTGGTCTTCGACCACGCCAAGTACTTTCTAGTCTTCTCTGCCTCGCACCTCGTGTTGGTGTTGATCTATCTGCTTTTCTCTGCTTTTAGTGAGCAACTAATCTTCTTCTTCATAGTTATATATCTATTGGAGAAGAGATCGAGTTGAATTTTTAGAAGCTTTTAAGGCACCATTCACCCCCTCGCTGCCATTTCGTCCTTCAATTGGTATCGAGCTTGCTAGCTCTTCTTCATAGATCTTAACCGGTCTCAAAGAGCCATGGCAATGCACAAGTATTCCACCAAGCCGCCCATCTTTGATGGCCCGGATTACCCTTCCGAAGAGCCGAATGGAAACATATATCCGTGCTCGTGGGTATGCCATTTGGCTAAGGTGAAAGTACGCTTTGTTGTTCCCGCCGATGAGAACATCAATGCCGGAATATGGTCGATGTTGAGGCGAATGCAAAGGCAAGGAACATCATCATATGTGGATTGAGCGTGGTTTAATTTGATCGCATCTCTCACCGTCGTCCGCCACGACATCCGGGTGACCTCGATGCATACCATGAGGGCACCTCCCGATCAAGACGGTTCGACAGATCGGTTCCTGCGAATACAAAGAAATTCGAGATGCTTGCCGGAGAGTCCCTTGACGAGTGCTTTTCACGCCACAAGATTTTGAGCAATCTCCGAGCGGTCGGTCTCACATACTCCGACTCGGATAACGCCGACATGTTGCTTTCTCAGACTCGATCTTCGGGTTTGGGAGATGAAGGTGACTACCATCAAGGACACCACGGACCTCTCGACCTTGACTCTTGATGCGCTTTACTCGCTACTCAAGACTCACGAGATTGACATAGTCTCGCCGGTCAAGTCACAATCGATGGCTCTAGTCACGATCCCACTTCGGCTTCGGTTCTTCCGCCGATTCTCTTTGCGGATTCTCCTCGCCGCCTCGTGACATAACCGATGATCGATAGAGCAGCTTGCGGATGAGCAACTAGCCCTCCTCGCACGGAGATTCTCCCATGCTTACAAAGGAGGAGGGACGGAAGGAAAAGAGGACCCGTGATTTGTTTCGAGTGTGGTGGCCCCAACCACATTCGAGCAAACCGTCCCAAGTTGGGGAAAGGCAAAGTCGACTACGGCGGTTCCGGCAAGAACGACTACTCCGACAAGAACCGCAACAAGAAGGCCCCAACTCCGACGCAAGGCAAGAAGCCGTTCCGCAACTTTGGGAAGGCCAAGAAGCTCTTCCACCGCGCCCTCGCGCGCTCGACGACCTCGACCTCGACGAAGTGGAGGGATGGAGCGACGACGACGGACGGGTGATCAAGAACCCAAGAGCGGCGACGACTTCTCCCAAGATGTGCTTCATGGCCCTCGAGGGCTAGATCAGCGACAACGATCTCTATTCGACCGACGAGGTATGTCCCTCCTATGACCAACTCGAATGCGCTTTTCTTAAGCTAGGAGGTTTTCATGCTAGATCTAGAGCTAGATGTAGCGAGTTGGAGAAGGAAGTAGATCGCTTGTCACGGAGCTTTACTTTACTTATATCCGCTCCCTCCCGTGACGATTGTGATACATGCATTGCTTTGCTTGGAGACATGGAGAAACTAAGGACCTCGCATGATAGTCTCGTCTCTGAACTTGACATTGTTAAGGTGGAGAACATCGCCTTCTTGCCGAGCTTGAGATGAGTAGGGTGGTTCCTGCTTCTCTACTACTATTGAGACTATTTCTTGCACCTCTTGTGAGGATAAGGACAATGCGCTTAGAGGTCTTTATACCATGTTGCTTGATCTCGCTCGAGACTTGTGAAAGTTGCAATAATTTAAAATGAACTTAAAAGGGCGATCACAAAATTGTCGAGTTACAAGCCTTTTACTTGAGCCTATTACTTCATGTGCAAATTGTCCCAAACTTATCACGAACTTGAATCTGCTCCAAACAGCTTTCAAGAATTTGTTGATAATAATAAGAAAATGGCTCAAGATGCTTCTAAGGATCCCGTTAGCTCACCATGCAAAAGTTGTAATAAACTAAAATCTGATTTGATTGCCTTAGATGAAAAGTGTGTGAAGCTAACTAAGGACCTTCTAGAAAACCACATCCTCCCCGTGCTTTCGTGGTTGAAATGTTGGAAAAGGATAAGGACATGGTAGAGACGCTTAGGAAGAGGTACGAGAACCAAATGGCTAGGATTAGGCTGCCCCTGTGTGTCCTGCCAAGCCCTCAAGCTTGAGGTGGCGTGCATAAGGAAAAATACGCACGTGCTATTCGCCTCCTTCGTTGGTTCTTCTTCCTCTCCTCCGTTGTTCTTTCTCCTCCTCCTTGCTCTTCTTGCACCTCTCTCTTCGGGAGTGTCGGCACCTTATGAACACTCTCGAGAAATTTGTAGGAGGCAAGAAGGATCTCAATCTTATTCTAGACCAATCAAAATTTGCAAGTTCAAACAGGGTCTAGGATATAATTTCCGTGAGGATGTGAGAAAACATCCACCGTCGTGCTCGCACCCATAGCAGCAGTGTGATCGAGGTCAAGCCCAAGAACAAGAAAGTTCAATTTAGATCGGCTTTGTCCAAGGGATTTGACAAGAAGGTGATTTCACTGCAGCCTTGACCTCTCGTGGCGGTTATCTCATGCTACTTCACCCCTCGTATATGGTATCATTGCACCTTCCGCCGGAAGGATGGGCATCCGATTGACCAATGCTTCAAGCGCCAAGATCGCCAAGAGACCGTGGCCGAGTCTCTTAGGCGATTCGTGGTCGCCCTGCACCTTGAGTGCACCTAAGACCAACACGAGGTCTAGGTTTGCTACTATTGGTAGCTTTGGGCAAGACCGAGGACTTGGTTTTTCTGAGTTTTCATTTTTCGTCCTCGTGCTCCCTCCGGTCGTGACTTCCGCCGCCCCGAGGGTAGATCTCGCTTCCATCGAGATGACTACCCGGCGTGATCGCGCAGGTCGCCGGTGCTCACTCGCCTCTCCGTAGTAGTCGGACTCAAAGAATGCCTTCAGTGTCCGCACATAGACCTTTGCTTCTTTGAGCGACTGAGGCGAGGGTAGTTAGAGGTCACCGTGTGTGACTACTTCTTCGCCGACGTGTGACTCAAGATTGGGTGCCAAAATCTATGTTGATTTATCCCAAGATCGAGACTTTGCTCTCTTGTTGACTCAGTTCACGGCGGGGAAGGAAAAGTTTGGCTTGTAGACTCCGGTGTTCACGACACATGACCGGAGATTCCTGCTGGTTTTCTTCCCTGCCTGCTCGTGTGATGAGACTATCACCTTCGAGATGCCTCTTCGGGCGTGTCATCGCCAAAGGTGCAGTCTTGCATTAATGATTCATTTGTTTTAAAAGATGTGGCTTTGGTTAGTAAGTCGCAAGACAATTTGCTTTCGCCTCTCACCACCGATGACGATTTCGAGGTGAGTTTTAAGAAAACAACCGCAAAATTCTTGATTCTTCTGTAGTCCGATTTATGGATTTTCGCTTTGGGAGGATCTTTCGTGCTGATTTTTCCGAGATTTCGGTGATCCTCTCCGTTGTTTGCTTGCTTCGAGTCCCGCGATCTTTCCTTCTCGCATAGGAGACTTGGTCATATTGGATTTGACCATTTGACTCGAGTTAGCGGCCACGATCTCATTCGTGGTCTGCCGAAACTCAAGATGGTCAAAGATCTTGTTTGCGCTCCATGCCGGCACGGCAAGATGGTTGCCGCCTCTCATCCTCCGGTCACAGTTACTATGACCGATGCACCGGGACAGTTGCTCCATATGGACACAGTTGGACCAGCTCGAGTGCAGTCTGCAGGAGGGAAGTGGTACGTTCTTGTTGTGGTCGATGACTATTCGAGGTATTCTTGGGTGTTTTTCTTAGCCTCGAAGGATGAGACGTTTACACATTTTCGAGGTCTTTTCAAGAGGCTTTCGCTGAGCTTCCTGTGCCTTACGAGCGATCCGCAGGACAATGGCACGGAGTTCAAGAATTCCTACTTTGAGAGTTTCGTGGTGAGACAGTGTAGAGCACCGCCTCTTCTCCATACGTCCCTCGCCAGAATGGCGTTGTGGAGAGGAAGAACCGCACCTTGGTCGAGATGGCCAGGACGATGCTTGATGAGTACTCTACACCGCGGAAGTTTTGGGCTGAAGCTATAGCCACTGCGTGCCATGTTTCGAACAGAGTTTTTCTTCGGGCACACTTGCACCGCACTTCTTATGAGTTGAGATACGGGCGAAAGCCCAGTGTTTCTCATTTTCGTGTGTTTGGTTGCAAGTGTTTTATTCTGAAGTCCGGAACCTAGATAAGTTCGAGTCACGCTCTTGTGATGGACTTTTTCGGGCTACTCGACTTCTTGGCGGGCCTATAGGGTCCGGAACCATGAGTCTAGTAAAATGGTAGAAACCCGTGAAGTAACTTTCGATGAGGCGGTCCGGGACTAGGCCCGATATCTCGTGTTCACTAGAGCATCCGAGACCATCTTCGTGGATGATGAGGATGATGGAGATGAGGGTTGTCACCCGATCCAAGACCTCTTCCACCACTTGAGGTGCCTTCTTCCACCGCACCTCGAGGCGATCGCCCCTACCTTCGCTTCTTCCGAGCTAGTGGCTCTGCTCCTACCCCTTCGTGTAACGAGGTAGAGGCCACTTCTTCATCTCATCCAGACCTCCAAGACATATCCAAAATCTCATCCTTCGAAAGAGATGATTGAGATCTATTTGAGCGAGTCACACGCTCCAAGTCCGGCGTGTCACTTTTCATCTCCACTCGCCTTCAGAGCTTCTTTTGAACCCAAGGACGTTTGTCATGCTTTATCCGATGAGTCTTGGGTCAACGCCATGCATGAGGAGCTAGAGAGTTTCGAGAGAAACAAGGTCTCGACGCTTGTTGAGCCCCCTCGAGATCACAATATCATTGGAACCAAGTGGGTATTCAAGAACAAGCAGAGCGAGGATGGGGTAGTCATTCAAACAGGCTAGGCGGTCGCATTGTGGGTACTCCTGTGTTGAGGGTCCGGATTTCGAGGAGACCTTGCCCTCGTAGCTCGCCTTGAGGCCATTAGAATTCGCTTGCCTTTGCAGCTTCTAAGGGTTTCAAGCTTTACCGATGGACGCCAAGAGTGCCTTTCTCAATGGCTTCATTGAGGAAGAAGTCTATGTCGACACGACCTCCGTGTTTCGAGAACCCCAAATACCCTAGTCATGTCTTCAAGCTTTCCAAAGCGTTGTATGGACTTAAGCAAGCCCCTAGAGCTTGGTATGAGAGGCTTAAGTCCTATCTATTGAGACATGATTTTGAGATGGGTAAAGTTGACAAGACCTTGTTCATTCGCCGGCTTGGCAATGACCTTCGTCGCCTAAATCTATGTCGATGACATCATCTTTGGCGGCTCTTCCCATGCTCTAGTTTCACAGCCTCTGATGTCATGAGCACCGAGTTTGAGATGAGCATGATGGGTGAGTTGACATTCTTCCTTGGCTTCCGATCAAGCGAGCACTGGAGGGTACCTTCTTGCATCAAGGCAAGTACACTCGAGACCTCCCGAGACGATTTGACATGAGTGATGGAAAGCCGGTGTCAACTCCGATGGCTTCTACAGCCATTCTAGACCCTGATGAGGACGGTGAGCCAGTTGATCAAAAGGAATTGTAGCATGATTGGCTCTCTCTTGTACCTCACCGCCGAGACCGGACATACACTTCTCCGTGTGTCTTTGTGCTCGGTTTGAGCTTCTCCTCGCGTGTCTCACCGCCAAAGCGGTGAAGCGCATCTTTCGGTACCTTCGAGCTACCATTGACTATGGTATCGGTACTCTTCCTCCTCCTGCTCATCCCTTAGAGCCTTCTCTGATGCGCACTTTGCAGTCAGAGGATAGATAGGAAGAGCACTCGTGCACCGCCAGTTCATTGGCACTTCTCTCGCTTCTTGGTCTTCGAGGAAGCATCCGGTGTTGCTCATCCACCGCAGAGGTCGAGTATGTTGTTGCAGCCGATTGTCGAGCTGTGTACTTTGGATGGTCTCGACTCTGCGGGACTTTGTTATTATCGACCGTGTTCCGCTTTTTCTCGCGATAACACGCCCGCAATCGCATTGCTAAGAACCAAATGCAACACTCTCGGACCAAGCACATTGATATCGATATCACTTTCTTCGAGATCATGTAGAGAAGGGTGACATCGTGCTCCGCCAGGAGAGTGACCACCGTTGGTCGATGTCTTCACCAAGCCTCCGGATAGCACGAGGTTTTCGACTTATGGGAGAGCTTGGGGTGGTCTCGTCTTATGGACTATTGTGAGGGGAGCTTTGGGCTTTACCGCTTTATCTTATTATTTATGCTTCAGTATCCTCATCTTGTTGCATTGCATCTGCGGTGCATTGGGTTTAGTCCTTCCAAAGATAGGCTAGAGTGGTTTCTTCTTTGAGTTGCTTAGACTTCTTGCTCTTATCTTGTGCTTTCAGGATAGTCGTTTCTTATCTCACTAGATTGAGCTTACTCACTTCTTGTGATCTAGCGAGGGTCGGGCCACCTTCTGCAGATGTGGTACGTGTTTGCTCTCTAGTGTGTGTTTTACGGTCACTATTAGTCCCGGAGTCATATGGGTAGATGAGAGTCATCGAGCCATAGTATCCTCTATATCTTATCTATGCTTTAAGGACTCGCTGCTTTCTTTGCCGCTTCTCTCTTTATTGCTTTGGTTGTGGGGAGTTCATTTGGGAACTTCTAGATCTTAATATTGACTTAACTCAACTTGAACTAAAAGTCGCATCTCATGTTGAGGGGAGTGGATTTTTCGCATGTCATCATGCATTGTAATATAGCTACATGGAGCCTTGATTATTATCCTTTCATGACATGTTTTCATTATATTACATCTTGCCATGACTTATGCTCCATTGCTAATTTGATCATGACTTTATATGTGTAGTCAAGTCTTTGCCCCGATAGGTTAATTACAATGCTAAATTTGACCTAATTCCTGTCATGTTCATATTTGAGACTAGTCACTTTGTGTTATCTTTTATGATTCTTGCCATGTCAAATAGGTCGAGTTGAGTCTTGAATCTTTGTTGAGCAATAGATTGAGCTATATAGTTTCTTGATGACACATAAGTTAGTACAATCTATCAAAAAAAGATCTCTTCTCGGCGAAAAAACCGATCTCACCAATTCCTTCTCATGAGACGGCTTGCCATTGCACAAGGCATGAACTCGTGGGAGATTTGATGACCAAGATCATTTCCTTAAGCTTCTCGCTTGGAATGATCGTGATAAGGCTTGAGGTCTAGCACATGACAAAAATATGATTGAAAACAATCATGAGATCTCAAAAGAAAAATGTCAAAAGTGCTAAATAAAAAAAAAATCAAAGTACTTCAACAATTGTATCCTTCTTGAACAAATAGCACTCTAGTTGGCTCAACACTAGCTTCTTGATTCCATTTAGCTTATTAACATGGCTTGCATCATTTGTGGATATCATTAGCTAGACTAAAATCTTGTTTGACTTGACTCGCTAAGCACTTCAAAATAAAAATTCAGATTATACCTTCGTTGCTTAGCTTCACTTTACATACTTAGCCATGATCTTTATAGCATATTTGTATGTTATGGCTTGGTGTAATACATGTTGGTCATTTTGATAATTCTCATGGCTCGCATTCTTTGAATAATCAAATCAGCCATTTCATCCATCATCATGACTTATTCTCTCTTGCATACTTGATGTGTTTATTGCCAAAAGGGGAGAATAGATTAAAAAAAAAAGGAGGAAGAAAATTTCTCTCGGGAACTTGCTAGAGCTTTGGAGATCAATTTGCTCTTTGTTCTTTTGCTCTAGTGTTCTCTCTGTTGACATGGTCATAATTTCATTTTCATTCCCGAACCATGTCAGCTTTTACAAACTCAACTTCTTATTTTTCGGTGTTTTACAAACTCAATCAAGGGGGAGATTGAGAGATCATGTGGAGATGATCCCATCTTTATGATGAGTAATTGACCCTTGGTTGAAGGAAAATTGAGTTTGTTTTGGGCTTTATTGCAAATTTTAGCTCGTCAGTAGTCAAAGTCGTGGTACGACTTTCCCCGAACCGCACGACCACATTGGAACTGATCGGAAGCCGAAACGTGCGCACGACCATCCGGGACGTGATCGGAAGTCGTTCGGTGGTCACGACCACGTTGTGGCGCCCCGCGAATTTGAACGTGATCGAAGTCTTCGGTCCCGCACGACCACTTGGGAGCTGGTCGGAAGCCGACCACGATACGACCACTCGCGGGTCTCTCGGCGCTTTTAACCGTGGTCGGAAGTCGACACGACCACGCTGGGCTTAATCGAAATCAATCGGGACTCTACGACCACGCTACGGCTTTCTCGGGAAGTTTGGTCGTGGTCGGGAGCCGCCGGACGGTGTACGACCACGCTATGGAGCCCTCGTAAGATTTGACCGTGGTCGGCACTCGGCGCTAGGGTTTACGACCACGCCAGATCTCGGTCTTCGACCACGCCAGGATCGGAGACTCGACCACGCTGGGCGGTCGGGCGCTCGACCACTTTGGCCGTGGTCGCTGGGCGACACGACCACGTTGTTTGATCGGTGGTGCGACCACGCCAGCGCCCTCGGAGATTCGACCATGCTAAGGTTTTCGACCACGTTGTGGCGGTCGGCCGACCACGTTGTCGGCAGATTGACCGTGGTCGATGGAGCTCTTTAAACCGGTCGTGTGGGCACATGTGGTGTCCGATTACGGTGAGGTTTGGTCGGTTGGGTTCCTTGTGATGTTATGGACCTTGTAGACCTGGTTTGTTCTACATTTTGACAAGGTTTGGTAAAGTCTAATTTCGTGGAAAGAGACTTGAGCCTGTGAGTCGTGCGTGTATGGACTGCTATGTGATGTTTTGTTGTTTGTGTTGGATGCAGTGCACTCGGAGACTAGTCTTGGTGAGGCTTTGGACAATCGGGACTAGACATGGGAGATGTTGAGGTCCGTAACGACGTGGAAAAGCCGAGGAGGACGTGTTCGCTGTGGGTCGACAAAGATGGAAGAAGGCGGTGGAGGAAGCTTCCGGAAGGCGCGGAGGGGCATTTTGGAGAAATGTCAAAGCTACGGAGGAAGCCTCGTCCACCGAGAAAGCATCAGACGACCGGAGAGTTGGTGGTGCAAACGGGCAAGCAAAGGAGCCGCTACAGCGGGTAATGGGCAAAGCTTGGAGGCCTCAGAAGCACTGGAGCTCAGAACGGTGGTCTGTGGAGACCCAAGAAGCGTGTGAGTATAAATAGAGGAGGAGACTCGAGTGGGTGAGGTTGTTTCACGAGTTGCTCGAGCCCTTCTTTCTATTGTGTGAGTTGTCTCGGTAGAGCATGGATGCTCGTGTACCTCCGATGGAGTGGTCAGAGAAACCTCCATGATCAATAGAAAAGATTGATTCACCTCTTTGTATCATTCTCGAGTTTGTTTTTGCTTGAGGTGTTTTGACTAGATCTTTTGCGCTCTCTCGTTTCTTCGCTTATCGTGTTTTCTTTGAGAGTTGGCTTGTACCTCTCTGCTCTAAACTGGATTCATTTTCTAAGACCTTTCGGTCGGTTTATTCCCGAGAGCAAGAATCAAAACAGAAACTTCGTGTTTTTCGGCCTCGCGATCTATTTACTTTGATCCGTGTTCGACCACAACGTTCTCTCCTTCCTTAGCAAAGACTTGTGTAATTCTTGGTATTTTCACTTTTAAATATCTTGTTCTTGCTAGGATTCAAGTTTCATTCGCTTTTGACCTCTGTGCAAAAGTTCTCTCAATTCTTGGTTTGGCGGTCGTGCTTTGGACTACTGTTTTGGATTATTGACCACGGTCACTCTTCCGGTTTTCGACTACTACCGATGTGCTCGCTTATTTGTTTTCGACCGTGATTGTGTATCTCGGTGATCGACTGCTTTCTCGGTGAGACAGTTTCGACCACGGCTTGAGATCACGAAGTTTCTTTCAACCACAGCTGGTCTTCGACCACGCCAAGTACTTTCTAGTCTTCTCGGCTACGCTCGTGTTGGTGTTGATCTATCTGTTTTTTCTCTGTTTTTAGTGAGCAACTAATCTTCTTCTTCATAGTTATATATCTATTGGAGAAGAGATCGAGTTGAATTTTTAGAAGCTTTTAAGGCACCATTCACCCCCCCTCTGTTGCCATTTCGGTCCTTCACTTTACATACTTAGTCATGATCTTTGTAGCATACTTGCATGCTATGGCTTGATATAATGCTAATGGTCATTTTGGATAATTCTCATGGCTCAACATACTTAAAATGATCAAATCACCTTTCATCCTTTTTCATGACTTTTCTCCTTCCTTCATCCTTGATAGGTTTATTGTCAAAAGGGGAGAATAGTGGTAGAAAAGCCACTTGGAGCTTTGAGAAAAACATTCTTTCTTTTGCTCCTTCCGTCGACATGGTCATGAGTTTCAATTCTTTCTTTGGACCACGTTGCACTCTTCAAACTCAACTTCATGCTTTTACGGGTTTGTCAATATACTCATCAAGGGGAGATTGAGAGACCATGTGGAGGTCATCCGCTGTGTATGATGAGTAATTGACATCGGTTCTTAAAAGTCGAGTTTGAGTCGGTTTGTTCGGACCTAGATGTTGCGTGGCGAACGGGCTCGGTCGGACTTGGTCGAACCTAGTCGTATGGGTTTAGGTTGCATATTCGATGACTCGGCGTGTTTGATCTCTATTTACGCTTTCATGTATCGGCGGTGCTATTTGACGTGTTTCTTGTCTTTGTGATTGCGGGACGCCGAGGGCGAGTCGTGGCGAGACACGAGGTGACCGGACTAGGCGCGGTGGCGCCGAGGTCGAACGGTCGTGATGTGTCAAGACGACGTGGACTCGAGGTGGTTGCGAGGCAAGGAGCGCGGAAGCTTCCCGGAAGGTGCAGGAGGGGCGAAACGGGAATTTCGCAAAACTGCAAAAGCGGGAGCGGGCGCCGTTGGATTTAGCGGGTGTAACGGGGCTGAGACCCGTTAGCCAAGGCTATAAATAGGATTGGAGGGGCTGCATACCCCTTAAGCCACTTGAGAGAAGATTAGGGTTTATCTAGTCAAAAGAGGCTTTGAGGGTTGTTTTGCTTTAGTGGGTATGAGTTGTTAGGAGTGGCAGGAGGTTGTTTGAGCCCTGGCTTTGGGTGTTCCTGCGTGAGGGAGTATGACTCAGGGTGTCCTCTTCTCCTCCCCTATTCTTGTGTTCTCCATGAGTGTTCTTGAGATGGAGAGGGTAGAAGTGGATTGAGACTCATGTAATCATTCCTCTATACTCAATACAGGCATATGGGAACTCCTTTGTGATCTTTATTTTGTTTTGGATTGAAATCTCTGAAGTTCTCTTCTGATTCTACTCTCTGTTCTTATTTTGGCTCTCCTAGGGTTTAAGCTAAATAGTGATTCCCTTTATGAATTGACTTGAAATTTGGGTTGTAGAGTCCTGAGACTATTGCTAACATATCCTCAAAGTTTCATTGCCAAAGGATCAACGATTGAGGAGTAATTCGAGTTTTGGTGTTTCTCTGAAAATTTTCAGTTTTTTTTGAAATCTGAATTCTTGCTCATCTGATGGACTCTCTTGTTCTCTAAGCTTCCAATGTTTATTTAGAACAAATTTCTTACCTATTTGATCAAAGGAGAACATCAATTTCTAGTCTATTTCTTTGATTCTCGGTTTCTTTGTTTTACATGCTGAAACTCTCTTTTCGGTTTGAAGTCACTTCTTCCTGTCGAACTGCTTTTCTTCTGATGTTTTCTGCTATTGCCGGCCTGCAGTTCTTGGACAACACAAATCAGATTTGTTTGTCATTGTTTTAAAGTTTTTCAAAGATCGGTACCTATTGAATATCGCTAGTGCATTCTCCTTACCGAAGCGCATTTTCGATTATCTTGATTTTCGATTCGGTTTGAAGATCAGAATCGCCCTTCAGAGCGTTGATGACTGCTAGACTGCGTTACTTGTTTTTCAGTCATAGTTCTTTGTTTTGGTGTTCTTGCTACGATCAGTATTCTCGGAGATCGCAGAATCACGACCAATCTCGGTCGATCTTGCATCCGCTTCTAGCGATCGATTTCATTTCTTCTCTGAGTTTAGTTTTTGGCTGACTGCAGCTCAGTTCATCCCTTGCTTGCCGAAAGTTTCTTTCAAGAGTATTTACTGTAGTAAGTTTTTGGTATCTTGTCCGTGTTTCTCCTTCTTTGCTTTGTCGGCAGACCAAGCTTCTCACAATGAAGAGGTCTGCTTTTGTGTTTTGGTTTTGTTTGTGTTGGCAAAAGCGATCGGCACTTCTGACCATTTATTTTCCTCTCATCTTTGCGTTTCTGTCCGGTTGTCGGCAAAGAAACATTCGCACCGTATTATTGTAATCGAACTTCTTTATCTCGACTGCTCCATCAGTTTTATTTGCCGGCAGAAAACTCAAAATCTGAACTGCAGTTTTTAGGCTTAGCAGTCCTTTTTTTCTTGTTTGTTCTTTTTGTGTCCTATCTTCGGCGGTCAGTCTTGGTACCTTTTCAGACAATGGTATTTGCTTGAGTGCGGTTTCACTCTGCAGCTTTTTCGATTAGTATCCATCTTGTTTCGGTTTTCATAGCTTGTATAGCTATTGGAGACGAAAAAGGTGCGAATACTCTAGGAGATTTTTCAAAGGCATCATTCACCCCCCCTCTGTTGCCATATCCGGTCCTACATATTGGGTGAATTATAGAGTGCTAACTCTTACATTGGCATCAGGGATCACTACAATTCATCGAATCCACGTGAGTATCTTCATCGTACGTCGAGAAGATCGAGCGACCCCGTATCACAAGACTCTATAAAAGTATTTCTAACTCAACTAGATATGACAATTTCAATTTGCTAGAAATATAAATACGGAAAGTAAAGGCAAAGAAATAACCAAGAGATGACACATGATGTTTTCCCATAGTATCGAAGACTTATCAGTCTTCACTAGTCCATGTTAAGGAAAGCCCAAACGAATTGGATCGGCTCCATGAATTAAGCCTTGCTCCTCAATTCTACTCGTGGTTGTTCTACCTCTGCTCGAGAGATGGCAAACACCGAGTCACTCACAATTTGGCGCCAGCCCTCTTCATAATCTTCTTGAAGAGATCACCGCGCGAACTCTCGCCAAACCGTCTAGGTGCCAGCAAACACCAACAATAATAAACCACAATCTTCGCTTGATAGAATTCAAGTGCCAAGGATCAGTCTAGAATGAATACACTTGAATTTTGGGGTACACTACCTCAAAAGATGCAAAAGGAATAAATGTGGTGTTTGAGATGTTCTACTTACTCAAGGATGTTCAATGGAGTAATATCTACCTAGCCTTGAGCTGGTGGGGATGAATTTATACCCCCCACCAACCAATTTAACCGTTAGTGGCAAATTCCTGAATTTTTCAGCAAATGCGGTAGTATCGTCATTTATCAGCCGGTACTGCCACACCTGCATTGTAACGGCTATAGCAGACAAATTTAATGCCTCTGAATAGCCGTTGAATTTGTGGCACAGTACTATTGCCATTGTAGGTGCAGTAGTTCTGCTCTCTGGTAGTTTTGTTTTCATTGGCGGTACTTCCGCTTCCCTTTGAGATCCAAAACTGGTCCTCTCTAGAAATAACGTACCGCCTGTTAAAGTTTGGTACTTTCGGTGTGCAGTAGGTCTGCTCAGGATTTGCAGTCATACCGCGATGTGGTAGTATCACCAAATGAACTCCGGTACTACCGTTTTCCAAGGAAGCAAACATGTTTCAAAAGTGTCTTCCTAGAAAATACATACCGCCAACTATGTTTCGGTCCGACCGGGGTGCAGTAGTAGTACGCCACCTTCCCGGTCATACCATAGTGCAATGGTACCGCCGCAAAAATTCCAGTACTACCGATTTTTCTGAGAAATGCATAGTTGGCTTTCAAATTAAACTCTAAGTGTATGCATGATTCTAAATCGATCCAAATGGCACAAGAACACGCTGTCATACTACCAATCATGATCCCTCTTAATAGTACGACATATAACCTACAATCCGGTCTTCCACCAAAACTCCAAAGACCGATAAAAATAAAATGTCCTAGGCTATTGATACCTTTGTCTTGGACCATATTACATCATGCTACCAACCATGATCCCTTTTAATAGTACGACATCTAACCTACAATCCGGTCTTCCACCAAAACTCCAAAGACTGGTAAAAATAAAAATGCCCTAGGCTATTGATATTTTTGTTTTGGACCATATTGATCATCATGTTGATTCATCGCATGCATTTCCAGGTTGTCACATTCGTTGCCGGGATTGAATCTTTCAAATACTCGATAAACATGTTAGTCTCACATTCACATATTGTCATTGATTTCCGAAATAATTTTTAAGGGCCAAGATGCTTTCAACAGGGGAGCCGGTCTGACCACTAAACCATGCCAGTCAAACTACTCAACACACCGAAGGTCGGACCGCCATCACGTGGCCGGTCACACTGATCTCAAACCTTCACGCGACAAAATGAAGGCCTCTCTAAAATAAAACTTACCACCAAGGATGGACCGCTACAACCACTCCCAGGTCATATCACCGCTCACGTCTGGTCAGACCACTGAACACCTGATAGCAAAACCAGAGAATGCAAATGACATAATCAAACTCAAATTTCAACAACTAGGCACAACAAAGTCAAATACTCATCACACAACATGTGTTGACCTCCACATGGTCTCAAAATCCCCCCCTTGATGAGTAATTTGACAAACACCCCAAAAGGCAAGAATTTGGGTTTGAATTTAGACAAGAAAAGCAAACAAGCTGCAAAAGCTACAAGTGATCCATTTTTAAGAGAAAGAACTGAACATGACCAATGTGGCAAGATCTGGAATGATGCTAACACTAAGAAAGAGCAAGTTTTTAATGAAAGCTCCAATTGAAGATTCAATAGAGTATTTTTTTATATGACATATATTGTAAAAAGATCGCTAGAGAGTAGACTAGTCAAAATATCCATCATCGCAAATTAAAAGATACCAATTGTAAAAAATGATACTGCTTGTGAATTTTAGTTCAAGTTTGTAAATTAAGCTAGTATGGTAAAGATTTAATCATACATACAAAGGCATGACAAAGCTAGTTAAGTAGGCATAACATGGTAATAAGTAATATCAAATTAGAATTACGTCACGATTAAGTAATAGTTAAAGCTCTATATAAATGCGTACCTTACAATGCAACGCAATGTAGGCATGATAAAAAAGGAAGTAAGAAAATAAAACTCCCTGTAAATACAAGAACCACTTGCCAAGGAAAAACAAGCTAGAGATGTCTCAACATCACATGGACTATAGGGAAAAGAAGCTTCACTGCTAAGGAACGAATCAACCACACTAGCTCTCCCTACTACTAGACAATAGTTAAAAAGAAGCGAGCTCAACCAAGATAGGGTAAGAGATTCTAAAAGACCTTGTAGGGAATAGAAGTGCCTAAGAAAGACACAAGCCACAAAGTATGTCTCAAAACACCCTGAACTTACCTAAAACCTTGACGCTCCCAAATGCTATGCAATACTGAGTATGGAAATAGGAAATTGACAAAACTCAAACATTAAACATGTGTCACACCGCTTGGTGGTGAGATGTAGTCAAAGTAGTAAAGCTGGAGCAAGTTGTATCCTAAAAAGTGATAGCCATCACCGGATGCCCAAAATGAGGTTGGCGATCCAAAGAAACGGACACGATCCACATGACCTCCATCTCACCTGAAAAGCCTACATCAAGAAGACAGAAGAAGCAGGTGCCTCGGTATTAGAATTAGTGAAATATGATCTAGGTATTTAGTACTGAGACACATGACTGACATGGAAAGCTCCAAAGAGGTTAGTATCGTATACACGAGGACACGTCCTACCAAAACCCCTCTCAAATCTTCACTGTGGACCAAAATGATAAAAATCCTGCCTAGGGGCAGCTTAGAACCTAAATCCACTATCCTGAACTTGGAACCACGTTGCTCTCTACCACCATCAAAGGAGTCAAGGAACTCATTTACAAAGAGAGGTCTAGAAGTGACTCTAGGGACACTGGCAAGACGGGCCTAATCCTAAAGGCTCCTTAAAACTCTAGCACGATCACAATGAAGGTTCTTGGCCTGCCTAAAGTAGAACTCTATGCTGTGATTATCCTTCTTACAATAGGTGCAATGGTATTTGACCTTTTGAGGGGTCGTATCTGAGGAAGAAGCATCTAAGTTGTTAGAAGGGGTTTGGACAAATTTGACAGACTTGAACACAATCTTACTTGACTCAAGAAGGATGAACCTCTAGCATGCCACTATCTAATATTCTCACAATCTTAGGAGGATGATTATTGCAATGCTCATAGTGGTTGAACTCTAAACCTCTATTGGTTTTACTCACTATAGATTGATCCAAAATAAGGCTTATGTTTTTTCCACTAGAGAACTTCTTGAGAGTTTTCTTCAAATAATCATTTTTTACACTAGAAAACTTCTCAAGAGTTTTCTTTAAATAATAATTCTCCATAGCAAAAGTGTCATAAGACCTGTAAGCTTGGCTCCTAACTGTCCTAGCATATCTTTCCTCATGCACAACCCATTATACATTCAAAGTCTCATAGGACACGCAAGAAACATCCTTGATTCTATACAACTGCTTATCCATCTTAACTCTAAGAGCCTCATGCACATCTTCAAAATCTTGTTCAATTTCAGCATAAAATGCACAAACTATAGGAGTAATAGAATCAACTGTCTTTAAAATATTCATAGAAGCAAGATTTTCTTTACCACATTTGTCTTGCAAGGTTTCAGTGAGATCTTCAATTTCAGTGGTTAGCGTAGGGCAATTATCATAAGCATGTTCAGGCCCAAATTGAAGCAGTTTTTTAGTTTGAATTTCTATATTATTTCCAAGCATTTCACACTTAGAGCAAGGTAAAGAAGCTTTATCACTAGCAATGTCACCAGATCGAAAGTAACTAAAATATGGACTAGACTTAATGTCAATAATTTTAATCCTAGCACTTTCTAGTTGTTCTAGCAAGTATGATCAATATAATCTCAATTTCTTAATTACAGCATGCAAAGCAAAGCAAGAGATACAACTATCATCATCAGGAATAAGAGATGTAAGTCTAGCAATTTCCATGTTCAATATTTCATTTTCAGATTTTAGCTTGCCATTTCTTATCATGGCATGTTTCATACCCCTAACTTGCTTCAAGTGATCAAGTACTACTCTATCATATTGAATCATAAGTGCATCAAAAGAGTCCACCTCATCATACTCGACGTAAGGATCATCCTCACCAACGGCCTTGAAGCATATGCTAGTGAATTCAACAGCCTTCTTCTTCTCCTTCTTCCGCCCCATCTTCTCATCCTTACTGCTCCAAGAATCAACATTACTAATGTCTCGATCAATGAGGGATGAGAGCACCACCATAGCGGCCCTCTTGAGGTTGGCATCATGCTTGGTGGGTTAGTGAGGCTTCTTGTTATAGTCCTTCGTACCGTGATCATCTCTTCCCCTATTCACAAGCTTAGAACCACAAGCTTAGAACAACTAACCTAGACATGACCAATCTCAACACACTCGAAGCAAATGATTGGACCACCTCTCCTACGATCTCTTGCTTTCTTGTAGGCTTGGGTGAATATAATAGTGATGAGAGATAAACCATCTATGAGAAGGCTCTTAAGTTGCTCATCTCTCATGGCTTGAAAAGCTGACAAGGAAAAGCCAAAAGAAGCATTCTCATAAGAAAAATCACACTTGGCGGGATTGTTCACAAGAGCTATCATCTGCAGGGCCTTGGACTTCTTGGCTATGACACCAATCTTATAAGTCTTAAGCTATGAATATAACTTATCAAGAATCATAGTTGCCAGGTCTACCTTATCACTAATGGATGTGACTTTTATCTCCCAAACACTCATGTCAACAGCACTAAGAGCATGAGGCATATTGTCGGCATCTGAATAAGTGACTCCCATAGATCTCAGATCACTTAAGATCTTCTGAAACCTACCAAAAAAGAAATTGATGGACTCTATAGATTCCATCTCTAGCTTCTGGTAGTCTTTCTTGAAATGTATCTTTTGCTATTCTTGATTTCCAATGTACCCTCATGGTAATCTGAGAGGGTCATCCAAAGCTCATGTGCGGATGAAAGATGAGTCACCCTATTGAACTCATTTCTCCGTAGAACTTGGATCAAGAAGTTGTGTGCCTTAGCATTTGCCTCAACCTCAGCCACCATGATAGCATCAAGGACTCATCATCGGTAGGCACGACAAAGGGACTTCTCACTTTGTTCCAAATGGCTTGGCCTTGATCTTGGATGTGAATAACCGTCTTTGTCTTCCAATAGGGATAGTTGACTTCATCAAAGATAGGAGGCTTGTTATAATACCTCTCTGATGCCATTACCCAAAAGACTGGATATGATCTATGGTGAAGAGCTAACCGGGCTCTGATACCAATTGAAGTATTAAGTATGGCAAGTCAGAGTGGATGAATAACTTTTTAAAATCTTCTACTTGGTATTAGCAACACGATACAGCGAAAAACACAAACCCACAAACTTCACCAAAGACAAGAGCTAAAGATCACAAAACTATCAGAGACTTTCAATCTCATCGGTCTAACCGTCGGCCAAAGGGCGGTCAAACCAGATCACAAGGGCGGTTGAACTACTCCATATCAGAGGCAAAAATAGCATTGTTTATGACCAACAAAATGGCTAACTCTTAAATTACAGATCCAACAAGATGAAACTTGGTACAACCCCTTCCTAGGATGTTAGGAATCTATTACAATCATTGATTATGAAGACCATAGCCAAAGTTCCAATATTTACCCAAAACAAGGAAGATTGCATCAAAATCGGGCAAAAGAGGAAAACTTTGATCCGCACTTGCTCGTGAGTCGTTGATGATCCAGATAACCTTGGATGGGTTCACACATATCATAGCAATCTAGATCATAGCACAAAATAGGGAAGAACTGAGAGAAACCAAGAACTCCTCAGAACACCTCAAGAAGGCAAGCAAATCAAACAAGAACGCAAGAGGGACAAGATAAACAAGTTTGATCTTCCATTACCACGAGGGGATAAAGAATTACAACAACTCCACACCTTGTACGACAAAACTCTCATAAGAGCACATACACAAAGCTCCCAACACCAGAAAACCTAACCCCAACTCCCTATCATCTAGCATTAGTTATATTCTCTCAGTTCAAACAAAGGCTTATAAAGTGGAGGCTCCTCACCTCACACCTAACCCTAACAATCAACCAACACTTAGTGGATACAATCACTTATAGTAACTCACACACAAATAGGTTTTATACTTACATACTTGTATGCTTTTCAATGTGCAACTTCCTTATGGCTCCAATAGCCCGATAAGACACTCATCTTCCATGATGTGACCTAATCCACTTTAGCCCATTGTTGCGGTTTTACAAACCGCCGCTCCACCTGGTATTGCATAATTTATGCAATTACCACCCACCGACCTTCACGATGCTTCTCCTCAAAACAAACTCAAATACGAAGTCAATGATGCCCAACAAAGCCTATACGCTTCTGGCCCCCTCTCGGATTGTCTACACTTGAAATGGCCCAAGTCCAATGGCACATCACATGCATGCACTTACCTCATCATCATCCTTATCTTTCTCTTGTGCTTCTCTGTTTGAGATGTAGTTTCACCCGGACTTATGAGACCCTCCATAGCCTCGGACTCCTCCCTTAGCCTTAGCTTTGCCATTGACCGCCAATGATCACCAAGCGTCCAGAACATCAAATAAAAAGCCATCACCCTGAGCACAAGTAACATGCACTTGACTCATTAGTAAACACCACATAGCATTCCCGACCATGATTAACACAATACATGGATCCCTCATGATTAACACTTGCATGGATTCCTGCCATGACTAACACCTTGCATAGACTCCTGAAAAGCTTCTAGAGCAACAACACAACTAACACAAACTCAACTCACTCAACTCAGTGATAGCCAGTCTGACCACCAACCAACAGCCTGTCAGATCGCCCTAGTCAACCTTGATCAAACCCTGGTAACATGGGAACCGGTCTAACCCGGCAATCATGCCGGTCAGACCACTCGATACACTTCCGATCAGACTGCCATCATACTGCTGGTCGCACAACTCTCAAAATCTTCGTGCAACAAAATGAAAACATCTCTGGAATAAATGTATCACCAACTACGGACCGATGCAACTGCTCCCCGATCAAACCGCCACCCATGACTAGTCAAACTGCGGAACAGTCATCAACAAAACAAGAGAATGCAAATGACAAAAATATAAACTTAAACTTCGACAATGAAGCACAATAAAATCAAATACTTATCACACAATATGGATTGACCTCACATGGTCTCATAACATGATTTAGAGAAGATTTTATGTTAAAAATAACACAGTTGGGTTCTTCGATGCAGCATAGTTAACCAAAATTTAGTGATGCGGTGCGGGAAATTTCCCTAGAAAGCAGCCTAAATAGTACTATTTATTTACCCTGTCAAGCGTGAGTTTGCAATCCTTGCTGGTGCTGCTGTTGAAGTCTACAACATTCTGTCGCTGGAAGGTCTAAAACCGACAATCGATCTAACAAAAAAATAAATAATAAAGGGGCAAAAAAAACAAAAATAGCTGCTGCGGATTGACTGTACAAAATAAAATTTCTTAGGGAATATAGAATTTACATATGAAGGCTATATGTTACTAACATTATTAAGATGATATATTAATGAAAAATGTGACTAATGTGGTTTAGCTATTTTGAATAAACAAAAGGAATAATCACATATAGATGCCACTCAAAACAACGTCATTTAGCAATTTGCCACTCTAGCTAGAACGATTAATATTCTCATGCGAAACCAATAGAAATTGATATATATGCCACAATTTTCAAGGGATACTACCTATACGAGGCATCCAAGCGATACTACCTAGGCTGTGTGTGGGCAGTGTGCCAGTGTGGCCTACAGGCTGCAGTGTAGTGCTCATGAACCACTCGACAAAATGCCTCTATAGCCCAGATTCCTCTCTGTTTTCCTACAAATTTTCGAAGGGCATTATAGTCATTTGCACTTTGATCAAATCCAATGACTCTTGCTAGAATGGCATAAAAACCGCAATTCTCACATTTTTGCAGTGACAGTGACACCACAGGAATTACTACTTTTGGAGTGGCAAGTTGGGCAATTAATATCCTAATAGCAAATATGCTACTGTACTTTTACCATGTCTAACCTTAGTGTCATACATATCAAAGTGCTTGGTTTATTGAGATATATATATATATATATATATATATATATATATATATATATATATATATATATATATATATATATATATATCGTGGCACACCTAACTTTGTTATCAAAGTAGGTGTCATATATGGATTCTTACCGACCTATATCATAGATTTAGTCTTTTACTTAACTTTACCATATATGTGGCAACAGATCCGATCACTACAAAATATGCAGCATGCTTAGCTCCGCTCATTTCGACGTAAGCTTCTGTCTTCTAGTTTATTTTTTTTACTATTTCTAAATTTCATCTTTTTCTGGTTTTTTGGTTTTTTTAGCTTTTTTTGCCGGTTCTTTTTTCCTGTATTTGTTTGCACTGTCCGTGGTGGGCTACTATATTTTTTCTATTTTTAAACTTTTTAAATTTAATTACATCAAATAAGTCACTATCAGCTATAATGCAATTTTAGTCAGTTACAGTGAAATTTCAGCCATAAACTATTTTTCAGTCTAATTAAGCGGCACCTTAAAATGTATGGAGAAGTTAGCTCCAAACTAGACTAAAGGTCATGCAACCAAATTGATTGCACAGACATGATATATAACATAGGACATATTTGGTTGCTTGCGCCAATAGTTTTAGACTTTTAGATAGGCCTGTGGAACGCAACTGCCATTTGCGTGCATGGTAAGCCTATACGAGTTGGGCTTAATATGCGTGCGTGAAAATTTCCTATTCCAACTTGGGTTTGTACGAGTTGTTTGCCCTGGTTGCGTTCCTCAAGAGCTAGCTCGCTTAATTGCGCATTAAAGGGTTGATTAGTGTGCATATCAAGAGGTATTAGCTCATGTTAACGGCGTCAATGAGGTGAAATAAGGGATATCAAAGTATACTAAGGTAATCAGTTAAAAAAGTATACTAAGATAAGTATATAAATGTTGCTAATATTCTTTCCATTATTCCATTTCACATCAGGAATGTCAACGGCTAAGCCCGTACCATCTCACATAACACACCTCGCTAGCCATTCTACTCCCTCCGTTTTACATAAACACGTCGTTTTAATAAATATGGTCAAATTTTTAAAACTTTAGTTATTAATATCTTTTTAAATATTTGATTAGATACATAAAAATCATATGTGTAGATTTATTTTGAAAAATACTTTTATAATATTATTGTATTTATAAATATATTATAATAAAAAATGACGATCAAAATTATTTTTAGTGACTGTATAGATGTCCAAAATAACATGTTTCTGTGAACCAGAGGGTTTATCTCAAAATCCGGCTTAGCCCAACATAGGGCCAGTTCTTTTAGACTGCGTCCGGTGGCTTTGATTACGGCTGGTGAATAGTGACAGTTGATAGAGAGATCGTGAGAGAGTACGGAGTAAGAGAAACTTGTATGCGATTATTTTGGCTGATATGCATGAAGTCACTGAAAGACCCCAAAATTTCAAACCAAATTTTTCCTGGATTTTTCCTGATTTTTTTGGTGAATTTTTGAAAACTTTCCCAATCGGAAATTCTCCCGGTCGCTTTCCTCTTGGCCGCTCCGCCTCCCTCTCCGTTGGCGCCCCTCCCCTTCCGCCTCCTTCCCATGCGCCGCTCCCCTCCGTTTTCCGCCTTCTCCTCCTCCCGCGCCGCCGCCTCTCTCGCAGCGCCGCCTTCCCCGCCTTCTCCCCACGCGCGTGCGCGTGCGCCCGCGTCCCGCGCCGCCCCCGTTCGGACGGCAGCGCCCGCGCGCCTGCGATCGGCCCGCCCGCCCGCGCCACGCTGCCACCTCCTCTCCTTGGCCCCACCGCCACCTCCTCCTCCCCTTCCCCTGGGAGCCCGGCGCCCATGCCGCCTCGGTGGCACGCCCGCGCCATCCCGCCGCCTTTACTCCCTGCGGAGGTGTCACGGCTCACATGAGAAGACTCCCACCTGCCCCGTCACCTCCGGTTGACCACAGAGCCGCCGAGCCTTCTCCCCACGCCCCTTCTTCCTCCTCGGGTATAAATACCCCTCTCGCCCCCCACCTCTCCTTTGCTCCCCGAGCTCCCTAACGCCTCAAACCCTTCCTGTCACTCCCCGCACCTCCCGAGCACCGATTGAGCTCCCATCGCCTCTCGGCTCCGCCGCCGCCTCCCTGCCGGCGACCCCCGTGAGCTGATCTTCCTCCCCTCTCCCTCATTCTTCAATTCTTTGCTCCCAGAGCACCTCTGCTACTCCCTAATCACAATGCTGCTCTCCCCTGACCAGGTGATCGCCTGTGGAGCTCCAGCACCGAAGCTCACCGCCGGCCGAAGCACCCTCTCCGTGGCCAGCTCACCCGGGGACCTCCGAGCTTCGACCACCGCCACCAACGTGAGCCCCAGGACCCACTGACCATAAATCCACCACCGATTTGGCTCGATCGCATGGAGACCCTCCTTCACCGCCGGAAGCCATTTCTCCCTTCGGTCTCCTGCCTCCTCCGGTGGTTCTCCGGCCTTCAAGGGCCGAAATGGGTTCCCACGTCGAGATCTACCGGTGGTGCCCTCACGCCGCGGGGACCTCGCCGTCGCCGGAAGCCAAAGCTCCCTTTTCTCGTCCCTCGCCACGCCACGGCGAGAGGTTGAAGACGACGACGTGGCCGCATCGTCGCCGTCCTCTCCAACCGTTATCGTTCAAACCCGTGCGTCGGATGGTCGCAGCCTCGTGGCCGTCCGATCTTCTTAAACGCAACCCTCCTCACCCGTCCGATCGCCCCATACCCCTTCGCCCGCCTCCTCTATTCTCACCGTCCGATCTTCATAAACCCAGCAGATCCGAGCCGCCCGCGCCATCTCCACCGGACGCCCTGCCACGCGTCGACCATCCGGCCGGGAGGGGGCTGCGCGTGCGTGGGCACACAGATGGGTCATGGGCTGCCTTCCTCACTTGCGGGTCAAGACAAGGCCGAGCCAAGACTGTTGCGGTGGGCCGCCCAAGATCGTTCACCGATTTTCCAGGGATTTATTCTTTTCCAAAAATCCAGAAAATCCAAATAAATCCTAGAAAATCACAGAAAATCCCAAAAATTCCCAAATTTCACCACATTGCTCCTTTCATTATCCTGAACCCAGTGGTGAACTCCAATTTCCAAAACTCTCCTCCAGCAAAATCTGAAAATTCAAAGAACCCTTTCTTTTGATATTTTATGCAATTTTATTTCTTTTAATTCTTTTTATAGATTATTTTCCTTGCTTGATTAATATCGTGGATTTAATTATTTTATGTGCTTGCGCTAGTTTCGAGATCCCGAAGCTCAAGTGCAATCTCGTGATCCGAGCGTCGACGTTCGAGCTCGCCGAGATCGTTCCATTCACGAAGTCGCAAAACCTTGATCATGTTGAATCCCATGCTTTACATATTATGTTATTACCTTATCTGCATTATGCTAGTTGTGAAATGCTAGTTTAAAGTAAAATGAAAATGTTTAGAATGACATGTGATATAGATCGTCCTACCACCGAAAAATGCCCCGCTTACTTTGTAGCCATGCCTTGTAACCCTAGAAATAAATACTTGTTAATCTAGATCACTATAGGTTACTACTTTCTTGCAAAGTCTTTTCTCGATAAGGTCGTGGTCGGGCGATGAGATTTGAAAACCCGACCCTAGGGTGGGGTGGTATGGGACACCGTATCCTAGGGCGGAGAGTGTCGGTGTGCGAGGAAGGGTAAGAGCATTGTGGGAAACCGCGGGTCGGTCTTCGCCCACCGCTTACCCTAGGTTGTGGTCGCGGACCTGGAGAGGTTGCGGGCCATGTGAAAATATAAGGACCGAAACCCTTATCTTCGAGCAAGCTGTCATAGCAATCGCTCAACCACGTGAGTTGACTCGTCAACTTTGGTTTAGTAGTCGCTCAACTCGATTGAAACTCTACTGCGCTGAGAAGTGCGGAGGTGTGGAAGTGGATTAGGTATGCCGTGTGCGGATACCTAATAACGGTAGGGTTCACTCGGCGGACGGGAGTTTCCATGTGCGGACCGAGTGAATTCTACCGGGTAGAGCCTATATAAAGACTTGAGCAGTGAAACGACCTGGCTTCCTTAATTCTGTCGCGGGAGTTAAGGGATCGTGTGGGTAAAGTTGAGCAAACTCTGCAGAGTCAAATAAATGGTATTCGGATACGCCGTGCTCCCGGTTAATGGAGTTGTGCCACTTGGGTGATTCCATCAGCAAAGCTTAAGTAGTTTTCTGAATGTTTTAATCTGGTTAGATGGTTAATTTACTCTTCATGAAAACCCCTATTGATTAAGGAGTAGTTTTATCGTAAGTTTTGTAAAAAGGTTTGCAAACAAAACTGCATTCACTCAAAGATAATAAACCCAGTATACTCCATTCCTTTGTTGATCCGTGCATATAGTAAAGTAGGGTTCCTTTGCGGTTTGCTGAGCTGGTTGTTGGCTCACGGCTTGCTAAATCAATTCTTTAGAAGATCAAGATGAAGGTGAAGGTCTCCCGCTGAGGAAGCCCCGAGGGTCTCTTCTTCGACGAGGATCCGTGGTCGTAGGTCTTCGCGCGCTCAAGCGGATTCTCGGAGCTTTGTGATGTAATTATACTTTGGGCTTGCACGCCCCGCTGTCAAAACTCTGGATGCATGTTAATCCATATGTGAAATATATGTTGGTCTTTGTTGTAAGCATGCAATGGTATACTCTTGCGCGGCACTCCATAACTGTTCATGCGTGAATAGTTGCGGGTTGCCGTGTCCGTACACGCCCTCGGAAACGGGGGCGTTACAAGAAGTGGTATCAGAGCAGGCTCTTTGACCGTAGGATAAGACCTAAGGCAGCCTAGGAAGCGATTTTATCGCAAAACCTAATTTAAAGACATAAAAAGGGTTTATGAAAAATATAAGTACTACTGCTGTCTTTGCCCTCTTGTTGCTACCTTATCATCTTAGTTTACCGCTTAAGTTTTGATTTATGCAAATGTTTACCGCTTCACTTGTCTAACTTCAAAATTTTCGTTTCGTGCAGATGGTGCACCACATCTTTTCCCGCCCCGACCGTATGGATGGTTGGGCCCGTAAGGTGTGGGAGATGCGGAAGCATCTTGGAGCGAGAGGCAACTTCAACCCGGTGTTCCATGCTGTGGGACAGTTTCGCCAGGACCAGTTCTACGAGTACGAGGCTTGGGTGGTTCTTGATCCGTTGCCTGTCCGCCCAGACAGGAAGCGGAGGTTCACCGCCCGTAGGGTGAACGAGGACGACGCTGTTCAGGATGTGGCTCAGAAGGCCGCACTCTACCTCAGAGACTACTACCACCAGGAGCTAGCAGGGACACCCTTTGACCGGTGTGTCTCGCACTTTGGGGACTTTTAGTCCCCAGGTTCGTGAGGATGACGATCCTCGCTGGCGGGCATCGCCACCCTTATGACGCTGCAGTCGTCCGCCACGACGGAGGCGGTCGGTGAGGCTGAGTTCTCATGGAGGCGCTTTGGGACGCCTGTGAGGAGGTCCGGCGCCCGGAGTCCTTCTTCGCTTTGAGGCCTGGGAGGCGCAGAGGGCTCGAGATAGTGTGAGTCGCCAGCGTCCATTCCTCTTGTGCTTGATGCGGTCTAGGCCCAGCGCGGATGATGCGGCGCGATCTGTGCTCGGTTCCGCCTGCAGCCCCGCTTGGCCCTCCCAAATACCGAGGATATGGAGGAGTAGGCGACCGCTAGCGTAGCCCGACCTTTTGTTTTAGTAGCGATACTTTTGTATTGTAATGCAAGTGTAACCACGAACCCTAAGTGGTCATGTGCCACCGCATATTGTAAAATTATGTTCATTAATCTTTATGTTGTTTGCTTAATTATCGGTATTGCCATGCGTGTTCAAAGCTTTCTCCGTCCCCTTCGCTCTTGTTCTTACCTTTTCGTCCTATACTTGCCTTGAAAAATTCAAAACTTACTTATCTACTCTTGGTTGCCAAGATCGCCGCAAAGCTAATTCCCGATTCCCAATTGGCAGATGAATCCGACACAGCAGACGGGGCAGACCCGGTGGGTGGTGCACCTGCCACAGATCAAGCGACGCTAGCCAGCATAATAACAATGTTAGAGAAAAACCGCCAGGAAGGAGAACTGAACATCCTACGAGTGCTTGATCAAGAAGCCCGTATGCTTGAGCAGATAGCGGCTAGATCTTGTGCCTTGTGGTGGAGGCAATATCCCTCGGGATGGTGCACCGCCCACCCGGCAAGGACTTCAAAACCCGTCTCACGACCTTTACCACCTCGCCTGACCCCTTAGTGGCCGAGGACTGGCTGGTAGACGTGGAAAGGAAGCTTCAGACCGTACAGTGCGATGACAAAGAGAAGGTGCTTTATGCATCCCACCAGTTGCAGGGTGCTGCTGCAACATGGTGGATCAACTACCAGCATACCCAGAGAGACCGAGAGATTGATTGGGAAGAATTCTCCAAGGCTTTCCGCAAAGCCCACATTCCTGATGGCATTATGGAGGCAAAGCGCCGAGAATTTTTGGCACTCAAGCAAGGAGGTCGCACAATTATGGAATACCTACACCAGTTCAACCATCTTTCCCGGTTCGCCCCGGAAGATGTGGATAAAGAAGAGAAGAAAATGAGCGATTGTGGTTGGACTACAATGATCCTTGAAATTCCACATTTCAGCTATCAAATTCCAAGACCTGAATGACATGGTGGATAGTCTCATCACCTCAGAAGAAGCCCGTAGTGAGATGGAGGATTACAGAAAGCGTAAAGCAACACACAAATCACAGTCCTCCTCCCACCAAAGCCAGCGAAGCAAGACTATGGGGTCGTCGTCTTTTCGACCCCAACCTTCTCGACAGTTTGTGATCTTTGAAAAGTCATCCAGATACCCCAGCAATACAACTCCCCTTCACCTTTGGCAATCAGATGCCCCACTTGTGGAGGAAACCACCCGCCGCCAGCTTGTCCCGCGGATCCAATGCTTGCTTCCTTTGTGGCGAAATAGGGCACTCTGAGATCGGTGTCCCAAAAGAACTTGCCCTCCGATGCCGCAAAGCTTCAAGTACGTAATCAGCAGCAGGAGTCAAAATCACAAGCAGGCCCCAGCACCCCCAAAGGAGGATACTTGCAGATCAAGGCGTGGGACCGCAATCACTGCGGGGCAGCAAATTTCACCTCGCAGCGAGAGGCGAGGCCGTGCCAGCCTACATTTTATGCAAGGGTGAATCACGTATCGTGAGAAGATGCACTGGAGCGCCGATATCATTGCGGTATGTTCCCAATCAACTCCATACCGCATTGATTTTATTTGACCACGAGCAACACATTCATTTATCTCAAGAGTTTTGTCTTGAAAAATCGTTACCCTCGGTTTCTTTGCCAAGGCCTTATGTGGTTGAAACCCACAGGGTTAGAATGGAGTCCCACGGTGGGTGTCTTGGACTCAAGATAAACATCCAAGGGTAGAATTTAAGGCGATTTTCGCAGATTAGATATGTCGTTTAGATGCCATTTTAGGCATGAGCGGCTAGCTAAAACAAAGGCAAGGTAGACCGTGAGGACAAAAGCAGATCGTTGGTCAGTTTCAAGATCAAGGTGGTGATAAAAGCAGCACCGAGAAGTACCTTGAAAAGTGCAAGAAAACGCATGATCAACATGTTGGCGGTCACACTGAGCAAGTCTGCGGTAGTACAAGACTATCCGGATGTGTTTCGGAGGAATTGCCAGTGCACTTCGACAGTGTGTAGAGCTTGCTATAGAATTGGTTCGTGCACAAAACCAATCGCCAAGCATCAATCTGGGATGTCACCCGGTGAGCTAAAAGAACTCAAGAAACGACTAGATGAATTGCAAGAGAAAGAATTCATAAGACCAAGCGTTTCACCTTGGTCGGCCCCGATTCTATTTGTGAAGAAGAAGAATGGAGAATTAAGAATGTGTGTAGATTACGAGGTTTGAATGTGTCACCATCAAGAACAAGTACCCATTGCCCGAATTGATGATTTGTTTGATCAACTCAAGGGTGCCAAAGTATTCTCCAAGATCGACTTGCGCCGTGTTATCACCAACTCAAAATCCGAAAGCAAGATCGAGAGAAAGCAAGATTCATCACCCGATATGGACTATACGAGTTCACGGTCGTGCCCTTTGGTTTAACCAATGCACCAGCTTATTTCATGAACCTTATGAATCGGTGCATATGGACCAACCGGACCGATTCGTGATAGTCTTTATCGATGATATCCTGATATATTCAAAGAGTGAAGAAGAGCACAAAGAGCATTTGCACATGGCATTGACCAGACTGAGGGAGCATCAGTTATATGCCAAGTTTGACAAATGCAGTTTCTGGCTAAAAGAAGTCGCTTTCTTGGGTCACATCATATCTGAAGATGGTGTCAAAGTTGATCCAGAAAAGATTGTCATAGATTATGGGATGGCAATGACCCAAGACGATGTGAAATAAGGAGTTTCCTTGGATTGGCGGGCTATTATCGCCGATTCATAGAAGGATTCTCAAAAATTTCTCGTCCACTTACTCAATTACTGAAGAAAGATAAGCCTTTCCTGTGGACGGATGCATGCGAAGAGAACTTTCAGTTACTAAAACCAAGCTAACAACGACACCAAGTCTTGATTTTGCCAAACCCGAGAAAGAATTCCAAGTCTATTGTGATGCATCAAAACAGGGTCTGGGATGTGTACTCATGCAAGACAGAAAAGTAGTTGCTTATGCCTCAAGACAATTGAAGCCACATGAAGAGAATTATCCCACACACGATTTAGAGCTAGCAGCTGTGGTGCATGCCCTCAAAATCTGGAGGCACTACCTGCTAGGAAATCGATGTGAGATATTCTCAGATCACAAGAGCTTGAAGTATCTCTTCACGACCAGAGTTGAATATGAGACAACGAAGATGGCTAGGCGATCAAAGACTATGATGTTGATCTTCAATATCATCCCGGCAAGGCCAATGTGGTTGCCGATGCCCTCGGTCGAAAGGTTCGACAAGGCAAGTTAACCACCGCGAGAATATCCGCCAGAGTTGCAAAGGGATATACTGCGACTGAATTTGGTGATCACTGAACAAGGCAGCCTGGCAGCACTAGAACTTCAGCCGTTGCTGACAGATCAGATTAAGGCAGCCCAAGATGACGATGAAGAGATTCAAAAACTGAAAAAGAGAGCCCAAGAAGAAGATTCATCAGAGTATGCAATAGACGAACAAGGGATCCTTACTTTCCGTGGTCGCTATTGCATACCCAACAAAAAGGAGTTGAGAGAATTGATTTCGTCGAAGCTCATTCTTCTCAATTCTCGATCCATCCAGAGGCACAAAATGTATCGAGACTTGAAGAAAAGTATTGGTGGAACCAGATGAAGAAAGAAGTGGCGTAATATGTAGCCAAATGTGACGCGTCGCCAACAGATCAAAATTGACCACCGAAGCCCTCGGGATCATTATACCTTTGCCGGTCCCGAATGGAAATGGGATAGTATCGGCATGGACTTCATTATCGACTTCCCAAAACTCGGGAAGGATATGATGCTATCCGGTCATCGTTGATAGACTGACCAAGGTGGCTCATTTCCTCCCGATCAAGCGTATATATGGGAAGGATAAACTTGTGAATTATATTTGACACAATTGTGACACTTCATGGTGTGCCCAAGAAGATTGTGTCGATAGAGAGCCCAATTCACATCCAAATTCGGGAAAAGTTGCATGAAGCGATGGGCACCGATCTCAATTTCATTTCAAAGATATCACCCAGCATGGATGGGCGGACATAAAGAACAAATCGATTTTAGAGGATATGTTGAGAGCTTGCGCTATTGTGTATGGAGCAGCATGGAACACTTGCCTGCCATTTGCTCAATTCTCCTACAACAACAGCTATCAAGCTAGCATCCAGATGGCCCCATTTGAAGCTTTATATGGCAGAAAGTGCAGGACACCTCTGAATTGGTCAGAAACAGGGGAACGACCCCTCGTTGGACCCCAAATTGCTCAAGATGCCGAAGCACATATCAAAATCATCAGAGATAGACTGAAGATTGCCCAAGACCGACAGAAGAGCTATGCAGATAACCGCAGGAAGGATTTGAGCTTTGAGGTGGGAGACTTCGTCTACATCAAAGTCACTCCGTTCAAAATAGTTAAGAGGTTTCAAGTTAAAGGCAAATTAGCACCAAGATATGTGGGACCGCTTCAGATTATCGGAAGAGTTGGAGAAGTAGCTTATCAAGTGCGCTCACCAACCCGTCAAGAATGCACAATGTGTTCCACGATCTCAACTTGAGTGTGTCTGCGACAACCAATGATGAAGTTCCGTTGTCGATATTGAATTACGGGATGACTACACATCTGTCAAGAACCACTACAAATACTTGAAACATCGAGAGGCAGCTCGAAGCAGAAATGTCAGATTTTGCAGAGTGCAGTGGAAAAACCACACGCCAGACGAGGCCACTTGGGAAAGAGAATCGGTTTGCAATGAGATTTTCCCAACTTACTCCTCGACCAAGTTAATCTCGGGGTCGAGATTCTTTTAAGGGGTAGGTTGAAAGACCCCAAAATTTCAAACCAAATTTTCTGGATTTTTCCTGATTTTTTGGTGAATTTTGAAAACTTTCCCAATTCGGAAATTCTCCCTGAGTGCGCTTTCCTCTTGGACGCTCCGCCTCCCTCTCGTTGGCGCCCTTTCCGCCTCCTTCCTGGCGCCGCTCCCCTCCGTTTTCCGCCTTCTCCCTCCCCGCGCCGCCTGCCTCCCCTCAGCGCGCCGCCCGCCTTCTCCTCACCCCCAGCGCGCTTGCCCGCCCGCCCGCACCGCCCGCCCCGTTCGGACAGCGCCCCGCGCGCCCGCGGTCCGGCTACCGCCCGCCCGCCACGCAGCGCCACCTCCTCTCCTTGGCCCCACCCGCCGGCCTCCTCCTCCCCTTCCCAGCGGGAGCCGGCGCCCATGCCGCCCCAGTGGCGCACGCCGCGCCATCCCGCCGCCTTTACTCCCTCATGGAGGTGTCACCGGCTCTCATGAGAAGACTCCCACCAGCCCCGTCACCTCCGGTTGACCACAGGAGCCGTGAGCCTTCTCCCCACGCCTCCCCTTCTTCCTCCTCGGGTATAAATACCCCCTCGCCGCCCCACCTCTCCTTTGCTCTCCGAGCTCCCTAACTGCCTCCAAACCCTTCCTGTCACTCCCCTGCACCTCCCCGAGCAGCCGATTGAGCTCCCATCGTCTCCGGCTCCGCCGCCGCCCCTGCGCGGCGACCCCGTGAGCCGATCTTCCTCCCTCTCCCTCATTCTTCAATTCTTTGCTCCCGAGCACCTCTGCTACTCCCTAATCACAATCTCGCTCTCCCCGACCGGTGATCGCTGTGGAGCTCCAAGACCAAGCTCACCGCCGTGAAGCACCCTCTCCGTGGCTACCACCCGGGACCTCCGAGCTTCGACCACCGCCACCAACGTGAGCCCCAGGACCCACTGACCATAAATCCACCACCGATTTGGCCTGATCGCCGCCGGAGACCCTCCTTCACCGCCGGGAAGCCATTTCTCCCCTTCGGTCTCCTGCCTCCTCCAGTGGTTCTCCGGCCTTCCAAGGGCCCGAAATGGGTTCCCCACGTCGAGATCTACCCGGTGGTGCCCTCCCTGGCCGCCGGGGACCTCGCCGTCGCCGGGAAGCCAAAGCTCCCCTTTTCTCTGTCCCTCTGCCGCGCGCGCCGGCGAGAGGTTGAAGACGACGACGTGGCCGCATCGTCGCCGTCCTCTCCAACCGTTATCGTTCAAACCCGTGCGTCGGATGGTCGCGACCTCGTGGTCGTCCGATCTTCTTAAACGCAACCTCCTCACCCGTCCGATCGCCCCATACCCCTTCGCCCGCCCTCCTCTATTCTCAGCCGTCCGATCTTCATAAACCCAGCAGATCCGAGCCGCCCGCCCCCGCGCCATCTCCACCGGACGCCCTGGCCACGCGTCGGCCATCCGGCCGGGAGGGCGGCAGGCGTCGTGGGCACACAGATGGGCATGGCATTGGCCTTGGCCTTGACGGCAGACAAAGGTGCCGTCAAGACTGCTATGTGGGCCGGCCCAAGATCGTTTCACCGATTTTTCGTGGATTTATTCTTTTCCAAAATCCGGAAAATCCAAATAAATCCTAGAAAATCACAGAAAATCCCAAAAATTCCCAAATTTCACCACATTGCTCCTTTCATTATCCTGAACCCAGTGGTGAACTCCAATTTCCAAAACTCTCCTCCAGCAAAATCTGAAAATTCAAAGAACCCCTTTCTTTTGATATTTTATGCAATTTTATTTCTTTTTAATTCTTTTTTATAGATTATTTTTCCTTGCTTGATTAATATCAAGCTGGATTTAATTATTTTATGTGCTTGCGCTAGTTTCGAGATCCCGAAGCTCAAGTGCAATCTCGGGATCCGAGCGTCGACGTTCGAGCTCGCCGAGATCGCTCCAGATTCACGACAAGTCGCAAAACCTTGATCATGTTGAATCCCATGCTTTACATATTATGTTATTACCTTATCTGCATTATGCTAGTTGTGAAATGCTAGTTTAAAGTAAAATGAAAATGTTTAGAATGACATGTGATATAGATACGTCCTACCACCGAAAAATGCCCTGCTTACTTTGTAGCCATGCCTTGTAACCCTAGAAATAAATACTTGTTAATCTAGATCACTATAGGTTACTACTTTCTTGCAAAGTCTTTTACTGATAAGGTCGTGGCTGCGGGCCAGTAGATTTGAAAACCCGACCCTAGGGTGGGGTGGTATGGGACACCGTATCCTAGGGCGGAGAGTGTCACAGCGAGGAAGGGTAAGGCGTTGTGGGAAACCGCGGGTCGGTCTTCGCCCACCGCTTACCCTAGGTTGTGGTCGCGGACCTGGAGAGGTTGCGGGCCATGTGAAAATATAAGGACCGAAACCCTTATGCTGAGCAACTGTCATAGCAATCGCTCAACCACAGGAGTTGACTCGTCAACACTGGTTTAGTAGCTGCTCAACTCGATTGAAACTCTACAGGCGTTGAGAAGTCTGGAGGTGTGGAAGTGGATTAGGTATGCCGTGCTGCGGATACCTAATAACGGTAGGGTTCACTCAAGCGGACGGAGTTTCCATGTGCCGGACCGAGTGAATTCTCACCGTAGAGCCTATATAAAGACTTGAGCAGTGAAACGACCTGGCTTCCTTAACTCTGTCGCGGGAGTTAAGGGATCGTGTGGGTAAAGTTGAGCAAACTCTGCAGAGTCAAATAAATGGTATTCGGATACGCCGTGCTCCCGGTTAATGGAGTTGTGCCACTTGGGTGATTCCATCAGCAAAGCTTAAGTAGTTTTCTGAATGTTTTAATCTGGTTAGATGGTTAATTTACTCTTCATGAAAACCCCTATTGATTAAGGAGTAGTTTTATCGTAAGTTTTGTAAAAAGGTTTGCAAACAAAACTGCATTCACTCAAAGATAATAAACCCAGTATACTCCATTCCTTTGTTGATCCGTGCATATAGTAAAGTAGGGTTCCTTTGCGGTTTGCTGAGCTGGTTGTTGGCTCACGGCTTGCTAAATCAATTCTTTAGAAGATCAAGATGAAGGTGAAGGTCTCCCCGTTGAGGAAGCCCCCGAGGGTCTCTTCTTCGACGAGGATCCGTGGCTGTAGGTCTTCGCCGCGCTCAAGCGGATTCTGGAGCTTTTGTGATGTAATTATACTTTGGGCTTGCACGCCCCGCTGTCAAAACTCTGGATGTTAATCCATATGTGAAATATATGTTGGTCTTTGTTGTAAGCATGCAATGGTATACTCTTGCGCGGCACTCCATAACTGTTCATGCGTGAATAGTTGCGGGTTGCCGTATCCGTACACACCCTCGGAAACGGGGGCGTTACAGTCACTAAAGTATCTATTATAATTAACTTGTAAATCTCATCTTAAAAACTGTTCCGTTTGAAAACTAATTAATATAAAAAATACTTTACTATTAAAAAACTAAAAGCTAAAGTCAAAAAAAGACCCATAGTTGCCTTTTTCTGGCCAACAGGCTATAAGCATGCGAGTAAACACACCTTTAGCCGTCGTAGTGATAAGAACCATGCATGCGGGTGCTCACAAGACACAAAAGCGTACATGCATTTGTAGTGTATTGCTGATGCTCTCAAGAGTGGGAAAAAAAAGAAGGGCATGTGTAGTGTGCAGTGACGGAACTAGGATTTGGCTATACCCTAGGCTAAACTCTAATAATCTAGAACTAACGTCAATTTATACCTACACTACGGCATAACAAAAATACATCACAAATGTATTATTGATATGAAACTTGAATTCAACGCTAAAACATAAAATATAATAAGAAAAACATGGCAAAACATAAACAATATAGCATAGTAGATATATAATTTGAGTACCTAAATAACGAAGATTTACTCTCTATCATATCCCACCATTTCATTGATAGTTGGACATGAACCAGAACCTACAAAGACAATTGCTCTAGCTTATTGCTCTACACATGACAACATTCAACGAATATAGAAAATAGGAACTTACTTTCTCAGTGAAAATAGTAGCAAAGGAAGCAAGTAACATGCTCATTATGTCAGATCCAAAGGTTCATCCATGAACTCAACATCTAATCTCTAGTGGCACAAAAAAAACCTCACCTAATTGAATTTGAGATAAGAAAGTAAAAGTCATAATCTTGAAGGATAATAAGCAAAGTTGTACATAGTTAGCCACATTTCATCCAATCAGTTTGAGCCAGTAGACATTCATCAAATACCATGCAAAAATGCAAGTATTTCTGCTATAAACTGCTATCAACATTCAACAACTGATATCCATGAAAAGTGCTGATTGTTCAAGAAATCAAGAACATATTTTACAATGTAGTAATCCAGAAGTAAATTAAATAAGATGAAATACTTGCTCGCATAGTGAAGCAAAATAGATTACATCTATGAGCTAATCTACTAATGAGCAATAACACTTCAACAATCAGCATAATCATGTGCGGATCATTTCATCATAAGATAAATGCACTACAAAACTAAGAATTAGTAAGAACCTAAGCAGGGAGCCAAGAACATGCAAAACTAAATCTGTTGCAAATATACAATCTATGTAACAAAAGACAGCAATTTAGTAGGTGTGGTGTGAGACTGTGAGTGGGCTTCACCTTGCGCTTGCCATGGGAGCTCTTGGCCGATGCCGAAGCTGATGACGACGCCGGGAAGGGATGGGGCAGGCCGTAGGGAGGGGGGGCCACACCGCGTGGGAGGGGCGGCGGGCGCAGCCACATAGGGAGGGGAACGTTGGAGCCGGCCGCGTCATCGGGAGGGGGCGGCGCTGGGAGAGGGGCCGTGCAGCGTGGAGGGGCGGCGGGCACAGCCGCGTAGGGAGGAAGGCATCGTAGGGAGGGAAGCCGGGAGGGGAGCGTCGAAGCAAGCTGGATCGCTAGAGGGGGCAGCACTGGGCGAGTGGGCGGGATGCAGGGCGCAAACATCAAGAGTGCGAGGTAGGTGGCGAGGTCTCGGAGGCACGAAGGCGAGGAATCGGGGGTGCAAGGCCGGCAGTGGGCGGACGCGTGGCGCGTGAAGGCAAGGGCGGCGGCTGGCGGCGGGGGTATGGAGGCAAGGAATCGGGTGCGACAAGGGCGCGGCCAGATTTAGGGATTTAGGGTTTCTCAGCTTCTTGGTATAATAGGCTAATGCGGCAAAACATTAGCATTTGTTGCCTACTGTTTTCTCAAAGGCTCACCACGCTGGTCGCGTCTGCTTGCCACCTACACCGCTTTGGTCGCTTGATGACTCGGGTTGGGCCAATATACCGCATAAATATTGAGCTAATGCTTAAAGAGGTATTACTAGTACTATTTCTAGGCCTCAGCCTGTAGCCCACCCAATCTGAAGCCCAGTTCTGCCCATGGTAGTGTGCAAATAGGGCAGGCAGCGTATGTAGATGGTAGCATAAGACTTCACTTATATTGACTTTTATTTAGAAAAGTTAAATGTTAATATGAGCATATAACTTTTCGAAACGGTTTTTTTCATTCCTCTCACTGTGTCTCACTTTAAAGATAAGACAGCAGATCACGGATGTATCATATATTCTACTTTTCTTGCTCTCATCACGTACACATATCTCTCTCTAACTTTTTATATTATCCATTTTTTCTAAAAATTATTTTTTTAACTACTACTATTTATCCTTAATTAAAACCCATAAGTGACAGAACATAGCCCGGCGGCGCAGGCTGGAGCTGTCGCCGCGGAGCGAGAGGCTCGGTCGACAGAGCAGAGGCGGGCCGCGATCGATCGACCTTTTGCGCGTCCAATCGCCGGAAACGAAATAAAGCGAGAAGGGCAGGGCGCGCCGTTTGGGGATCCGCGTCCCTGTCAGCCCTGGCGCTTTCGGACGGATCCACGTGCGCGTGTCCCTTGGCGCTCTCTCTCTTGTACTCGTGGCACGGATAGCTGCAGCACACGGCGATTTGCTCCGTTCTCTTGTTTCTTTTTTTTTCTTTGCCATTTTCCAGGCTGATGGCTTCATCTGGCTGCAATCTCCGTTCATATTGGATTCTAAAGTCTACTTTTTATAATATCTAATTTTTAAATAAAATATTTTTAAAAAATGTCTATTAATCGATTATAATACATGCTAATTTTATTTATATCGGTCAAAATTATACACAAATTTTTTCTTTTCGTACAACTTTCATTAAGCTATTACTATTTATAAATTAAAATAAAAAATTATCAGTAAAAACTAAAATGAATGGACCCGCTACTCTTGTTCAATTACGCTCATCCCCCGTGCGCACGTAATGCAGGGACTTCTTGGGTGCTATAGGTAGACGTCCGTGTGCACGTAATGTATGATTCTAGTTAGATTGTTTTCTTATCATCCTGAAACTTATACGCCCAAAATCGGCTGCTAAAACTTAAGAATGCATGCCAGGTCAACCCTACCCCAGCTATTCTTGATTGTTGTTGGATTCACATGAATCGTGTTATGATATTACTAGATTGTATTGTTACTATAGAGATCGCAATAAGGAATTGCGGCGGAGAGATTTGTCAGTTGCCCTTGCTAGGTCAGCCCTACCATAGCTGTACTATGCTCCCATGTATGCACCCTTGCCTTGCGTAGAGATGTCAATCAACCACCCAGGGGGACGAGTTTTTGACATATTTGATATTGTTTATAATAGTATTTATAAAAATAGCTATATATCTGTCGTATTGACAACAAATATTATTGTTGTCGTCCATGGCTGGGCAGCAATGCGGGGAAGCTGATGCGTAGGCCCCTGTCGTCCCGCCAGCGAACGGCAGACGGCCTGCTACCCTAGCTGGCCAGCCTGCCGACCCACCTCAGCCCCAGCACTGCCTGGCATCTCATGGCTAGATGGCAAGTCATTAAGCCGGCTGATTAGCTGGCTTAATCACCTGCCCTATTTTTTATATTGCTTCTTTAAATTTTTGAATATAGCAAATGGGTTCATAAAATTACGAAATTTTATGTACAGCCTCTTGATACAACATACCTGATTTTGCAATTTTTTTGTAATTTTATCCGCTGTGAATATTACCCAAAAATTCATACGATTTTCGTATTTGTAGGAGTTAATACATATAGTTAAAGAGTTCCAAAAATTACAAAATTTTATGCGAGGCGTCCTGACACATTCATAGTAATTGTGTAATTTTCTCAAAATTTTATATGCTCCAAATTTACCATGTTAATTCATGTTAATTTAATCAGGAAATTAACGATGCTCAGGCATATTTTACAGTACGTGACCTCTATTTTTTTAATTTAATACATGATGAATATTTATAGAAGTACATGTAATAATACAAAAAATGCATCGCACAGGATGCGATATGGCTCACCTATCTGAGTCAGTGCTATCTCCTCGCCGCGTCTGCCTCCCCGTGCGTGGCCTTGTCTTCCGTTGAGCACGAGCATGTCCCGTGGGGTACGTCAACTAGTTCAGAGGTTGCATCTTGTTTCGGAAGAGGTATGGAGACCGTTACATTTGTTGAGTGGCCGGCGGTGGTCCAGTAGATTGAGGTATAGCAGGCTAGGTTCAGTAAGTGTTGATGTCCTCCAGTTGAGACATAAGCTAGGTTCTGACCACGTCGGATAGTTCGACCACTTAGGTCTCCGACCACGTTATCCGGTTTGACCACACAGGTCTTTGACTACACTGATCTCCAACCACACTTGTCTCTGACCATGCTATTCGGATTGACCACACAAGTTTTCGACTATGCTGGTCTCCGACCACATTGGTTTTGACCACTCAGGTCTCGACTACGTCGACCATGTCAGTCTACGATCACGCAGATCTCTAACTACTACATCGATCTTCAACCACGATGTATTAATCACGTGGTAATAGAGACATATGCACATATTCATGTTTGACTATTTGATGAAGTTCAATCTATATTTTGGATCTAAGGAATGTAATAAGAAATAAGAATGTGATATAGAATAAACACTTCTTATGATTTTCACCTTTTCATCAAATGAGACTAGCTAATATCATAATCAATATAACAATTAGTCTCATAATTAGATTTGTCATTTTTATCAAAATCAATTTAATTGAGCTTGAACTTACAAAGGCCTAAGAGGAAAACAAAACGTAGATTTGTATGTAAGTTACCTCCGTGTCGATACGACCTGTAGATGATCGGCGACTAGTACTATGAGGCTGGACAGACTAAGTAGATTACGATGATCAGTCGGACTCGCTAGGTCACGATGACCTAGCGGGTGAGCATGGTGCCCCCACCAGGTGCCCGATGTGCACGGTGTGATCTGTCAAACGGTCGTAGCTCAGATTGTGCATTATGTTTTTGACCTACTTTAGGATGTACTTCAAAGTAATCTGCATGGCTGGTGGTGTGTCTGGGTTAGTGAGGGTGGTCTCCGACGCGCTTCCAATGCACTACGCCCACTCTAACTGAAGTGACACACGAAATAGGTTCAGTAACGACCAGTATAAATTTCATAAATGAAACGATCAGAAATTATATCGGGACCCCAGATTTCCGAATTCGAACTCTCTGTGTATTACAGCACTAGTCCCAGATCAAAGCTAGTGCGCACAGTCAAACAATGATGGTTACATAACCAACAACACTTTATTACAATAATAGAGAGTACAGACCACATGGCCTGTTTTTTGCAACTGAGGTTTCAAGACCTCTCAAACTCACAAAAAAAACAGCGGAAGCAAAAGAAATTCTGATAAAGACCCATCAATACGCCACAACAAATTGACTAGGGAAGCACAACCTAGAACTCCGAAAAGCCTTCGACGTATCCACACGCGAAGTAGTCGTAATCTCCTTCTTAAGCTTCATAATCCTCTGAAATTTGTTTTGAGTGTGGCATATGAGTACATAAAGTACTTCGCAAGTTTTGGAAAAATGCAATAGATGCAGGGCTTAACAAAGGAAGGACAATATAGTTCTTTTGCACAAAGTAATATTTTATTTCAAATACCATTAAATACTTTCGAATGCATTAATTTAATAAAGTAATTGCTTTAACAGAAGCTATCAAGAATTTTCTAGTAAAGGTTCTATCCACCAACATTAGTTGACTGGCTCTAACCACCAAGGTTTAAGACTAAGGTTTAAGACTATATATATATGACGCTGAAATTGGGCACCAAGGTGCCCGGGCACCTTGATTTCAAATGCGCGAATTCAACCCAAATTTGGATATGTTTTTTGAAAAATATCAGTTTTAGGGTATATACCCATTTATAACAATTCAAATGAAACATATACCTTTGAAAAAATATACTCGAATTCAAAGTTTTGAACGAATTTAGATCACATGCTTTGCTGATTTATATATATAATCAGCAAATACCTACAATCAAACTATCAATAAAAAATGCAACTACAGTTCAAATTTCAGTTCGAACTTGTTTGAACTAGTTAGTAAACTAGTTAAACTTGATATCCAAGAAATTATAAAAAATTTCGCACGCGATACATACCTATTTTAGCCTTATGGTGCCCGGGCACCAAGGAGCACTTATTATTTTACCTATATATATATATACTGGAAGGAAGTTTATAATTTTATACGAATTTAGGAGAAATATTCAACGGATTCTGGGTTCACACGAGGGTGAATGAATATCTGAAAGATTGGTTGGAAAAGAAATTACTGGAAACATATTGGACACAGAAAAATAGACTTGATTTTATGAAGAATTTACAAGGTTTGAATTTGAATTTTGGAAGTGCACAGAAAATTTGGAATGGAACTGAAGCTTAGAAAATGAACTAGATATTTGAATTTGAAATTTAAATTTTGAAATATGGATGGCAGAAATGGATAGTTTGGAATTTTTGATGAATCTAGAAATTTGAATGGGCTTAATCGGAGTTAAAACGAAACAGAACGAGCTCTCGGAAGTTTGAAAAGAGGGAAAAACAATAAGTTGGATTTCTGGAATTATTTTTGTACTAAATAACCGATTTATGACGTCAGTAGGAATTTTCATTTTCGGCCGATTTATTTTTACATTGAAAAATACTTCATTTGACTGACAGGTGGGGTCGGGTTTATGGTGGATTGGGTTCACGGATTTGTTCGGTCCACCGTGGGCCGAGTCCACCGTGGACCAGGTCCACGGCCAACGTGGCAACGGGCTGACATGGCCGGGACGTGGCGTCAGGTGGCTGCCACGCGGCTTCCACGCATTGACGTGGCGGCGCCGGCCGGAGGTGGCGCTCAGGCCTGCTGTAATACCCCGGAAATTATTTAATTAATTGTTTAATTAATAGAGAGAGGGTCTTAAGTGAAAAGATTAAAAATTAAAAGAGTTTTGGGGGGTTTTCTGGAAAATTAAGACAACCTGGGCCTAGGCCTTGGCCTAGGTGGGATTTTCTAGGCCCAAGAGGGGAGGGGAGGCCACCATTTAAAAACCCTGGCAGCCCCCCACCCCTGCGCCTCCACCCCCTGCGCCTCCATCCAGCAGCCCGCCGCCGCCTGCCGCGCGTTGCCGCGCCGTGGTGCCGCTGCTCTCCGATGCCGCATCGTCGTCCTCCGTTGCGCTACGTCGTCGCCAGAGTTCCGCGCCACCGCTGCCCGTCGTCGTCTCGCTTCCCGGTGCGCCGTCGCCGACGTTCGTCGTTGTACCGCGTGAATCCGGAGGAAGGAGAGGAGGAGATCGCGGGCGTGTTCGTCGTCGTGTTCGTCGTCGTTCGTCGTCGTGTTCGTCGTTGTTCGTCGACGTGTTCGTCCTCGTGTCGTCAAGGGTAACTCCGTTGGTCCTCTAGATGAGTTTTTAATCAAGTTGGATTTCGCCGTTTCGGACCACCGTGACAGTTGGGGTAATCGGCTGTTCTGGGTTAGATCCGTCAGGATTCAGGTTGGACCTCTTCTAGAAAATTGTAGAGGACTTAATTATCTTTCCAGGGAGTGCTAGAACGCGTTATTCCGAGTTGTGTAGCAAAAGTTATGAATTTTCTAGTGCTGCTGTTCTACAGATCGGAGTAGTTTTGGACAGATTTTAGTAGATCGGTTTGTGCGATGGTCAATCGGGCGAATCATAAATTCTTCATGTTAGGAAAGTTTTAGATAATTTTCTTAGCTTTCCATAAAGGTCCAGAAGTCCGGATTCCGAGTTTCTGGGCGAAAGTTATGCCTGTTTTAGTGCGCTGTCCAGAGAGTCCGACGTGAATTTGGATGCTTTAGAAAAAGGGTTTGGATCGGTTAGTAAATGGACGAATCAGAGAGTCTCCCCAACTAAGTTTTTGTAGATAATTTAATTATCTTTACAGAGAGTCCAAGAACGCTTAAGTTGGAGTTACGTACTGAAAGTTATGATTTTTGGAAGTCGGTTGTCTGTGGTTGGGCAGATTTGGCCGAGGGGAGTTGGGGATTTAATTGAGATAAATTGTTGGGTTATTTGGGGTTGCTGTTATTTTATATCTAGAAACCCGCTACTGTCATGTTGGTAATTATTAATTAAATATTCAGGAGGAGAGCGGATTCCGGGGGTTGTGCCTTCTACGTGTTCTTCATTTTCTCGCGGTTGAGGCAAGTATATTTGTGATGTGAAAATCTGTGTGTTTATGGATTTGTTGAATTGTTTGGATGATGGTTGAATCATGACTGTTTAAATTGTGAGTATGAGTAAGTGATGAATTGAGAATGCTATTTATGTTCTGTTTACATTATGGCATTTATGAGATTGGTTGATGCGTAGTATGGTGAATGCTCGTTATCTTTTGATACATTCACATATATGCATCATATTGAGAATTGTTGAAGTCTTGATCATGTGGTGATCAAGCATCGAGGTCCCCACACTTGCGGTGTGGGCAATTGGTCCCTGCACCGAGGGTGCAGTGCATGGTGTGCATTGACGGATGCACACTCCGCGACACGATAAAATTGTAACACCCCACCAAAAGAATGACACGGAATGCTACCAAACTAACAACATAATAAAGATAAACTAAATTACCCTACAAGTTTTCGGCAGAACCTCCTTTGTTTATTGTCTAACTCCGAGGTTCCAACAAGCATAATCAAAGGATATAATTAATCGAAAGCAATATAAGCTATACTAAGTAGAACAGCTATAAAACTTAATTAATGAGCGGAAGCAAAATAAGCAAGTTCTAGTCCTTTGTTACAAATTAACCTCTTAGTCATAAGCCAGATCTCACTTGAGCTACTCAACAAATAATCTAATTTCTATATTCCTCCCATGGTGAATAATTCGTGCAAGTGCAACAACTCTAGTCTTTCTTTAATCCCATGCATGCCAATCTCATGAAGGTACCTAAAACAAACAACAAACAACAACAACAAAGAAGAGTGAGTCCAACGACTCAAAGCAAATATAATAAGTAATTACAAGAACAACCATGAACATCATCTCACAATTTAACCATCAATCATATAATGAACCATGCTATGCAATATGATCAACAATCTCTTTATCTCTTCTCTTCGCATTTTACCGTAGACGCGGAGTGTGCATCCGTCAATGCACACCCATGCCGCACCATCGACACAGGGACCAATTGCTCATACTCCACAAGTATGGGGACCTTTAGCCCATCATGACATCAACATGACGGGGACCTCGACGCTTGGTCATCTCGTGACCAAGACTTCAATATATCGGCATGATGCATATATGTGAATGTCCCAATAAATAAAAACTTGCATTCACCATATCCATGCATCATAACTTCTCATAAACAACTTCAATTGCAGCATAATGCATATATGTGAATGTCTTAATGAATAAAACTTGCATTCACCATATCCATGCATCATAAATTCTCATAAACCACTTCAATTGCAAATACCATAAACAGTACCAACATGTCATTATCCCAACCAAGATCGCATACACTCATAATACCGATCAAACATCCACAAACCATCATTCATCAACAATCACACTATAAAATTTCAACCATCATTATACTTGCCTTAAGCGAGAATACGAAGAAGCGAGCGAAGGTGCAACCCACGAATCCGCTCTCCTCCTGAATAATAATTAATAATTACTAACGTAACAGTAACGGGTATTTAGATACAAAATATCAACAACCCCAATTACCCCAACAATTTATCTTAACTAAATTCCCAACTCGCACAAACTCCTCTCCGCTCAACAAAATGGCAAGAACCCTTCTGCAGCAGCGCTGCTTCACAATTTCGTATCTTTATAAATAATGATCCAATATAGTAAACAATACATCTCTGGAATCATGACTTAAAAACCTACAATTTTTATGTAGAACTCCTATTTTTATTCGGATCAGAACTAGATGTAATTTAATGCCCTAAATAGAGAAAACTTTCTGATCTGGCAAACTGGGCAGCGAAACCAAATCGCGTCCCCACGACAGTACAGAGGTCTAAAAATCCCGAAAATTACACATGAACTAGAAATATGAATTATCTACAACTTTCTCAATTACGACCCTAGCCATAAAAATCATCTACTATTTTTAAAATTCGAATTACAGTCGGACTGTAACAAACTGCCCGCCTGACGGACAGCTATATTCCCGACACCATATCTCCCAGATCCTACGACAGAAAAATCCGCAAAAATTACAGCAGACGCATCTAGAACTCCTCTACAATTTTACTTTTGGGAAGAACCACAGGAAAAATCGTTTACTAGATCAAAACCGCAAAACAAGACGCGCTGCGCGAATAGATCTAGAATCAGCCCCCGAATAAACTCTAATCGGGCAATTAATCTATAATCATCCATTAAAATCCGTGCCAAGAACCCTAATTATTCCTAAAAACAGAGGGTTTGGGATGAGGGAAAATTACCAATCTGAAGAATTTCCCCAAAATTTCCCTCCTCTTCTTCTTCTCCTTCCTTCTTCTTCTTCTTCTCCTTTCTCTCCTTCTCCTTCTCCTTCTCCTAGGGATAAGGGGGGTGGCCGTGGGGAAAAGAGGGAGAAAAGGGCTGCGCCCAAGGTGGGCAAAAAAGGAGAGGGGAAGGAGGGGTTTATAAAAGGGTGCTAGGGTTTAGGAGTGGGTATGGGCCCCATTTTGGGTGGTGGCCCAAATCGGCCGGCCCACCCTTCCGGACAGCCCAAAATATTCAAATGAATTGTTTTAATTTATTTAATTTATTTTACAATGTTCTACAATTTATATTTTTCCTTCCATGATTCATCGAAAAACCGCGATTCGCGATTGATTTAAAATCTTATGTCAGAACGACGTTCGGGATATTACATTCTCCCACCTAAAAGGATTAGTCCTCGAATCTCGCTCCTCAACACACGAGACAAAAGAACAACCAAGGAAAGAACAATCAAAGAATAGAGCATCCCAAGGATAAAACATCACAAGGAACAACAACTACGGGTTCACACTCGCTTCAAGAATTTGGGTCCTTTTCTACATTTGAACTTCAAGCTCCACGTCACCTCCCGCTCGGACCGATTCATCAAGAGGGCCTCCGTATATCTCTTGGCTCTCTTCCTCATGTCCAACTCTGACCAGTCCACGACACGCGCCAGTCAACGCCGAGCACTCGCAACTCATCTACTGACTCTAAGCGGCCAACAGATCCTGCCTTTCTCGCAAAACTATCAAGCCACTAGCTAAAACCATCCTTCTTAAAAAAAACTTTTTCCCCTATTTATTATAATCGGATAATACATTGTACTCCTTTAAAGAATTCGACCACGATTCCACTCATAACATTACTCAAGCACAAACAATAATCATACAAATGTAACACAACCACAAGAAGAATAAAGCATTCTCAAGCAACACACCAGCAAACAGCCTTCCTTCGAAGGACCACAATCCAAAACAAAGGATTCACAACAAACCATTCACACTCTCCAAATAGACATTCGGAGAATCCACACTGCACAAGCCAAGAGTGATAATCACTCGACAAACCAAAACAATCAATTTCTTTTCCTAACTGGAAAAGAATACACCTCACAACAAACAACTCAATTTGCAGATGACCTCTGCCATAAACACACACAATTAAACAAGAATCAAGAGAGCACATTACTGCTCGAAATATTAATAATTTCCCAATACATTCCTTTGAAAAAATTTAACTTCCTTGAACCAAGGATTTCCAAATCATCGCCCAACACACCAACTCATTTATCTCAAGTTGGCAACTTCGACATTACGCTTAAAGCGAGTACATCATCCACACATTTGCAGAGAGACTTTCTTGTCTCCACAAAATACATTCTAGCCAAGACCTCGACCAATAAAATTACTTTGACATATAATTCCTGAAGCACCTCAATCCTTTTAAGGATAACAACTCAAAATTCATATCACACCCACAATCTCACTAAAATCAATCGCATAATGTCAGACCCGGATTTTTCAATCCGAAATCCTCTGTGATTTAATGCACTATTCACGGATCGAGAGATAGTGCTCACGATTCTGAAAATGAATATCAAATACATACCATGCGGAAGCATAAATAAAATAGTAAACTTACTCATGGGCCGATTAGGCCGAAATCGAAAAATTGCGGCGGAAGAACGAAGCACACGGTGGGACCTTCAGACATGCCCACAGTGCGACCAACTGGAGGTTCGCGACCTAACCCTCGACATCTTCACCTTCTTTGCCTTCAAGACCCGAGTATTGCTTATGCGCGTGATCGATTTCTGAATCGAATTTGTTATGAGAGCGAGTGTGAGCACACTAACCACCGTGCTCATGAGCCAATACACGTAATGCAAATATATAGTATGCATGGATTAACAAAGGAAAGGCTCGGGTTGTTTTATTTGCCGAAAACGCTTTTGGTAGCATTATCGTTATTAAACCATAGTGTTATTACTACTACCTAAAACTCCCACGGCATTTGCCAAATTGACTCACTCCCCAAATGCCATAATTGACTTATTTCCCAAAGACACAATTTTCTTACTAAATGTCGTCTAAGACTCCAAACAATGAGTGGCATCATTTAACTAATCCACCGATCAAACCCTTTATATATATACATTCATTTTGAATCCACCAATGTCACGTATTCCGAATTCATACTAGTCCAATCTTGTAATCAATATTCTCCAACTCCCTACTTCTGAATTCCAATGATTCCCTAATAGGATTACTTTTAATCCATCGACATCATTCATATTAGAACTTTCCAACAAATCAATCCTTTTCGCTAATGATCCAAAACCATAAATTGCTCTCTTCATAATCACCCTTATTTTCATTATTTATCTCTAACTAATTCATCAACACCTCTCGCACCAAGAATATCATTAATCTAGTTTATGCTTCAATTATCATATCTCCAAATTTCCTCAAATTCAAATCATCTATCTAGATCAATTCCTGTTAATCCCATTAAATCCAACAATTGCCTTTACACTCTTCTAATTCTCCAAAATCATTGATCCAGATTATACTCCGGTAATTATTATTATTCCTCCGATGTACCCAAAAATTCAATTCATCCTTCCAGTATTTTAATCAAATCCTATCCATCACATTATTACTAACATCTCTCAAGAATTTATATTAGTGTCGTAATCCAACAATTTCTTTTGCACACTCTAATCTTCCAAAATCATTTAAATCATCTTTCTAACCCATCCATTCATATAGACTCCACCGATTTATTTCTCCTAAACCCCTCTCTAATATTCTCTTTTTATAATTGGCATAAATCCACCAATCATAGTTATGTATTTACCACCACAGTCATCCACTCTTCCTACGACTCTATTTATCTTCCTATCACTTTACTTTGTAAAAGCAGAAGCTTTATCATCATTTAGCTTTTGAAATATAATACATAGAAAACCTCCTGAGACTTAGCAGTTTGAACAAAACGTAATATGTATGAGAATGCAATAACAGTAGCGATTCAGATTCCATCCACCGTTACATGGCATCTGCACCATATGCTTAATCCTTCAGCGTTATAGCCGCTTAACTTACCACTGGGACGACACCCAGGACAACTCAAACCAGGGCCTTGCACTGCCCTTCACTTTTCCATTCCCACCCACAAATCATTTTTGAAACAGAACTATATCCGGTTAAGTTTCCCATGTCCGCCCATGACCGTGGGCACGGCTATTCGAATAGTTTTGACTCTGCAGAGTTTGTACACTTTCACCACAAGCGATAATCCACCTGTTGCCCCACCTGATTCCATGGTCAGGTGGTCAAATAGATTATCACATGACTGCTCGGATATCTAGTTCCACTAGTCATCTCACCCTATGGGAAAGCGCCCACTGCGGTGGGTCCCATACGTTGCACGGATGTTCACCACGGCTACCAGCATTATTCGGGCTCCTCTCCCCTCAATGCTAGTACGACTGGTGAACGTCACCCTCCACTCGGTGTCCCTTTAGGCCTCCTTGCCCTTGCATAACCACGTCTATCCACTACCGGTGAGATGAGTCGGGGAGTGTCGATACCGCTACTTAGCCAAGTTGTACTTACTGAGACATGTGGTTGCACTTGCTTTACGTGGGAGATCATGACAAGATTCAGTCCTTAGTATTACCAGGCGGTTCTACCACACTCCATATTTGTGCTCCCACCGCACCACATACCAACCCCAAATCATCCGCCCAGATATTCAAGCAAGTTGAGGTTTTGGGAGCATAAAATAATCATATCCAACACAAATACCGAGTCATTATCACCATGACCGCCCAAACCGATTTCTCATGATTGAAAATGTTGATGAGGCTTGGGGCATTTCAATACCGAGTGTCTATGCAAGATCGAGCTTGGCATATAATTACGGACTTATTTTCGAAAGGATACTATTATAATTTTTGCTAGGGCGACAAGGTTCGCATAATCAATATTAAAAAGGGGGTATGATATTAATCAAGGCAACAATAGGCATATGCTAGAATCTTGAATTAAACATGTAGTTGCACATAAAATAATAGCATGCAATTTGATAATTTAAACAAAAGTAATTTGCAGAAAATGTAGGTTCAACATGATCAAAGTATTGACTACTTTGGCGCGGTTTACATGGTCTTGAGCTCACACAATGCTTTCTCTTGAGCTTTTGGTCTCTATCTTTCTTCGAGCGACCTCGCTTGATCCACCGAATCTTCACGACTTCCAATTTCTAATTACGCTAGATGATGAATCCAAATAAAAGCAAATAACTCAAAAGATCCAAATAAATCCGAATAAACTCAATTTAGTTTTATTCTGAGTTAATGGGTGATTGGAGGCAAAGTCGGTGGTAGAATATGATGATTTGATCTTTTTATTAGCAATCTCTTTTATTATTTTTTGCATTTATTTAGGAAGTTCCATGAGGTAGGTTAGACCTATGAGTTGGTGTACCAGTCTAGCCAGATATTATTTTGTCGGCGGTAATATTCGGGCATATACCACATACACGATGTATACAAATTTTAGCTACCGAATTAATACTAGGGCCCGGGTTCTTAGTATTTTATGGTGTGATATTGTATACTTAGTTATCACTAGACATAATTTATTTGGATTAGGATCCATTGGTTCGGTCCTAACTTATTACATTGAATCTTGCTCAATATTATTACCTACTAAAGCTATGTTAAATTTTTATTAATAGAACCATTGGCATTTGATCTATACTTTATTTATTATTAGGCTTATTTTTATTTTAATTCACTTATCCGGGCAAGACTCGCTTTGCGGAGTTACACTTTAATATTTTGTTATTTAGTAAAAGTCTACCACTTATATTTATTTCATGGTGGCCTGATAAATATTAGGGCATATTTGTTTATATTTTTAACAGGGTCTAAGATGTATACAGAAATTGCACTAATATGTTTACTAAATGGGCTGCATATATGCCACCCACATTTTTCTAATTATATATTCATATAGGTATCTGCTTAGAAAAGTCTCTATTATACTTCAAATACTTTTAGTATTTTGTTTCGTTCATGCTTCTTAATTGGATATTGTTTAAAAATATATAAGTATATATATATTTGCCACTACCACTGATTAACTTGTGTTTTTAACTTTCATTCAAACTAATTACTTAAACTTCACCTAATTATTCCCTTTAATCTCTCATCTGCTCATTGCCTTATAATTCTATATTTTGACATATAGGTAACTTTTATTTCAACCCAAATCAATTATATTAGCTCCCTTGAATTACTGCCTAATCATGGCTAACAGAAAATAAAAATGAAATGTGCTAAAAAGGGGATTCGAACCCTGGACCGGCTGTGTGAATTGTTCGACATGCCGCAGCTAACCATCTGGGCATTTGACTCTCATCGGCTTGTTGGCACGCGCATTGCGAAGAGACCAAGGGTGGCTGGGAGCCAAAACAGAGGAGGTGGCGCGCCGTCTCTAGCATCGGCAGCGCCGGCGGGACAAGGCTCGGGACTCGACCGCGATGGGCGAAATGGGACCCCGGGGCGCTAGGCGGGTCGTGGGTGCCCGCACTTCGGCTCAGGCGGCGAAGCAACGTGGCCGAGATGACCCCCGGCGGCCGTCCATGGGGGAGGGAACGGCGGCGTTGATGCGGGAGTGAAGGAACCGATGTGAGCAAGAGCTGTAGGGGATTAAGAGGAGGCTTACCGCGCTATTGGTCGGACCGGGGAGGATCCATGGTGGGCTGGCGGCGTGGACCGGCGGTGGCGCGGGTGGAGTTCACGGCGCCGGCGAGGTGGGGTGGACCGCGGTCCCAATCGGTGGTGGGGACGAGTTGAGGGCATCGAGAGGAGTCTCCCGGTGAGGAATCAGGCGGTGGCGCACTTGGTGGTGGCGGGGAAGATGGCATGGGCGAGGAGGAAGTGGGCGGCGTGAGCCGAGGCCCCAGGCGATTCCTCGTGGTGGGGAGAAGAAGGGGATGAGGCGAGGCGGATGGGGGCGCGCCCTCCTCCTTATGGGGGCTGAGCCGACCGGGGGACCGCTGGGCAAAGTCCAGCGGCGGACTCGGCGCGAGGTGTGCAGAGCACGGGGCTCGAAGACGCGGCCTGGCGGGGCGACGTGACGGTGGCAGGGCTCTGACCGCGCGGCGCAGGGCAGGGTTGCTTGCCACGAGGATTTGGGCGCAGGGGGTGGAAGAAAGAAGAAGACGTGGGCGGCTCAACGCCACGAATGGGGAAGGAGAAGGAGAAAGCGAGGAGGCGTGGGCGCTCGGGAGAAAAGAAGGAAGGAAGAAAGAAAGGCGTCGGTTCAGCCGGCAGCAAAGGAAGAGAGGGGAGAGAGAAGGGCCCACATGGGAGTAAGAGAGGTAAAGAATGAGGGACAATGGGAGAAAAGGAAAATTAGTGCCTAAGCAAAATTTTAAAATTCTGGTTTTCTAATTTGCATTCGTATTTACATTAAGAATCATTGTTTGAAGTTTGCATAGCATTCAAAATTTTGAATTTTGAATTTTTAACTATTTAGATGTGAGCTCTTAAAACTTCTTTACCATTTCTTTTACCTAGGTAAATTGAAATTGAAATTCTTATTTTCATTGTTTAATACTTAAATTTGAATGGTGTGTAGATCCTTTGATTTTCTATTTCTTTTATTAACACCAACCTTGCTTTTAGAAATGGATATTATTTCTTAATATTTTAATTTGCATGCCGCAAAACCCGAAAGGTTTAAATATTCCAAAGAAACTTTTGAACGCCAGCAAAAATGTAAGAAAATTTTGGTAATTTCATATTTTTGAATATCCAAAATTTTGGGATGTTACAAACCTACCCCCCTTAAATGAATCTCGACCCCGAGATTCCGGTAGAGTAGAAAGAAAAGATGTGATGTTATATTGGCTAGCAATGGGTTTCCAGGTGTTGCTTGACGCATAGTTCTTCAGCTTCATAGGGAGGTGAAATCTGCACAATAGGGGTTAGCACTTGGAGAAGTCAAAAGGGAAGAGAGAAACCTTGTTCTCTTGGGTAGGTTGTAGACTTTCAAGTACTTGTTCTTCGACATTGTTGTCTTCACTTCGTCATCGAATGAAGTAGTCGCATTGTCTAGTGGACATACGGTTGTAGAGCTTTACATTGATAGGTGGGTAGCAATGGTCTGTGTCCTAGGGGGTAGAGGGCCTTAGGAATGCAGAGGTGAAGATGGGTATTTATATAGTGGTCTTTCACGTCTACCGGAACGAAGTGTTGATCCCTTGAAGCTTTGGTCGCAAGGTCTCATTCTTACTCTTTAGTTTTGCCAAGCATGGCGATTTTAGCTAAAGGTACGTCTTGTAATCCTCATCACCAGAAGGTTTCTGGCTTTGGGAATCTGCTTGCACCAGTCTGTTAGCCCTAGGTCCAGGTTGTTGCAATTCCAAAATATACGTCGCAGTAGCACTTCGACATTTCTGTCTCATAGTGCTACCCCCCTTAAAATAAATGTCGCTAGTCATTGTTCTTCTTTTCTAGTCCAGGCATGATGGGTCCGGTGGCGAATCGAAGATTCTTCGTTGTACTTTGGTTGCCCTGGGTCGGCAATAGGTTCAGGGGCAATCCTAGGGGCGGTGATCTTGTCCTTCACAAAGAAGATATGTGACACTGCTCTTGGAACGTTCACCAAATTCGTGGTCTTCTTCGCAGTTGGAGTAGTTCTCGGAGCACTGGTATGCGCAATATCTTCTCTCTTTGCAACGTTGACGTACTGCTTGTCATTGTTTCTAATTGGAGGCGATTCACGCTATAGGTCCTCCGGGTAGGAAAGGAGAGAATGTTAGCAGAACAGAGTCTCAATTCTGGGTTTTGGTGCCGATTGAGGCTTTTAGTTGGAAAGTTGTGAAGGCTCCGCTTGTCATTGGTTGCCTTGGCTTTGGCTAGCTATCTCCTTGCTTCGGTGGATCTGACTGGGTTTGCAGCAACAGAATGAGAGGGAATAGCAGGAGGTACGAATAGAATCGTGAGGATAATATAACGTAAACCCGTTCTAATTTCAAAAGAGCTTACCCCGGAAAGCTGGGGTGATACAAAAATCACACAATTTCAAAAACAATCTTTTCCCATGACTGCGAAATAGGATGCCCGTGAGCAAGAAGGCAGTGCACAGGATCAAAGTGAAATCTTGCAACAATACAACGTCTATTCGGGGAAGCACACAAAAGAGAGTATATGGTTCATCTGCATAGCCTATTTAAAATAGGACCACATTATCTTTGTGAACATTGTTAGCGTTCCTAACTTTAAATTTTTGGAGTAAGGGTACGAGAAGATGGACATTTCTTTTTGAATTTAATAGTAGGACAAGGGAAGTATTTGGGGTAATTTGATGGATATCAGCACTCACTCTTGTGTTACTATTATTATTGTTTTCATAAGAAAAAGGAGTATTTTCCTAGGAATGAATCCAAACATGGAGAATACTATTTATTATTAATGAAACTTTGTGGCAAAACAGATTTTTTTTTCCTCAGGGGTGATGAAATCATAAATGGAAAAATATATCTCTTTCAGAATTAATACCCAAAGTTATCCCTTAGGATTTATTTTTGAAAAACAAGGTCCTTGTTGGAAATTTTTTTTTTGAGAAATAACATGATTTTGGGGCCATTTGAGAACCAAAGTGAATTTTGGGAATACGTTTTTGGTATACCGTTGAACTTAAAAAAAAAATTTTTTTTCTCGGAAGATTAAGTTTGTTGAAATGAGTTTGAAAATGAATTTTCGTAAATATTTTGATAATCGGTCCTCCAAGGATAAGCAATTTTTGAATTAAAGGTTTAAATTCAAGCATCATAACTTTTGGCCCAAAATAGGTTTTCAAGGAGGGTTTACAAAAGGAGTACTGGATTCTCATCATCTGGATTCAGGGTAAGAGAGCATTAGAAGGAAAATGGTTAAGGCAGCATATAGATGAGAGGGAATCATGTAGGAGAGAAGAGATTGAGCAACATAACTTATATTTTTGAATTTCGGTATTAAAGAAATAATTCTAATCATGAAACTAACGACCAAGCTAACTAGGTCACGACCTGCAGTCGATATGCTCTGATACCATCCCTGTCAGACCCGGATTTTTCAATCCGAAATCCTCTGTGATTTAATGCACTATTCACGGATCGGTAGATAGTGCTCACGATTCTGAAAATGAATATCAAATACATACCATGCGGAAGCATAAATAAAATAGTAAACTTACTCATGGGCCGATTAGGCGAAATCGAAAAATTGCGGCGGAAGAACGAAGCACACGGTGGGACCTTCAGGACATGCCCACAGCGACCAAGCGGAGGTTCGCGACCTAGCCCTCGACATCTTCACCTTCTTTGCCTTCAAGACCCGAGTATTGCTTATGCGCAGTGATCTGATTTCCTGAATCTGAATTTGTTATGAGAGCGAGTGTGAGCACACTAACCACCGTGCTCCGCGAGCCAATACACAGAATGCAAATATATAGTATGCATGGATTAACAAAGGAAAGGCTCGGGTTGTTTTATTTGCCAGAAAACGCTTTTGGTAGCATTATCGTTATTAAACCATAGTGTTATTACTACTACCTAAAACTCCCCACGGCATTTGCCAAATTGACTCACTCCCCCAAATGCCATAATTGACTTATTTCCCCAAAGACACAATTTTCTTACTAAATGTCGTCTAAGACTCCAAACAATGAGTGGCATCATTTAACTAATCCACCGATCAAACCCTTTATATATATACATTCATTTTGAATCCACCAATGTCACGTATTCCGAATTCATACTAGTCCAATCTTGTAATCAATATTCTCCAACTCCCTACTTCTGAATTCCAATGATTCCCTAATAGGATTACTTTTTAATCCACTGACATCATTCATATTAGAACTTTCCAACAAATCAATCCTTTCTGCTAATGATCCAAAACCATAAATTGCTCTCTTCATAATCACCCTTATTTTCATTATTTATCTCTAACTAATTCATCAACACCTCTGCACCAAGAATATCATTAATCTAGTTTATGCTTCAATTATCATATCTCCAAATTTCCTCAAATTCAAATCATCTATCTAGATCAATTCCTGTTAATCCCATTAAATCCAACAATTGCCTTTACACTCTTCTAATTCTCCAAAATCATTGATCCAGATTATACTCGGTAATTATTATTATTCCTCCGATGTACCCAAAAATTCAATTCATCCTTCCAGTATTTTAATCAAATCCTATCCATCACATTATTACTAACATCTCTCAAGAATTTATATTAGTGTCGTAATCCAACAATTTCTTTTGCACACTCTAATCTTCCAAAATCATTTAAATCATCTTTCTAACCCATCCATTCATATAGACTCCACCGATTTATTTCTCCTAAACCCCTCTCTAATATTCTCTTTTTATAATTGGCATAAATCCACCAATCATAGTTATGTATTTACCACCACAGTCATCCACTCTTCCTACGACTCTATTTATCTTCCTATCACTTTACTTTGTAAAAGCAGAAGCTTTATCATCATTTAGCTTTTGAAATATAATACATAGAAAACCTCCTGAGACTTAGCAGTTTGAACAAAACGTAATATGTATGAGAATGCAATAACAGTAGCGATTCAGATTCCATCCACCGTTACATGGCATCGCACCATATGCTTAATCCTTGACGTTATAGCCGCTTAACTTACCACGGGACGACACCGGGACAACTCAAACCAGGGCCTTGCACGCCTTCACTTTTCCATTCCCACCCACAAATCATTTTTGAAACAGAACTATATCTGGTTAAGTTTCCCATGTCCGCCCATGACCGTGGGCACGGCTATTCGAATAGTTTTGACTCTGCAGAGTTTGTACACTTTCACCACAAGCGATAATCCACCTGTTGCCCCACCTGATTCCATGGTCAGGTGGTCAAATAGATTATCACATGACTGTTCAGGATATCTAGTTCCACTAGTCATCTCACCCTATGGGAAAGCGCCCACTGCGGTGGGTCCCATACGTTGCACGGGATGTTCACCACGGCTACCGGCATTATTCGGCTCCTCTCCCTCAATGCTAGTACGGTGGTGAACGTCACCTCCACTCGGTGTCCCTTTAGGCCTCCTTGCCCTTGCATAACCACGTCTATCCACCACCGGTGAGATGAGTCGGGAGTGTCGATACCGCTACTTAGCCAAGTTGTACTTTACAGACATGTGGTTGCACTGTTTTACGTGGGAGATCATGACAAGATTCAGTCCTTAGTATTACCTGGGCGGTTCTACCACACTCCATATTTGTGCTCCCACCGCACCACATACCAAACCCCAAATCATCCGCCCAGATATTCAAGCAAGTTGAGGTTTTTGGGAGCATAAAATAATCATATCCAACACAAATACCAGTCATTATCACCATGACTGCCCAAACCAGTTTCTCATGATTGAAAATGTTGATGAGGCTTGGGGCATTTCAGCGCCCCGAGTGTCTATGCAGTACTGAGCTTGGCATATAATTACGGACTTATTTTCGAAAGGATACTATTATAATTTTTGCTAGGGCGACAAGGTTCGCATAATCAATATTAAAAAGGGGGTATGATATTAATCAAGGCAACAATAGGCATATGCTAGAATCTTGAATTAAACATGTAGTTGCACATAAAATAATAGCATGCAATTTGATAATTTAAACAAAAGTAATTTGCAGAAAATGTAGGTTCAACATGATCAAAGTATTGACTACTTTGGCGCGGTTTATCATGATCTTGAGCTCACACAATGCTTTCTCTTGAGCTTTTGGTCTCTATCTTTTCTTGAGCGACCTCGCTTGATCCATCGAATCTTCACGACTTCCAATTTCTAATTACGCTAGATGGTGAATCCAAATAAAAGCAAATAACTCAAAAGATCCAAATAAATCCGAATAAACTCAATTTAGTTTTATTCTGAGTTAATGGGTGATTGGAGGCAAAGTCGGTGGTAGAATATGATGATTTGATCTTTTTATTAGCAATCTCTTTTATTATTTTTTGCATTTATTTAGGAAGTTCCATGAGGTAGGTTAGACCTATGAGTTGGTGTACCAGTCTAGCCAGATATTATTTTGTCGAGCGGTAACATTCAGGGCATATACCACATACACGATGTATACAAATTTTAGCTTACCGAATTAATACTAGGGCCCGGGTTCTTAGTATTTTATGGTGTGATATTGTATACTTAGTTATCACTAGACATAATTTATTTCGGATTAGGATCCATTGGTTCGGGTCCTAACTTATTACATTGAATCTTGCTCAATATTATTACCTACTAAAGCTATGTTAAATTTTTATTAATAGAACCATTGGCATTTGATCTATACTTTATTTATTATTAGGCTTATTTTTATTTTAATTCACTTATCAAGGCAAGACTCGCTTATGAGTTACACTTTAATATTTTGTTATTTAGTAAAAGTCTACCACTTATATTTATTTCATGGTGGCCTGATAAATATTAGGGCATATTTGTTTATATTTTTAACGGGTCTAAGATGTATCTGAAATTGCACTAATATGTTTACTAAATGGGCTGCATATATGCCACCCACATTTTTCTAATTATATATTCATATAGGTATCTGCTTAGAAAAGTCTCTATTATACTTCAATTACTTTTAGTATTTTGTTTAGTTCATACTTCTTTATTGGATATTGTTTGCCCTAGGAACCTTTGATTATTGTTTATAAATATAACAATATATATATATATATATATATATTTGCCACTACCTCTGATTAACTTGTGTTTTTAACTTTCATTCAAACTAATTACTTAAACTTCACCTAATTATTCCCTTTAATCTCTCATCTGCTCATTGCCTTATAATTCTATATTTTGACATGTAGGTAACTTTTATTTCAACCCAAATCAATTATATTAGCTCCCTTGAATTACTGCCTAATCATGGCTAACAGAAAATAAAAATGAAATGTGCTAAAAAGGGGATTCGAACCCTGGACCGGCTGTGTGAATTGTTCGACATGCCGCAGCTAACCATCTGGGCATTTGACTCTCATCGGCTTGTTGGCACGCGCATTGCAGAAGAGACCAAGGGTGGCTGGGAGCCAAAACAGAGGAGGTGGCGCGCCGTCTCTAGCATCGGCAGCGCCGGCGGGACAAGGCTCGGGACTCGACCGCGATGGGCGAAATGGGACCCCGGGCGCTAGGCGGGTCGTGGGTGCCCGCACTGCGCCGGCGGCGGCAACGTGGGCGAGATGACCCCCGGCCGTCCATGGGGGAGGAGGGGCGGCGTTGATGCGGGAGTGAAGGAACCGATGTGAGCAAGAGCAGAGGGATTAAGAGGAGGCTTACCGCGCTATTGGTCGGACCGGGGAGGATCCATGGTGGGCTGGCGGCGTGGACCGGCGGTGGCGCGGGTGGAGTTCACGGCGCCGGCGAGGTGGGGTGGACCGCGGTCCCAATCGGTGGTGGGGACGAGTTGAGGGCATCGAGAGGAGTCTCCCCCGGTGAGGAATCGGGCGGTGGCGCACTTGGTCGGCGGCGGGGAAGATGGCCGCGGGGCGAGGAGGAAGTGGGGGGCGGTGAGCCGAGGCCCTGTGGCCGATTCCTCGTGGTGGGGAGAAGAAGGGATGAGGCGAGGCGGATGGGGCGCCCTCCTCCTTATGGGGCCGAGCCGACCGGGGACCGCTGGCAAAGTCCAGTGGCGGACTCGGCAGAGGTGTGCGAGCACGGGCTCAAGACGCGGCTGGCGGGCGACGTGACGGTGGCGGGGGCTCGACCGCTGGCGCAGGCGGGTGGTTGCTTGCCACGAGGATTTGGGCGCAGGGGTGGAAGAAAGAAGAAGGCGTGGGCGGCTCACGCCGCGAGAATGGGGAAGGAGAAGGAGAAAGCAAGGAGGCGTGGGCGCTCGGGAGAAAAGAAGGAAGGAAGAAAGAAAGGCGTCGGGCCCGCCGGCAGGCAAAGGAAGAGAGAGGGGGAGAGAGAAGGCTGGGCCCACATGGGAGTAAGAGAGAGGTAAAAGAATGAGGGACAATGGGAGAAAAGGGAAAAATTAGTGCCTAAGCAAAATTTTAAAATTCTGGTTTTCTAATTTGCATTCGCATTTACATTAAGAATCATTGTTTGAAGTTTGCATAGCATTCAAAATTTTGAATTTTGAATTTTTAACTATTTAGATGTGAGCTCTTAAAACTTCTTTACCATTTCTTTTACCTAGGTAAATTGAAATTGAAATTCTTATTTTCATTGTTTAATACTTAAATTTGAATGGTGTGTAGATCCTTTGATTTTCTATTTCTTTTATTAACACCAACCTTGCTTTTAGAAATGGATATTATTTCTTAATATTTTAATTTGCATGCCGCAAAACCCGAAAGGTTTAAATATTCCAAAGAAACTTTTGAACGCCAGCAAAAATGTAAGAAAATTTTGGTAATTTCATATTTTTGAATATCCAAAATTTTGGGATGTTACACATAACTACACCAACTAGTTACTATACACCTCTTAAAGGTCTTTGCAACCCAAACAGTTTACCCCTTTCTTGGAGAAGCAAAGAAGAAAATTTCAGACAAGGTCCATCGCAATAAACACAAAACCAAGAAAACAAAGATCTTGGACAACAAAGGATAAGACCACAGCTGAAGGCGCATGCCTCCTCGAGAAGAAAACATCAAATCTCAACCAATACGAATACAATATTGTCATTTGAGCTCCATAAACTCTTAAGTAGCGAAAATAAGAAGTCAAACACACTTCACAAAGATTGCACACTTGACTTCAACCTTCAAAACTTTTATCAAACTTTTCCTTTTAACAAAGAGAACAACCTTCTTTGAATACGGTATCACCTTAACAATTCCAACAAAAGAAGAGTTGAAGACCACAACACATTAATTCTTTAAGAACTAATTAAAATCCCTCAACACGACACTTTGTTTAAAACAATTTCAGCTACCACATAAGTCATGAGATCAAAAGATCGCGCATGCAACTATCATAACTTTTGATTTAAATAGTACCATGGAATTTATTCAAATTCTTCTATTTAATGAACATTCAATATTACCATCATAACCACCAATTGACCAACATACTAATATCAGAATAATACATTCTTAACAAGCATCATCACATCCTCATATCCTTTCATAAACGTTTCCAAAGGAAACATAAGAAATTATTTCATCATGTTCTAATATTTAAGTAAGATTGCAACTACTTAGTCTAGAAAACCTAATGTATAAGCCACACAAGAGAACAAAGCTCTTAAACAAGATGATACTAGAGCAAGATAATCTCACAAAACATGCTAGTATAAATTTCTTACTAGATTTCATATATTCAATTCTTATTGATGCTCAAGTCTAACTTAGCACAAATTGATTGTACTCTATTCACTATTGGCAATAATTGATTATTATTTGGTCACAACAACATTCACGATCCTAACTTCGTTTTACAATCATAAAACAATCGTGAGCATAGATTACGTATCCTTCCTTACATTCGAAATTAGAACGGAAATGACTTTATACTTCAATAATACCGCTTGTAAGACAAGTTTCTACAAATCAATACATCAACCTTCATCTATTACTTTATACATTTTCAACAATCTAGCATGGTAAAAGATAGATGAAACCAGCAATTGTGCATGCTCATAAAGCATCTAAATAAAAGACATGTTAGCGTCAATATTACCAAGGTAATATTCTAACACCTCCTTACTTAATCATCTCGAACGGTCAGATTAATTATCGAAGACAAGATTAATTTCAATTTATCCAATAGGATAGAAATTTAAATAATCATAATATTCATTCTAGTTCTCTAACTAAACCTAGTTGGTGAGCCTCCTGAATCGGCCATCTTCTACCCACACCAACCACTTTTCTTAAAACATCAATTTTCACATTGGGTTCTCTGGACAGCGCACTAAAATTATCATAACTTTCACCCCGAGTGTCCGAATCACGATTGCTTGACCTTTCTAGAAAGCTAAGACAATTATCTAAAACTTTCCTAACATGAAGAATTTCTGATTCGCCCGATTGCCGTCGCACAAACCGATCTACTAAAATCTGTCCAGAACTACTCCGATCTGCAGAACAGCAGCACTAGAAAATTCATAACTTTTGCTACACAAATCGGAATAACGCGTTCTAGCACTCCCTGGAAAGATAATTAAGTCCTCTACAATTTTCTAGAAGGGTCCAGACCTGAATCCCGACGAAACTACCCCAAAACATCTGTCTACCAAAATCTGCCCTAGCAGTCCAGAATACCGACATTGCTATCGCAATTAAAATATACATCTACTGTAACATGTGGCATAATACAAATAAATGCAAAGATCCAAGGCTTTCCCATGTTTACGAATTTGCAATATAATACTTTCATTAATAAAAGTTCCAAGCGAACAAATAAGACATGTTTCACAACAAGATAAAACTCCACGAAAGGACCAACCTTGCAAATCAATAATTTTGTCAAATAGCAAAATGTCTCAATAGACTGAAAACAATATTTGCTTCAAAGAACAGATAGAGACCGCATGTAAACCCTCGATCGCAATGAACCATCATACCAAAATAAATTCTTCTCCCACCATCGGATAAGAATTGACCAATTCAACTTAAGGAAGAGAATAAACTCTTCTAAAGAACTCATTCCTAACTTCGAAATTAAGTTGCCCAAGGAAATATCCTCACCAATTCAATACCACGAATAGTGCTATAACTTGGCCATGGCTATGGCGCTTCACGACCTCTATCTCTCGATATTAACTATCACCACACATAACAGTCACATAGTCAAATCATAGGCACCAAAAGATCATTGCATAACAAGTACAAAGCCAACTATTAAGCACATATTCAACCATGATAATCAACGAAACGTACATGCAATGCAAACCCGTTCCCACCTACGATTGCCTAGTGTGTCAAAATTAATACTTCATTAACCACGGACCTCTGACCGCTCGATACCAACTGTAACACCCGACCAAAAGAATGACCGGAATGCTACCAAACTAACAACATAATAAAGATAAACTAAATTACCCTACAAGTTTTCAGAACCTCCTTTGTTTATTGTCTAACTCCGAGGTTCCAACAAGCATAATCAAAGGATATAATTAATCGAAAGCAATATAAGCTATACTAAGTAGAACACTATAAAACTTAATTAATGAGCGGAAGCAAAATAAGCAAGTTCTAGTCCTTTGTTACAAATTAACCTCTTAGTCACAAGCCGGATCTCACTTGAGCTACTCAACAAATAATCTAATTTCTATATTCCTCCCATGGTGAATAATTTGCAAGTGCAACAACTCTAGTCTTCCTTTAATCCCATGCATGCCAATCTCATGAAGGTACCTAAAATAAACAACAAACAACAACAACAATAAAGAAGAGTGAGTCCAACGACTCGGCAAATATAATAAGTAATTACAAGAACAACCATGAACATCATCTCACAATTTAACCATCAATCATATAATGAACCATGCTATGCAATATGATCAACAATCTCTTTATCTCTTCTCTTCGTATTTTACGGTGACGCGAGTGTGCATCCATCAATGCACACCCATGCCTCGTACCATCGACACAGGACCAATTGCCCATACTCCACAAGTATGGGGACCTTTAGCCCATCATGACATCAACATGACGGGGACCTCGACGCTTGGTCATCTCGTGACCAAGACTTCAATATATCGGCATGATGCATATATGTGAATGTCCCAATAAATAAAACTTGCATTCACCATATCCATGTATCATAACTTCTCATAAACAACTTCAATTGCAGCATAATGCATATATGTGAATGTCTTAATGAATAAAACTTGCATTCACCATATCCATGCATCATAAATTCTCATAAACCACTTCAATTGCAAATACCATAAACAGTACCAACATGTCATTATCCCAACCAAGATCGCATACACTCATAATCAAACATCCACAAACCATCATTCATCAACAATCACACTATAAAATTTCAACCATCATTATACTTGCCTTAACCGCGAGAATACGAAGAACGAGCAGAAGGTGCAACCCCTGGAATCCGCTCTCCTCCTGAATAATAATTAATAATTACTAACGTAACAGTAACGGGTATTTAGATACAAAATATCAACAACCCCAATTACCCCAACAATTTATCTTAACTAAATTCCCAACTCGACAAACTCCTCTCCGCTCAGCAAAATGGCAAGAACCCTTCTGCAGCAGCGCTGCTTCACAATTCGTATCTTTATAAATAATGATCCAAATATAGTAAACAATACCTCTCTGGAATCATGACTTAAAACCTACAATTTTATGTAGAACTCCTATTTTATTCGGATCAGAATTAGATGTAATTTAATGCCCTAAATAGAAAACTTTCTGATCTGGCAAACTGGGCAGTGAAACCAAATCGCGTCCCCACGACAGTACAGAGGTCTAAAAATCCCGAAAATTACACATGAACTAGAACTCTGAATTATCTACAACTTTCTCAATTACGACCCTAGCCATAAAAATAATCTACTATTTTTAAAATTCGAATTACAGTCGGACTGTAACAAACTGCCCGCCTGACGGACAGCTATATTCCCGACACCGTATCTCCCAGATCCTACGACAGAAAAATCCGCAAAAATTACAGCAGACGCATCTAGAACTCCTCTACAATTTTACTTTTGGGAAGAACCACAGGAAAAATCGTTTACTAGATCAAAACCGCAAAACAAGACGCGCTGCGCGAATAGATCTAGAATCAGCCCATGAATAAACTCTAATCGGGCAATTAATCTATAATCCTCCATTAAAATCCGTGCCAAGAACCCTAATTATTCCTAAAAATAGAGGGTTTGGGATGAGGGAAAATTACCAATCTGAAGAATTTCCCCAAAATTTCCCTCCTCTTCTTCTTCTCCTTCCTTCTCCTTCCTTCTTCTTCTTCTTCTCCTTTCTCTCCTTCTCCTTCTCCTTCTCCTAGGGATAAGGGGGGTGGCTGTGGGGAAAAGAGGGAGAAAAGGGCTGCGCCCAAGGTGGGCAAAAAAAAGGAGAGGGGGAAAGGAGGAGGTTTATAAAAGGGGTGCTAGGGTTTAGGAGTGGGTATGGGCCCCATTTGGCCGGGTGGCCCAAATCGGTGGCCCACCTTTCCGGACAGCCCAAAATATTCAAATGAATTGTTTTAATTTATTTAATTTATTTTACAATGTTCTACAATTTATATTTTTCCTTCCCGCGATTTACCGAAAAACCGGCGATTCCGCGATTGATTTAAAATCTTATGCCGTAACGACGTTCGGGATATTACAAAAATGCGAAAGAGATGAGAAAGAGGAGCTTTTGATCATAATGCATAGCATGAAATTCATGTGTAAAATGTTTAACTTGAGAGTTAATGTTCATGCTTGCATTTGTTACAGTTATACTTGCTGAGTCATTGGACTCACTCTTGTCGTTGTTTTATTGTTATTGTTTGTTTATTTTAGGTACCTTCACGAGGTCGACATGCATGGGAATAAAGAGGATTAGTATTGTTGCACTTGCACGAAATATTCACCATGGAGAAGATAGAGAACTCTAATTATTATTTGTTGATTAGTTCAAGTGGTATTTGATTATGACCTTCAGATTAAGATGTAATAATGGATTAGAACTTCTTCATATTGCTTCCGTGCTTTACTTAAGTTTTATAGATGTTTCTGCTTAGTAGCCAAATTACTTTGCTTGCGGTTATTCATACCTTTTGATAATATTGTTAGAACTTCATTTTATCAATAAACAAAGGAGGCTCACGAAATTTTATAGAATGCCTTAGCATAGTTTTATTATGTTGTTAGTTTGGTAGCATTTCGTGCCATTGTTTGGTGGGGTGTTACAGATTGGTATCGAGCGGGCTTTAGGTCCGTGGTAATTAAACTATTAAATTGACACACTTGGTGCACTGAGGATGGGATGGGTCAAGCATTGCATATATGCTTTTGACATGTTATACTGATGATTTACATTATGAGGTAATCTTGCATGCTTATTGATAATCTTGTATAATTATGATTTGCTCCTATGACTGTTATGAGTTGGAATAGTCAATGAGATGATGTAGATGTTGTGATGTCTTTGCCTTGGCATTGCCAAATTATACCATTGTTTGTAGTATGAGGATTAGCAATGTAGTTACCTCGTGTAACTTAATTGCAGTGTTTTGGTGAGTTTCTTAGGAAAGATGTTATTATCCTTAAGTTGATTTCGCCAATTCTTGGGCGATTGCGATTAATGAATTTCTTTTGAGATTGTGGTTCTTGCAGTTAAGGGTATGCAATTGGTCTCTACTTGTTCCTTGAAGCGATTATTGTTTCTTTCAGGACCACCGAGATACTTTGCTACCTGTGCTTATTGTTGATTTGTAAGGTTAGTTCCTTCGTGGGACTTTTGTCTTGTTGTGAATCATGACTTATTGGCTCGCTTGGTATTTTTCTCTTGTTAATGCAAGTTTTGAGTTGCAAAACTCATTGTTATGTGAAAGCTTTGGATCTTTGTATTTCTGTATCTCGAGCGTTGAAGTTTATTGTTCCTCTTCTTTTGAAAGAGAGTGTTAAAATCCTTTATGTTATTTTTGCTATGCTTAAGTAGAAGGTGGTGATCATCTAAGCTAACTCGTATGGTATGAATTGTCAAGTTGTGAAGTTAGCGTGGTGCATAATTAATTCCAACTAGCATCCTTGGAAGTGTAGTTGATTAATTTTGATATTGCTTGTAATAGTTTATTAAAGAACGTTGATTAAGAAATTGCCTATACATGATTGGAACCCATGTAGTTATTGAGGAGAGTGCAAAAGAGTTACAATGATTATTATGATTGATTAAAATTCTATCATGTTGGATACATGGAATTATGTTTGTCGTTAGTGATTAATCTAACTGTTTGGAATTATTAAGAAGAAGGTGTGGGAATATTGTCTTGGTAATATTAATCTTTAATATGTCTTTTATTTAGATACTTTATGAGCGTGCACAATTGCTAGTTTCATCTATCTTTTACCATGTTAGATTGTTGAAATATGTATAAAGAAATAGATGAATGTTGATGTATAGACTTGCGTAATCTAGTCTTACAAAGTCGGTATTATTGAAGATTAAAGTTATTTCGTTCTAATTTCGAATGTAAGGTAGGATACGTAATCTATGCTCATGATTGTTTTATGATTGTAAAACAGTTAGGATCATGAATGCCGTTGTGATAAAATAATAATCAATAATTGCCAGTAACGACTAGAGTACAATTAATTTGTGCTAAATTAGAGTTGAGCATCCACAAGAATTGAATATACGAAATCTAGTAAGGGATTTATGCTAGAATGTTTTGTGAGATTGTCATGTTCTAGTATCACCTTGTTTAAGAGCTTTGTTCTATTTATGTGGCTTATGCACTAGGTTCTCCTAGATTAAGTAGTTGCAATCTTATTTAGATATTAGAAACATGATGAAGTGATTTCTTATGTTTCTTTTGGAAAAGTTTAAGAAGGAGTTGAGGATATGATGATGCTTGTTAAGAATGTAATGTTCGATGTTAGTATGTTGGTCAATTTGTGGTTATGATGGTAATGTTGAAGGTTCATTAAATAGAAGAATTTGAATAAATTCCATAGTACTATTTAAATCAAAAGTTTTGATAGTGTGTATGCGATCTTTGATCTCATGACTTATGTAGTAGCTGAAATTGTTTAAGCAAAGTGTTTGAGGGTTTTATTAGTTCTTAAAGAATTAATGTGTTGTGGTCTTCAACTCTTCTTTGTTGGAATTGTTAAGGTGATACCGTAATCAAAGAAGGTTGTTCTCTTTGTTAATAGGAAAAGTTTGATGAAAGTTTTGGAGGTTGAAGTCAAGTTGTGTAATCTTTGTGAAGTGTGTTTGACTTCTTATTTTCACCGCTTAAGAGTTTCTTGAGCTCAAATGATAATAATGTATTCGTATTGGTTGAGATTTGATGGTTTCTTCTCGAGGAGGCATGCGCCTTCGCTTGTGGTCTTAACGTTTGTTGTCCAAGATCTTTGCTCTTTCCTTGGTCTAGTGTTTATTGCGATTGGTAACACCTTCCCATGTGTTGAATTTACTTCTTCTTGCCTCTTTAAGAAAGGGGTAACCGATTTGGGTTGCAAGCCCTTTTAGGATATGTATGGCAACCTGGTTGGTGTGGTTTTGTGATTGGTTTGGGTGAGATTGTGGGTATCAAGATGCTTGAGATTTTGGAGTGATAAATTGATGTTGTCGACTAATTCTCGGTGAGGATTTGATTTAAAAGAAGATGTTGTCATTGGGGCTAACTAGTTATATTGTCGCAACTAGAAGAACTTAGTTATGGTTCATGAGTGTTACGTTCATTTTGTGGAACGTTGGAATTATTGAAAGTATGAGAATCTTGATCAATTTTATTGGACCATCATGATTGGGTACTTTGCAAGGATTAGAAGGACGATTATGATGGTATAGTGATGAGATTATAATTATGAAGAAGTCGGATTGTTATGGGAATTTTGGGATAGTAGAAATTGTTGAAATTATCGTCATGTATCTTCCCTGAGATAATCGAGTTGAGATTATGTTTTCATGTGGTGTGAAGGGTTGAGCATGATTGATTATGGAGATGTTAGTCACCGAACTTAAGAGCCTTGTGTCAAATATATGTATATATATATATATATATATATATATATATATATATATATATATATATATATATATATATATATATATAATAGTCCTAGAGATGGAAAATTTGGGTGGATGTTCTATACTAGAACCTTGGAGGCTAATGATGTGGTGTGAAAATAGTGCAACAAGTGGATTCTAAATAGTTGATGCTCATTGATAGTATTCTTTGGGTGTAGTAAATGAGTGTGGGAGCCGAGAAATTCATGTTGATTGTCCTTAAGATTTGTGGTAAAGTGATGGTGGGTGAGAATAACGATGAGATGCTTTAGAAATTATTCGTTAAAGTAACATGTGGGTAGAGGAGTTGACTAGAGTATGTTATTGTGAGAATAGTAGAGTCCCTCTACAAAAGTGTGTTGGATGCACTCGGTTTGAACATAGAGTTGATGTTGCCAATTTAAGAGAATTGAACTAGTAGGGTATGGGATGATTTGGAACCTCGTGATTCAAGAGGAAGTTTATTCCTAAAAGAAAAGAAATGGACGGGTTTGATATTTGAATGATTCCCGTTTACGTATATGTTGCTTATGTGCAAACTACCTACTTGAAAGTGGGGAGGTTTTTCTTTGAATCCTCATTTTCTTCTTTTGATTTGATCCTTTTATGGGAGTTGGTTTTGTGTTGTTGCGATGAGAATTCTCTATGTTCGCTTGAATTCTATCTATGAAAAAGTGGGTTTACCTTGAGCCCTGTGGTGCGCCCGTGTTTAAGGGGGTGCTCATTGCTAAGGTAAAGAGATCGATTGAGCGTGGAAAGCTCGAGATTTATGGGTTGTGCAGATTGTGTGGTTTGATACCAAAGGAATGTTAACCATTGTGTATTTAATTGCTTTGGTTAGTTGCGAAGATTCGGAGGTTGACCGCTTTGGGTCCAAAAGATAGTTGAACGAGTGGACTTGGTGAGATAGAATCATTGGCCTGTGACAGCGTAAAAGCTATGTGAATGTGAGAAGAAGGATCGGAATTTGAAGTGGGGATCGGTGCTTTTGAGAGTATCTCCTACCTAGGGTGTGGTGAGGTTCGGTACCATAGGAAGTTTAGCCCAAGCACGTTGGACCTTTCACCATACTAGCGGATTGGGAAGTTGGCCACCGCTTGGATCTTCCCGAGGCTATGCGCGGAGTGCATAACGTGTTCCACGTGTCCATGTTGAGAAAGTACTTGCGAGACCCAGAAGTTCACATCGCCTAGAACCTTTGGTTATTGAGCGGATATGTCCTTTGAGTCCAAACCAGGCGGATTCTAGAAAGGTCGAAAAAGTGTTGAGAAACAAGACTTTGTCAGATGTCAAAGTGCTCGTCGCAGCAGACCGAGAGAGAGGCAACTTCGAGTTGGAGTCTCGCATGCGCGAGCAAGACCGGCGTTGTTCACGCCAAAAGCGTGTTTTGCTAGTTGGTTGTTTTGATTGCTTGTGTTTGCGTTAGAATTGGGTCAATTGCTTAAGGGGGTAGAATGTAATACCCCGAAAATTATTTAATTAATTGTTTAATTAATAGAGAGAGGGTCTTAAGTGAAAAGATTAAAAATTAAAAGAGTTTTGGGGGGTTTTCTGGAAAATTAAGACAACCTGGGCCTAGGTCTTGGCCCATGTGGGATTTTCTAGGCCCAAGAGGGGAAGGGAGGCCACCATTTAAAACCCCGGCAGCCCCCACCCCGCGCCTCCACCCTGCGCGCCCATCCAAGCAGCCCGCCGCCGCCGCGCGCTGCCGCGCCGTGGTGCCGCTGCTCTCCGGTGCCGCATCGCCGCCCTCCGCTGCGCCACGTCGTCGCCAGAGTTCCGCGCCACCGCTGCCCGCCGTCGCCTCGCTTCCCGGTGCGCCGCCGCCGACGCTCGCCGTTGTATCGCGTGAACCGGATGAAGGAGAGGAGGAGATCGCGGGCGTGTTCATCGTCGCTCGCCGCCGCCGCTCGCCGTCGTGTTCGCCGTTGTTCGCCGACGTGTTCGCCCTCGTGTCGTCAAGGGTAACTCCGTTGGTCCTCTAGATGAGTTTTTAATCAAGTTGGATTTCGTCAGTTTTCTGGACCGCCGTGACAGTTGGGGTAATCGGCTGTTCTGGGTTAGATCCGTCAAGATTCAGGTCTGGACCTCTTCTAGAAAATTGTAGAGGACTTAATTATCTTTCCAGGGAGTGCTAGAACGTGTTATTCCGAGTTGTGTAGCAAAAGTTATGAATTTTCTAGTGCTGCTGTTCTACAGATCGGAGTAGTTTTGGACAGATTTTAGTCGATCGGTTTGTGCGACGGGCAATCGGGCGAATCATAAATTCTTCATGTTAGGAAAGTTTTAGATAATTTTCTTAGCTTTCCATAAAGGTCAAGAAGTCCAGATTCCGAGTTTCTGAGCGAAAGTTATGCCTGTTTTAGTGCGCTGTCCAGAGAGTCCGACGTGAATTTAGATGCTTTAGAAAAAGGGTTTAGATCGGTTAGTAAATGGACGAATCAGAGAGTCTCCCTAACTAAGTTTTTGTAGATAATTTAATTATCTTTACAGAGAGTCCAAGAACGCTTAAGTTGGAGTTACGTACTGAAAGTTATGATTTTTGGAAGTCGGCTGTCTGTGGTTGGGCAGATTTGGCCGAGGGGAGTTGGGGATTTAATTGAGATAAATTGTTGGGTTATTTGGGGTTGCTGTTATTTTATATCTAGAAACCCGCTACTGTCATGTTGGTAATTATTAATTAAATATTCAGGAGGAGAGCGGATTCCGGGGGTTATGCCTTCTACGTGTTCTTCATTTTCTCGCGGTTGAGGCAAGTATATTTGTGATGTGAAAATCTGTGTGTTTTATGGATTTGTTGAATTGTTTGGATGATGATTGAATCATGACTGTTTAAATTGTGAGTATGAGTAAGTGATGAATTGAGAATGTTATTTATGTTCTGTTTACATTATGGCATTTATGAGATTGGTTGATGCGTAGTATGGTGAATGCTCGTTATCTTTTGATACATTCACATATATGCATCATATTGAGAATTGTTGAAGTCTTGATCATGCGGTGATCAAGATCGAGGTCCCCACACTTGCGGAGTGTGGGCATTGGTCCCTGCACCGAGGGTGCAGGCATGGGTGTGCATTGACGGATGCACACTCCATTACCGTAAAATGCGAAAGAGATGAGAAAGAGGAGCTTTTGATCATAATGCATAGCATGAAATTCATATGTAAAATGTTTAACTTGAGAGTTAATGTTCATGCTTGCATTTGTTACTGATTATACTTGCCGAGTCATTGGACTCACTCTCTTCGTTGTTTTATTGTTGTTGTTTGTTTATTTTAGGTACCTTCACGAGGTCAAGATGCATGGGAATAAAGAGGATTAGTATTGTTGCACTTGCATGAAATATTCACCATGGAGAAGATAGAGAACTCTAATTATTATTTGTTGATTAGTTCAAGTGGTATTTGATTATGACCTTCAGATTAAGATGTAATAATGGATTAGAACTTCTTCATATTGCTTCCGTGCTTTACTTAAGTTTTATAGATGTTTCTGCTTAGTAGCCAAATTACTTTGCTTGCGGTTATTCATACATTTTGATAATATTGTTAGAACTTCATTTTTATCAATAAACAAAGGAGGCTCTGTCGAAATTTTATAGAATGCCTTAGCATAGTTTTATTATGTTGTTAGTTTGGTAGCATTTCAGGTCATTGTTTGGTGGGTGTTACACTCATGGACTGCCATGGCCCGGCTACCGGCAATGAAAGGCGCAAACACGAGAGGAGAAGGCGGGAAGTTCACCGGTACCAGCGGCGGAGCTCCGGCGGGCGTGGAGGCGACCGACGGTGATAAGGGCGATGGAGACGGCTCGGGGTTACGGTGGGACGGCGCTCCGGCGGCAGCTTCGCTCAGCGAAGGGTTGGAGGATGTGCGCACGGCGACGAGGAAGGCGAAGGAGGCGGCAACGATGGCCGTGGTGATCTGGGACGCCGGCAATTGCTCACCGGAGCACGGCGTGGCGGCGAAGATGGAGAACACGGTGCGGGAAAAGGGGCTTCGACGTAGGAGAAGGCAAAAGCAGGGGAGCCGGGCTTGGGGAAGAGGCTTTATAGGCGGAGGGGAGGGAAAAACGGCGGCCGGTTACTCGCCGGATTAAAGCGATCGGAAACGGGCACAAAACAGCGGAAATAAAGAAGCTTAAAGGAGGGGAAACGGGCGAAAATGAACACGGGAGTGAAGAGGCTTCAAATGGCGGCATTTACCCGGTTTAAACGAGGAGTAACGGCGGCTTTTAAGAGCTCGGGCGGGCGTTAATGGTGGCCGACGTGAGGAGGAAGAAGGATGGGGAGAAGTAAGTGCTAACATGCAGGCCCCGCATATCAGCGAGTGAGAGAGAAGAGAGAGGGAGGGACGGACGGAAGGATGAGCGCCACGCGTCCGAAAACAAATTAAGGCCGTTGGATTCAATGTGATGGGGTAAGTGGATGTGGACAGCCCGGATTAGATCATGCGGTGGGGCAGATTCAATCTGGGAGCGCCATGTGTCGGATGGAGGGAATTTTGGATTTAAATTTTGTTTTTAATTTTCAAAAATACAAGGAGGCTTTAAAAATACTTAGAAAATAGCAAATAAGGTCTAAAAATTCTAGACAATTTTAGAGAAATTTCTGGAGATTTTTTAGACATAGGAAAAATATTTCCAACTTAATGTTGGTCTTTTAAGTTTTACGAAAATATGTTTTAACTTTAAAATTGATTTAAAATCCAGAAAAACACAGAAAAATCCAAATAGAATTCAAATACTTTAAAATAATAAATTTGAAATTAAATTTTTAAGAAAGCTAATTTTTGGGATGTTACAAATTAGAACAGTCTTACGTTGTCATGTCATCGCGAAGCGCTGTGGTGATCGATCGAGCGTTGTAAACTATCCTCATGCGTGATCTTCTTGGGGTGATCTGGTGAACGAACGGTGAGTCTGTTGTGCGACTGGGGTACGTACCACTCTAGATACTCGTTGTACATCCGGACGTCAAACGAACGCTGCTCCATGATGACATCTAGGTGCACACTGTCCGTCCATGCCGTCGTCCACTCATGCTGCATTGGCCACGTCTGTAGCATCCCGACCCACACTTAATTGCCTGTATTTTTGGAATCATCAATGTTACAGAACAAGACATATAAAGTGTAAACATTACTCGGATGGAGTTTGACTCACCGGTGTATAGTTTGCGGTAGAAACTTGCCGTCTGGAGGGGGCACGACCTGGTGAAAACCGAACTGACGCATTACACACTGCGGCGCATAAGCCTCCACCATGTACGAGAACACCAGATGGCGAGTCATCACCCAAAGTTGCATCCAACAAGCATTGCAAGGACAGCCCGTACGACGATACACGCTCCACGAAGTCTACAGTCCATGGACCCCAGATGATGTCACTGTCATGCAATGACTCGAACTCGTTGTGCCACTGCAAGTAGAACCTCGATGGTTTATCCTTGGCCCAGTGCAGATGGGCACCAGTCCACCAGAAGCCCATAGTGGGCCCGTGCATTAGGTCGACGAACTCGCCGAACGGGTGCACTGGTGTCACGATGGCTGGACACCCAATAGGGAAGTGCTCCCAACTCCGCAGCTGTAGGTGCACGTGGCAGACACACAGGTTGGGGTTATCAGCATTAATTACGACTAAATAATATTAATTAACTAGTACTACGGGAATAACGTTGAAAGCATGCGATAAAAAATTACCTATATTTTGGGATAAGCAATCAACACTAGCACGTCCTTAATGAGTTATGCACTGGCTTCTCAAAATAATTAGTTATGCACTATTAATTTTGAGGGTTAAGCAAAACAAATAGGGCAGACAATATATTAGTGCGAAATTAATAATGATAGTAAAATACAAAAAGTTAGTGATTACACGCATGTAACTACATACGAATAATTCATTAATTACCCACAATTTGATTACCCGTCCGAAAAAATTACAAGTAATTCATTACCTCGTCTATAGCACCTAATTATTTAGCACAAACTCATTACTTAACTCTAACTAATTACCACTACAGTAATTACGACTTCTTAATTACATATTACCATACGATAACAAATTACGGGTACCGTACATACAAAAAAATAGTAAAAACTATATTTAAATTACTACGACCTACTTACTTCATAATACAAACTACATTAATTTCAACTAACTAAATAATACTAATTAATTAGGACTACAGGAATAACGTCGAAAGTACGCGATACAAAATTACCTACTTTCGGGATAAGCAATTAGCACTTCGCGTCCTTAATGTGTTATACACTGGCTTATCAAAATAATGAGCTATGCACTCTTAATTTTGAGTGATGACCGCAAGAATGAACTTCTACAATGAGCGACTGAGATAAGCGATGACGAACTGCGAGAAATTCATATTTATAGTCGAGCGAAAAGGGAACCCGGTGCACTCACCACGTAAATTAAGAACTTTTTATGGATGAGCAACACTTCGGGTAAGGGGAACGACATGGTAACACTGACAAATGTGCAGACGAGGGAGCGGGCGAGGGGAAACGACACGGACATAACGACACTAGTGCGAACGAGGGAGAGCGCGAGGGGGAACGACATGGACAGAGTGACAATTGTGCGAAGGACGTAGCGGGAAGGAAAAGATAACAGCAACGAGCCGACATATGTGCGAAAGACAGAGGTCAGGCACTGCAAAAGATGCCTGAGCATCGTTAATTTCACGATTAAATTAACATGGGAAATTCAGAGTATATAAAATTCTCAAAAAAATTACACAATTACTATGACTATGTCGTGAGGCTTCACATAAAATTTTATTATTTTTAGAGCTCGTTTTTTATATGTAATATCTCTTACAAATATCAAAATCGTATGAATTTTTAAGCAACATTCACGGTAGATAAAATTAACAAAAAAGTACATAATTAAGTACATTATGTCGAGAGGCTACACATAAAATTTCGTAACTTTTTGAGCCTATTTACTATATTAAAAAATTCAAACAAATAATATACAAAAAATATGGCAGGTGGTTAAGCTGGCTTAATCACTTATCGTCTAGCCATGGGACAGTAGGCAGTGCTGGGGCTGAGGTGGGGCGGCAGGCCGCCTGTCGTCCAATGACGAGGCAGTAGGTAGCCTGTCGTCTGGTGGTGGAGTAGCAGGGGCCTACGCGTCAGCCCCCCGCGTTGATATCCGGCTACGGACGACAAAAATGATATTTTTTAATATGGCAAATATATAACTATTGTATAAATATCATTGTAAACAGTGCCAAATATACCAAAAAATTGAGAGGGCAGAAAGTATGGAAACATGCTCGCTCGCGATGGCCATGGTTTTTTTTTCGCCCATGTTTGTCACCCGCGGGTGTCCGACACCCATCGATCCTGGCGATGGATAGTGTATGGTTTTGACAACTTGGCAATGTATCTCTAGCGACAATGAAGTCAGCGGTGACCTCAAAGCAAGTTCGGGACAGCTCATGCTTAGGCTTTAATTTATGCTGCTATAGTAATTAGTTTTTAAATAATGTATTTTTTTAAGACAGGGTGTACAGATAGATTGTAATAGATATTATATCGAGATCAGCTCTATAGGCCAAAAGCACATACGACTATTTTTCTGTATGTACTGTCTCTTACGAACAACTAGAATTCAAAAACTATAAACATAAAATCATAAACCACAGCCAAAACACCTGCCCCTCGTCAGTGGCAGCAACCACTGCAGCGGCCGGCAATGTGCCCCACAACAAGAGCGGGAATGGCATCGCACTCTCGAGCCTAATTTGATGAGAGAAACGGCATGGAGTAGGGAGGAGAGGATGGCGGACGGCTCATGTGTCTACGGTGGCTCTGGCGGCGGCGGCTCGCCCTGCATGTTCCCATGTTTCTTGCCAACTTATGTTGTGGGCCGTGTGGCGATAATGACCATGGGTGGAAAATACATATGAATTACCTATATCATCTTATTACTGTATTTGATTCCTCCGATTAATAATTTCTCTCAAATTCGTTATTCCATCCGTCATTGCATGTTAGCCATACCTTTCCTTTGTGTGTGTCTTTGCGTGGGACGTGGAGATATTATGCAGCTCCTCTGGTACTTGAGCTCCACAACATGCCAGCTGGGCAGTTGAGCCCGTATGTTAGGTTGTTTCATGAGCAGACAGGCGAGGCTGGCACAGGAATTCCTCACGTTGAAATCATGCAAGAAATCCCATAAATTTTGTCAAATTCGAGAAGATTAGGGTTATCCATTGAACTCGCCGAGTCAGTGTCATCTCGAGCCTCGCCAACCCGAGGGTTATCTGAAGTCCAATTAGCCTCCTAAACTACAGAAACGGTTAGGCTACTTAACCAGTTAGCCCCATTGGCTGGTTTTAGAGGTGGCTTTGCCACTAATGGACTGTGGGCCTATTTTTTCCTCTAAAACTAACAGCTTTTGACTTTTACTACAGTACCTAATTTTCAAACGGAATATTTTCTCAAGACGGGGTTTACAAGTTAAACAATCTACACGTTAAAAACCCAATATCTGTACCAGCCAAAATCGTAAGTGAGTATCTGTCTCTCCGTAATCTGTACCGTAAACAGCCACAGCCGCACCCAAACATGTCTATGAATAGGTGAATATTTGCTAACGTGGTACTACAGTAAGCAATATACAAGCAGGGTGGGTCCACGTTGAACCTCTATGTACCCTTACCGTCATCCAGGGGCGGAGCTACACCCCGGGTAGGGTAGGCTTCAATCCGGGATGTGAAAAAATATCTAGTGTACAGTTCGGGTAAATTCGGTCCAGCCTGGATAACATTTTTATGGTCCAGTTCAGATAGCCTAGATCATTTCACCACGGAATCTGATGCGTAACTAAATTCTGGCTTCACCGCTGTCGTCATCTAAGATGATTCCAATCAATGACCGCCCGAGAAGTCACGTCCGCTATAGATAGTCGCCGGAGATGGAAGGGATTGTGTGTGTTGGATTGATCTCAGGCTAACTGCCTGAGATTTTTCAGGGAGACCAAGTCTCCAACGCGCACCCTGATCGGGGGTGTTACCAACAACCATTGGTTGCGGTCCCGGTCACCCAGCGCTAGATAAAAACGTGGGTTTTCGGCAGGGGCTGTGTGCACGTGTTGTCTAGCTCCCAGAGAACCCAAAAACAGGACCCGATCTATTTTGGGCGCTCGGGTGAACAAAGACCGACGACCTCGCCGCCGGCCATCTTCACCACCGCAGCCTTCTTCTTCTTCTTCACCGCCGCCGGCCATCTCGACTTCGTCTTCCTCGCCGGCCGACTACATCACTGACGTCAACGACCGCACAATTACTTCACCCCATGGCTTCCTCATCCGGATCGGGTACGTGGTTATACTTAGACCCTAAAGTTTAATTAGGTGTTCATGATTTTTGTTCTAGGGATTAGGACTTATGATGTTTAGACTTAGAAAATCAACAACAATGGTATCAGAGCACCTAGTTCTAGTCATGAACCCTAGAAACCCCGAACCGGATTTTATTTTTTCGGATCTTAGGTTTAAAGATTTTGCTTAGCAATTAGAAGGAGAGGATCTAACAGATTAACCCAAGAAAATCCCCAAAATTAGCCCACCTCAAACCCAAAGAAATATTCAGATCGGTGGCGGCACACACACAAAAAAAAATGGATCGCGGCGAGGAACCCTACCTCGGGGCCATGCTTGCCGCCCGGTGCCGTCCTCGGCCGCGGCGCCGGTCGTCACGCCGCCGCCTTAGCCCGCCGGGAAGCCGCCGTCCGCCCGCTCGGGAAGCCGCGCGCAGCAGCACGCCTCCGCCTCTTGCTCGGGCCGTGCGCCATCGGTCGCCGCAGCACCGCCGCCTCTCGCCGGTGTGTGCGCGCCGCACCTTGCTCGCCGTCGCGCCGCCGCCCGGTGCGCCATCGCTCGCCGTGGCGCGGCCGCCGCCCGCGCCTCGCCGGGGCGCCGCCGCTTGCGCGCGCCGCCACCGACGCTCCGTTTTTTCGCGTGAGGAGCGGCACAAGTGAGCTAGGGTTAGGTTTTTCGGTCTTTTAATTTCCGCCGGGCGTTTTTCGGTCGTCCGTTTTGATCCGGTGGCCATTGTTTCTCGGGCCGAAAAAACAAATGGGCTGGTGCATTTTCGGCCGCCCGATGCCGATCCGACGGCGCGCATGATATGGGAGTCATGGGCTGCGCGCGGAGATGGGCCGAGCGCGCGATGATTTGGGCCGGCTGCACCTTTCGGCCGGTGGGCTGCGCCGGTTTACCTTTTGGGGCCGAATTTGGCACAAATTTTATTTTAAGGCCGAATTTTAGCCCAAATTTTCTTATGGTGTCATTTTCAACAGATTATTATTATTATTTCAGTGCATTTTCTTTTGTTATACTTTTATGCACTATTATAATTTAAATTTTCAGTGCATTTATTTTTAGTTTTAGTATATTTTTATGCATTATTTTAATTAATTAAATGACTCAAATTATGATGTATCGTTACCATATTTTAATAAATAATCTCAAATTTAAATTGAACCAACGGGATATTTAAATTTGAGACTTTATGAATAATTTTAGCATTATGTATTCATATGGTTATATTCTGACCAACGTTGTTTATAATCGTATGTCGCCATAGTTTTTCAATTCTTTTTCATTTTCTGACCAACGGTGATATGAATTTGAACTGTAATTTTTGTGCATGTTATTAATCAGACCAACGTAGGGTTAATTACATGCAATATATATGTATATTTATGATGATTCTAATTTTACCCTGTATTTTTTAAATTCAGCACTTAATGCTTCGAACGTTGCTGCCACTATTGATAATATTGAGCAGCTCACGGGGAGCAATTTTACCTCGTGGAGAGAACGAATTTATGTTGTCCTTGGTGTTCTGGACCTTGATTATGCCTTAAGGGTAGACGCTCTCGTTCCCCCCTCCGAGGGTGAGGAAAATTTTGCTGCGAAAAAGAAGATTTATGATGACAATACTGAGAAATAGGAACGATCTAACCGCTTGTCACTTATGATTATGAAAACCTCAATTTCAGTCATGATTAGGGGAGCAATTCCCAATTCTGAAAAAGCTAAAGATTACATGGCTTCAATTGAGGAGAAATTCAAAGGTTCCACTAAAGTTTATGCCAGCACCTTAATTCAGAGGCTCTTAACCTCTAAATATGATGGGTCTGGCAGTATTAGAGAGCATATCATGATGATGACTGATATGGCAGAAAAACTCAAGGGCATGGACATGGCAATTTCTGATGGTTTTCTAGTTCATTTCATTATGACATCACTTCCTTCTGAGTACACTGCTTTTAAAATTAATTACAACACTCAGAAAGAGAAATGGAGCATGAGCGATTTGATCGCCATGTGTGTTCAGGAGGAAGAAAGGATAAGAACAGAAAAGAAGGATTTTGCTTTTAATGTTAGTGGCTCTCATAAAAGGAAGTTCCAAGGGGACTTCAAATCTAAGAAGAAGCTGTATTTTTCCCCCAACTCCGATAAATCGGGGCCTAAAGTGCACAATGCAATCAAGCCTCATGTTGCTTCATTGCGACATCTAAAGGGGGAATGCCATCAAGAACAGCTGTGGCATTTTCGTAAAGAGCTGCAGACTTTCTAAAATGGCTTGCCAAAAGGGGTAATGATACAATTACTTTTATTGACGAAACTCTTTATGCTGATTTCTCCCTTAATGCTTGGTGGATTGACTCTGTGCAACTGCACGTTACCAATTCTTACAGGATTCCTTACCGCGACAACACTAAGAAAGGGGGAGCGAAGTCTTAGAGTCGTGGATGGAAATGAAGCCAAGTGAAATCGATCGGATCTGTTTCATTAACTTTAGACAACGACTTCGCTTCGTTCGAATAATGTAGTTTATGTTCCTTCCATCGAAGGAATTTAATTTCGTTTCTTTATTAGACGATGAAGGTTTTTAATGTATTTTTGGAGACAATAAATGTATCCTTAAATATAATTCCAATAATGTTGGTCTTGCTTTTCGACAAGACAAGCTCTATATGCTTTCTCTTAATGAATCTTCTGTATTGAATGTGAATGATACTAAACGCAAAATTAATGATGAGACTTCTTCAAAACGTGGCATCGCTGTTTGGGCCACATTTCGAGGGGAGAATGGAACGTCTCATCAAAGAAGACATTCTCCACCCTTCGATTTCTCGACTCGCACCATCGCATTGATTGCATTAAAGGAAAATATGTAAAACAAATAAAGAAGGGAGCTACTCGCAGTACAGGACTTTTAGAATTAATACATACTAATATTTGCGGTCCTTTTCCTGTGACATCAGTGGATGGTTTTGATTCGTTCATTACATTCACTGATGATTTCTCCCGTTACGGCTATATTTTTCCCATTAAAGATCGATCTGAATCACTTGATAAATTTAAAATATTTAAGGCTGAAGTTGAAAATCAGCACAACCTAAAGATTAAAGTGGTCGATCGGATCGAGGGGAGAATATTATGGAAGACATGCCCTTACGGCAAATTCTCGCCCTTTGCTAAGTTCCTTCAGAAAATGGCATTGTTGCCCAAGATTCTATCTTGGGCGAATCTCGTGAGAATGGCGTAGCTGAAAGACGCAACCGTACACTTATGGACATGGTACGGAGCATGCTTAGCCATTCTAGTTTACATGTTGGCTTGTGGATGGAAGCACTAAAGACAGACAGACATATTCTTAATCGGGTTTCCAAAGAAATCAATACCTAAAACACCTTATGAATTATGGTGGGAGAAACCGAGTATGAAATATTTACGAGCGTGGGGTTGTCGTGCTAAAGCTAAGTTATTTAATCCACAGATTAAGAAATTAGACCCTAAGACAGTGAGTTGCCATTTTATTGGATACCCTGAAAGATCCAAAGGGTATCGATTTTATTGTCCTGATAGGATAACTAAGTTTGTAGAAACAAGACACGCTGTATTCTTAGAAAATAACGAGGACCTGGAGCCTAGGAAAATAGATCTTGAGGAAAAGCGGGTTTATGTTCCCGCACCGCTCATTCCAACGCTCATTCCAGAGATCTTTATTCCTGTGCCTCAGGAGGTCGCACCTCCAGTAGAAAATGCTGTTGTTGCACCGACTATTGAGGTATCTCAAATTCCTAATGTTACAACTAATGAAGAACCTCAACAGCCTCCTGAAATAATTAATGAACCTCTTAGAAGATCACAGCGGGAGAGAAGATCTGCCATTCCTAATGATTATGTTGTTTATATGAATGAGGATATTAATGATATAGGAAAGGTAGATGATCCCACCTCTTATAAAGAGGCGATAATGAGTGAATATTCTTCTAATTGTCTTGAAGCCATGGAGGATGAACTAAAGTCTATGAGCACTAATGATGTATGGGACTTAGTAGAAATTTGTGAGTCAAAACAAGAGGTCGTAAATGGGTCTACAAAACAAAACATGACTCTAAGGGAAATATCGAAAGGTTCAAAGCAAGACTTTTAGCAAAAGGCTTCTCACAAAGAGAAGGGATCAATTATAATGACACATTTTCTCCTGTCTCAACTAAAGATTCATTCAGAATAGTTATGGCACTTGTAGCTCATTATGATTTAGAGCTGCATCAGATGGATGTTAAGACGGCATTTCTTAATGGCGACTTGCAAGAAAATATTTACATGGCTCAACCGGAAGGTTTTGTCGTGGAAAGCAAGGAACACATGGGATGTCGGCTTAAGAAATCCATTTATGGCTTAAAACAAGCGTCGAGGCAGTGGTACCTCAAATTTGATAAGATCATAAGAAGTTTCGACTTCAAAGAAAATGAAGTTGATAACTGCATATATGTTAAGTACAAGGGGAGTAAATTCACCATTTTGGTACTTTACGTGGATGATATCTTATTGGCTAGCAGCGATAAGGACATGCTGTTTGAGACCAAAAGATTTCTTTCATCTAATTTTGATATGAAGGATCTCGGTGATGCCTCTTACGTTCTTGGTATTGAAATTCACCGAGATAGGTCCAAAGGAATTTTGGGTTTATCCCAAAAGGCATACGCTGATGAGCATCAAGAAATACAATATGCATAAATGCTCGCTCACCGCTCCTATTGTTAAGGCGATAAGTTTGGGACATTTCAATGTCCAAGGAACCAATATGAAGCTGATCAGATGAAGTCGGTTCCTTATGCTTCAGCTGTCGGAAGCATTATGTATGCTCAAGTTTGTACACGCCCTGATTTAGCTTTTGTAACCGGGATGCTTGGCAGATATCAGTCCAATCCAGGACCGGACCACTAAAAAGCCGTTAAGAAAGCTTTGCGTTATATGCAAGGCACTAAGCATTTCATGCTCACATATAAGTCTTCTGATAGCCTTGATGTCATTGGTTATTCAGATTCAGATTTTGCGGGATGTGTTGATACTAAGAAATCCATGTCAGGTTATATCTTCACACTCGCAGGAGGAGCTATCTCGTGGAAAAGCTCCAAACAAACCCTTACGGCATCTTCAACGATGCAAGCTGAGTTTGTGGCATGTTATGAGGCTACCGGGCAGTCAGTATGGCTTAAGAATTTTATCCCGGACTTAGAGTGGTAGACAAGATCTCTAAACCACTCACTTTATATCGCGATAATAAACCCACGCCTTTTATGCAAATAACAACAAGTCAAGTGGTGTTGCCAAACACATTGACATTAAGTATCATGTTGTGAAAGATAGAATCCAGGATCAAACCATAAGTATCAAGCATATTAGTACTAAGTTAATGCTTGCGGATCCGCTTACTAAAAGCTTACCACCCAGTATTTTTCGTGATCATGTTGCCGGCATTGGTTTACTGGAAAGCCTCTGATTCTGAATAAAAGGACCTAAAAATAAACCAACTCCCATTAAGAATAATGAATAATCATTCTAAAATGTAAATAGTACGCTATAGGTACTGAGGTTGTATGGTACTTTATTGACTATACAACACATTGCCTTGGTGTGCTGTTTTATCAAAGGATGGGCTTATGATGTTAGCCTTACGATCAAAGGGGAGAATGTTGGATTGATCTCAGCTAATCGCTCGAGATTTTCGTGGAGACCAAGTCTCCAACGCGCACCCTGATCGGGGGTGTTACCAACAACCATTGGTTGCGGTCCCGGTCACCCAGCGCTAGATAAAAACGTGGGTTTTCGGCAGGGGTTGTGTGCACGTGTTGTCTAGCTCCCAGAGAACCCAAAAACAGGACCCGATCTATTTTGGGCGCTCGGGTGAACGAAGACCGACGACCTCGCCGCCGGCCATCTTCACCACCGCAGCCTTCTTCTTCTTCTTCACCGCCGCCGGCCATCTCGACTTCGTCTTCCTCGCCGGCCGACTACATCACCGACGTCAACGACCGCACAACTACTTCACCCCATGGCTTCCTCATCCGGATCGGGTACGTGGTTATACTTAGACCCTAAAGTTTAATTAGGTGTTCATGATTTTTGTTCTAGGGATTAGGACTTATGATGTTTAGACTTAGAAAATCAACAACAGTGTGCTGTCGATGGGTTTTAGGTGGTGAACGTGCTATGGCAGCTGCGAGTTGCATCAGCTGATGGCATCAAGGGTGGCACCAGTGTAATCGTGGATCCATGATTTTGTGGTTGGGGTTGTGAACTTAACTGAGGAAAATTTTAAGCTAAACAATAGCAAAAATCAAATGGTTTGTGGTGGAGAGTAGGCTAAAATGGTTTAGGGTATAAATATGGAGTGCAATTAGTATATTCCGACTAAGTAATTAGTATTTTGAAGAACTATTTGGAGTGCAATGGCTGTACCCTATGTACCATGTTGGATCCGCCCCTGCACCGACGAGTGCGGTAGAAATTTTTTGTTTGATATATAATTTTCATAATTATGAAATTGCAAAATATCAGTCACATCATATATTGTTTGGAAAAATTAGTTGAGTAGTGCTTTTATGCTTTCTACTCTAGCGAGGGGCCTCATTGAGGAGCCATTTAGTGAGTTAGCAATGCGAAGTGACACTGTGCAGGTGGGAGGCAGATTGGCCAACAACACTCATCCGTTGGAGTCAAAGGCTCCTTACAAGTCTATAGTTTACGGGTTTTTTTAACAAACAAACGGAACGTCTTTTTTTTATATATTTTCAAAGTGATTTAGCAGCTAATCGGTATTTAATTTGTTCGCACAAACGCTTGCGTTAGAATCAAAAACCATCAGCTGTAGCTATAAAACATCAGCCACAGCCGAAAATAACCCCCCTAAAGCCCTATGGTTCATAGCACGGTAGTGAATGGGCGGAGAGATTGTGCAGGCCATGGTTGTCGTTGAAATCTCAAATATACGGAGAAAAAAAGCAAAACCAATCTAAAACTCTAATGTGAAATTTTAATCTAGGCTTTCTAACAAATTAGTCTACATGATCAATCTATGTCTACACAAACAATCCATGTTAATAGAAGCGGGATCTGTAAAGGAATTCGATAGCATATTGTGGTTTGTAAAGCACTCGATGCCAATAATGTGTGTTACGAAACATGCATATCCAAGTAGCCAATCAACACACAACTACAAGCACAGATTCAATCAACCATGAGAATAATAGAAGAACAATGAATACATGATGTGAGAGAAAAATATTGAATCCAATGCTTTATTAGATCTTATTTGGTGCAACCCTCTCTTACTGTATATTGAGATTATTTATAGACGCACACGCAACTGTAACTTACACTGTATGGTTATTTATAGGCCTATTCTTTTGAGTTTGTAGGTGACTTTTGGCTTCAGTTTCTCCACAAGCGAAAACAAACATGGCGGTTTTTTCAAACGACTTCCTAAGCCCGTCTGCATTTGCGCTGGCCACATCAGCATCTCTACTGCCCGCCACGATCTCTAAAAACATAGTTAAAAATTATCCATGGTAGCCCAAAAGAATACAACAATAGGCTAGGATGTTAGACCCCAGTAGGAGTGCAATTAGTACGAACCGGCAAACCTGTTCAGATAGGAAACACATTCTCTGCCTTGAAGGTATAAATCACGGTGCCTTTACTCATTTGAGCCGTTGGATCAAATATGCGTGAGATTTGCCCGTGCATTGTAGCAATCACTAATGCACCATACTGTAGCAATTTGATATTGCGTTTTATCTGGTGCGTTACTGCTTACATCCAACGGTTGGGACTGAGACAATGGCAAGCTACTTCAGCTATCTGCCATTGCACTTGCAACGGCAGAGGATGCCCTTCCATTCAGGTATGGAACTACGAATAGGTGCCTTCCCATTTCGTAATGAAAAAATTGATCATATACCCTCCATTTAGATGGAAATTGAGGATTTACCCTCCTGGCCCACGAGTCAGTGACTTATGATGACCCTACATGTCATTGAGATGTGGAGGGTAAATCCTCAATTTTCCAACTAAAGGGAGGGTATATGATCCAATCTCCCTTTCGTAATTGTAATATGCACACTCAGTGCTACAAATAGCACCAAGAAACTTTTTTTGAGAGGAACACCAGGAAACTTAATTGTTTCAAACTCCTTTTTTTTCGATGAAAACATGTTTCGAACTCGAAGCATGAACCAAACCTGCAATGCTAACGGTCTATAAAGAGTGTAATCAATAGCAACTTCGGTTTTTATTTCGTTTAAAATGGGTGGGAAGTTGTCTGGTCTTGACCCCATATTGTACGTTTTTAATCTGTTTCAACCCTAACAGTCAACAAGTACGAATAGGTGGCCAATGTACAATCTTTATAATTTGTGCATTGCAAATATCCGATCTGCATTAAACCCTAAACAAATCCAAGTACCAAATTCGATCTAAACGCATTTTATACGGATTAGAATTTGGTTGACTACTAGCAAACCTGCATTTGACAAACTCATAACCTAATCGTACCCATTCCTTGCAATATAAACATCCAGATCCAGTTCTACGTACATGATCAGCGTTCAATCGTTTATATCCCGAAATTGACTAGAATGGCAGTTACGTAGACGCACTGCCAAACTTCAGAGACAACTGATCAAGCGTTACGAACTCAAATCTTCTGACTACAAAAGAACATATCAACCAGCAAATCGCACAGCTATCCTTTCTCTGCCGTACTAATCTCACTTGCTATACTTTCGATTGGAAGGTTTACCCCTCTTGCTATTTTTCCCTCTCAGAAACGCAACTGTTGGACCAAGGGCACTGCTTCTTAGCGCTCTATATGACCAGGCTGACGTACTAGCATTTGGTGTCCAAGTTCCCCAACCATTTTCCTGAACTTCAGGCTTGTCGTTTGAGGCCTCATCATTTTCCTCCCAAACCTTATTCTGTGTTTTTTCTGCACAAAATGGTTGTTTCTAAATTACCACATAACCAAATATGTCAGGTACAGAAAGATGCTTACAAATCACTAGGTCGATACCTGGTGCAGCTTTTGGATCTGTAGTGTTATCTGGCACCAAGGGTCCTCCTGTCTGGCTGTGAATTTTACCTTTATTTTTGTCTAAGGTAACTGGTTTTCTGACCAATGATCCACCTTTCTTGCCTGTTTCTCTTAAGGGAGTACTAACAGACGTTTGTACTGACTCATTACCCTTCAGTAGTCTTACGTCAAGAAGTGAAGAGTACTCAATCTGCAGTAGATATAAAGAATGATGTGTACCAGGTTTGACTAACTGATAAGATTAAAAACAGAACACGAATGATTACCTCCAAGGAGCCATCTTCCTTGTAGTGCGACATGTCCACCAGCATGTCTGACTCATCCTCACCTTTCTTTTCATCAGCGATGATTGGATACTCCAGAACAGGTAAGAGAATGATTCTCATTGATATGGGATCATATATAAGAACTTTACCGACCTAAAACAACAGAGGAAAATGCATCACGGTTTGCCCAAATTCAACGTTGCCAATTTGTCAAATATTAACAATTCATTAGTCCTTCATGTTTGGCCTGGCATGTAAAAATTGGCCAATGAAATGACCCAGACAAGAAAGGCTTTATACGGCATTTCTATTGGAAATTATGTCATACACGGTATGAAGAAAGCTCTGGACACCATGAGGAAGACAACTCAACTAATCGATAGACAATCAGATCTCCCTCCTGTAAGACACAAAAAAAAGTTAAGCACATAAAAGAGAATTAAACTAGACAAAAAAATACAGCATATGAATGAACAACTGTTTGTAAAGCTTGTAATAAAAGCTTTCCAAGCTTGCTGAAGTGCATACTTTGTTATGAAACTATGCAAGGGCACAGCATAAAAGCCAGGATAAAAAAACCGGCGGTAACCGGTCGGTTACTGGCCCACACCGGTAAAAGAAATATCGGTCTAAAAAAGTTCTAAATTTAAATTTTGAATTTAAATTGATGAAAAGTAATTTCGGGTGATGACCGGGAGGAATATGGCCAAATTCAAATTTTGTTTGATGAAATTTGGCCAGTTTAAAACATGAAACAGTCGATAACCGGTACAGGAGGGGATTCGATATTTTTCCGTTTCCGGTTTTTGAATCCTCGTGTAAAAGGCAGTCGTGATGTGAATATATGATCTGATAGTTCGCTTTCTAAGGATATATAAGGATTGGATATGGAGTGGAATGTGGAAGATCATATCCACATCCACATTTATGACAAAAAGTCAATACGAATTTGGATAGACACTGCATCAGGTGTACATCTTACCCGAACAGACATGGATTTGAGCTAACTAATAGTTTTAATTGGTACATTTCTCTATCATGTTCATGACTAGATTACAGTATGTAATGTTTTGAGCGTAATTATCTATTAAGGAACAGTAGTTACACAAAATGTTGTTTCAATAGTACTCCCTCTAGTCACAGAAGTGTGATGTTTTGGGATACATGCAGTCAAACTTTCGAAACTGCCTCTCAATATCTCTATGAATATTTAGATTTGAGTATTTGACACATGAAAATTACGTGTAGATTTGTCTCAAAGTACTTCCGTATTGTGATAAGTTTATTACGTTTCACAAATATATTACAATAGAAAATGATGGTCAAAGTTATGTTTTGAGGACAATGTTGATGTCCAAAACATCACCCTTTTGAAGGTACAAATTTTATTCTCTTAAATAGAGAAATATCCATGCAGATCCGAAATCTAAGAATAGTTTCCACCCCTATTCTAACAAGAAAAAGGAATACCTTTGGAAGTCGTGTTAGGGGGTACAGGCTCTCAAAATCCAAAGGTTCACTGCTATACTTTCCTTCCTCAGCAACAGTCTTTTCACTCGCTGATCCATCATGACTGTTTTCACCAACCTTTTGATTAATGACCCCACCAAAATCATCTTCAGTAGTCTTACTATATACAACATGGTGGTTAACTTCAGTATTGCTTCCAGTTGTTCTCCCATGATAACTGATATCAGTGGTTTTATTGTTTGACTTGCTCATTCCCCACTTCTGACCCTTCTTTTTGCTCATTGTACCACTCCATTGGAAAGTTGCCTGGAACCACAAGCACAGTATCAATGGGAATGCAAGTTAAAGCAGTTATTAATTAATTTTAGTAATTTTCCTATTTCATATTTCCATGTGAAGAACTTGCCATGGTTATTTCGCTAATGCATAATTTAAACTTCCATCTAACTTCTTTAATTTTAGCAACGTGCTTTAAATATGTCTTTCGCATAGATGCTTTGGGTACCCCCACGATGTTTCCTGGATCCCACCCAGACCCAACCAGCCTCACAAACCCTCAAAAGCTATGCTCCCCTAAAATTTCTTCAGAGAGGCAAGAGCTAGAGGGCAATTTGTGGTACCAACTATTGTAGTTACAAGGTATATAGTAATTTTGACATTAAGCCCATAACAAAGAAATTTCTAGCATGTAACAATAAATCAGAAGTTAATCCAGCACAACTCGAAATTTAGGTCTTTCTATGTGCTAATGCATATTTGAGCAGAACAGCAAATCCAATTGAGGTGCAGGATAAAAAGGGAATTTATATAGTTTGTTACGGTCACGACTTCTTCTCCAAGTGATGCATTGGTCAGACACAAGCAGCAGAGTGGAGCACATCATGGAGCAAGCCTGGAAGGAGCTAAGTATGTCAACTATGCTTTGGGTTATACGTTGTGCTAGCTAGTGGGCCAATGGGGCCAAATCGAGATGGGTTTCGCTGGAGGTGTGCAAGAAGATATAAGCTCAAATGGTGACCAAGAGAAGGGGGTGAACAGAACAGATCAGCCTTTGGCTTCCTTCTTCCTCCAAACCACTCCCTCCGTTTCCCAGTTACTCTGCTGTTCTTGTCGTCTACCCCTAATTCCTTGCTAATCCCAGCCTAAACTCTATCCAATTCCTCCTCTATTGTATCCAAGTTACCCAAGTACTAGTGCTATTTTGTATCTGGAAGATCAGGACTGTGACAAATTGGCATCAGAGTGGGTTGCCCACCACCAGCTCGACGAAATGTCAAGCCACCAGGAGGCGCCCACCGGAGATGTTCTTCGCATCACGGTGAGCCACCTGCTCTGCCCTATGACCAAGGAGTTGCTTCACTTGGTCTTCAACCCTATGACGCTAAGGTGTACATACTCGAGAAGACAAATCGTGTCTAGGCACTCATCTTCTTCTGGTCGGTTTACGAAGCAGCACGAGCTCGAGAAGCCTTCCATGGCCGCTGCACCTACGACGACTACTTGGCTGGACATCCAACACTTGCTATTGTCTCCCACCGACAGCACCATGGTGATGCCTGCAAGGTTTTCGACAAAGGGTCTCGACCATAACGGTCGGGTGCTGACGACGGCGTCCACTCCAGCGGTGTCTACTCCCTTGCCAGCAGCCATCATGGCTGCAACGGCGCGAGACGCTGCCACCAGCAGCCTCGGCTCCACAACGCCCGCCAAGTGTTCAATGCTAGGATCGAGCCATGGCATCAACATGCCGATGGCCATGACTACTCCCGTGGCGTCATCACTCACGACCCCGACCACCTCGGTGGCCGCAACGACTTCCTTTGTCACCAGGGCTCGGGAAGCCGTGCGTGACGAGCTCAAGGAACCGACTTTCAAGGAAACATCTAGGAGTGGTGCGAGAAGATACTTGCCACACTGAACCGCCCGCTCGAGGGTAGGCGCGACGCCAACCTCGACATCCAGCATGTGCAACCAATGCCAACCTTTGCTTCCGCACTAGCGCTGTGTCGAAATGCGGTGGCCTCAGCGCTCACCCCCAAGGTCGCCATTCCGGCTTCGCCCACCGCGGACTCAGCCATTACCACCACCGCCGCAAATGAGGATTTAGTCTTGGAAATTGCTGCTACAAACACAAAATCCACCATCACCACGGAAACGTGCACTGGGTGTTCAACAGTGGGCCACAGCTCCAACGCTAGCGACGTCCACGTGGCGATCGCATCCCCGCTCAAGACGTGCGTGTCCAAGGTCGCCCCAGCGCCTGTGGAGCCCCCGCCGGTGTACACACCGAAGTAGTTCGTCGAAATCAAGCTTGACACCGTGGCGTCCACCAGGTGTTTGATGCCATGTCCTGACCATGACAACGAGGTGCTGACATCCATTGTCATCCAAGACGCGGCTCCAACTTCAACTCCGATCGCTGCCCACATCGACACCGACCAAAACATCATGGCCACAAGCCTCAATCCCGAGACACCCGCCAAGCGTTCGACTCCGGGCCTCGACATCTGCAAAGGCTACTTCCATGTCATAGCCGTGTCCCTGTTCTCAAAGGGCGCATCCATGGCTGTTCCCATGCTCGGGGAACCCGCAACAATCTTTGTCCCCAACCCCGCACCAACCATCATTGATGCTCTAGTGTGTGCCAACACCGGCGACCTCACTGCGCACTGGTTGTTTGGTGAAATGCAACCGCATGCCAATGTCGACTTCGAGGCTTCACCTTGGCAACCGCATGCCAATGTCGACTTCGAGGCTTCACCTTGGCAGAGCATCGGGCCAACACTTGTCGTTGCTCCAATTGAGTCTCATCTCGATCCCATGGCACCACCAGTCACAGCGGTGCTGGCTGTCGGCGACGTCGCCACCAAAACCGGTGGCGCCATCATCCTTGACTCCTCTGTCCTTGGTGCCGACCACCTATTCACCAACACCATCCATAATGGCATCAAGTTGGCCACTACTGCATCAAGGAGTTGGGCAGGTGGCCACTTGATTGATGGAAGTACATAAGGGGCAAGCATGCAATGATTTTTCTACCACATTGGCCAGCGCCTCGAGCAGGTAAAACTATGTTCTTGCTGGGAGTAAATTCATTGGCGGGGCAGGTTGAGTTGAATCCATGGCCTAATCCACGACTGAGTCAGAGAAGCGAAGGCGGGATGGTGAAGCTTCTACATCCATGGCAACCACTAATTCTCTTCCTTGCCGGAAGGGCAGTGTACAAGAGTGGTTGGTTCCCTATTTTTACTGGTGCTATGGAGCTACGGCAGCCGTGGCCACCACCAGCTCATGCAAGTTTCAGTGGTATGTTGATAGATGTGAAAATCCTGTCAAGAGATATTGTGACCTTGATAATTGGAGTGTTTGCGGAAACACCACCTGATCTAAGGGAAAGGAGTAGAGATGCAATAATGCTCCATCAACCATATGGCCACCTGATCAATTTCAACAATGTTGTTTGTGCACATGGCTTGTTGAGGCTGAACAGGGAAACAAGGTGCAGTTAAGAGAAATTCAGTCAAATGCAAGCACACAAGTTTATTCACTATATACCATTTCCAAACAATGGTAGCTGGTCACATACAGAAATTCGGAGCACAGTTACTGAAGGTGGTTTTGAGCTAAAGGAAATGTCAATGCTTCAGTTTTATGTGGTGGTGATGCCAATGGTTGTTGCACCATTACTTCTCCTTTGTTGGAAGCATAAGAATGAGATACAAGTATTGGTTAGGGACAGTAAGTGCATCAAGTTAGCTTGCTATAGTTTTGATGATGGCGAACGGGCCTCTAGCGTAATAGCTAAAGCGCTCTAGTAGCACCCCCCAGGTCCTGGGTTCGACTCACAGTGGGAGCGAATTTCAGGCTGGGGGAAAGAAATCCCCTCGCCTGCTACCACACTAAAGCACAGGTCTAAGGCCCGCCCAGGTCGTTGGTCGTTCTCACGCGGGCGATGGTGCCGCCGTGTAAGGGTGGAGCAGGGGTTCGGGGGTTTTCTCGATCTGCGTGAGAATATCATCTTCTTAAGCTAATGCCCGGAGGCCGTCTTACCCCCCGCAGGTCGAGTTTTTATAGTTTTGATATCTTGTGTTTGGTTGGGCTAAACATCAACTACAACACCAAGATGGCCCGGCTGATAACCATGCTCGATACTTGAGTGGCACGACATGGCCAGAAGTATCAGAGGCACACCATGTGGCTATCGGAATCATTGAAGAGCACACTCAAGCAAACAGGCTAGCTAGCACAACGGACCATCTCGGTTTGGCCCAATCGGCCCACTAGCTAGCACAACATACAACCCAAAGCATAGTTGAAATACTTAGCTCCTTCTAGGCTTGCTCCGTGTTGTGCTTCACTCTGCTGCTTGTGTCTGACCAATGCATCACTTGGAGTAGAAGTCGTGGCCGTGACATTTCCCTCCCCATGAGCAACGGCTTGCCCTCAAGCCAGTTTACAGGAGAACTTGTTGCAGCACTCACATCTTGTAATAGTGCTCCCTTAAAACCAAATTCTGTCCTGGATACAAGTTGCGGAAGAAGCAATGCAAATGACCAGGAAATTTGCACTGACCTATTAATTTGCATGTTCGTAAGCTCCCCAACGACCAAATCTTCCTAGCCATACATCGCCAATAAGTGAACTAGATGTTCAAGGGACAACCAGATCCCATGTCATTCTTGTTTCATACACAATTACTCTCTCCTGCAAGCTGTACTGAAATGGATTCCTTACCAAGCCCCCAGGTAGTCACTACCTTAACATTGTATTCCGCAACTTTCATAATATCCACCAGAATAACTAGTTTGTTTGCCTAATTGTGCTCTTCAATAACTCCGATAGTCACAGGGTGTGCCGCTAATACTGTGGCTGTGAATAAAAACCGGCGGTTATCGGCAGAATCACGATTACATCGAAATCCTTGGTTACAAATACACTTTCTAGGTTGGTTTAGGCCTTTTTTGTGCTAGATTACATATTGTATGAACTAAATATGCATAAATATTCAGTCCCAACATTTTGTGCTAGGTTTTCTCTGGTTTTTCCTGGTTTTTAGCGGTTTTCCCGATTTTTAGAACGGTTACTAGTTTTCAAACCGCCTAAATTCAAAATTTCATATGTGAATTTCATCCGGTCTTTTTCCGGGTTTTTCAGTACCCAGCTGGTTATCGTTAACGCCCGTCGGCCGTGTTTTGCACTGGTTCTGAGATTTCTATCCCTGCTCCTAGCCATTGTCACCCGTACCGCGGACATATCGTAGCGCCATTGCCGACCCCAATTGGCGGGCTGCTATGGAGGAGGAATACGCTGCCCTCTTGCAGAACCACACGTGGGAATTGGTCCCACGCCCACCACAAGCAAACATCATCTCCGGCAAATGGATTTTCAAACATAAGTTCCAAGCCGACGGCTCCCTAGAGCGCTACAAGGCGCGCTGGGTTCTTCGGGGTTTCACACAGCGGCCCGGTGTGGACTTCGACGAGACGTTCAGTCCGGTGATCAAACCGGAAACCGTTCGCACTGCTCTGTCCCTGGCTCTGTCTCACCATTGGCCACTTCATCAGCTCGACGTGAAGAATGCATTTTTGCATGGAACCTTGTCTGAGACGGTCTACTGCTCACAACCTTCTGGGTTCGAGGACTCCGCTCATACGGACTTTGTGTGTCGACTCAACAAGTCCCTTTACGGCCTCAAGCAAGCACCACGGGCCTGGTACAGTCGTTTTGCAGCCTATCTACTCACCCTCGGATTTGTTGACACTAAGACTGACACATCGCTCTTCGTCTACCATCGTGACTCTGAGACAGTCTATCTCTTACTCTACGTCGACGACATCATCCTCACCGCCTCGTCAACAGACTTACTTCGGCGCACCATTTCAGCCCTACAGCGAGAATTCTCTATGAAAGATCTTGGACCACTTCATCACTTTCTCGGGATGCATGTCCAGCAACACGACGATGGTCTTTTCCTTTCTCGTGGAAGACATGTTGGACATCCTCGCTCGGCCGGCATGGTCGAGTGCAAGCCGTGTTCCACTCCGGTCAACACCAAGCCAAAGATACCGCCATCACGGCCAAGACTCAGACAGACCCATCCGACTTTCGCAGCCTTTGGGTGTTTCACAAGACTCACATTCACCGTGCCGATATCTCCTACGTTGTCCAACAGGTCTGTCTTCATATGAACGAACCGAGGGAGCCTCACCTTACAGCTTTAAAGCGCATCCTCCGATACATCCGAGGAACTCTCAATTTTGGACTCATCCTTCGGCCATCTACTCAGTCCAATCTGGTTGTTTACTCGGATGTCGATCAAGCGAGTTGCTTGATACACGCAAATCCACATCAGGCTACGCAGTTTTTCTTGGAGACAACCTCATCTCTTGGTCTTCCAAACGCCAACCCACGGTGTCCCGCTCCAGTGCTGAAGCAGAATATCGCGTCGTGGCCAACGCGGTCGCCAAAGCTACATGGCTGCGTCAACTTCTACTCGAACTTCACTGCCCTCCTCAGTGCGCCACTTTGGTCTATTGTGATAACATCAGCAGCGTCTACATGTCCACCAATCCCGTCCAGCATCAACGCACCAAACACATTGAGATTGATCTTCACTTCGTTCATGAGCGGGTCGCCCTTGGAGATGTCCGTGTTCGCGACGTCCCACTACGTCGCAAAGTACGCCGATATTTTCACCAAAGGCCTACCATCTTTGGCCACCGAATCCGGCCCGCCTCAACGTCCGCTGTGCCGACGCCTCGACTGCGGGGGCGTGTTAGACCATATATACACGGCTGTCCCCCCCTTGGGCTACCTAGCTGTCCTCACGTAATTGGGTGTGTGAGTCTGAGTCCTGATAGACAAAGGGTAGCTGTGTTTGAGTCCTAATAGACAAGGATCCCCTTTAGGTGGTTGTATTCTATAAGCCATAACCCCAGGTCATCCTTGCCTATATATACTCATACACATGTGTAAACATAATCATCAATACATACCTTCTTACACCCATGAGCAACGGCTTGCCCTCAAGCCAGTTTACAGGAGAACTTGTTGCAGCACTCACATCTTGTAATAGTGCTCCCTTAAAACCAAATTCTGTCCTGGATACAAGTTGCGGAAGAAGCAATGCAAATGACCAGGAAATTTGCACTGACCTATTAATTTGCATGTTCGTAAGCTCCCCAACGACCAAATCTTCCTAGCCATACATCAGCAATAAGTGAACTAGATGTTCAAGCAGACAACCAGGATCCCATGTCATTCTTGTTTCATACACAATTACTCTCTCCTGCAAGCTGTACTGAAATGGATTCCTTACCAAGCCCCCAGGTAGTCACTACCTTAACATTGTATTCCGCAACTTTCATAATATCCACCAGAATAACTAGTTTGTTTGCCTAATTGTGCTCTTCAATAACTCCGATAGTCACAGGGTGTGCCGCTAATACTCGTGGCCAGGAATAAAAAACCGGCGGTTATCGGCCGGTAACCGCCAGTTACTAGAAATCCCGGTGGTTACAAATACACTTTCTAGGTTGGTTTAGGCCTTTTTTGTGCTAGATTACATATTGTATGAACTAAATATGCATAAATATTCAGTCCCAACATTTTGTGCTAGGTTTTCTCTGGTTTTTAGCGGTTTTCCCGATTTTTAGAACGGTTACTAGTTTTCAAACCGCCTAAATTCAAAATTTCATATATGAATTTCATCCGGTCTTTTTCCGGTTTTTCAAGACCCTACTGGTTATCGTTCACTTGGTCTACCGTGTTTTGCACTGGTTCTGAGATTTCTATCCCTGCTCCTAGCCATGTCGTGCCACTCAAGTATCGAGCATGGTTACCAACTAGGCCATCTTGGCATTGTATTTGATATTTAGCCCATCTAAACACAAGATCATCAAAACTATAGCAAGCTAACTTGATAAACTTACTGCTCCCAACCAATACTTGAATCTCATTCTGATGCTTCTAGCAAAGGAGAAGTAATGGTGCAATAATCAGTGGGGCACAAGCAGCAGAGTGAAGCACAGCATGGAGCAGTAGAGTGAAGCACATCATGAAGCAACAGAGTGAAGCGTAGCGCAGAGCAAGCCTAGAAAGAGCTAAGTATTTCAACTATGCTTTGGGTTATACATTGTGCTAGCTAGTGGGCCGATTGGGCCAAACCGAGATGGGTTTCGTTGGAGGCGTGCAAGAGGATATAAGCTCAAACAGTGGCCAAGAGAAGGGGGTGAACGAAGCAGATCGTCCTTTGCCTTCCTCCTTCCTCCAGCTCGCTCCCTCAATTTCCCGATCCCTCTACTGTTCTTACTGTCTGTTCGTAATTCCTTGCTAATCCCAGCCTAAATTATATCCAATTCCTCCTCTATTGTATCCAAGTTACCCAAGTACTAGTGCTGTTTTGTACCTAGAAGATCAGGACCATGACATAGTTATATATAGAGGTCACAAAATTTTAGCTGTTGCAGAAGAAATGCATCATGAAATGCCATTCCATGATAAAGAATGAAAAAGACAAGAGAAACAGCAATAAACCTGTATTTCCTTCGCTGGTGACTTATCTGGTTCTCCACCTAAACACACAAAGTATTTTGTATTAAGCTGATTTAAACAAAATAAATGAATATTCAAGTAGCAACTGAAGTTTGTACAATGACTATAACACAACAGTGCTGTTTCAATAAAAACTATTAGAAAAAGAAAATAATTCAGTAAAATATACAAGTCATGCACGGAAACTGGAACTGTGGTTCTACTTGTTCACACAGAAAAAAATATAGCTCCATAGTCACATACAATCATTTTCAACTAGTAAATTATTTGCCACTTTCCCTTATTTTTGCCCATCCATCTTAAGACAAGCAGAAGAGAAACAACAGGACAACATGGATAATCTCAAGCGTGTACTTGTTTATGCCTTCCCCATCATGCCAGCTCAGAGATGAGAGATCAAAACAGAAACAGACATAACCTACTTCCATCCAAAATACTCTCAAATTGCCCCTTGACTAACTATAAGCACATGGCACTACATAGAAAACCAAATTAGAACAACTCTTTTAGACTGACAAATTAGAAAACCAAGTTAGACTGACAGAACCTGCTGAGCTACGAGAGAGCTGCTGAAGTAGAGCTTGGAAAAGCTGCTGAACAGAGTCACTTTTTTGAGCAGAAACTGATGAGCTGGTCTGTCCTCCTGTGAAAGAAGGGCCTCCCCGCCCCCCTTTTGTCGCCATCCCCACGTGCCTTGTTCCGCTTTTTTCGCACCGCACAACTCTGGTAGTTATGCCCGAAGTTCTTACAGTAGTTGCACTGAACTCCAATTGGTGCAAGAACAGGAGCGGAGACAGGCACCTAGGGAGAGGCCGTAGTCGAAGCAGATATCAGTGTCGGAGAAGGGGCAACAAGCACAGTCGGAACAGACTGTGCTGCTAACCCTAGACGAAGCTCTTCAGCCCGAAGCGTTGAAATGGCCTCTGTAACGGTCGGCCGTATCATGATCCGCCTTCCGCACTTTGTGACACTCCTGACAAAGTGGAGAGGCCAGCTTATCTATCTGGCGCCAGAGACTTGCCAGGGTCCGAAAGATGTCGTCAACAGAAGAATCTCCTTGGCGAAGCGTCTCCAACTCACGTTGAAGTGAAAAGAACTGAGCATCACTGCTCTGCTGGTATCGCTCACGCAAGTACTCCCAGATCTGTCGAGTAGACCGTAGACTAACAATGTCTGGCTGAATGGAGTCATCGACGCTAACCACCAGGATGGCACGAACACAAGCCTCGTCAGCACACCAACGCTCGAAAGCATCAATGGCATACTGAAAAACCTCATCAACAGCAGCCTACGCCTCCTTGGCAACATCATTTGCTCCGTGAGGTGCGATGTAGACCGCTAGAAGGGCCAACCGGCGGTGGCGGAGAAGGGCGTGCACCGGTGACATGGCCCCAAAGGCGGAGACCATCAAGCGTGATCTCCATGAGAGAAGACCATAACATGTAGTTCGTTCCATGAAGCTTTGTTCCCGAGAATGGGATCGCAGCAGATGGAATGGAGGCCATCGGTAGATCGCGCTGGACGGCGCGGCGACCAAGGCAACGAAGTCTAACTGGCGGTGCTGGACGGTGCAGCGGTTAGATCAACGTAATAATTTGTCACGGCGAAGTCGGCGACCACGGCGAGTGAAGGGCACCTGGACGCCTAGGCGACGCCTAGGCGAGGGCACGGCGACGCCTAGGCGAAGGCCAGCGATGTGACTCTTGCCTCCCCATGACGCTCATTGCCTCCCGACTCCCACTCTCTCTCTGCTCTCCTGCCTCCCGGCTCCCGACCTCTCCGCCTCTCTCTCCCGACTCTCCCGACCTCTCCGCCTCTCCCCCCGCCGCTTCTCCGCCTCCTCCTCGGCGCCTTCTCCTCGCCTCCACCCACCGCCGCCCGCCCCCGCGTCGCCTCCCTCTCTCCTCGCCTCCCTCCCGACACCTCTCCCGCCGCCGCGCCCCGTCGCCTCCCTCCCCGGCGGCGTGAGGCGGCGCGGCGGGAGGAAGGAAGGCGGGGCGGGAGGAGGAGGCGGCGGCAGCGCGGCGAGAGAGAGAGGACACAGACCGCCAAGGCGAGGCGATCCTCCCGGCGTCTCCTCCCCGGCTACCGGCGCCAAGGCGTCGCCTGGCGACGTCGTGACATATAATATTTTTCTTTTTCTTTCTTTTTACAAAACTACAAACCGATCGGTTGGGCGAATGCTTGGCCATTGCGCACTCGCTCGGCGTCGGCGAGGCGGACGGCGGAGCGAGTGGCGATGAAGCGGCGATCGACAAAGCGACTCTACGGCCGGAGGCGGCACGGCGGCGATAGAGCGGATCGGCGGAGACGGCAGCGGCGACCGGTGGCGGCGACAGCGATGACATATCTAAGATCGGGGACGTCGATCAAGCGAGGAATCGTCGATCCGCGGTGGCTCGAGCGACAACGGATCGAAGTCGGTGGTGGCGGCTCGTCCGAGATGGCGGCGGCGGCAGAAGAAGATGGCGTGAGGTGGCCTAGGCGATCGCGGCGGCAGACGGGCGCCCAGCGGCGGTGGCGGCAAGAGGCTGAGGCGGGCTCAAGGTCAAGAAGACAGCAGCTAGGCAACGGTGGCACAGGGCGGTCGGCAACACGACAAGACGACCTACCAGCAATGGCAGACGGGAGAAAGTGGTCTGACGGCGGCGGCAAGACGGCGGAGGTGGCGGCGGCGGCAGACGGCAATGACGGCCGGCGGCATGTGGGCGTCGGCTGAGCGCCGACGGCGGCGGCGGCGGCGGCGGCGGCACTTTGGCGGCGTCGGAGCAGCGGAAGAACAGGTCAGAACTCTAGCTCTGATACCATGTTATGAATATTGTGTATATATTCATGAGGCCCAAAAGGCAATATATATATAGAGTACAAGGGGATGTACAGAGGAATATGTCATATACAGATAAGGAAACCAAGGCATGTAAGGAAACGAATAACAATCCTATTCTATCCCTAACAAATATAACATTTCCAACATAAATAATTTGTACCATTTTGAATGTCAATTGCACAAAATAACTACAACAATTCTAGGACAAAAGCATGAAAGTACTTTTCTGTAATAATTTCACTGAATTTTCAGTTTCAAATGTGACTTAAGACTTGAAAAAGTATATGAATTTCAATTTCGAAGGCAGGACACAAGCTGCGAAAACAAATCAATCAGAGCAGAAAACCTGAATAATATTTCTGAACAAGTGACTACATGTCAAATATATTCTGTTGATTTTTACAGAACATAAACATGTGCCCATGTGCACATATAGTCTGCTTGGACATGCATGATGGCATGTGTGCACACTGTAGTCAGGGGCACTCCAATTCATATAATATTTTTCTCAATAGGGACCATGAACAGATTTGCTATCTGTGATAAATCAAGCATTGCAATGCAGAAAATCATATTAACAGCAATTAGGTTCTTTATGGCCTGAGTGATACCTGCCGGCTCAAAGCGGATGTGACCAGGCCGAACCACAACTGGAACAATATCATCTGATGTATCAGATTCTTCCTCGTCTGCTTTATGGCTTGAAAAAGGCAAATGCGAGTTGTTTTGATTGCTTGATGAGCAAGGCAAGCCATCTTGTTTGCTTGACAATGGACAATCAACACTAGTTGGTGGTTCCTGGCAGTGCACATTCTACAAAATATACATTGTGAATAAAAATACTTTGTTAACACCATTTATGCCTAGTATAGACATCAGACAAGATAAGGTAACAACTTTGTTGGGGGTGAGAACTTGCAACTCATGCCAGCCATTGGAGTGGGGACCAATAGTGAGATACAGGCAGGTTTCCATCTATTAGCAGCCCCACATGGACTTTTAGAACACGCCCTCTTCTTTTCCTAAATTGCAGCCATTTCCCCACCAATTCTACCTTCTACACCACCAATTCTACCTTCTACACCACCAATTCTACCTCCTACACCAAGGTTATACCCCGTCAATACCCACATTAACATGATCCCACATGTGCGACACTCCTATAACCACTTCTTCGCGGCTGGCAAACCACCCTACCTAGTGTCTCCTTCACAAAAGCAGCGAAGGTGGACACCAGCGAGGAGGCACTTTCGGAGGAAACGGGCAATGGGGCAGTTTTCCTGCCACAGTGAGAAATACTTGCAAGGCGGTGACAAAAGGAGTACCTTGAATGTGGGATCGGGTTTGAATAGAAGAAATGTGGAACTGAGGCTTAGTTTTGTGGAAATTTGGAGAATAATCGTGTGTTGTCCCTCAGGACCCCCACACCCTTTATTCATAGTGCTTGCTAAGATAACAATTAGATACGGACTCCTAGACAATGAACCTCCTACAGTCCTACTAGGCTACAAACTCGGATTTTTCTTAGATTCTAATACTAACTCAACAACAGTTCTCATGGGAGGCTTGGAAAAAAGAGCAATTTAAGACAAGAACAGAGCTTGCTTCGAAAAATTCCATATGGGGTTGCGACTTGTGAGTTTTTCGAAACAGCTTGTATCTCCTGTTGCCCACCAATCCAGCAGCTCTTGCCAGTGGTTTACAAATCCACAACATGAACAGAGTTCCTACCTGACGCACCCTTGTATAGACATAAAGAACCCTATAAAAGCCAGAAAGGAAATATAAACATATCCATTAACACAATACCTCTTTCAATTGTTCTTTGGCTTTCTGCCTACGTTGTTGTTTGAGTCTCCTACGACGAGCACTTCGACTCTCTAGCTGACAAGACACAAGACAAAGCTGAGAAAGATACATGAACTAAAATGTACAAAAATCGTTACATCATAACTTCTGTTTCAAAATTTTACTATGATCGTTATCATATCAATATAAAGAGGAACTGAAGGAACATAATTCAGTCCGAGTCTGGAACTAAAGGTACATAATTCAGTCCGATGTTTTGTCTTATTAAAGCTGCAAGCATATATCAGATTTAAAAAAAGCAAATACAACTCCATCCAAACCTCCAGGAAGTTCAAGTGTCGATAACAGTAACATCTGGTTGTGCAATTGTCACTGCCACAAGAGGCTCACTGTCCAGTAATAAACCATTGACAAGGGAACTCAGCAATACACCAAACAGAGGATATGATTAATCAAGTATACTCCAGTGGCCAATTACTGGAGCATGTGGAAGGGTTTTGGAACTCAAAAGGATGCAGTTCAGCGTACAACCCATTGGCAAGGAACAACAGAAGCATCCAGATGGATACTAACTCAGATGAGAGGAGCTGGGCTCTGGTAGATCCAGGGACTATTGATGGGCATGCACGACTACTAACTTAGGGAGCGTTTGGCATTGTGCATTGTGGTTGCTTTCTTAAAAGCACCTTTATCATACTATCTTCGGATATATTGGCTAATTAGCAAGCTACTTTTAGATAAGTAACAGACAAATTCCACTAAATATGTTAAAATTCTATGTAACTAACTAGATTCCACAAAGCTAATTGCAAAACAGTCCAAATCTAAAGAAAAGTCCACCAACAGATACGTTGAAGTGAGTTTGGAATTGCGCCAGCTTTTAAAAGCACTTTATTGTACTATTTAGGATATAGTAAATAACTGAAGATCTTTTTTAGCCAAAGCAGATATTTCACTATAACTATCAGCAACACAGCACAGCAATGCCAAACTGGCCATTAATCACTTGTAGAGAAATAAGCATTATTGCTTTGGACTACAAAAGAAAGTACTCTTTTTTGTCTGCTCTTCCTTCTATATATTTACACCATAAACATAAGTACAATCAGCCAAAACAATGTAGGTAGATTATCTCCGAAAAAACAATAGAATCAGAAGAAAATTATGGTGCATTTGATTTTTTAAAAAAAAAACTAATCCATGCATCAGATAATATCAAAAACAAAAAACAAAACAAAAAAACAAAGATGTTCGCCATGGCAGTATCTTTTGCAATGAGATAAAATAGATCACATCTTTGGGCTTCACAACATACAATAGAATTACATCGCAAAGGCCAATTGCCAACTATAAGAAGAATCAAAGTTGATGCAACAATATTTTAACAAATACATGCATAGAGAGGAGCCTAGATACAAACATGCATAGAATGCAAACTGCAAGCACTTGATGTATCTAGAGAGAAGAATCTCAACTTAAGCAAACCTTTTTAGAATCACTTTGAGCATTACGGTCAGCCACCTCTGTGTCGCAGTTCAACTTGGTTTGGTTGCTCCTAAAAAAATTCTGCCATGAATTTTCTGCCGTGATGTAATAAAACGAACAAAGACTATTATATAATCTTCAATATCAAATTGATATGACATTTGCATGCAATGTTGCATTATATTTAGTAGCAGAGAAAGTGAAATAATACGACAAGCATGCAATCTAGGACATACCAGGTATTTGATGTTGATATTCTGTTGAGTTGCATATATACAAACAAATAGCGTAATTGTGGACTCGTGTTTGTTTACCAAGCTATTACCCCAATTTACAGTGGTACTTCCTACGTCACAAAATAAGTCATCGTGGAATCCATGTGGTCAAACTTTTGTAACTATGACAATACATATGAGTGAAAATATATAATTGAGGCTTTTGTTTGTGGACTTAGAATGGCTAAAAGTTAGATTGTCTCCACCTATGGTGGCTGCTTTGTCTAGCTGGATTGTTTAGGGGCTTTTCTTCTTTTCTTCTCCTACCTCTGTATTATTTCCGTATCAATTGATACATATTTCAGTAAGGCTATCCCCTAATGTTTCCTGTCGCAAAAAAAAAGTGTAAAAATATATAGATTGACGACATGGAAATAATGTCATTAGATTTGCCTTCAAAAAGACTTTCATAACATACAATTTTTACTATGTACTAGTATAGTTTGATAGAAAAAACATACTCAAAATCTTGCATTGTAGACTGAAAAGCCAAAAACATCATATATTTAGTCACAGAGGGAGTAGCGCTATCCCAGAATTGCTATACTTTTAGACATCTTATACTTCTTTTGTTACTTAAATGATTGTTTTATTCAAAATCATGGTACTCTTTTATAATAGTGCAAATGTTTAAAAGTTTATGTAATACCTTTGTACTATTTCTATAAACAAAATGGTAACAATCACACCGTACAATTCATAGTATGTTGAATAGTAAATTGAAATATAGAGAAGTACATGTCTTGTTTTTATGTTGAGTGTGAGAACGATATTGTGATTAATTAATATGTTCTCAAAGCAACAGAATTGATAGTCAATATAGCATCATATATAAGGCAATATCATGAGTTCATGACAGTGGTAACACTGAGATCAATATTGCATCAGATATAAGATAGCAACACAATGTATTACATAAATTGGATTTTTGTTAGAATCATGATCACATTAAGACTATCCTAATTTACAAATCTACAATAAGGTCCTCGCAAACAAATGTAGTCCGCAGAACTGGTAGACTACAAGAGTTAGACCCAAAACAGGGTTATTAAGGCGTCGCCTAAACGACGCTTAGGCGGTAAGGCGCTGAGGAGCTCCAAGGCGTCGCCGTCGCCTTGCCTGGAAGGTTTATGGAGTCCGCCTCACGGCCATGGCGTTGCTGAGGTGAAGAAAGGCGTCGGGACAGCCGAGGCGAACGCCCCAGAAGGCCAGAAACACAAGAAAACAAGGAGAACATAAAAAGATGGGATGAGAGGGGGCCAGCGGGGGAACCTGTCGCTTGAACGTCGCCTCCATCCCCGTGGTGGCACCATCCGAGCGGCGCGGCCAATGCCATCCGCTCCACCGTCCCCGCCCATTCCCCGCCTCTCCACTCCAAGTGTGCCCCATCCTCCTCTCGGCCTCACCTCCTCCCGGCCTTCCCTCCTCTCGACCTCCACCTCCTCCTTCTCCCCGCCCCCCCTCCCGGCCCACGGCTCCTCCTCCTCCTCCTCCTCCCTTCCTGCCGGCCCCCCTCCTCCTTCGCATCGATCCTCCCGTGGCGACCAGGGTCGCCGCCGGGGAGGATGCGAGGAGGAGGTGGAGGCTAGCGGGAGGGAGCCAAGAAGGGAGGGTCGCGGGAGGAGGAGGGAGGTGGAGCCATGGAGGGGAGGCCGGGTCGCCAGGAGGCAACCGAGGTCGCGTCGGAGCGAGCGAGGCTGCGAGAGAGTGAGTGCGCTCGCGTCGGTGCTCTGCTCGCTACTGCTTATTGCTCTGCTACGGTGCTGCTCGTTGGCTCGCTCTGCTGTTGTGCTCGGTTAACTGCCATCTAATGCTTCTCTCATTCTCTGTAACGCAGAAGCAGAAAAAATGGCAAGTACAAATGCAGTACAAGTATTGCATCCTCCTAGGCCGTGTATGATCCAAAGACCGATCCAAAACGGAAGGCAAAGTCTAATGATCCGGGATGGAAATATGGTTATTGGTCGAAAATTGGCAACCGAGATAAGCTAGTGTGTATCCTTTGTAACTATGACCCTTTGGTCATTGAGGAGCTTGATTGGGACAATGAATGGGTTGACTCATTGGTTGTACCACCTCAAGGTGGTCGTGAGTGTGACCTTACATGGGATGATGTTGATGAAGCCATTAGCGCATCACGCTCGCTTCGAGGTCACAATCTCCCAAGGCAAGCTAATAGGCATAGTCATGGTGAGACTATGACTTACCAAAGGTGTGCAAGATCTACAACAATGGTGGTTGAAGAAGATGGCTTAGATGAGCAAGAGCAACACTCGGATTCGGGCAATGAAGAAGAAGATGAGGAAGAAGAACCACATGATAATGCAGATGTGAGAGATTGTGACGAAGCTCCCAATGCTACCGAAGATGGTGGACAAAACATGAATTCTACTAGCAATCCCAATGAGTTCGACAATGGATATTGAGAGATGAGAGAGTTGGACTATCAACTATGCTACTTTTGTGTTGTGGACTACTATTATTCCATTAGACTACTCTAAGCTTGTGGACTTATCACCTATATTATTTGTGTAGACTTATGTCGCTTATGTCGTACTTGCTAATTTGTTATGTAGCTCATATTTAATCTCGGATTCACTTAATTGTTATTATGGACTTATGTTGCTCATTATTCATGTGGCTTGTTGCATGGGAGAATAGAAGAGAAGAGAGGAGAGATTGTCAACAAGGTATGTCATTCAATCCGTATTTACTCAATTAATTGAAATACAATTTGTATCTATTACATGTGTAACAATCTATATGTTTAAACTTGCAAGGGGACAAGGAGGATGTATGCTACATGGGAGAAAAACAATTGGAATGGGGAGATGGGTGCAACATGGGCTCAAGAATTGACAACAAGTCAACAAGGTACATATGTGCTGCTAAAATGCTCATTTTATTTACTGCCTCTTAGCACCTTAGGATGTGTAAGGCGTCGCCTCGCATCACGCCTTACTGCTCAAAAGGTATGAGGGGGTGGGTCGCCTCGCCTTACCGCCTTAATAACCTTGACCCAAAATATATTGCTGATATACTTGCTACGCTATAATGTAAACTAATTTACCGCCAATTACTAGTACTAGTTTTTTAGCTTGGATTGGTACTTTGTTGGCCATGGTCTGTGGTGGTACAAGAAAAAATTGTTTATCAGATTGGAGTGACATAAGAAAGCTATTTAGTATAGGAGGACTTCATATAGCACCTCTCAGTTTTTTGCTCTTCCTCCAAGGTGACAGTAGCTTCAGCTTGTATCGCCATCTTCTTTGCTTCAATCTCAATAGATGATGGCTTCAACATTTTGGAGCCACACCGATCCTTGTCTTGGTGAACACTATCCTCCTTGCTGCAATCGACGTGCTTTCCAGGGTTTGTCACCTTCAGTTTCTTTCTCCTGCATCAAAAAATAGATAACAGGATGAACAGAACAGAACATAGGAAGGTAGAAGTTAACATCATTGCAGATGGAAAAGCTAGCTGTTTTGGGATCCAACAGGAAATCAAAATGATATTCTGTCTAAATGGAGGATAAGATAAGCTATTTAGGTGTGCAAAGCCAGCTTTGAGGGTTTTAGAAAGTAGATAGCCTTTTTGTACAAAAGAAAAAAAATGTGATAATCACTAGTTGGCAAAAGGAAAATAAAAATACAAGAATAAAAGTGGAGGATACTTTGAGCTCTCAGGTACTCCTGCATCTCCATCTCGCCATTTCCTCTTAGAACTTATATCCTCATTTTGTAGATTGCGGTTAGCAGTTGCATTTTCTTCACACTGGTGATCACATTGTACCTCTTCTTCTTGGTGCTTACTATCGTCCTTTTGATACTCGATTGCAAGGATTTCATCATCTATTGGAAGCGGTCGCTTCTCTATTATCTCAGGATCTTGAATACAGTGTACATCATTATCTTGTACTAACTTCTTGCAAGCTTTCTGTTTAACCCTGCAATACAAAAAAAATGGGGCTTGTTGTAAATAACATCATTTTCACAAGAAGTTACCCATTATTTGTGGATAAAAACCATTATTTGTTATTTAAAGGAAATTGGTTTAGTTATATCAGGATACACATCCAAAATATCATTTAACTGCCATGCAGATGTCCCATATATTCCCAATTCTCTTATTCGTGGGCATCAGAGATTGACTAGATATGATACTTGGTCGGGTTTTTATTGTTTTAGAAAAAATGGCAGAGAGATACATGACAATGGAACATAGCACCCTGCAAATTTCACGTGGGTATTCTGTATTTCGTGGGCATCAGAGATTGACTAGATATGATACTCGGCCGGGTTTTTATTGTTTTAGAAAAAATGACAGAGATAGATGACAATGAAACATAGCACCCCGTGAATTTCACATGGGTATTCTGCATAGCCACAAGCCCAGAACCCAACGTTTCCTCTCAGTCAGCATAACAAATGAAACCCAAAGATCCAGACGCCACAATGGCACATGAGCACATGCGTGCACACCACGTTCCATGTACCACAGTAAATGCAAAGAACAATTCAATTCACAAACAGCTACCTTATGATATCCTTGTCCCTGAAGATGCAAGTCGACTCGAATGGTGGCAAGGCAAATCCATCCATCTGCACAAAGAGACCATCCATCCATCTGTCATTAACACACAAAGCGCAGCTTCTATGTGCAGATAGGATCAATAAAAAAGAAAATTTCCACCAAACATCCAAGACTAGCCAGAAAGCCTGAGGCATCGGTGTAAGACTATCCAGAAATCCTCAGGCATTGGTGTGTGAAGTCATCCCCACTAATCAAGCAACCACATTTGGGGGTTCCGATCAAAACCCAGCACACAAAGGGGGAAGAAGGAATGGGAAGGAAGAGAAGGGGGGAATCAGTGCGGAAGGTGAGGGTAGTGGGTCCGACCGAGAGAACGACGCCGCGGGGACAGGAACGGAGGAGGCGGAAGCGGGCGGCCACGTGGGCGGCGAGGTCGGCGACGGTGGCGAGCTCCGGGCGGAGGAGGAGCCAGCAGCGACGGAGGCCATCCTCCCGCTGCGCTCGCCGGAGGAGGCAGCGGTTGTCGAAAACCAGCCGAAGCCTCACCGGCGCCGGCGGCGTGGCCATTGGTGGTGTGGGAGGAGGGTTTTGGTTTTTTCCTCTCTCCTTTTCCCCCTTTTTTGAGGGTTTCGCTGGTGGCAGTGGCACCCGTGGCACAGCGTTGCGCAGGTCGCAGCGGGTCGCTGAGGGCGTAAACCCGGACAGCTGCGAACTTTTTCCCGATGAAACGGCAGATCTTTTGGGCGGACCAGTGCCGCGGCCCATGATTTATTTTCTTGTTCTAGCATAAATATTTATTTAAATAAATAAAATACCGATAAATTATTTTAAAAACAATGTCTTAATAAGTCATTTTGAAGAAGCGATATAGAAGTCATCTTATTTATTTATTTAAAAAAATTATTTGAGAAAAGTCAAAAGCTATATGTGAGTTCTTTAGGGCTTATGGCTTGATTTTTTATAATAACTAGCTTTCAAACAAAACGTCTTTTCAAGATAAAATCTACAATTTGATTGTACTAGACACTATTTTGACTTTATCTATATCGATCAAAATTACACGTAAGTATCTCTCTTCGTACTCTCTCCTGCAAACAGTCAGAATTCAAAAAACTAAACCAAAACACATAAACCAAAGCCCAAAACAACCCATATAGCTGAAAAGGGGCTAGTTGATTAACAAACATAATTAATACTATTGTAAAGAAAATTTGAAGACCCATTTAACCAAGTACACAATGAAGCCCCTCCGACACTTGTCTTGTGCAAAGATGTCCGTTGTATTAGCCTCCTAGTAAGAAAATGGCCTTGTTTTTTGTCTTTTTGGCTTCAGCTTCTCCGGAATCCAGAACAAATGGGACGGCTTTTTCAAGCGGCTTCTCGAAACGGCTTTTCAAGTCTAAAATCATATGTGTCGTCTACATCGGCGTCCATCTGCTGCGTCTCGAAAAGCGCAGATAAAAACCATTAGTCGCAGCTAAATACCATCAGGTGTAGCCTAAGGCTCTATTTGTTTATGCTTTCCTTCTAGCTCAAAAGCTAAAAAGTCAATGCCTAAATAAAGGATGACTTTTTAACTAGACTTTTGAAAAAACCTAAGTCAGCATATAACTATAAGCCAAAGTTAGTTTAGATATGCTTTTTTAGGCTTCTGTAGGTGGAAATAACCCTTTGCCATTGAAGTTGGTCGTAATTATCCGCCTATACCACAATATATAACCCTCCAACTGAGCCCCTTTGAACCACAATCCTCCCCTCCCCAAATCGATCTGCGACTTGTAACCGCCGCTCCCAACCACCTGCTCACCTACGACCTGGTCACAGTCGCCAACCGAACGCTCGCCTACGACCTCCGGTGGCCCATGCAAGACCTCCTCGACCCCACCATGCTCCTGCGCCAACCCTGCCTATCATACCATAATCTCTTGCAGCGGCGCCCTTATATGCGAACTCTCCTTCCATGACGAGGCACAAGACCTAAAAATGTCTTCTGGTGTCTGGATAGTACGCTCCAACTGTCTATCTGTTTGAGGATGAAAAGCAGTGCTAAGACGAAGGTGGTGCCCAAAGCACTCTACAAGCTCTCTCAAAATTTGGAGACAAACTTTGCATCTCGATCTGAAACAATGGTCTTAGGCGCGTCAGGTAATCGTACTATCTCCTGCACATAAATAAGAGATGAACTACTCATCGTATTCATCGTGCAGATGGGAATAAAGTACGTAAACTTGCTGAATTGGTCCAACACTACCCAAATAGCATTCTTTCCTAATTGCGTTCGAGGTAAATCAACAATAAAGTTCATGGATATACCATCTCACTACCACATTGGAACCTCCAAAGGCTGCAACAACCTTGTGGGATGCTTATATTCTGCCTTGACTTACTAACAAACTCCACACGAAGTCACATAATGAGCTACGTCCACTCTCATTCTTTCCACCAGAAACTCTTCTTCAAATCACGATACATCTTGGTCTCACTAGGATGCACAATATATAGTGTACGATTAGCTTCTTTTAAGATGTCAGCCTTAACTTGAGCCTTCTATGACACACAAAGGCGATCTTTAAACCGCAATACGTCAAACTCATCAATGCTGAAATCTTCTCTCTTACCCTCATCCAGACGCTTCCTAACTTGCTGGAGCATCCGGTCATACTGTTGTGCTTTTCGCACCCGCCTGGAATGGTAGACTCAAGAAACAAGCAAGTATCAGCCTGTACAGTGCACGTAAAACAATACGATATTTCCTTGCACTCAAATTCAGCAACATTGCACGTAAAACAATACGATATTTCCATGCACTCAAGTATATCTTCACCTTACGACTAAGAGCATCAGTCGCTGCATTTGCCTTGCCTGGATGGTACTAGATGATGAGATCATATTCCTCGATAAATTCTAGCCATCTTCTCTACCCCAGGTTCATATCTTTCTATGTGAAGATATACTTAAGACTATTGTAATCAGTGAAAATATCATAAGTATCGCCATATAGATAATGACTCCAAATCTTTAGAGTAAAGAACACTGCAGCGAGCTCTAAATCATGAGTATGGTAATTCTGCTCATATTTCTTCAACTACCTCGACGCATAAGCGATCGCTTTACCATCTTGCATGAGCACACAACCAAGCCCAACTTAGGATGCATCAGAATAGACTGTGAAAGCGCTTCCTTGGCTCAAGGAGGGTGAGAACAAGAGCAGTCACTAACATCTCTTTTAAAGTACAAAAACAACGCTCGTAATGCATTTGTGTGTTAACTGAAACGTCGACTTGGCAATTATAGAGAAAACTTCCATAAAACGCCGATAATATCCTAGTAAACCCAGAAAACTTCTCACTTCCTTAACATTTGATGGCCTCTTCCAGTCCACTAATAAAGAGATCTTGTTAAGATCAACAAAAATGCTTTACTGATTGATCACATGACCCAGGAAGCCTATTTCTGAGATCCAAAACATGCATTTCTTCAGCTTGACATAAAACTAATTCTTCCTCAATGTATCAAGCATAAGCCTCAGATGCTGCCCGTGCTCCTCCTCAGACTTGGAATAAATTAGAATATCATGAATGAACACCATCATGAAGACATCAAGACACTAATTCAGCATATTGTTCATTGTCTCTACAAGAATAACATAGACATTCGTTACTTCAAAAAACATAACTTTATACTCTTAATGCCTATACCTGGCGGAGAAAGTCGTCTTTTCAATATCCTACTCTCGCACACAGATTTAATTGTATCCAGATTGTAGGCCAATATTAGAGAACACCTTGGCTCCCTTTAATTTATCAAATAAATCCTCAATATGGGGCAAATGATACTTATTATTCATAGTCACCTTGTTGAGACCGTGATAATCAACACACATGCGTCAATTCCCATCCTTCTTCCTTGTGAATAGGACACGCACTCTCTAAGGTGACACACTGTAACATCCTGAAAAGTTAAATTCTGGATTATAAAATTTTCTTGCATTAATTGCTGTTATTTTGATTTAAGATTGATTCTCTTTAAAACATTTCTTAATTAAAGAATTGAGAATTCCAATAGGCAAAAGGAATAAAATAAAAGAACATAAAATATTAAAAAGGAGAATCTGAAAAGATGATCCAGTGCCAAAAAGAATATAGTTGATCCTAAATAATGGATTATATATAGGGTTAAATCTTTACAAAAGGAATGGGAGAGAAATAAAATAGAAAAGTATATATGTAAATATAAATGTTTATATATGAAAAATGGAAATAATCAAAAGGGGTTTAAAATGAATAAATATGTGTAGGTGAGCTCCCCTTAAAAGTTGGGATTTAGAAATATATATATATATATACATATTTACAAACATGTGAAAGAAATGAATGAAATTAAATAAAAGAAATAGAAAAGAAAAAAATTAAAAATATATAAGAAATTGGGGTCAGCCGACCGCCCACCAATGACCCAACCCCGCTCCCGACCAGTGACCCTCCTCCCGACCCTCGTTCTTCTTCCTCCCCGCACCTCCTCCTCGCGCTCCTCCTTGGGCGCGCCCCCGCCTCACGCCGCGCTCCAGCCCAGCCCGGCCCGCCAGGCGTTCGGACCGTGGTCCCGCCCGGACCCGACCGCCGCCGCCACTGTCCGAGCACGCCACCCCTTGTCCGAAGCGCGCCAGCCCTGCCGCCGCCTCTTTTTCTCCCCTGCTGCTGCCGCTCGGTCCAGCCTCGCTTTGCCGTGCGAGAGCCTCGAGCCACAAGTGCTCGAGCACCCCCGGAGGACCACGCCTACCACCCCTCCGCTCGCCGACGTGACCATTCGGGCCGGCGCCGATGCCTATCCTGCTCGCGCCTATAAGACCCCCTAGGCGCCAACATCCTTCCCACAGCCTCCACAATGCCAACCGAGATCCCACTTCCCCACCGGGCTCCCCGGCAAACCCCGCTGCTAGGGTCCAATTCCTCGCACCCTAGCCACCCCCTGCACGTTGTGAAGTCATCCACAGTCACCCCAGAACCTCCCGAGGCCCGTACCTCGCCGGCAGACCAAGCCCCTCCCGCCATCGCCACCAAGACGTCGCCGGCCACCCTCCGGTGCCCCACGGTCTCCGCCGCCGTCGTCATCAGCTTCACCTTGGAGCCGTGAACGTGCTTCAGCCGTCACCCACCCCTCTCGGCCACCCCTCGCCGCCGGCTTATCGCCACCTTCGGCCTCGGCCACCTTGCCCACCCCCCGTCGCATACCTTAAGAGGTAACAGTGGCAAGGGTAGGCAACGCCCCGCCCACTTGGTTACTGCAACGCATTCTCTTCCCCGGCTCCCGTGGCGTTCGAGCCCCGGCGGCATGCTGGTTGAGCCATTTTTTTTCCTCACAGACCGGGTGGGCCCCACCCGTCAGCCGCAGCCGGACCCTGTGGTGGCGACATGCGGGTCCCACTTGTCACGGGCTGCAGCAAGACTGCCACCGCCAGAGGACCCCACCGGCGATGGCGGTAAGGATCGAGCCACGACATGCGGGCCCCACATGTCGTGACGCAGTGGAAAATGAAAAAGAAAATGAAAAATGAAATAAAAACCTATGGGACCCACTGTCAGATTTTAGTTATTTTAGGAATTTAATTGAACTGAGAACTTTAAACATTCATAACTTCTTCATTTTAACTCCAAATTTAGTGAGACAAATTTCTAAATTCGTCTAAATTCAAGATCTATCCAATGGAACTGAAATCATAATTTTTAGAGTTCATTTGAATTTCTGGTGTTATTTGGATTGATTTGTTGCTTTTTCTTTTATGCAAATTTGTCGCGAACGATTAAATTAGCGTACGAGGCACAAGAAGAAGAAGCAGAAGCAGCAGCAGACCCAGCTCTCAACCCCCAGAACTTTGTGACCAAGGCGAGTTACCACTTTGACCATATTGAACCCAGATTTATGCAAATTATTTCCTTTTAAATTATCCATGTGCATGTTTTATTTCATGTGTTATATCATGTTCAGATTTTCAGAATGTAGTTATACACCCAATAATATGCTTGCTAGTATTACCCGTTGAGATATTTTGATATATGTGAACCTTGTCGCCGTAGTAAAACTAGTATAAAATAGATTTCCCCAAATAGAGTATAATGTAGCGAGTTGCTTAGTCATGCTAGTTAAACGGGACACTTAGTCGTCCCAAAACTCTCACATGCAATATGAAAATCGATTTGGGCGGTCATGGTGGGAATGACTGATGAAAAGTTTGGAACTATTATTTTATGTCCCAAAAATCTCCAAACTTGCTTAGTATCTGGGTGGATGAATTGGGGTGGAATGTGGTGCGGTGGGAGCACAAAATTATGGAATGTGGTAGAACCACCCGGATAGCTCTAAGGATGAATCTTGTCATGTTAGCCGTGTACAACAAGACAACCACATGTCGTGAAATACAACTTGGCTAAGTAGCGGTATCGAAACTCCCGACTCATCTCACCGGTAGTGGATAGGCGTGGTTATGCAAGGCGCGAGGAGGCCTAAAGGGACACCGAAGCGGAGGGTGGCGTTCACCGGTCGTACTAGCATTGGGGAGTGGAGCCCGCATAATGCTAGTAGCCGTGGTGAACATCCCGTAACGTATGGGACCCACCGCAAGTGGGAGCGACCCATAGGGTGAGATGACTAGTGGAACTAGATATTCTGAACAGTCATGTGATAATCTGTTTGACCACCTGACCAAGGAATCAGGTGGGGCAATAGGTGGATTATCGCTTGTGGTGAAAGTGTACACACTCTGCAGAGTCAAAACTATTCGAATAGCCGTGCCCACGGTCATGGGCAGACATGGGATACTTAACTAGATATAGTTCTGTTTCAAAAATGGTTTGTGAAAGGGATTGGGAGAATAGAGGGCGATGGACTGCCCCAGTTTGGAATTGGCACGGGTTTTGTCCCGTGGTAAGTTAAGTGTCTATAACATCGAAGATGCAATATGATGCGAGATGCCATGTAATGGTGGATGGAATCAGATCGCTATTACAAAGGCGTACTTCACCTTACTTTTATTAAAAAGCTGATAGATCATAGGGATTTTAATTATGTTATTCACATGCAATTTTTGGCAAACAACCAAACCCCAGCCTTCCCTTGATCTCGCCTAGCATATAAATTACTGCATTTTGTGTGGTAACTTGCTGAGCACGGTGGATAGTGTGCTCACACTCGCAATATCAAAACAGAGACAGGAACGAGGGTCATTATGATCACGAAGATGTCCCAGTCAAGTAGGAAGGAAACAACGACGAGAATTAGGGCGTCGCTTGCGTTTCTGGTCCCAGACAAGTTAGACTCTAGGCTGTGTGTGCACGTATATCAGCTAAGTATGGGTGATATACAATGCACACATATTTCCCCAGTCGCTTGCCTGTGGCGTTGGCTTACTTTTGTTCCGCTGTGATACTTTGATGACTGATAACATTTGGCCTTAGGGCCCCTTTTGTAAATTATTGCCCGACGTGGCGTATTTCCAACTTTGGATTGTAATATTTGACGTATGCGATGTATGTATGATTCAGCAATGTACTGTGTGCACTAACTACTGATCCAGGGATTAGTGCAATAATCACAGAGGATTTCGAATTGAAAAATCCGGGTCCGACACACACTGTGCTGGATCATCCCCTTTGACATAAATCATCCAATTGCTTATTCAATTTATCCTAGAATGGTCGAGCCAAACGGTGTAGAGACAAAGAAATAGTATTAGTATCAAGAACAAGATCAATCCAGAATTCCACATTCCGCTCTAGAAGCATCCTCGAAAGCTCTGAAGGGAACACATCATGATAGTCACTCACTACTGGGATCTCCTGATGTGAAACAAAGAACTCGGTTTTGTGGCAAGAGAGCAAAACAACCCAATCCTTGACGCCCGTTGGCCAGGAAACAGACTGGCAAACACAAAGAGAGAATTCGGTGGTGCACTCCCCTGAAAGGACATGTCTCTACACGGAGCTTGCAAGGTAACAGTCTTCCAGAAGTAACAAATGTTTGCATGACAATTGAACAACTAGTCCATGCCGAGTATAACATCAAAATATGCTAGCTGAATGACCATCAAGTTGGTAGTGAAATCTGCATCATTAATGGTAACAGTACAGCTAGGACAAACTATGGAACTAGCAATGAGACTCCCTAGAGAACTGACGAGAACTAACTGATAAATTCATTGCTTATCCAAGTTCGCTCTTCTAGCAAACTCTAGTGACATAAACAAGTAGGTAGCTCCAAAATAAAAAAGAACAAAGGCCTCATGAGAATCCATAAGTAGCATACTTGTCACCACATCAAGATAGCCCACAGTCTCAAGGGCAACCATGGCATAGAGTCCAGGTGCCGCTGGGGCAGCTGAGCCTCGACACTTGGTGGTGGAAGTGCAAGGGTTGTCGGAGGTGCAACGATATGAAGTGGAGTAGACGGTGCAGGGTACCAATAGTACTTGACAGGAGGGCATCCAAATTGGATGACGTTATGCCACTAGAGTGGCCACTAGCATCTGAACAGAACCCCGAGAAGATGCTGCTAAAGACACCACATGTAGCCATGTACTGCCTCCCACTTGATGATGCAAGTAGGGTTCTGGTGGCACACCACCACCTTGTTGCTTTCTTGGCCACAAAGATGACAGCTCCCCGACCAGGAGAACTCTGAAGCATGGTGTCTATCACTGCACTTGAAGCACATCAGGCTCTACCTCGGAATAGGGCACATCGCCTGAGAATCTAAAGGTGGATGTGGTGTCGAAGAAAGCAGGCATTCTCGGTTGAAAAGGCTTGGATGATGACGGAGGACCCTAGCCACATAGAACCTTTTGGGAAGGGTTCACTGAGAAGACCCCTCCAGCCACCAAAGCTCCTCTTCTGGCCACCACCAGAACCCCTAGAAGGAACAGAACCACTAGTAGCATGCTTCTCCCTAGTGAACGCTCTCTCAAACTCCATACCCTTGGCCTAATTGACCATAGAGTTGAAGTCAAATGGGCCAGTCACTCCCAAGACATGGCGATACACCTAGTTAAGTCCCCTACAGAACATCTTGGCCTTCTCATGATAATCACTAGCCACAGTTGGCACAAAGCGAACCAGGTTATTGAACCCAGTCTTGTACTCTGCAACGTCATTTTCCCCTGTACGAAGGTGGATAGGGAGTGATCATCCTCTCGAGGAAGGACTCTGGGTTAGGGGTGCAGTCGGAGCGGATACAGACAGATATCGTTCATCTTGTATTCTATTCCATATTTTTCTCGAAATCGGAGTCTGACATAGATAGTACCGGATACCCATTTCTCTATTCCATATTCACTCTACAAGCTTTCAAACGGTCGATCGGACGAAAATTATCTACTTCTTTCGCACCTCTATACAAGACATTGAACAGTAGAGGTGCAATCAAATCGAACACAAAGAGACTAATGGCCAAGATGTTGAAGGAAGACCAGTCAATATTCTCCGCTTATTTAGATGTGAAAATCTGCTTATCTATTATCTTGTTTCTAAGTGAAGTCATAACAGGCTTACTCATATCACCTGACAAACGGATATATACGAACGGCTATCACTCATCCCGTATCCTATTCTATATTTTTCTTTGGAGTTAGATATGGATACTACCGGATACCCATTTACCCCTTCTGTATTCGCTCCTTAAGCCTTCAGTCGATCGGATGAAAATTATCCATTTCGTTTGCACCCCTACTCTAGGTAAAACTTCGCCTTGAACTGCTTGACGAAATCTTCCCAAGTGATCCATCCTTGGGCAGGGGTCCTATCTAACAGAACCGCTTCCCACTAAATGTCCGCATGAACCTTCAGCTAAAAGGCCACAAAGTATGCCTACTGCTGTGAGGTCATCTAAAGGGCCCCAAACTGCCTCTCCATCTAGCATACCCAATCTGCTGCATGTGTCGGTCCATTAAAGGCATCCAAATGGAGGGCCATCCACTCACAAAGGCTCATCCTCACCTTCGGTGGAGCTGGTGCAGTCACAGGAACAACAACAAGTGCACCTACAGCAGGAGGAGCTGCCTGCACCTGCTGACAAAGCTCTTATACCTCCCTCTGATGGTCTTGCAATAGGGAGACCGAGCTTGAGCACTAGCGATTGGCTAAGCAATGAAACGACCTCCTCACCCGTCTCACCATGTTTCCCTTAGTCGAGGGTGGTGGCACCACCGTGCCACGCCCACACCCACGGTCACAGCCTTCACCATGTCCACGATCTCTACCCCTCGTCATAACTGACCACTAGGAAGAACAACCAAGAACTCAACTCAAGAACAATAATCTCAATCATACAACACTAATTTAAGCAATAACTCAACAATTATTTACAATTTTACAAGCTAACGAAAGTATAAATACAACACATGATCCAATCCCAACCTATTGTGTACTAGCATGTCAAATTTCTGTTTTAAGTCAATTAATTATCCTAAGTTAAATTTTAGCAATAAGCAGTCTTAAGTCATTTTATTATTGTTGTTATTTTTATTAGATTACCAATTCTATGTCAAATTTTAGTTGATTATATAAATAAGTTATCAATTTATTCACCACGAACCTAAACCTGATTGCTATACCAACTATAACACCCCATCTGAACAAAAGTCCAGAATGTCACCCACAACTACAATTGCTATCAATTTAAACCACAAAATACATATTACCAACAGCTAGACTTTAAATATAATTCCACAACATAACCATGAACATAGAAATTTCAGCAATACGGGAATCAGTAATTGACATTAAGATGAACTAGTTGACAATAAGATGAATCAATAATAAGTTTAACTAAGGTCAATTGATAAGTAGCGACAACATAAAACCATTAAGTGCTAGAGGGAATCATTATTTATGTAAGGATTGCATGGATAGTATGATTTATTTCTAATAATGAATGATTGATCACTAAGTGAAATAAAGAACTATAAAGTGCAATAATAATCTTGTGCTACTTTACGCCTATGCATGTCATCATCAACGATCACCTAAAAACAACAACAAAGCAAATCCAAGACTCAACAAGTACATAATAGAATAATAAACGACATCAAACATTGTATCAACTTTTCATGTTAATTCACAAGTGCCTCATCCCCCACATTTTCATTCTTATTAGGTTCTATACACTTATCTTATCATCATATTTATCTTTTTGATGAATGCAACGCACATGTCTCCACTTCTCTTGCTTATACTGGTATAGCGGAGAGTTCACCCATCGATAAATCACTCTTCTCCTATCCTTTTTCATACAAGGTCTCAACTCCATTCCCATGGAGTGCCTACTAAAGTAGATTTTATCTATCCACTGTCATGGGTCGCCCATACAAAGTAGGCTCTATAGAGCCACACAAGTCACCTCTTTATAACATAAATGCTCTACATGCAATGCAATGAGTCTGTTGTTTATCAACATTAATGATTCAACAGTATCATAATTTAACCATATTCAACATCATCATATAACCATAATCATCATCATTTATCAATAATCACCATCATTTATCAATAAACATGTGAGCACAAAAAAAAGCAAGTATTAAACATGTGAATCATCATGGCAAGTATTTATTTAACATAACAATAAGAGCGAACCACTCGTAAATTATTACACCATGCACTTGCTTTTTCTAGCTACGAGGAACGGGTTGATTCGCAGATGAAAACAACCCCGACGCTGCTTCTCCTATAGTAAACATCCACTCTCAATAACAAGCCACAATACTACAAGAATAACAATTTAATAACAGTGCACCTATACGCTCCCTAATTCTGCAACACCCCATTTTCCGTGATAGTCACCCCTGCTGTCCTGATACTAAAAATATCATAACTTTTAACTCTCAAGTTCAAACATGGCAAACTACACCAGTTCTGAAATCCACACAAAATTATACACAATTTCTTAGCTGTCCATAATTCCTGATTAAATCATTTAATCTTTTGTTCTCAACCCCGAAGATAGTTCTATCATCTCACTGGACTACAGATAGTTCTGTCATCTTACTGGACTGCAGGCTTGATATTTTCATATTATTAAATTACACATCCAAATACATAAAACATAGTGTTTTTTTGGAAAATATACGAAATTATCTACCTTTATTTAGTTATGACCAATATTTAATTATGCCATCTACCAAGTCAATTTAACAGTTTCTAACGACCGCGTCCAGCACCAAAACCATAATTTATGTTCTACTCAACTAAAATTTGTGTTCTTAGACTCTATGAAATACTTAGATAGTCAACTACACTTTTCATGTAGAGCAAAAACCCTAATTAATCCATGTAATAATTTTAATCTACGGTTTACCTTGTTGCCGCCAAATGACGACAACACTCCAAACAGCAGGCTTACAAAAATAATAACTCTTAATCTAACTAGTCAATTAACATGATTAAGTACTCTATAGAAAGTTAACCAAATTGTATACAACTTTTGTAATAACACTAACTCCATCCGAGGTCTTTAACATCATCTTAAATTAGTTTAATCTACACCGCGCAAAGCTAGAATAGCAGAAAATCCTGACTTCGCATTAATCATGTCTACCGGGAGATTAGCTGCTAAGCACTTGTTATAATCTAACCTCAATGCTGGACCAGAGGAATCAATAGATTACCTTTAAGAAAAGAAACGTATGAACCTGTGAAGTTGACTCTCCATCTCTTTCCTCTCTGCTTCTCCTGGAGCGCACGCCCTGATACCAACATCGATAGCAAGCAGTACGTGAATCCTCCTTCTCTTCCTATGGCCTGGATCGCACAAGCTAACAGGGCACCAAAGGTTGCTACAGTGGCTACGTACCCGCATACACATGCATCGGTAGAAGCAACTTGCGGCATCAGCAACTAAGCACGCAGCAAGGCATGGCAGCGATAGGCTCTGGCGATGGCACCACAGTAGGTGTCTGGTGGTGCCTACGTAGGGGCAGCAGCGCCGGGGGATGAGCGGCACGACTGGGATATAGAGAAGGTGGCCAGAGACTGGTCCAACTCCTCCCCCACGTCCCCTTATAACACAACACGAACCAAGTTTGTTTCGAAACTTCCTCTGCTAAAACCGGTCCAGTAAACGAACTCTTTCTCTCCTAATCTCGAACATCCCATTTCCACATATCCCCTTTCCTCTAATTATGTATAGGTACTCAAGAGGGTAAGTTTCAGAATATTACATCAGTTTCCTCATCTTCTTCTTCCCCAACTAATTGCATGTCTACGTTTGAATTACCAAAGGTAGCCTTCCCAACATCAGCTTTAGGTAACTCAATATTAAATTTAGTGACCTTAGTACACAAAGGATGTTTAGGCTGAACTCATTATTTGCCCAATTCAACATTAAACTTGATTGGAACAGAAGATTAGCGTATGTTCTTAGCTCTCTTCTCCTCCTGCATGGCATTCTTCACATAAGATCCCGCATACCACCACCATATTTTAATCAAACTATTACAACAATCTTAGAATTTAGACCTCTTTTAAAGTATTTTAAAGTATACCCTCGCTTCGGATTAATCCATGATGTCGGTATGTCACATAGAACAGTTCAGCTTATTGTAATATTCTTTCACAAACTGAGAACATTGTTTGATTCCTTTCAAGTGACTCTGTAGCTTCTCATATGCACATGGTACAAATGCCTTTCTCATTATCTCATTTAGGTCTCCCAAATGTTGATAAATCACTTTTCAGGATGTTGCTTCCACCAAACATAGGCATAGCCTTTAAACTCTATGGTGGCTCTTGTCACTTCCTTAGAATTAGACGTATATTGTCAAAACTTGAGTTCCAATGTCATTTGTTCCCCCTACTTAAGACACTCTTCTGGATCTGTGCTTCCATAAAAACGAAGAAGCACATAATTTGCACCAGCCATGGTTATTGTACAAAACCATAATATAATTAGTATAATATAATCATCCATGGTTATTGTACAAAACCATAATATAATTAGTATAATATGAAATCACTCAGCCTCACCTTCTCTTACTAACTGAAACTCTTATTCTTTCCTTGCAAGTGTGAAAGGGGGCGTAGCTGTGGTGTTGACGGTTGGTATAATAGCTGTGGTGATCAAGTGAATACTAAATACAAATCGTGAATAAGAGATATTAGATTGTGCAAAAGATGAACTACACCAAGGATGTATGCTGCCTAGTTATAGAAGTACATATAGATTGGTATACAGAATGCGTCCAAAGATTACAATATCACTCTTCTTAGAAGTTTTGCAGCAATTGAAAATAACTCAAAGAGCTAGGATTCTCAAGATATAAGTGGAAAACAGCCCCAGAGTTTGCTTTCTTCTTTCTTTCTTTCTTTCTTTCTTTTTTGTAGCTTTTTTCTTTTTTTTTGCTTCCTTTTCTCTTTTCTTTTGTTTGTTTGACTCAGCAAACACTGAATTAGGGAGTGGAAACCAAAACCACACATTTGGATAGACAGGATCCATAAAACATTGAACTGGATCTAAGCAACGGTCACCCCTCCTTGTTTCGATCCCGATCTCCCTCCCCTCCCTCACCTTAGGGTGAAGTCCTTGCGGGAACCAAAGATATGGATCCCAAATCTCATTTCTTTACATCAAATCGCATGGTATTGTAGTTGATTCATGCTTGTTGTTGCTAGATCCAGCTGTCACATAATTGTTTTGGCAAAAAAGGTAGATCTGGGAGAAAATACCCTTTGTTTTGTTACATCATTTTTGTTGTGTTTGTTGCTGGTAGCGAATGTCCATGCACACTATGGCTGTGTAGATTGTTTTCAAAGTGCATGGCTAGCATTTCCTGAAGCTAGCTGAAAAATAAAAAATTTGTTAGCTATACAAAGACCTATCATAGACGGTTTCTAACATAAAACCGTTTGTGATATGTAGACCATTACAGATGATTTTTTGTATTAGCCGTCTATGATATATTAGATATCACGGATGGTTATTTTTAAAAACCATCTATATTGTAACTTATCACAGACGATTTGGGAGCCATCTGTGATAACCATTGTTATCACTGACACAATAAATTAGACGGTTCAGAAACTATCTTTGATGAGGTTTACGAATAGTATGTGATGACCCCATGTGTGGTAGTGGTAGTAGGTAGCGACATGCATCATAATGATCAGTTGAGGAGTCGAGTCAGGGTATTAAGTAGGAAGTGATGGGTGATAGTGGATCTAGCAGTGCTTGCGAGCTACTAGATGGAGAAAAAGGCAGAACAATAGCAAGAAGTGGCCAACAGGAGGCAAAAGAGAAGGTAGATGGTGCCGGTAGGGGCTTATACTACTAGAAAAAAACCTAATACTAGATGTCATATCACAGACGGTTACCCAAAATCATCAGTATTAAATACAATTATAGAGGTTTTAGTTTAGAAACAGTCTGTGTTGATGCAAGCGCCAAAAACTGTCTATGAAGAGGTGATATCACAGACGGTTCATGGTGAAAACCATCTGTGAAGCATCACAGATATCACAGATAGTTTTTTGTCTGAACCGTCTGTGATACTTCACAGATAGTTTGCATTAAAAACTGTATGTAATAATTAAGTTATCACAGACGGTTTGTATTAAAAATCATCTATGATAATTTCACTATATTAATTAATGCAGACCCATCGACCCTTTGTCTTAAATTCCAGATCTAGGCTGCTGCTTTGAGCTGGAGGTGGGACTTTGAGGCATTTGGTGAAATGAGACTATTTGGTAAGAGTGATTGTAGATCTATTAAGTTCTTGACTACTTATGATTAGTAATTTGTTCCTATTGCATTATAATTTAGATCTAACTTTTGGTGAAAAGAGAATTGAACACGGTTTAGATCTAGCTAGCTTGATGAAGAGAGAGTATTATTTACATCTAGCATGATTTAGGGTTTATGATTTAGTCAATTCATAGTCTATTTCTACTTAATTCAATTTAATTAATTATTTTTTGCTATATATAGCTACTTTAGATCGTATATATCTAGTATACTAATTAATTAATTTAATATTTAATACTAAATTAATATATGCGTAACGTAGGATCGAAACTTGATGTACACTGGGAACTATGTGAGTAAAGAGTACATTAATGGTGTGTTCACTTTTACAAGAGCTGCGAGGAGGATATGTTGAATAAGAGGGTATAATATATGTACTATCCATGCGTTGACTGTGAAAATTTAAAGATGTTTAAGAACTGAGCACATATTGAATCGCACTTGATTTGAAGGAGTTTCAAAAAAGGGTGTGCACATTGGACCAGTCATAGTGAAGAGCATATTACACAAGAAGGTAGTAATAATAACATCACCGATGAAGTCAATGATATACCAGCGGATGATGTCGATTGTGGTCCCGATTCGGATAAACTGCATGATGACAATCTGGATCAGATGCTTCACGATGTAGAATGGAACAGTGATGAGAGAGAGTATGTTAAATTCTGGGACTTAATGGAGGACTCAAAGAAACCTTTATTCATGTGCTACAAGTCAAAGTACACGAGGTTGTTAGTCATGTTTGAACTGCTGAAATTGAAGGCAAGCAACGGTTGGTCCGACAAGAGTTTCACGACGTTGTTAGGTCTTTTAGCAGATATGCTTCCGGAGGGAAACAAATTGCCCAAAACCACCTACAAACCTAAGAAGGTTCTTTGTCCATTGGGAATGGAAGTAGAAAGAATACATGTATATCCGAACGACTGTATTCTCTACCTCAAAGAGTATGCAAACATGCATGTATGTCCGGTGTGCAATGCATCCCGATACACGCATAAGAATCAATCAGATGACGGCGGGGGAATAGAGGTGAAGAAAGGACCTCCTGCTAAGGTGACATGATATCTTCTTGTAATTCCCCGTTTGAAGCATTTTTTTGCGAATCCAAAGGAGGCAAAACTACTGCGTTGGCACTCGGAGGAGTGTAAGAAGGATGAATGCTAAGACACCTTGCTGATTCCGCCCAGTGGAGAAACATCGATATGAGGTTTGCAGACTTTGGTGCATAACCGAGGAATATAAGGTTTGATTGAGTACAGATGGAATAAATCCTTTCGGTAACATGAGCAGCCGACACAGCAATTGGCCCGTGACTCTCTGCATCTACAACCTTCCTCCTTGGTTGTGTATGAAACAGAAGTATATTTTACTGTCGATACTTATCCAAGGGCAAAAGCAAACTGGGAATGTTATTGATGTGTACTTAGCACCATTGGTGAAAGATCTAAAAATACTGTGGATCGAAGGGGTACAGCTATGGGATGCGTACAAATAAGGGAATTTCATATTACACTCTTTGTTGTTCTGCACCATAAATGATTGTCCTACCCTTACTAATATGTCGGGCCCGAGTACAAAAGGGGCCAAAACCTATACTCAATGCTTAGATGGTACCGAGAGTGTGTGGCTGAAACACTCGTGTAAAATCGTGTATATGCATCACCGTAGGTTCCTTTGGAGGGCTCACCCATATTGCAGGATGAAGAAATAATTCGATGGAGAGAAGGAGGACAGTTCAGCTCCAAGGCATTTAAGCGGAAAAAAGGTCTATGATATAGTTAAGGATTTAGATATTGTACTCAGAAAGGGACATAAATCGATGACCCGTGAGAAGAACGTCTGCAAGAAGAGATCAATATTTGGGACTTACCTTATTGGGAGCACCTACAAGTTCTTCACTGCATCGACGTTATGCACATGGAGAAGAATACATGTGATAGTTTGATTGGTCTCTTATTGAATATTCGTGACAAAACAAAGAATGATGTCAACACACGACTTGACTTGGTTGATATAGTCATCAGGCCTGAGTTAGCACCGACAAAGACCGATAAAAGACAAACTTACCTTCCCCCTACTTGTTACACTCTGTCCAAGGCCGAGAGAACTGAACTGTGCAAGTGCTTGCATGGTGTTAAAGTTCCGTCTGGCTACTCCACCAACATGAAGAAACTTATTTCGATAGAAGATTTGAAGTTAGTTGGCATTAAGTTTCACGATTGTCATTTGCTGATTACACAGATGCTCCCTATTGCAATTAGAAGTATTTTATCGATCACAGTTCGAGAGACAATCATCAGGCTGAGTTATTTCTTTAACACAATTGTTCAGAAGGTCATCGATCCCGAAGGACTAGATGCTCTGCAGGACGAGGTGGTGATGACTCAATGTCATCTTGAGGTGTATTTTCCTTTGTCGTTTTCGATATCATGGTATATCTCATTGTTCATATTGTGTGGGAGATAAAAATATGTGGGCCCGTGTTCTTATGTAGCATGTACCCGTTCGAGGGGTTCATGGGAATTCTCAAGTCCTATGTACGAAATCAATCACGACTAGAGGACATCATTGTTGAAGGTTATGCAACCGAAGAGGTCATTGAGTTCTGTATTGATTACATGGCTCAGGTTGAACTAATAGGTGTGCCTTGATGTGGCCATGAGGGGAGGCTCAAGGGTATCAGGACCATCGGAAGGAAAACAATCACTCCAGATATGGATGCGTATGCTCAACTCCATTTCACAGTCTTGCAACACATGATTGAAGTGTTCCAGTATATCGACCAGCACAAAGTTGTGCTTCGGCAACAGAATTCAAAGCGACCAGATGTTTGGATCACGAGACAACACAACAACTGGTTCAACCAATGGTTGAAGGAGCAACTCGCTAGGAGCTCATCAAGTGATATGCTGACATGGTTAGTAAAAGCGTCAATATTTACAGTTTATGTCATGGTAAGGATATAACATAAATAGGTACACATTCTATACGCAGGCTCAGAATGTAAAGAGCACTAACCAGAACAGCATTTTGTACCTTCATATCCAGGTGGTTGATGCATTTATACCTCCTCTTCCAATATGCCATGAAGAAAAGCATATTGTACATCAATTCGTCTCAGATTCCACCCTTGAGAAAATAGCATGTGAGAGGATGAGTCGCACGGTTGTGGGTTTAACAACAGGACTGAAGGTTTCCGCATAGTCCACACCATAGCGTTGTTTAAAACCCTTTGCAACTAGCCGAACTTTATACCGATCAACCATCCTATTTGCCTTTTGTTTTACCTTATAAACCCATTTACATCCAATAATGTTTTTTCCGGGACGAGGAGGTACCAAGGTTCAAGTATTGTTCCTTATCAGTGCATTGTATTCAACATCCATTGCTTCTTTCCATTCAGGCTAAGTAAGAGCTTGAGCATGAGATGTTCGTTTAGCAATGGTTGCAGCTAGGCCGAATCCTCCTATATTCAGAGGATAATGCATAGTTCCATCAGTGAGATGCTTTGGCTGAATGATGTTGTTTTGTAGCCTGGTGCATGGTCTGCTCTGAATATTGATCCCCCTTTGCTCTAAGTCCAGAGCAATGTTCTCCTCAATTCCTACAGGAAGAAAAGTAGATCCTTTATCCATATCGTCAGTCAAGTCAGGTGGTCCAAAAGCCATATTAGTATCTACTACTGTTGGTCTATTGTCAGCTAAGGGAAAGGAAGGAGATATTTGTGGGGATGTTGGTGGAAGCAATGAAGGTAAGAGAACAGTAGCGGATTGTTGTCCGTCCGAAGACTTCTCGGCTGGAGAATCAGATTGTCCTGGTTTAACAGAGAAAGGAAAAATCGACTCATCAAAAACAACATCTCTTGAGATGTATACTTGGCCGGTCTCTCGATGCAAGCATTTGTAACCTTTGTGCTGACTGTTGTAGCCAAGGAACACGCATCGCACAAATCAGAAAGAGAGCTTCCTTGTGTTGTATGGTCGTAGGTAAGGCCAACATGCACAACCAAAAGTACGCAAGAAAGAGTAAGTTGGTGATGTGCTATGAAGTTGATCAAGAGGCATTGTGTGATTGAGAATTTGACTTGGCAATCTATTTATAAGATAACGAGCCATAAGGAATGCCTCATCCCAAAAACAAATGGGCATGGATGCTTGCGCAAGAAGTGCAAGTCCCGTTTCCAAAAATGTGATGGTGTTTTTGCTCGGTGACCCCGTTTTGTTGGTGTGTGTGTGCAAGAAACTCTATGAGAGATTCCTACAGTTTGGAGATACTTGTTGAGCTTTTCATACTCTCCTCCCCACTCACTTTGGATGTATCGAATTTTGGTGCCAAGTAAACATTCCACATGTTTTGGAAATGAAGAAAGACATGTTCAACTTCAAATTTATGTTTGAGTAAATAAATCCAAGTAAAATGAGTGAAATCATCAAGAAAACTGACATAATATTTATAACCTCCGACAGATATGATTGCCAGTCCCTATACATCAGAATTGTAACATACCAAAATTTGTGATCTTTGAAAATTTAAATTCAAATTAAATATTTCAAAGTATTTGGATCTTATTTGAATTTTCTAAGAATTTAAAAACCAATTTCTAGAATTAAAAGAATTCTTAGTATAAAAATATAATACCAAAATAAGTTGGAAATATTTTATGAAAGTCCAAAACATCACCAGGAAGTTCTTTGAATTTTTCTGGAATTTTTTGGAAGTAATTTCATATTTTTTTGAGCTTTATTGAATTTCTTAGGGTTTTCTGAAAATTAAAATAAAAAATAAATTCCTCTTCCCCCTCCAGCCGCCACGTGGATGCTCAGGATCTATCCACGTCGCCGCCGCCCTCATCCGACCGCTCCGGCTCATCCCGCCTTCCTCCCCTCGCTGGCCGACACGTGTGCGGGCCAGATCCGCACATGTCGCATCGGCTCATCTCTGCCGTCCCCTGCCACTTAACGTCCTCGACCGTCCGATCCACCCTACGCCACACGCCGTAATCTCCACCGCCCATGTCTTCTCTCTCTCTCTCGTTGACATACCGGGCCCGCCTGTCAGGCCCTTCTCCTTTCCCACCTTCGTCTTCCTCTCGCGCGCCGCCCCGATTCTCCCGAGCGCCCGCAACCGCCTCCCGACCAATTCGCGTCCACCCTCCTTTCCGTGCACGCGCCAACCACACCCTCTCCCGCACGCCTGCGCCCATGCGCCCACATTCCCCTCTTTCCACGCACGATTCCCCCTTTTTCTGCCCGCAACCGCCGCCCCACTCCGATGACCAATTCACGCCGCCTCCCTCCCCCTCGCCCTTATTTAAACCTCTCTCGAGAATCGCCATATCCCACTCCACCTCTCTCCGGCCTCCTCTTCTCCGTGAGCCAAACGCCCCCGCACCGTGCATCCTCTCTCCGAGCGCCGCCATCAACTCCGGCGAGAGATCGCCGTCGCTTCGGCCACCCTCGTGCTTCGCCGGTGCCACCTGCACATTCCCCGACTCCCGGCGATCACTATGCGCACCTCGGTCGAGCCCCAGGACCGCCAGAGCGCCGCCGCACCGGAGACCTGAACTGCGCCACCGCCCCTCTCGCCGTCGATCGTCTTCCGGCCGTTTTTGGTAAGATCCGAGGCCACCGTTGAGTTCCCCGTAGCTTTCTCTCGTGCACCTCCCGGCCGCCACCGCCGCCGGAGCGCCGGCGACCATCGGCCTCGAGCGCAGCCCGGCCGCCGGGCCACGTCGGCGCTAGGGCGACTTGCTGCCGTGTGGCGCCCGGTGGCAAGCCACGTCCGTTCGGACAACGCCATGCCGATGCCACGCCGCTCCGAGAGCGCCACCTCACCCTTCGGCCGCGTGGATGCCACGTGTGAGGCCACCTCAGCGGACCCGACCCGCGTGGCAGCCATGTCAGCGCCACAGGGGCGCCATCTCAGCGTCCCTGCCACCTCGGCCTTCCCTTCGGTCCGTGGACCTGGTCCATAGACTCGGGCCCACCTGGCAGTCAGCCCACCCCAGGGCTGACGTCAGCGTGACGCAATAAACCTGATTTGTTTTTAGGAAAATAATTCCAATAATCCTGCTGATCCAATAAATCAATTTTCTATACAAAAATAATTCGGGAAATTCAATCTTTTTCATTTTCTGAATTTAATTTTCCGAGAGCCCGTTCTCCTTCATCCTAACTCCGATTGAGCCCATTCAAATTTCTAAATTCATCAAAAATTCCAAAATATCCATATCTGCCATCCTTTTGAATTTTTGAAATTAATTTGGTATTTTAAAATTCAAATTTCAAATTTCAAACACCCAATTCATTTTCGAAACCTCAGTTCCATCCCAAATTTGCTGTGCATTTCCAAATATTCAAATTCAACTTTGTAAAATCTCCATAAAATTTATTCTATTTTTCTGAGTTCAAATATTTTATTTCTAAATTCTTTTTCAATTAATCTTCTAGATATCCTTTCTCTCTTGTTTGAACTCCGAATCCGTTGAAACTTTCTCCTAAATTCATATAAAATTATAAACTTCCTTCCAGTAAAAAATATTATATTTCTGTAATTTTATTTGTATTTATTTGTTTGTTTGTGTTATCGTTTTGCGCGTAGAACCCGACGTTGTCGAAGAATTCTCAGACCAACAGCAAGAAAGTCAAGACATCACATACGAAGGCAAGTCTCCTTTGAACATTTTTCACCTATGTTTACCAAAATCGTTTTATTATTTTAAATTTAATGCATTCGCTATGTTACATAAAATGATGATTTCTGTTGTACGGATAATAGTTAAACCGATGATTGTTATGTCCTCATTTGATATTGACAACCATGTACCTTTGTCACCATTGATCTCTTTTGTCTCAGTATTGAGATTATTATGAAATTGATAATTTTAGAATGGTAGTAATTGCTTAGACAAGCTAGTCGGTCAGTATAACCCCTCGGGTGGAAAATTGATATGAATGATTTCATCTAGTAGCAATCAGTATTGTTGTTGTTGTTAAAATAAAATGATGAAAGATGTTTTAGACTTGGGTGGATGGTAAGATTGGTTTGGTGTAGATTTAGCACGAGAACTTGAAAAGTGTATGTTCCACCCAAGTCAATTAAGGACCGATGCTTGTGTTTGTCCAAACTGAGCACTACCGTACAACCACATGTCTATATGGGTATGACCTAGCTGATTAACTTACAATAGACTAGTTTAAGTACCACCAGTGGAAAGTGGGTGCCAGAATGTACTAGTTATTCACAGTGAGGGACAGGGTTTACTGTACTCATACGGCGCAAGAGGGGGCTTCTGAATGTGGTGGATTTAACCCTTCAGTGGTGAAACCTCAGCGGGTGGTGACTAGCTAGACTAGAGTAAGGTAAATATTTTGTGATGAATTATCTGGGTCTCATGCCTAAGGAAGCATGCTGGCTATTAAGATAAATTGTCTCTTGTGGGTAAAGTTGTACAACCTCTACAGAGTGTTAAAACTATTCGAATAGCCGTGCCCACAGTCAAGGGCGGGCAAGGAATACATTCACATGGTAGATTTCTGGTTTTAAAATAAAGTTTTGGGAATCGGAGAGTGGATGGAACTCTCGGGGTTGTTCTGGCGGATGAAGTCAGTGTGGGTGGTTAGAACCCGTAGATTTGAACCTTGGTGGATGGAGCCTGTTATCTAGTGAAAGTGGATAGAACCTTCACTATAAAAATGCTTAATAGTTTCAGTCAGGATAATTACTTTGTTTAAATTATTGCCTTCGAAATTATTTAGTGGTATTGAAAATAAAATATTGCTTTGTACAAAATAACCATATGACCCCCTTTGTTAAAACCTTATATCTACTGCATTTTTCCAAGACTTGCGGAGTACTTTATGTACTCACATGCTATACTTAAAAATAAAATCTCAGAGGAATACGCAGCTCAGGAAGGAGACTACGACTACTTTGCGTGCGGATTCGACGAAGGATTTCCGGAGTACTAGGTTGTGTTTCCCCAGTCAATTGCCTGTGCCCTATTGATGGGTTTTTATCAAAGTTTATTTTGCTTCCGCTGTATTTTGTTTATTTGCGAGGTCTCGAAACCTCAGTTGTAATGAAGAGACCTTTTGGTCTGTACTCTTTATTATTGTATTATTCGTTGTTAGTTATGTAATCATCACTGTTTAACTGTGTGCACTAGTTTTCATCTGGGACTAGTGCTGTAATACACAGAGGGTCCGGATTAGGAAATCCGGGGTCCCGACAGAGATGGTATTAGAGCTAATTTGACTGTAGGACGTGACCTAGATTAGAATGGCAAAAACCGTAAGGATTTATATTTATTAAAAAGTATATATTTAAGAAAAACTTTCTATACCTCTTTACCTCTGTTCTATTTATAATCACTTGTTCAAAATCTCTTTACTAATCTTTTCTATTATTTCAAACTTGTAGATGGCCGGCTCATCCTCCGCATGGGATTACATCTCCCACGGCGAGAATGAGGGTGCATTTGTTGAGCTTCTTCGTCAACTCATGCAGTACCTGAAGCATCGACAACCGCCTATTTTTAGGGGGCGGAAAGTCTGGATCATGGACCGAGATTCTTGATCGATGGAGGCATTCCTGTATGCACGGGAAAGGGAATTCGATTCCCACAAATACCCTATCGATCATCCTCGGACTGACCGCTCTGACGCTATCCAGGATGCAACTCGTTTGGCTATAGCTGACATGTGCCAGATTCACAAGGAGACCCTGCTACAGTCACCTTACTGCTTCTTTTCATCCACTCGGGCGGGACAGAGTTATCCGCAGCCCTTCGAGATCTTAGTGGATAATCCTCGACTATCGCACCAGGTGCAGCTTACGCAGGCGATGGCAGCTATCTACTTCCGTGGGCGTGTGATCTGTTTCCCTGACGACAGATCTGTTTCTCTCAGCAAAGTTTTCAACACTTCGGCTGCATCCCCCGGTACCTCTTCTTCTCCTGCACTTCTCCTTGGCTGACTGCCATCTCGACGTCTACACAATTCCCTCCGGAACACGAGTGATCGTCAACTTGTAGGCTATTGGAAGGGATGTTAAATATTGGGAGGATGCAGAGGAGTTTTTGCCCGAGAGCGAGAGGTTTGTAGATGGCGGCACCGCAGCAGCCATAGACTTCAAAGGGAAAGATCTTCAGTTCTTGCCTTTCAGCGTGGGACGGCGGATATGCCCTGGGGTAAACTTTGCCTCGGTTTACATGGAGACCATGCTAGCGAAACTTTTGTACCATTTTGACTGGGAACTGCCGGCAGGAGCGGAGCTGCATAAAGGAGGTGTTTGGGTTGACGGTCCATGTAGCTGCCGGCAATAGCAAACATTGTGTGTGGCATATGGCAGACCGGTGTAGTTGCCCTGTTTCATTAGCCCCAGTGGTAGAATCAGAATTTGGTTACGTCCCAAGCTCAGTGGTGAATGATCTAGGCTATCTAGGCTGGACCATGAAAATATTACCCAGACTAAACTAAATTTACCCAGGCTGTACACTAGATATTTTTCCACATCTCGAACTGAAGCTTACCCTGCTCGAGATGTGGCTCCACCCCTGATTAGCTCAGTGCTACGCTCACATACAGCAAGCAACTAGACGCAAAAAGCTCACACACAATTAGGCCATGTTCTTTTCAGCTTCTAAAAGCTGATTTTCGGCTTTTCTACAGTAACTAGCTTTTAAACGGAGTATTTTTTCAAGATAAGATCTACTAGTTAATTGTAGTACGTATTTTATTGACTTCATTTATATTGGCAAAAACCGCATGCGAATTTCTGTTACTATGTAATCTCTCGTATAAACAGCCCAAAAACCACAAACCGCAGCCAAAAGCCACAAGCTGCAGCCAAAAAGAACAGGCCCTTAGCCATTAGGCCCAATTACGAAAACCACCCTCACCCCACTCGTCACCCCGATGCCAATGCAACCTCACCATTCTAATCCTTCACCGCACCTTGATCTTCCCTTTTTTTCGCTCTCTCAATCCACCACCATGGCCATGATGCGTACATAACAACGAAGGGCCATCAAATTTTTGGTGAAGACTTACTTGGACCTCACCATCCAAACATGCCCTAAGCCATTTTTGAAACCATGGGATGTACTATGTTCTCTAATCACCCGACCTCTGAGGTGTTCATTGAAATACCGAGATAGCTAGGGATGCAAATGGGCTAGGTTAGGACTGGTCCAAATAGCTTTCTGTTTAGAACACGTTGTTTTTTTGAAGTGGCTTTTTTCTTTTTTCTCTTTTTTTATTTTTTATTTGTATTATCTATGAAGATATATTATATTATTTGTTCCTAATTTTTTTAATTGAATATATTATAAAAAGCTAACCATCGCTGTAGTATCATTTTAGCCAAAAACCTACTTCTGAAATAGGGCCTAGGTCAACCACCAATATTTTCCAATTATGTGGGAAGTGAACTATCAAATAGGTAGAATGGGCCAGTCGGCCGGCCATTGCATCCCTAGACGGCAAGGATGGCATTTAGATGGAAATTTCACAATTTTGGCAGGATTAAATAATCATTTTGACCGCAGTCAAAGCCCTTGACCTTCTCATTAGCCTATGGAGGATTTTTTTTTAAAAAAGGCTCCCTAGACGCCGTACTCATACAACCAGTTCCACGTAGCTGGCCACTCTAGCCCATACGGATAGGATGGAAAAGGGAAAACCTCCATCAAGATTAATTCGGCGCAATCAATCAATCGAGGAAATCACTTATTTATTATAAAACAACACTAAATCAACTTCTATTTACAGAATCGGTGAATCTTTAACGTCTTCTGAAGAGTACGAGATTCATGCCATGCAAGCCATATCAGTTATTTCCAGTCTGCCAACTCCGGTGACATGGTAGTTACTGTAGCATCAAATTTTCAGTCTCCCAACTCCAGTGACATCGGTAGTACGATCCGAACTGCACAATGTGGTCAACTGCAGATGAAATAAAGATTACTACATCGTCAGGCAAGCATACTCTCATCCTCATACACTACTATCGCTTGCACTACCCTGCAAGACAGATCGCCGTCTGAGATTTTTCACTGCCGGTGGCCCTCTGGGAGCGCAACCACTCTATAGAATGGCACAGATCTCTGCGGGAGAGACCCATCCTCCTCGTCATCATCAAAAAAGAGTGAATAACTGTAAAAAAAGAAAGGAAAGTCAGAATATATTTACAAGAAAAGCTAATGTTACTTCTCAATATTAATCAAAAGAATGTCAGAAGGTTGAATTGCAACCTTGTACACAAACATTTACGTTTCACCTCATTCTATCATTTCTTAGGTCTTGCCACTTACGTTTAATCGAAGTTCTGTTGAATGCTTTCATAAACAAAAGAAAAGGTCATGCTGTATTTTCATAAATGCAGAATTCACCGAACTTCTTACCAGCTCTGATTTTAAAATATATAATTCATTCACATCGTAACAGAGAAATTCAGCCACAATCAACACCATACACACGAAAATTCATATGTTGAAATACAAAAGATATAACAGAGGAAGCAAGATAACAAACACGAAGAAGTACTACATCAGATTTTTGCAATCTTGTTTAGATTGTTGCATTTTTGTGTTCATGTTTTTGCATTCATCTGTTTCTATTTTGGGTGGATGCATTCAAGATTTTTAATTATTGCATTCTTGCCAGATTGTTTCGTTCCTGTGTTTTAGGTTATTGTATTTTTATTTTGTTAGGTTGTAGCACTCATACATTTGAGATGTCACTTTTTTTAGGCTTCTGTAATTTCGACCTTAATGGGCTAGCCCATTGTCGAAAATGAAGGTGTAGCTGGATGGTGTAAAAAATAACTTCATGGGCCAAAAAAAAATTGAATTCTCATTGCAAACTCACAATTTACATACATCAAATTGACCAAAATTTCACCAAATGCAGTGGTGCGATTTGTGTACTCCATGCTAAACATCGGCCAGTCCTACTGCATATTATAGAGTTATTGGAGACCTCATGCCATGATTGTAATGCAAATTCCGTGCAGAAGGGCTTCAGTTCTGCTCTTGTGGGGCATCTAATGTTTTGTTAGGGCAGAAGCACAAACTAAAGAAATACATACCCATCCTAAAATGAAATAAAGAGAAATGGTATTGGATTGAATTGAACACATAAGACTATACAAGGTTGTAAAAGCATAGATCACTTACTCGTCAGACTTCCTCTGCATTTTTGCAGCCCAGTTTCACCACATGATGACAGAAAGAGGAGCATTAATGACTTGGCAACCAAAAGAAAAGGTAGAACAAAGTAGTAACAGAAAGGTGGTGATTGTAAAAGAAAATTAATACATGTCAAGGAATTAATTGAGTAATCATGTACATGTAACATGATGGTACAGTGCTGAAGCACGTATATGAATGGCACAAATAATTGGGAATATGTAACGAGCTTGCTGGTATGAACTATTAAAAGTGTAATATTATTTCAATAGTAGTAATCAGATTAGCTGCTAGTGAACCAAGGTAATATGTACTGCTCAGTTTTAGTCATTCCAAGTCTCCCACCCTGCTAAAAACTAATGGTGTAAGTTCAAAATGCTGAGATAAACACATACTTCACAACAGATTAGAAGAACTTTTAACTTTTTGCACACTAATGGCAAAACCACAAGATTGCCACATGTCTAGTCACTGTGGCACGTTCACTGCACTTATGACCATGCAATTCTGCGAAGTTCTTCCCATGTTCAACTAATTGACTTGGTTAAATATGTTGAAATTGGTCTAAATGTTGCTATATAAGTGATCAAGTGAAATAAGCACTGTCATGGAAGGGTAAATTATTCTATAAATAACAGAAAATCCATTATACCAAGCTTCATATCTGCACCAATCACTAAAGATTGAGTAGCAGTTTCATTGCTTTGCTATCATGTGGGGACTCAAGTACTAGCACCCGACCAGGCCAGGTCGCGACCAGGAGGATGGTGGCATCACCAGCTAAGCCGGCAGCCTTATAAGTTATCCTTGCTCTTATCATGTTATCATTAGTTATTTGCTTGATTCTCAAGTTAGCTATTTGTTAAGGGTTAGTTAGCCAAGATTTGTTAGAACTGGCCTATTAAAGGGACTCGGCAGCTCATTTGCTTTCATCAAGCAATAAATCAATCTATTATCTCATCCCTTTACTCTGTTTGCTCATCCCATACTTACATGCACCGATCCCCGGAGTCATGGCCCCAAAACCCTGTGGTAGGAAGCTGGCCAAGTCAAGGCCCGGCTCCTCCACACCTGCCGGTTGTGTTCAAAGTCTCGACCACGTAACAACTTGGTATCAGAGCAAATCATTTCTCGTGATGTGACTTTCGCTGAGGATCAACCCTTTTTTTTACCATCCATCCACTCATCCCTCTTCTTCCACAGAGCCCACCTCCTTTTTGTGTCTACCTAACATTCCTTCACCAGACTTGCCTTCATCAGTTCAGCCTCTAGATCCAACCTCTCCACCAATTCCACCTTCTAGTGTGTCTTCTCCACCAACCCCACCAGTTTCTAACACTTCCACTTTTCCCTTTTACTATAGTCCCTGGCCGAGAGTTCCTTTTGATCCTCGGTCCTCTCCTTCTTCACATGATCCTCCGGTCAATACCATTGGCTCTGACGATCCTTATGCTGCACAGTATGCTCTACACGATGTTCTTCTATTCAGGCTTAAGAGAGAGGGGGTTTCCTCATGAAGGTGCAGTATCTAAGCTGAGTACTTTATGAGGCAACCAGTATACCTGAGTAGCGGTTGGCTATGACTTAGGAGCTTACAACATTAGAGGGTACAGGCACCTGGGATCTTGTTTTGCAAGTTATTCTTGTAACTTGCAAATGGGTGTACAAGGTAAAGACCAAGTCAAATGATTTAGTGGAGCGACACAAGGCTCAGACTCGAGAACAGCACCGGCTTCATCTATTCAAACTCAGTGCCTTAGATCTCCTGATCCTTAAGTTTGAAGGGGGTGTTAAGTGTGTATGTATATAGAATCTAGTGTTTTGGCCCATGTAGCCCATGAGGCCCAACAACCTCAAGTGTATATACATCTCCTCTGTAATCAATAAGATGCACATTTGTGAATAGCCATTTCGCCTTTCTCTCTCTCTCTGCGTGCGTGCGTGACATAGCCTATATTAGTTTATGTGTGTGTGCACGTATATAACATAGCCTATATTAGTTTCATGTTCCCACATCCAAGCTAGCCTCAGTTTAAATGGTTTTAGCAATCAAGGAATATCATTGCTTCACAGAATTGAAAGTTTCAACTGTCAAAAAACTCCATAATCTGAACGGTATCATTGAATTCATAACTAGATGAAGCTGACCATATAACAGGGGATACATCCATACGATGCCAAAACTTGAAAACACAGAAAGAAAACTCGCATTACTACCAAGACTTAAATATCTACAGAGGAATCATGTTAACATGTTACCTTCCGATGAGAAGCTACGGTAGCTCTATATAATGCTGTTGTGCCAGGATAAAGAGCTAAGACATGTCTGCCCTGCCCAAAATCTGGAGCACTGGAAGGATCGCCTTTCTTTGGAAATGGAATAATATATGACATAGGCAACTTGTACTTCCTATAACACATGGGGAGTAACATCAGTATATGGGCAAACATTAAGAATAGGGCAAATGAGCCCACATTGTGCTAATAAAACATTTGGTTGTGGTTTCACTGAACTTCATACACATTGACTACAGCGATTGACCGATTGTACAAAAACAGTACAACATGAAAAATTAGCGTGCAAGTTAAGAAATTGACTGGTCAACCCTATAACAGATAATTCAACTCAGTCAATTAGAAATTAACTGAAGCATATCTTAGCGGTGAATTTCTGATTATTTCATGTCCTGTAAAATAATCCAAAGGGATTAGGGTCTGTATTCATTAAAATTAATTGAACACATATCCTCCAATATTGCAAAATATTTACTGCAAATTATGCTAATCCAATGTGTATTCAACTGTTTTCAATAAAATATTTGCTTTCACCAAAGCTAAAGGAATAATAAAATTGATCTAGATAGTGACATCAAAGATTTCACTGAGACAATTCATACTTCAGGGACTTGATTTGTAATGTCTCCAAGTTGGAAGTCAATGAAGATTTCGGAATAAAATGAAATTAACTTTATAAGTTAACCTTAGGCTGGGTTCTTTTGGATTTGTTGCTTGTGGCTTTTCCGCTTTTGGCTTATGAACAGTAACCAGCTTTCAAACGGTATGTTTTTTCAAAGCGGGGTCTGCTAGTCAATTTTAGTAGACAATGCACCAAATTTATTTATATAAAAAAAAATTACAAGCGAGTGTCTCTCTCTCCGTACTCTTTCTTGCGAACAGCTATAATTCAAAATCCATAAGCCCTAACCCAAAAGAACCCACCCTTATACTACTAGGAAACCACAAAGGAAAGATAGTTCAGAACTTGAACCTCTCAAACTTTTGGGCACTTTCTTCATCATCACCTGGCTCCTCGTCAAGTACTTCAAATCTGCAAATTCATTAAGAGTGAATGAGTGCTACTTTCCTGAATAGCATAGGCTGACATGGTACAGAAAATATTAATTGCGACAATTGCATTGTGCTCACACGAAAGTTGATCACTTTATCTAGCAAAATATAGAAGTATCATATGCCCAAACTCCAATACGGGTAAAGCATACACCTAAGTTTGTCGCTTTAACCATTAATAATTACAAAAGCGAAAAATATCCCTCCATGGAAGTAGACAGCAGTAACACAAGCGCACGCATAGGGCGGTAACCAACGATTCAATAACCCGATACGGCAAAATTACCAGGCCTCGCCCGGTACCAATAACCAGTGGTTACCAGTTTTATACCAGATAAATATCTCCATCCATAACTGGCCGGTTACCACTAAACAGGGCAATAAGAAGTTTATTTGATGAAAATACACAGATATTATTGATACACATTGCCTAGATAACAAATATTCAGTACAACGTAGCAAAGTTCAATACTTATATATGTCTGTTGAGTGCCAAGAAGGCTGTGCCACCTTTGTTATCATCTGATTGCCTCCTTCGATATGATTTGTCTTCATTAGCTTAACACAAATACTTTGTTTAGCTTGCACACAAGAAAATAATAACAATCATTTGCTAGGATTTTAAATTTAAAACTTTTCTGGCAATATTTGTTTTATCAGTGACCAGTCAGTTACTGCTGTTTTTTTATCCCTGGCGGTAACCAATACATGGGCAGCATGCGCACAGTTACTGAAACTGGACCAGTCATCCACCGAGAAAACCTTTGCCGGTTCACTAAAAAATAATACTAATAGAAATATATGAGATAGATAACCTGATTTAAGCTTTAAAAAGTTCTGCTTGTAACTTCAGAGGCCACATAAGCCACAGTGGGATGGCTAGTGGAATTGGGAGAGTCCTTCGGAGCCCATGTCCTGGGTTTGATATGGTGGCTTATTTGGAGAAGTTTAGAATTGGCCGAGCAGGCCCTAACAGATCTAATTTTGAATTTGTTTTGAATATGTATGTATCTAGAATCCGATTAAATGTAAATATTAACATAGTATCATTAGTGATATTTTATTATGAACAAAATACTTCTCTATTAAATGCATTCACATACAGTTGCTTGTGTGTTGGTTAGCATGTCATATTATTATTGGCATTACCTAGGCAAGGGTGGAGAAGAGAACCAAACATGCTCTTTATTTCTGGTGGCATATGAAGTCAAAGCATTTTTTTTAAAAAGACTACGAATTCAATAAGGCAATCATATTTTTATTACTAGATTTCTACAATTTATTTCTGTATGCTAAATCATGTGTGTTTTTTTTCTCGAACGCGCAGGAGAACTGCGCATCAATATATTAAGAAGAACAAACGAGTCTAAGAAGACTCGTACACACCTCACCAAAAGGCGAGGCTAAAACAAAAAGACAAAAGAACTAGAGAAACGCCCAGCAACCAACAACACCACTAAGGCCAAATGGCACAAAGGCCTTTGGCCCCCGCCAAACACCACAACTTAGCCTCATCTCTAATGTCTCGCAAAACAATGCTGACATTGGGCGAGGCACCTTCAAAAATACAACCATTCCTATGCTTCCAAACCCGCCAAGCCACCAACACGGCCAAAGTGTTAAAGCCCTTGCGCTGCTGCTTAGGGACGTGATGCAATGCCTGACGCCACCACAAGGTGAAGACCAAATCATCTGGGCCGGGAGTTAGCCGCTGCAATCCCACCAGAGTAAGGACTGAGAACCAAACACTTCTTGTGAATACGCAAGAAGTGAGAAGATGCTGAATAGTTTCGTCAACTTGATCGCACAGAGGGCAGCACTCAGGGTGAACAAGACCACGACGGGCCAAGCGATCAGCGGTCCAGCAACGATAAATCATGTGTGTTGTAGATTAACATTTTTTTGCGTATGTTACTTCCATTAGGCAAAATTTGCACACTACACTTGGTTGGCATTTGCCGAGACACACCGCCTAATCATTAATTGGCTAATGGACACTGCAAATTTGTGGTCATTTGCTAGAACACAATCTGGCCACTAAAATAACAAGTTTTGGAATCCAATAGAGATGCGGGTGTTTGATTCAGCAAACCCAAAAAATAGGATTCTTGAACTCCACTAATATATATTTATTGTATTTACAAATATTTTTATAGAGTACTTTCGTAATACTTAATATAATAACGTGCTACTATATGATGCACACTTGTTACCATGTTTACCATCTCCATGCTTGTAACAAAGTGGTCATTACCTGTAACTGTCACTATGCCTAGATATAGATTAGGGGTGCTAATATTTTTATTTATAAATTTTTGTAAGTTATTTTAAATCACCAACTACAACATAGATACAACCATTACCCACTCAGTAACAAAGTCAGACTACCCCGCGCATCCCTTGTTACCAAGAGGTAAAAGTCCAACTCCACAGAAGCAAAAAGCCGCACAGTAAGCATTATCTACTGCAAAATATGCAAAGCATAGATCGCACACATGATTCCCAAGCGTTATGCCTATTATACACGTCTCCCAAGACCAAAACTCATCTCTTACCCGTCCACCCTTCCTCCCTCATGAGCACAAGGCTTTTCATGGCTTCGTCCTTTCATCCTCACCAATTTGCCATGGTGCAGCGATTAGCTGGTCTGGCCCAAACTCATCGGAGAAGCATCCGATGCACATCATGGTGCGTCTAACATGCACTGAGACAAGGATGTGTGTCGATGCAGGGGAACTTTTTTGGATACACGAGACCAAGTAATACTGGTTCAAAGTATGAGCTTTATTTACTTATTTACTCGCAAATCATCAATGAGGGTAACATGTTATGTCAGTACTGATTACTGAGTTCTATTAGCCCCATAGCTATGTGTGGTGGGTTATTTTGGGTAATATGGCAATCAGGCTTGTATTCTGGATATTTAAAACCTTATACTTGTCATTTTCGAGTGCTTTGTCTACCCCGGGTATACTAAGGGTCGGTTCTTTTGGGCTGATGGCTTATGGCTTAAATATTTGAATTCGGGCCGCTGCGAGGCAAGGCACGAGGGAAATAGTCGATGCGATTACGCCGATAAAGCCGACGCCAGCCACCTCACCAGATCCGCCGTCGTCGTTGGCCGCCGCTCCCCGTCGTCGCTGCCGGGTAGCCACTCTGTCACCGCCGCTTCCGTCATCGCCGCTCCCGTCGTCGCATGGTTTCCGTCGTAGCCACGCCTGTCCCAAAGAATGGCCATGACGATACCGCCATTCGCAAGAAGGGACGGGCCTCGGTCGGCCGATGCGAAGAAGTAGCAACCGAGTGTTTTATAATTCTAAACAAAACGAACAAAAAGAAGAAAAAAGAAGGGGGAATTTAACGTTGTTCTAACCACCGCGCCGTCCAGCGCAGCCTGTTAGACTTCGTTGCCTTGGTCGCCGCGCCGTCTAGTGCCGCCTACCGATGGCTTCCGTTCCATCTGCTGCGATCCCATTCTCGGGAACAAAGCTTCATGGAACGAACTACAGGTTGTGGTCTTCTCTCATGGAGATCACGATTGATGGTCTTCGCCTTTGGGGCCATGTCACCGGTGCACGCCCTTCTCCGCCACCACCGGTTCAGCCTCCTCCTAGGCAGTCTACTACTCCATCTCCTGGAGCAGATGAGGCTGCCAAGGAGGCACAGGCTGCTGCTGACGCTGTTGATGAGGCTTTTTAGTATGCCATTGATGCTTTCGAGCGTTGGTGTGCTGACGAGGCTCGTGTTCGTGTCATCCTGGTGGTTAGCGTCGATGACTCCATTCAGCCAGACATTATTGGTCTACGGTCTACTCGACAGATCTGGGAGTACTTATGTGAGCGATACCAGCAGAGCAGTAATGCTCAGTTCTTTTCGCTTCAACGTGAGTTGGAGATGCTTTGCCAGGGAAATTCTTCTGTTGACGACTTCTTTTAGGCCCTGGCAAGTCTCTGGCGCCAGATAGATGAGCTGGCCTCACCACTTTCATGAGTGTCACAAAGTGTAGAAGGCGGATCATGATCGCTTTTGCCTTTATGACTTCGTCTGCCGTTTTCGCCCAGAGTTTGAACCTGTCAGATCTCAACTGCTGAGCCGCTCTCCATGGCCGACCGTTACAGAGGCACTTTCGACACTTCTGGCTGAAGAGCTTCGACTCGGGTTAGCAACACAGTGTGTTTCAACTGTGCTTGTTGCCCCTTCTTCGACTACAACACTGATATCTGCCTCGACTACGGCCTCTCCCCAGGTGCCTGTCTCCGCTCCTGTTCTCGCACGAACTAGAGTTCAATGCAACTACTGCAAAAACTTCGGGCACGACTACCAGAGTTGTGCGGTGCGGAAAAAGCGGAACAAGGCACGTGGGGGTGGGCGACAAAAGGGGGGCAGGGAGGCCCTTCCTTCACAGGAGGATGACCGACTCATCAATTTACGCGCCGAATGGTGACTCGTTTCAGCTACGCGAGCTCTACTTCCAGCTCTCTCACACTCGGCGAGTTCTCGCTAGTCTAGCTCAGACATCTTCTTCAGGTACCTCTTAGGTTCTAGATTCTGGTGTCTCCTTTCACATGACACCGGACTCCACATCACTCACTTCAGTAGGACCACCTGATTTTTCTATCACTGTTCAGATAGCTGATGGTACTTCCTTGTCCGCCACCGTCGGGGCATTTTTGTCCATCGACTTTTCTGCTCCAAATTGCTTCTCATGTTCCCCAGCTTACCATGCAACTTCTTTCGGTGGGACAACTCACTGATCTTGGTTGTAGGGTTGTTTTTGACTCACACCTGTTTCGTCCAGGATCGACAGACAGTGACGGTACTTGGGACTGGCCGGCGTCGTAGGGATCATCAGGGTCTCTACATTCTCGACCGCCTCCACCTTCCGTCCACTTTAACTGCTCCTGCGACGTCTGCCACTACCGCCACTGCTGTTACCACCTCTGGAGCTTTTGCGCAGTGGCATCATTGTTTAGGACATCTGTGTGGGTCCCATCTCTCTTCATTAGTTCGTCAGGGTATTCTTGGGCGTGTTACTGTTGGCACGTCAATGTTTTGTCAGGGTTGTAAGCTGGGCAAGCAGCTACAACTTCCTTATCATTCTAGTGAGTCCATGTCTTCTCGTCCTTTTGATTTAGTTAATTCATATGTATGGGGACCTGTGCCTATTATTTCAAAAGGCGGGCATAAATTCTATGCAATTTTCATTGATGATTATTCCCATTTCACTTGGCTTTTCCTTATGTCTAATCGTGGTCAGTTTCTTGCGATCTATCGTAGCTTTGCCACGATGCTTCGTACTCAGTTTGAGTCCCCTATCCGTACTTTTCGCTGTGATTCTGTTGGAGAGCACTGTTCTGATGTTTTCAAACAATTTCTTTCTGAGCAGAGCACTCATTACCAGTCTTCTTGTCCTAGTGCTCATGCTCAAAATGGAGTGGCAGAACAGAAGCATCGTCATCTACTTAAGATTGCTCGCACTCTTCTTCTTTCTTCTCATGTTCCACCACAGTTCTGGGCAGAGACTGTTTCTATGGCTGCATATCTCATCAATATTCAGCCTTCCACTGCTCTTAAGGATGTCAGTCCTATAGAGCGTCTCTACTCTAGAGTTCCCCAGTACAGTCACCTTCGTGTTTTTGGCTGCACCTGTTTTGTCCTACTGCAGCCTCGTGAGTGCACCAAACTGTCAGTCCAGTCAATTGAGTGTGTTTCCCTTGGATATAGTTATGAGCATAAGGGTTATCGCTGCTATGATCCTTCTGCTCGACTGATTAGGATCTCACGAGACGTCTTTCATGAATCTCGACCTTTCTTCTATCGAGATTCAGCTCCTCGTCCTGCTTCCACCATGGAGACGATCTCTTGGTTGTCTTTGTTATGAATATTGTGTGTATATTAAAGAGGCTCAATGTGCAATATATATAGGGAGTACAAAAGGATATTACAAGGGAATATGCTGATTCCTATTCTATCTCTAATACCCTTAACACCCCCTCAAATGCAAGGCGTATGCAATAGCATTGCATTTGAAAAAGGGTTAATACTAAAACAAGAAATATCCGACGTCTGAGTCTTGATAATGTCGTCGTTGCGTGCAGTTTTTGAATAAATTGTCAAATCAAGCCGAACAGAAATATATAGAAGCATGACGGCGCAGATCGAAGCCCAAGAGGCGGTGGCGCAGTGCACAAGATGCAGAAGACGCGTGGCGGCCTTAGAAGCTCGGGGCGGTGGCTAGAGAAGTGGCGGCATCATAACGACTTCTACGATCTGCACGCGGCTCAGAGAGTAGAGCGGCGGCTGCTGCCATGCAAAAGAAAAATTCCTACACTTCTATAACTGACAATAAATTTGTGGACTCGCACGGCTTAGACGAACTAAAAAAATAGAACTACGAACTTGGATGGACGCAACGTAAGACTCGAAAAAATTACTCGAAGACTGACTCAAAAGAAACATGACCCCTCCCCTCTCTTCACCTCTTCCGCTATTGGGCCTCCCGGCCCGTGTGGCCCGCTAAGCCGGTGGAAACCCTAGCCACCGGTGTCTCCTTATGCGACGGCGGCTAAGAGATCCGGGCGACGGCGGCCATTCATGAGGCGGCCAACAGGGCGGCGGCGATGACGGCGCTCGGCTTGCGCGACATCTCCCGGCGACTTGGTGCGGGCGGCCAAGTGCGGAGACAGGAGGCGACCTCGGGTCTGAGGTGGTCGGGCGCGACTTGAGCGCGGCGGCCCAGCGAGGAGGCGGCGGTGACCTGGCGGGTGGAGGTTGGCCTCGTTCGTGGAGGCCGACGCGGCCTCAAACGGCGGCTCGAGCGGCCGAGGCGGCAATGGTCGTGCGGCGGTCGGATCCGACGTGAGGGCCGGATCCGACGGATCCGGCGAGGCGGGCGGATCCGACGGATCCATGAGACGGCGACCACGGCGGCGCGAGTGATCCCGGCAGTGGAGCGGTGTCGGCGATGGCGACGGGCCGGCTTCGATCGTGGAGGCGGCGAGCGGCCTCAGGCGGCGCAACCCAATAAGGTGGCCGCCCCCGGGAGAGTAGATCGTTCCTCCCGGGGGCAGCAACAGCGAAAGTAGATCGAGATTAGGGTTTCAACCTAAGCTCTGATACTACGTTATGAATATTGTGTGTATATTGAAGAGGCCCAATGGACAATATATAGGGAGTACAAAGAGATATTACAGGGGAATATGCTGATTCCTATTCTATCTCTAATACCCTTATCTCTAATACCTTTAACAGTCTCTCCTGATTCTTCACCCATTTCTCCTTTTTCACAACCTTCTGATGACTGATCTTGGTTTGCTTACGTACTTCCTTAGGATTAAGGTTTCCTCAGGGTTACTACCTCTCCCAGCGGAAGTATGTCCAGGATCTTCTTGATCGGTCTAGTTTGACTGACACTCGTACAGCTGACTCCTATGGAGCTCTCCCTTCAGCTCCATGCTACTGACGATGATCTTCTTGAGAATCCTACCCATTATCGCCATCTTGTCGGGAGTCTGGTATATCTTGTAAGCACTCGCCCTGATATTGCTTATGTTGTTCATATCTTGAGTTAGTTCATGACTAGTCCTACTCATCTTCAGTACAGTCACCTCCTTCGTGTTCTTCGCTACTTGCGTGGGATAATCTCTCATCGCTTGTTTTTCCCTAGCTCCACCTCACTACAACTTCAGGCGTATTCTGATGCGACCTGGGCTAGTAATCCTTCTGATCGTCATTCTCTTTCTGCTTACTATGCTTTTCTTGGCTCCTCTTTGCTTGTCTGCAAGACAAAGAAGCAGACTGTATTTTCCCGTTCGAGTGCTGAGGCTGAGTTGAGAGCTATGGCAGCAGTGACATCAGAGATTACTTGGTTGAGGTGGTTACTTGTAGATTTTGGTATACCTGTGAGGGGCCCTATGTCTGACAGTACATGTTCTATCAGTATTGCTCGTGATCCGGTGAAGCATGAGCTCACCAAGCACATTGAAGTAGATGCTTCATACACTCGCTCACAGGTCCAAGAGTGAGTACTTGCTCTACAATTTGTGCCATCAGAGTTACAACTTGCTTACTTCTTCACGAAGTCCCAAACTAGAGCACAACATTTGTATTTTCTCTCCAAACTCAGTATGTGTGATCCACCATAAGTTTGAGGGGTAGTATTAAGGATAGAATATGATTGTTATTTGTTTCCTTATATGCCTTGATTTTCTTATCTGTATATGGCATATTCCTCTGTATATCCCCTTGTATTCCCTATATATATTACCCTTTGGGCCTCATGAATATACACACAATATTCATAACAATCAAGACTCCTCTTTAAGTAACAATAACTAATAAGACATATCAGGCAGTAGTTTATTATCTAACACTACCTCCATTCAATACAAAGTTATTTCCTTTGCACCAACTCACCAAGCAGTAACTTACACAATAACTATAAGGAAATAAAACAAACAATAACTTACACAATAGATAGAAGGAAATAAAACAGATACATACTCTTTTGTTTCCTTATCGAAATGTATGACCTTCACCACAACCCACTCCTCTTTTCCATCATCTGATTTTACCCAAGCCGCAACCTAAAATGCCACAGCATGGACGCTAAATATTAGATAATTGGACAAACATAAGCGCGTACAGAGGGACAGAACTAATCTACATAACAACAAATGAATTGCTATAAAGAGAAAAAAGTTAAGTTGTCAAACTCAACCATAATCATCCACTACAAGTACAATATGTATAACCAAGTTTTTAGACAGAGTATGATCAAATAGTATGTACATATGTCAGTTCAATGATTTAGTGACTTTATGACAGGATAATATCAAGATCAACCTAATTTTCCATGGACCTTGATGTTCCTGTTAGTTAGTTTGATTCAATATTTACCATTTCTAAAAATTTAGACTTCACAAATGAAAAAAACAAATATTTTGGGTAAGTTTTTTGTGCAATCTTTAAAGATCAACCGGGCATACGCATGTACCTGCAAAAGTATGTACTGGTGAATTAAATAATTTTAGTATTTGCGACTCAATAATGGTCACAAGATTTACAAGAACCTAAAACTTACCCACAACAAGAAGGAACCCTAATGCTCAGTTTGATAATGAAACGATCTCTTCCAAGCAATGTAATGAACTTTTTAGTTTGCCACAACACAAAATCGTTGTCGCTAAGTGATGTAAGTACCTTTTTTTTGAAAAACAAAATACATTTTTTGTTTGAATGGCTGGGACTAATATACCAGTACTCAGGCAGTTAAAACTCAGAATTTGTTTTGCTAAAGATTTGATAGCACAGATGGATTGTATTGTACAAATTTATTTTACCAAACAACTACCTGATTATAAACATCAATTCACCACAGCTGGTTTACCATATTGCTTCTGCACAGCAGTTTTTCCCACAGTACACTGGGCCTAACAAACATAGTTGCTAAAATATAATACAAATTTAAGAACCATACAATTTGATAACTCCAGTTCAGCAAAACAAAATCATGTTTAAGTAGCAATGAAAATCTCAGCACAGGCCTTGGATACAAATATCGTATCCCAGCTGGGAGCCACAAACAAATGGTAGTTTTCCAGTTGAAATAATCTTATCTCCTCTTTTCTCCACATTATCTTCACAATTTGCATTTACTCAATCTTCCATAATACTTAACAATGCATCTCCGTTTAAATAACTATTGATGACCCCAAAACAAGAGGTGCTACAGTGCACCAGGTCCTAGCCAGGATGACTAGTAACTGGCAGTTTCCTAATTCCTGGTACATTGCACAATGTGTTGTCAATCCCATCAGTTAAAGAGTACCGAACCAATGAGCCATAATATTGACTTATACCTAAAATTAATTTTGATATATTTTATTTAGACTACAGAAAACTCAAATTGTGAAGTATATGCCATTTATGTCAATCTGGTAGTCCACAATTGTAACAACCATGGTTAACATTTATGCAAAACTCGGGAAAATCCAAAGATGAAATCCATTCATCTAGAAAACAACAACTATAACAGCTCATATTTCTTTGTCTTGTACATATTTAGTCCCTATAGCTAATAAAAGAGAAATCATATCATCATAAAGAAAAGTCAACAACACGTATATTTATCAGATTTCAGAATCAAATTCCAAACTCTGAAAATAGAAAAACACGGGATTTGCATTAGAGAAAAGGGGAACATCTTACGAAATTTAAATAATATTTTTTGAAAGATAACACAAAATTTAAGAATATTTGGAAGTCAATATTTAAATTAAGAAATAAAGAAAAATACAAGAGAGTAGTAAGAATGCAATCAACTGAGTTAAAGAAATGGAAAGGGGTATAATTCATGAAAACTCTAAAAGAGAACTAAACATCTATGTGCGAGTAGATTTGTAGAATAGATGGATCTCCCATTTACAACTAATGATAAATCCCATATAAAACCATCCTAATAGCCACATATAGCAGTTGTGAATATTTAGGGAAGCAGAAACTACGCAAAAGAAATAATATAGCCAAATTCAAACACCTGGCTGTCATATTTGACATTTTGGATGTTTAAGGGAGGACAGCTGCAAAATTGGCACCTTCAACAAAAGTACAAACAATCCTATAAAACTAAATCAGAATACAGGAAGATTCCTATCCACTCTTACATGGAAAGTAGAAGCTTTGCTATCGAGGCAGCATGTACCCACAGATACATGAAATACAAAGACTAACTGATATTTCTAAATTCAGGCTATTCAGCTGAAGTTGAAACCTGCTCTCCTTTCAGGTTTGCAGCTTGGTCAAGTTGGCTCCTCATAGACGCAGAGGAAAATCGTGCCATATCTGTATCAGACTTCATCCTCTTCTTTTTCTGTTCACCAACTTCTGCAATGTAGAAAGCATCTATAGTACTTTGTGATCCACATTCAAAAGCTCTGAACCTAACTTGCAAAATCTTACTTCTAGTGCTTACCTATCTTTTTTCTTTGAGCAGCTGAAACTCCAGATTGCAACAAACCATCTAATAGTCCAACCAAAGCAGACGAAGCACTGCAGGAAAAAGGACTGATCACTGTTGCATGACACATTCTTCATGTAATAAAGATGTGCATGCAGCGAAGGGCAAACATGGAAGTGTGAAGAAAGTGATGATCCAACTTGTGGATCTATACCAAACTCCAAACATACCAAGAAATATTAGCAAAGTAGTAATTAATTGCACTGGTACAGTTACTGCAGTAAAAAACTTAGCAGTGATGACAAAAAACCGGATCAACTCAAACAGTAGTAGTGCTGTACTATTTGCGATCCCCCATGCTGGTCGGGATGAAGAATAATGTTAAGCAAAGCCAACATTCAATATGTGAAGAAATCGTGCCTAACAATAGCGGCACCTTTCTGCTAATGAATACGACAAAAGTAACTAACAAGCTTATAGTCCATGATTCAATGCTATGTTGGAAAGAAACAACAAATAAAAAAGAGGTTAGCATGCAAAAGATTTACAGCATATTCATAGCATCTAAAGTGACTGTTTAGTTCCATCAAAGTATATCAACTTGAAGTTCTGTGCATATCTTACATGAGGACTTGATTCTTAATTCTTTGTTCTCATATAAAGTTATCTACTTTTTGGTACTGAAATCTCCATACATGCATATAGGATGCCGTATCTCCTGTTGAAAACCAACACGGTAAACTTTTGAGACTTCTTTACTTCTAAGTTGGTAGTGCTACAGTTTCGTTGATACAAGTGGATCAAAATTGTTTCCACTTGTCAGATAAATAGCTAATCACAACAACCATCATGTTATTAAGTATGTGCTCCAATAGATTGGGTAGTGTTATGAATAGCGCACATATTCATTATGAGGCCAATAGGCCAATATATATACATGTACAGGTGTGGCATATATGTAGGAAACCCCTCATACAATAGGGTAAATACACAGCTATGTATACGTATCTAACACCCCCCTCTCAAACTTATAGTGGATCAACAACATGAAGTTTGAAGAGGTGAAAACTGTGATGGGCCCTAGTTTGCGCCTTTGTGAAAAAATTTGCCAACTGAAGCTCGGAAGACATATAGTGAAGAGCAACAACTTGGTCCTACACCTGTGTCCGCATGTAGAAAGCATCAACACCAATATGCTTTGTAAACTCATGCTTCACTGGATCTTTAACAATGCTAATAGCACTTGTACTATCAGATAAAAGAGGAGTCGATGCAGAAACAGAAACACCAAAGTACTTAAGTAACCACCGTAGCCAAATAACCTCCGCAGTCAACAAAGCCATAGCTTGCAACTCAGCCTCAGCACTCGAATGAGAAACTGCTGTCTGCTTCTTAGTCTTCCAAGCAATGAGAGAACCACCAAGAAAAACGCAATAAGCAGAGAGAGACCGGTGATCAGAGGGATCACTAGCCCAGGTGGCATCAGAATATGCCTGGAGCTGTAAAGAGCTAGAGCGAGCGAAAAAGAGACGACGAGAGATATCGTAGAACATGAAGAAGATGACTATATTGGAGCTGAATGGGAGCAGAAACAAACTAACTCAAGATATGCACAGGGTACGAAATGTCAGGACGAGTGACACCAAGATAAACAAGGCTCCCAACAAGATGACGATAGCGAGTAGAATCAACAAGAGGCTCATCATCAGTAGGACGAAGATGAACATTAAGCTCCATGGGAGTCTCAGCTGTGCGCTGATCAGTAAGAGAGGCATGATCAAGAAGATCCTGGATATATTTTTCTTGGGACAGATAAAAACCCTCAGGAGTAGAAATAACCTCAATCCTAAGAAAGTAGCGAAGAGGACCTAGATCAGACATAAGAAACTGCTCATGAAGACGCTCCTTGACAAAGGTGATATATTGAGAATCATCTCAAGTAATGATCATATCATCAACATACAAAAGGAGAAGCGTCCGACCACGAGATGAAGTGTGGATGAAAAGAGCAGGATCATGAGCACTGGCTGAGAAACTAGTTGCAGTGACAACAGAGGAGAAACGATCAAACAAGGCACGAAGAGCTTGCTTAAGGCTATAGAGAGATCGGCGAAGACGACAAACCATATCCTCAGAAACAGAATATCCAGGGGGTGGCTGCATGTAGACCTCATGCAACTCCCCATTGAGAAAGGCATTATTGACGTCCAACTGAGAGATAGACCACTGTCGAACAGAGTCCACAACAAGAAGAGTGTGAACGGTGGTCATGTGAGTGACAGGAGCAAAAGTCTCATCATAGTCACAACCATGCTCCTGCTGAAAACCACGTGCTACAAGACGACCCTTGTAACGCTCAAAAGAACCATCAGAGCGAGTCTTAACCTTATAGATCCACTTGCACGTGAGAGGAGTAACACAAGCAGGAAGAGGAACAAGATCCCACGTGCCAGTACACTCAAGAGCAGCGATCTTCTCCGCCATCGCATGCTGCCACTCCTGATGAACAACAGCATCACGATAAGAAGTCGGTTCAACAAGAGCAGCGACAGCAAAACCAAAACGCTCAGGAGGCCGAATAGACTGGCGATTGCGAAGAGCATAACGTGGAGTGGCCGAAGGGGATGACCCGTCAGAAGCGGAGGGCATATCAGAAGGATCCTCAACTCGCGGGCAACGAGTATAGTAGAAAGGATAAAAAGGAACAAGATCAGGAGCAACCTCGGGAGAGGATGCCGGTGGTGAAGGTGCTAACTGAGAAGGAGGCACCGGAGAGACCAAAGGCTGTGGTGGAGTGGTGACTATAGGGTTGGAAGGGAAAGTCAGAAATGAAAGCGGCTCAACAACAGACACTCTACCGACCATGGCAATCACGATTCTACCGACACTTGCCGCAACCCTGCCACATCCTGTCGCGGCAACCGTGTTGCTGTCGAAGCTTGCCGCAGCAACCATGTCACTGCCGCGACCTGCTGTGGTACTACCGACGCCCGCTGCGACCGTGCCATGTCCTATCACGGTGTTACCGAAGGCCGCCGTGGCCCGTCGAAGCTTGTCGCGGCAAACGCATGATGGAAGCCTATTACAACGCTGTCGTGGTTACCACCGCGTCTGCTATGGCGATCACAGATGTCATCAATGTTGTTGCACCTATACGTGGAGGCTATGCTCTTCAAGATCACCAGTAAATATCATAGTATTTCGTCAACTTGGGGTCTCCTAGGGCTGCAGCCACGGCCGCCACCATAGCTCGAGGACGAGCTGTCGCGAAGGGAGGGAGAAGATGTCATGTGCGCGGTTACTGTTCACGTGAACAGTGCATTGCTCCTTCCCGATTTGATTGGATTAGTTTCGCTATAGATAAGATTAGATTTATTAGGATAATCTATTTCTGTAATATTAGAGATAAGTTTCTTAGGGGACAAGCATTCAATCTATATAAGGATGGGAGTGCATCTTATTTTTATTAAGCACTAAGAAGAAAATTATTCTAGTCTCTCCCTCAAGTTCTTCTTCCCAATCTATGATCTCCCTTTTTTTCCTAAAGCCCCCTCCCTTCAACTGTGCCATCCCAGCTACCTTCTGTACGGTATTTACCCCCACTCATCATGGCTTCCGGTGCCGCGCCATCCCTCTTGGAGGAATTGGAGGCTAATAGCGAAGAGCAGAAGGTCTTCAACTGTGACCACCACCGCAGCTCAAGGATGAGCTGCCTTGTCGCGAGGGGTGTAATGTTATGATTTAATGCCCAGGAAAGCACTGTAGCGCGATACTGGTATGGTCTGTTATTTAGAAATCTATTAGGTGTTTGGTATTATCTATTAATTAGACAAGTTATTATTAGATTGGATTATTAGAGTAAGTTTTCTTATAGATTATTTCTTAGGAGTCAAGTTAGGTCGTCCCTATAAAAGTGATAGCATGTATACATCATGAATCAAGTAAAGATGAATAAACAAGCCACTAGTCCCTAAAGTCCAGCTGTAGTTGTTCCCTTGACCAGCTATTCTAGATATATTTCTCCCTCAATCGGTGCCCTCTTCATCTAACGCCGTTCTACTTCAAGTTGTCGCTGTCCGACCTCCCTCCGACGGATAATTACCCCCTTCTTGTGCTAGTTCACAACAAATTCACATTGATAAATCCACTCGCATTTTGTAGTTGGGAAGTGGTTATGACTTCAACAGATAATGTAGTACTACAGTGATCCAGACTAAGACACGAGGAACAGACTTATCCAAAGTTAGTTAAAATATCTTGGTAGAATGCAGCAATTTGAAGTAAAGATATGAATGGCTGTTCATAGAATACTTTCAGAAGTCAGCACTACCTAATTTATTTTTTGGAAGAAAAACATTTTAAGAGATCAAAAAAGGAATCAGACCACCAGATAGAATTTCAGAATGTTACCTGGCTTCACTCTCAGAGAGTTCTTTTGCATGTGCATATGAACTACGAAGCTTGAGCAAAATGCTGTCAACTGATTTATCAACCATCTCTGGAGCTAGAAAACAAAGCGAAGTTAAACAAAGATTTCCGTGCTCACAATGGCGTAACAGACCATAAACAATAGTGACCACATAAAATAGTAACAAACAAAATGAAATCGAGAGAACAGAAAATTATTCCGTTAATAGCTGACGAGTGGCTTTACTATATTTTCTATAACCAGCTGAGGCATTATATTGAGACTATATTATTGTGCTTGCACAAAAAAAAGGATACTGTAGGGCAGCCAGTTTGGGAACTTCATTCTGCTTAGGCCCAACAAGTTTTTTGCTTTGACTAAAACCATATCTATGTGGCTATCATTATGGTTTTAGGGACTTTCCTCATGGCATACAGGCTAACAGATAAACCTCACAAGGCACATACAAAACTCCATCCAAATGCAATAGATCCATTCAAAGTTTTTTTGGTACATATGTAATTTCTTTTGTAACTTTGAGTCCATTTAGGAGTACGTTCACCGTTCGGTTCCCTAAGTACCGAACCAAGTTTGAGTCAGCCACTTGGACTTTAAATATTTTTGCACATGAGGCCTTTTGTCCTCAGACCACGAATAATATTTTAATATTGCAAATTGCATCTACTAGAGTTACACACTAGTTCTTCCTCATTGTTCGGCGTAGCCACAACAGAGGGGGGAATTTGTCGTTGATTCTTCCGAAGACCATCCTGACTTTCCGCTGGGAATTAAGAGATCGATTCTCTTAACTCGGTGGTCGGTGGAGAACATCACGCATGTGATTAGGCGAATTAAAGACTTGCAAGCCCATTACGTCTGGCAGCAGGGGATCAACCACGATTCGTCGAGTTTCGCGAAAGCTATCTTCGATCCTAGGTTGAGAGGATCAGGCACCCCGTATCATGGTGCATATGGAGAAAAAACTACCATCCCTTTTTCAGTTTTCCTCATAAGAAAGTTTGTATTTATGGTGTTTCAAAAGTTTTGTTTTATGCTTGAGCCGAAAGAAGATGGGTGTGGGAAGGTAGCATCTACACACTGGTTAGCTCAATAAATGGAAATGAGGTGGCCTTCCTACCTATTGAGCCTTCAATTTCTTCATATCCTCAGCCAATAAATGCTTTGAATTAATAGAAGGAAACAATTGGCACTAACACCCATGAGCATTTCATCAGCAATAAATGCTTTCCTTATAAACGTGGGTTTTTTTTAAAATGCCAACCTAGGATTATTAATTACATTATTATCTATGTTTCTTCATGAATAAGAGATGGCTAACTTAATCAACAGAAAACGTAAAGTTTTAATATTTTTTCTAATTTACCCTACTCCCTGTTCCAAAAAAAAAAACACCATTTTTGCCCACCTCCAAGTCATCTAATTTTGCTCTGCGGTACATGCGGAGAAGAAACTACCATCTCATTTTCTCAGGGGAAAATTTGTATTTATGCTGACACACGGCTCACATCGCGAATCTTGATCCCAAAAAGCAAGCCGAATGCCAAACACTGGCATCGCATTTCAATCAAGAAAAGGACAACAAATCTGATACAGAGAGCCAACAGACCCCTTTCCAACATCCTCAAGTGAAGAAAACAGCCGCCATGCACAACCCCCCACCATACACACAATCCAGCAGCTAAAGTTCATCCCAGCGAGCATATCAAACAAACCAACAAGATTCCCTAACACGGCGTTCCAGTACACAAGTAACTAATTCGAAGCAGCAAGCAGCTAAAAATTCATCTCAACCGACCTAAACTTAAAAAATCAAACTAGAAAACCCATCCGCCAGCATCTAACTGAAGACCCGCCAGCCAATCAAACGACAGCACAGGAACGAAAGGGAAAGAATGCACGCGCGCACGGACGGGAGGTCGAACTGGAGCCAAATAAGGGCTGGTTGGTGCTATCTTACTTACAGGAGAGGATCTTCTTGTGAATCTTGTTGATCTCCGTGACCACCTCATCCTGCTCCTTCCGCAGCTGGTCGAGCTCCTTCGCCTTCTCCAGCAGGCTCGCGATGTCCCCTCCGGCCCCGGCCCCGCCGCCTCCCCTCCGCCTCCGCCTCCGACCGACGACGACATCTCCGGCCGCTCTACCCCTTCGGCTCTAGGGCAGTCCCAACCCCCCTTCGGCTCGGTTAAAGCTAGGTAGCTCGAATGTTAGTTAATTTGTTCTTCATTGTTAGTAGTTCTGACGAGAAACAAATTGGATAGTTCAACAGCTATGGCTCTCCTCACATAACTAAAAGTATTTGTCTTGCTAAGCAAAGAAAGCATGTGGTTTATAAATTAGTTTCATTGTAGTTGCTCATGTAAAGTCACTGAAACTTACCTTGTTTGAGATAATATCTGAGTCAAACATATGTTGTTTTTTTTACTAAACTATCCACCTGTTTGAGATAAAATCACTAAAATATATGTTGTTCTTTTATACTGGAGTTATCCTTGTTTGAGATAATATCCTTGTTTGAGATGGTGTTCCTACTGAAATTCTCTTTTCCCTTTTTCAGGTTGTATCCACCGGTGGTTTCATGAACTATCTACAATCACCTCCATTTGTGAACTATCCCGGTGGAAGCCAAATTCCACAAAATTTCCATTTGGTTGGTGCTCAATGAGTCGGACTACGTTGTATGTGGGTCCATGTTCTAAAGGGACCCCATCACCATCTGGAAGTACTTCAATGAATGCTAGAGATGCACAAATGGGTTCACAAGAAAAAGAATCAATTGATATTGATGATGATGACACCCTCCAGCCTGCTAGGTCAGAAGTGAGATTGAATTGGACACATGAAGAAGACATAAGATTGGTAAGTTAGCTTTCTTTGTTTTTGGCAGCCTTGAGTCCACAAATTTTTTCTGGCTTCATTATAATGTTTGTTCTTTTACTGTATGTAGGTTAGTGCTTGGTTGCAAAATTCAATTGACCCAATTGATGGAAATGATAAGAAGGCGACCAATATTGGGAGATGTTACTACTACTACAACAACACCACGTAGTAATCGTAAGAGAAACCGTAACGATTGAAGATCCGTTGGGAACGCATCAAGAAACCCGTGAGTGAGTTCCATGGTCACTGGATAAGAACTACTAAAATTTACCAAAGTGGGGTGGCGACGATCAATTGATGGATCAAGCATTGAGCCGTATGCCTCGAACATAATGAAAAGCCTTTCACATTGCAGCATGCATGGAGGGTATTACGACATGAAAGGAAGTGGTCTGCATATGTGAAAAAACTATTGAAGGAAAAGGACAATAGCGCAACTTGTAACCCAGCTCATGTAGTGAATATTAAAGATAATCCAACACAGCGTCCTATGGGACATAAGAGGGCCAAAGAAGAACAAAATGGGAAACGGAAGGCATCGGATGTTGTAGCTGGGATAAATGAGAAACTAGAAAAATTCATTGAAGCAAGCACCATGGCTAGAGAAGGCCGTGAGAAGATGGCAACAGTGCAACAAAGTTTGGCAAACAAGAAGGTAGAAGCAGCCAAGCTTGCACATAAAACAGCATGTGAGAAAACCAAGTGTAAAATGCTAGAGACTTACAAAGACTTAATATTTGCTCCTACAAGTAATCTCAGTGAACAAGCCTTGGCTGAAAGAGACAGAGCATTGGAGAGCATGCGGATGAGTTTGTTTGCTAAAGATGACTAAAGATGATTAAGGTATGTATTCTTCATGTTTCTCATGCAAATGTGATTAGGTCTGAACACATCTTTTTTCTCATGCAAGTGTGATCAGGTCTAAACACATCTTTTTTCTCATGCAAATGTGATCAGGTCTAAACACATTTTTTTTTCTCATGCAAGTGTGATTAGGTCTGAACACATCTTTTTTCTCATGCAAATGTGATCAGGTCTAAACACATTTTTCCTCATGCAAGTGTGAATTATGTACTACTCTATAATTATGTATACAACCACACATGTAGGCTGCTATCCTGTGCCCTCCACATTCTCTCAGTTCTCCCCTTTGCCCTCCACTTTCTTTCCTTCCCAAGATGTCAAGTGATTCTGATTCGGTGATGAGGTGAACAAAGATGGATCCAATGGATCCATACACAATGGATGAGTCCCTACAAGAGGAAGATATATTGGAAGATGTTCGATCATATAGTGGGTGAATTACGCATCGATATTGAAGCTCTACACGGTCAAGGTAGGATATTTGTGGCTAGGAGATATGTGGACAGGCCTCGTGAAGAATCCAACAATGGTTAATGGATGACTACTTCTGAGAATCCGGTCTACAATGATACAATCTTTCGTAGAAGATTTAGGATGAGAAGACCACTGTTCCTACACATCGTTCATGCCCTAGGTGAGTGGTCTCCATTTTTCACCTTGAGAAGATGCTCGAATCGCCTGTGGTTGTCGCCAATTCAAAGTGCCGCGGCTATTCGCCAATTGGCTAATGGCGACCTGCAGATCATCTTGATGAGTATCTTAAGATTGGAGAAAATCTTTGCGATTGAGTGCTTGAAGATGTTTGTGAAGGTGTGATTCAAATATATCGGCGTAGTATTTGCGACGCCCAACGTACAAGATGTTGAACGCTTAGTGCGAGATAGCGAACGTCGTGGGTTCCACGGCATGTTAGGGAGTATTGATCGCATGCATTGGCACGGGAAAATGTCCCTATGCATGGAAAGGACAAGATACTCGTGGTGATCATGGTGTTCCTCCGTCATTCTAGAGGTAGTTGCATCGCATGATCGTTGGATATGGCATGCCTTCTTTGGTGTTCTTTGGATCCAATAATGATATCAACGTGCTTAATCAATCGATTTGTTCATCGAAAGCGACTAAGAGGAGAAGCTCCTAAGGTGCAGTACCATGTCAATGGAAGGCAATATAGAAATGGTTATTACCTAGCGGGCGGCATATACCCGTGAGGTTTCGTTAAGTCAATCGCCACCCACAATCAACTAAGCATAAATTATTTGCACAACATCAAGAAGGTGCAAGGAAGGATGTTGAATGCGTTTGGGATTTTGCAATCTCGCTTTTGTATTTTGCGTCGACCAAAGACGTCTATATGAGCAAGGGATCTTGAGAATATCATGCTAGCATGTATAATCCTTCACAACATGGTAATCAAGGATGAGAAGGATATGGAGCAGATTCCTATTGATTTGAATGAGGAAGCAAGCACATCGACAGTTCAAGCAACTACAATTTCTCATGGACAAAACCCAGAGATGGAAGAAGTACTACAAAGAAATGCCATCATCCGTGATCGTACTGCTCATAAGCAACTTCAATCAGATTTGATTGAACATATTTGGCATAAGTTTGGGAATTAAACAAAATAGGTACATAAAATTAGGTGCATATAAGATTTTTTGGCTAAGTAGCCATTTATAAGATCTGAAGTATTTCATTTTTATGCAATAAATTTTACATTACTATAATTTTGTAAATTGACTTTGTCTATCATTTTCCCTCTGACTCATATTTGGAGTTCCTGTGGAGTTTGAGTTACTATGGAGCTAGAGTGGAGCTGGATGAACATCAAGTTTATGATTACCTAAATATTAGCTAATATTACTATATATTATCATTCCCATGACTACCTTAATTGTTATGGTAATTGTAATGATTGAACTTTATGCCGTGTTGAACTGAGGTGCCTACAAAAGTGTTGAACTTTGGGATCCGATTGATCGACTGGGGGGCAGCTCGAGGCTTTGGATTGGGAGAATACAGCGTTGCAGCCGAGGGCTAATTAATGCGGTTCGTTCACGATTACTATTGCCGGTTTGGGGGCGCTTGGCTAGACCCGTTTTGTAGCGCCCGCTAGATTTAGGAAGGCATTGAAGAAGGCCAGTTCGTATTTCTTACCTAATGCCTGTCCTCAGCAACCAATTCGATGGGCAGATTTCTGTGATTCCAAACTTAGGACGGCAAGATTTGGTACAAAGCGAATTACCATACATGTTTTTTAAGAGGTTCTTTTTAATTCGCACTGACATGTTTTCTTCAGAGATTCTTCTTAATTGGGTTGTTAGGGAACACTTCCCGTGAAATTAGCAAAATTGCACCGGACAGCTCTCCATCAAGCACATTACAAACAATTAAAATTTAAAAAATTTAGTCCAAAAACATAAGCCATAGTATCAACACCCTTTGTTACTTAGTAGGAATCATTGCGGCAGAAAATTTTGGCTTTTACTGTAGCGCATGATTTGATCTGTTCATCTCGAATCAGAGGGCTGAGATTCACCAGTCAAGCACTGACGCTCTGTGCGTCTCTAGCTTGCCGAGAAGCACGAGCCAAATCAGAGGATGTTAGGACCTGTTTTTTTGTTTATAGCTGTGTTTTATAGTTTTTAATTGAAATTTTTGAATTTTGTGTTGTTCATGACAGAGATTATGAAAAATGATACTCGCTTACGATTTTTACTGTACAGATATTAGACTTTTAACATATACTATAATTAATTTACAGAGATTATGAAAATGTAGGTTGAACATGATCAAAGCATTGACTCGCCTGGCGCGGTTTACCACGGTCTTGAGCTCTCACAATGCTCTCTTAAGCTTTTGCTCTCTATCTTCTCTTCGAGCTTGACCTCGCTTGATCCGCTGAATCTTCACGACTCCCAATTTCTAATTACGCGACAAATGACTGAATGCAAACAAAAGCAAATAACTAAAAGATCCAAATGATTCCGAATAAACTCATTTTTAGTTTTATTATGAGTTAATGGGTGATTCGGGTGATTTGAGGCAAGATCTGCGGTATGGTACGATGACTTGATCTTTTTATTAACCATCTCTTTTATTATTTTGTAGTCATCAAGGATGTTTCACGAGTTAGGTTATACCTATGAACTAGTGTGCAAGATTAGAGGAGCATTATTTTGTCAAGCGCTCGCTTTCAGGGCATATGCTATATAAAAGTGATATATACGGTTTTTAGCTTACCGAATTAATGTTAGAATTCGGGTTAACAGTATTTTGTGGTGCGGCATTCTATGTACACTTAGTTATTACTAGGCATAACCTATTTTGAATTAGGATCCATTAGTTCGGGTCCTAACTTACTACATTGAATCATGCTCAATATTATTACCTACTAAATCTACGTTAAAATTTTATTAATAGTACCATTGGTATTTGGTCTATACTTTAGTTATTATTAGGCTTATTTTATTTCAATTCACTTATCTGGGCAAGACTCGTTTTGCAGAGTTACACTTTAATATTTTGTTATTTAGCAAAAGTCTACCACTAATATTTACTTCATGGCGGCCTGATAAATATTAGGGCATATTTTTTTATATTTTAATTGAGGGTAATCTTTATTAAATTTAGAACCATCTTTTGTTAATTCCTTCACTTAATATTTAGATTAAGATAAATAATAAAGGCACATTAATTATGCATGGTAATTAATCTAATATTAAATCTTAAACAATTTCATTCACATACTAATTAAATTTTATTAGCTTCTCTAAATTTTTCTCTAATTTTTCTCTTGATTTTTGTTACTTGGATTAGATGAAAGAAAGTCAGAATTAAAAAGAAGAAAAGAGGTGCGGCGGTAGGAGTCGAAACCGGGGCCTGCGGCAAAGGACTTAGGGAGTGCGCTCAGCTAACCAAGTGGGCAGGAGATCTAGACTGATAGGAGAGTGGTATTATACTAGAAGAGGTGAGCAATGGGAGCGGCTCAAAACAGAGCATCCCGGCGGCGCAAGGGCCGGGCGGCGGCGCCGGCGAGAAGCGGCCGAGAAGGCACGGGTGACTAGAAAAACGAGTTGCGGGGAGCTGAGGGAGCCCAGGGGAGGTGGCGCGCTAGTCGGGGCGGAGACGAGGTGGGCCGGCGGCGAGGCTTGACGGCCGGAGGCGGAGGTGGAACGGGCGCCGACGACTGGGAGGAAGAGGAAGAATTTGGGTGGGCACTGAAGCAAAAGTGAGGAAAGGGACGCCACCATGGGACTGGGCGGTAGGAGGGTACCACGGCAGCCGGCGGCGACAAAGATGGCGAGGGCTCGGCCAGCGGTGGGATGACGTCGTCGAACTCCAAGTGACGCTCTACCCAAGAGTGATTGACCCGAGGTGGTCTCAATCGGCGGATCCTTGCTCACGGAGCTAAAGGAGAAGGGAGCGGGCTGTGAGGCCCAGGGCCGATTCCCATGTGGGAGGAAGAGGGGATGAGGGGTGGACGGGCGCACTTGCTCTCTTATAGGGGTGAGCTGTCCGGACGGTGAGGACCACGGTCCTTGCCCGGCATGGGGCTCGACTGTGGAGGCGACACTCGAGCGGCGCATGCAGCAGACGAGGCACGATGGCGGTGGCCGAGTAGGGTCTGTGTGGGCGAGAAGAAGGAGGAGGCGGCGTGGAGAGCGCTCGGCCACGAGAGAAGAAAAAGAAGGAGAAAAGAAGGAGCGGGGCATGGGGAGAAGAAAGAAGAGAGGAGAAGGAGGGCCGGTAGAGGACGGGAGAGGGGTTGGGCGGACCGCTTTTACCGATCGACCCTTTTTTCTTTTTTATTTGTATATATATATATAAATATATATAGATATATATATTCCTTATGTGTGTAGGTAAAAATATATATTTTTCCAAACCTACTTTTATGAAGATTTTGTTTGCGCATATTTCTTTATTTTTATTATTCCTTTACATTATATATATATGTTTCTAATTTATTCATACCTAGCATTTGTTTATTGAAATTCTAACAATAGGATTCTCAAATTTTTGGGGCCAAACTATATTCCCCTTTACTGGATCATATTTTCGGATTCGTATTTTTTTAAATCTTGTTTTCTATTATTTGTATAGTTCCTCTCATGATATCTCTAATGTTTGTTTTGCTTCTTTCATAGATTTATTGTCAGTGGAATCTCATCCAAAAATTTAACAAATGCCTTAAAAACTAATTTCAAATAAAATATAAGGCAAAATAATGCAAAAGCTTCATATTTCTAATTTCCAAATTTTCAGGATGTTACAAACCTACCCCTTAAATGAATCTCGACCCCGAGATTTCGGTAGAATAGAAAGAATGGAGGTGAGGATATATTGGCTAGCAATGGGTCTCTAGGTGTTGCTTGACGCATAGTTCTTCAGCTCCGTAAAGAGGTGAAAATCTGCACGACAGGGGTTAGCACTTGGAGAAGTCAAAAGTGGAAGAGAGAAACCTTGTTCTCCTGGATAGATCGTAGACTTTCAAATACTTGCTCTTTGGCATTATTGTCTTCACGTCATCATGGAATGAAGTAGTTGCATCGTCTACAGGACATACGGTTATAGAATTTCTTATGGATAGGTGGGTAAGAATGGCCTGTGCCCTAGGGGTAGAGGGCCTTAGGAATGCAGAGGTGACGAGGGGCATATTTATATGGTGGTCTTTATCTTCCGCTGGTATCTCGTTCTTACTTTTGGGTTTTGACAAGTTGATGATTTTAGCTATAGGTACATCTTGTACTCCTCATCTCCAAAAGATTTTTGGCCTTATGATTTACGTGTAATTGGCACGATTAGGTCTATTACAAATTGTTGCACCTCTAAGGTAATCATACATCATTTCAATATTCCCAAAAGTAATTATACATCATAGTAGCTTTCCAACATTTAGTCTGCTCTTGCTACCCCCCTTAAAACAAGTGGTTACTGATAGTAGCTATCTTTTCTAACTTCGGACTTTACAAGTCCTATGGCGACTCGGAGACTTGTCCGTTGTATCTCAGTTGCCTTGGTCAGCAACAGGCTCATGGAGCAATCCTTGGGGCAGTGGTCTTGTCCTTCGCAGAGAAAACAGGTAACCTTCATCATCGGACATCCTCCTGGTAGGTGATCCTCTTCGCAGTTGGGGCAGTTTGCAGTACATTAACTTTTCTCATGGCCCTTTTCTCCACACCGCCTACAAGCTATTAGGCTTATGAGGCGATCGCGGGATAATGATACTTCTTGCAGTGAGCAATAGTAAACTGGGCAATTGTAGCAGTAATGTCCGGTTTGCCCACAAGTGAAACAGGCTCCTTGTCCAATGTGTCGTAGTGGAGGGCTGTGTTGTGCGACATGTCCTGCTTTGCCACACTCACTGCATATATTATTCAGTGTAGCTTCCTGGTCTAGTGACAAAGCTTTTGCAACTTGTCCTTCTTCGTCGGAGTTGAGGCTGATGGTGACGACATCCATTATTCGCTTGTCTTTCCTCTTAATGGGACAATTCTTCTTTTGAGTGCCTTTACTTAGTGCAGGGCTGCTATTATTTTCATGTTGATGGCTTCTCTTTGAGTTTTCTCGTAGAGCGAAGTCATGTGATGGCTGGTACACATGGTTGGGGCTATTGCGAGCATCAATTATTATTATTCCCTTTTTACTTCTGACTGTGGCAATGGTCTTGCTTCTATCCATTGGGCCTGATGGGATTTTCCAGAAAAGGTGAGAGGGAATAGCATGAGGCGAGTGTCACATCGTAGAGATAAGATACTCTAAACCCATTAAAATTCTAAGAGAGTATACCCCAGAAGCTGGGATAGCACATAAGTCACACCAATGTTAAGAGAATTTTTTTTTGTGACTGTGAAATATAACTCCCAAGGGCAAGAAGGCAGTACGCAGGGTCCAAATAGAATCTCGCAACATTACAGCGTCTACGCGGGAATCATACAATGAGAGGGGCGTAGGGTCTATATACACAGTCCGCTTAAACAAGACTCCTTTATCTTCATGATCATCTTCAACGTTCCTAACCTTACAATTTAGAGTAGGGGTACGAGAAGAGAAACAAAATTTTCCTTTTGAATCAATAGACAGAAGATGGGAGCATTTGGGGGTAAATTGATATCGGCACTTGTGTTATTGTTTTGAATTCGGGGTAAGAGAGCTTTTGGGGTATAAATGGCTGGGGCAGCATATGGATGAGAGGAATCGTATAAGAGAGATAAGAATGAGCAGTATAACTTATATTTTTGGAACTAGTATTTTGAAAAAATAATTCTAGTAATGAAGCTATCGACCAGGCTAACTAGGTCACGACCTGCAGTCGATATGCTCTGATACCATCCCTGTAGAACCCCAGATTTTACTATCCGGAATCCTCTGTGATTTATTGCACTATTCCCTGGATCAGTAGATAGTGCTCACAGATACAGAAAATGAATATCAAATACATATCATGCGGAAGCATAAATAAGATAGTAAACTTACACATGGACCGATTAGGCCGAAATCATTAAATTGCAGCAGCGGAAAACGAAGCACACCGGGTGAACCCTCAGGACATGCCCACAGGCAGCCAACTGGAGGTTCGCGACCTAGCCCTTGACGTCTTCACCTTCTTTACCTTCAAGACCACAGTATTGCTGATGCGTAGTGATCCGATTCCTGATTCTGGATTTTGTTATGAGAGCGAGTGTGAGCACACTAACCACCGTGCTCCACGAGCCAATACACAGGATGCAAATAATAGTATGCATGGCTGATCAATGGAGAGGCTCGGGTTGTTTTATTTGCCAAAAATTGCTTTTCGTATTACTCTTATTACTTAATCAGGGTTTTATAATTGCTGTCTAAAGCTCCGAATAGCGAATGTCATCATTTATCTAATCCACCGATTATACGCTTCCCACGTTATCACCTATCATCTTATCAATACAGCCATGGGAGTCTGATTCTCACATGGTCCTAATTTTCCCCATAAATTTATTCCTCCAATCTTAAATTTCACCATAGCCATATAATCCCGATTTTTGGATCCACTGTTTGCCAACTTAGTAGCTACACAACCTAAAGATAATCCAATACCTTTACTTATGACCCACCGATCAAATAATTTCCATTGCATTATCCAAAATATTCCATGATCGAATCGAAGTGACCACTCTCATATATGAGTCTGAATATCCACCACCAATTTATACATCCAATCTTAGGCTCATTATTCAATAATTTAATTAATTCCTCATTCTAATACAAATCTGGCTTACTTTATTTTGTATCCACCAATATCTGGTTTATCATGATTTCCTAGTAATCCAATCTTGTGATTGATATTCATCAATTCTTCTCCTCGTAATTTCTAATAATTCCCTAACATAATTACTCTCTTTATTCCACCAAAATCATTCTTATCAGGGCTTGCTAACAGTCCAATACCTTGCTATTATTCGAAAACCTTAATTCGCTCCCCTAATAATCAATCTTGTTTACCATTATCTATCTCTTACTACTTCTCTAGTTTACCTCCACCAAGAATATCTGTGATTAAGTCTATGACTCACTAGTATACATCCACCAAGATTATCATTGATCAAGATTATACTTCGGTAATCGTTATCATTTCTTTAATAATCCCATAAATTCAATTCATCCTTCTAGTATATGATCAAATCCTATTAATCCCATTATTCACAACCTCTCGAAGAATTCATATTATTTATCCGTACCGTAATTCCCGCAATTTCCCTTGCACTTCCTAATTCCCCAAAAATCATTTAAATCTTCCATCTGGCCTATCAATCCATTTAGGCTCCACCAATTTATTTCTCCTAGAATCTTCACTATCGTTCTCTTCTTATGATCGACATGGATCCACCGATATCTTTATGCGTTTACCACAAACAACCATTTTCTGTTCTTACGACTCTATTCACTCTTCCTGACACCATATTTTATGTGAACTATTATCATTAGTTTGCTTTTGAAATATAATACATAGAAATTTTCTGAGACTTAGCAGTTTGAACAAAACATAATGTGTAAGAGAATGCAATAATAGTAGCGATTCAGATTCCATCCACTGTTACATGGCATCTGCACCATATGCATAATCCTTCAGCGTTATAGCCGCTTAACTTATCACTGGGACGACACCCAGGACAACACGAATCAGGGCCTTGCACTGCCCTCCACTTTTCCATTCCTGCCCACAAAGTTTTTGAAATAGAACTATATCTGGTTAAGTTCCCATGTCCGCCCTTGACCGTGGGCACGGCTATTCGAATAGTTTTGACTCTGCAGAGTTTGTACACTTTCACCACAAGGGACAATCAACTCGTTGCCCCGCATGATTCCTTAGTCACGTGGTTGAGCAGACCATCACAGTGACTTTTCAAAGTATCTAGTTCCTTTTGTCATCTCACCTTATGGGCTTCTCCCAGTTGCGGTGGGTCCGATCTATGCACGGGATGTTCCCCACAGTTACTAACGCCGCCGGGCTCCACTCCCCGCAACGCTTAGAACAGCTAGGAAACCTCACCCTCCCCTTGGTGTCCCTTTAGGCCTCCCTTTGCCCTTGCTTGTCCACTTCTATCCACTACCAGTGAGATGAGTCCGGGAGTTTCGATAAATTTACTTAACCAAGTTGTATTTTACAGACTTGTGGTTGTACTGTTTTACACGGGCTAACATGACAAGATTCGGTCCTTAGGGTTATCTGGGTGGTTCTACCACATTCCATACTTTTTGTGCTTCCACTGCACCACATACCAGCCCCCAAACCATCCGCCCAAATATTCAAGCAAATTGAGGTTTTTGGAAGCATAAAATAACCATATCGAACATATACCAGTCATTACCACCATGACTGCCCAACCAAATTTTTTCATGATTAAAAGTGATGTTTGGGGCATTTTGGTGCCCCTGAATATCTATGCAGTACTAAGCATGGCATATAACTACGGACTTATTTTCGAAAGGTTAATATCATAATTTTGCTAGGGCGACAAGATTCACATAATCAACTATTCAAAGGGGGGGCGTAATATTAATCAAGGTAAGCATTGGGCATATAACTAAATTCTTGAATTAAACATGCATTTGCATATAAAATGACAGCATGCACTTTAATAATCTAAACAAAAGTAATTTGCAGAAAATGTAGGTTGAACATGATCAAAGTATTGACTCGCCTGGCGCGGTTTACCACGGTCTTGAGCTCTCACAATGCTCTCTTAAGCTTTTGGTCTCTATCTTCTCTTCGAGCTTGACCTCGCTTGATCCGCTGAATCTTCACGACTCCCAATTTCTAATTACGCGACAAATGACTGAATGCAAACAAAAGCAAATAACTAAAAGATCCAAATGATTCCGAATAAACTCATTTTTAGTTTTATTATGAGTTAATGGGTGATTCGGGTGATTTGAGGCAAGATCTGCGGTATGGTACGATGACTTGATCTTTTTATTAACCATCTCTTTTATTATTTTTGTAGTCATCAAGGAAGTTTCACGAGTTAGGTTATACCTATGAACTAGTGTGCAAGATTAGAGGAGCATTATTTTGTCAAGCGCTCGCTTTCAGGGCATATGCTATATAAAAGTGATATATACGGTTTTTAGCTTACCGAATTAATGTTAGAATCCGGGTTAATAGTATTTTGTGGTGCGGCATTCTATGTGCACTTATTTATTACTAGGCATAACCTATTTTGAATTAGGATCCATTAGTTCGGGTCCTAACTTACTACATTGAATCATGCTCAATATTATTACCTACTAAATATGCGTTAAAATTTTATTAATAGTACCATTGGTATTTGGTCTATACTTTAGTTATTATTAGGCTTATTTTATTTCAATTCACTTATCAAGACTCGTTTTGCAGAGTTACACTTTAATATTTTGTTATTTAGCAAAAGTCTACCACTAATATTTACTTCATGGCGGCCTGATAAATATTAGGGCATATTTGTTTATATTTTAATTGAGGGTAATCTTTATTAAATTTAGAACCATCTTTTGTTAATGCCTTCACTTAATATTTAGATTAAGATAAATAATAAAGGCACATTAATTATGCATGGTAATTAATCTAATATTAAATCTTAAACAATTTCATTCACATCCTAATTAAATTCTATTAGCTTCTCTAAATTTTTCTCTTGATTTTTGTTACTTGGATTAGATGAAAGAAAGTCAGAATTAAAAAGAAGAAAAGAGGTGCGGCGGTAGGAGTCGAAACCGGGACCTGCGGCAAAGGACTTAGGGAGTGCGCTCGGCTAACCAAGTGGGCAGGAGATCTAGACTAACAGGAGAGTGGTATTATACTAGAAGAGGTGAGCAATGGGAGCGACTCAAAACAGAGCATCCCGGCGGCCAAGGGCCGGGCAGCGTCGCCAATGAGCGGTACGGAAGGCACGGTGTTGGAAAAGCGGGTTGCGGGAGGTGAGGGAGCCTAGGGGAGGTGGCGCGCTAGTCGGGGCGGAGACGAGGTGGGGTGGTGAGGTGGAGCAGGCCGGTGGACCTGGAGGAAGAGGAAGAATTTGGGTGGGCACTGAAGCAAAAGTGAGGAAAGAGGATGCTCACCATGGGGATGGCCGAGGAGGGGACCACGCAGCCGTGGCGTGAGGCGGATCGACGGCGGTGGTGCAAGGTGTCGGCAGACAGGCGGCGAGGGCCTCGGCCAACGGTGGGGATGACGTCGCCGAACTCGGTGACGGACGCCCCAAGAGTGAATGACCCGAGGTGGTCTCAATCGGCGGATCCTTGCTTCACGGAGCTAAAGGAGAAGGGCGGTCGGTGTTTGTGAGGCCCAGGGCCGATTCCCCGATGTGGGAGGAAGAGGGGATGAGGCGGGCGGACGGGCGCACTTGCTCTCTTATAGGGTGAGCCGTCCGGACGGTGAGAGGACCGTCGGTCCTTGCCGGTCTTGGGCTCGATCTGTGAGGCGACTTTCGGCGGCGTGTGCAGCAGACGAGGCACGATGGCGGGGCCGAGTAGGGTCTGTGCAGGCGAGAGAAGAAGGAGGGAGGCGACGTGGAGAGCGCTCGGCCATGTAACATCCCCAAAAATTTAAATTTGAAAATATGAAGCTTTTGAATTATTTTGTCATATATTCTATTTGAATTTGGATTTTTATAGTGTTTCTTAAAACTTTGGTTGAGATTCTGAAAATTAAAGAAATTCATGAAAAACAAAACAAACATTAGTAATGCTATAAAAGAGAATATGCAAATAATGGTAAACTAAAATTTTAAATGCGAATCTGAAAAGATGATCCAGCATGAGGAGGGAGAAACCTAAGTTAAAATATAAAATCTCAATATGAAAATAATAGCATACAAAACCCAATTTGGACCTTCAAATATTTGTAGATCTGATTTGTAGCAAAAGTTAAATAAAATCGAAATAGAAGACTGGTATGTTTTGTATCAAGATAATCGAACCGAGATTTGAATTAAAAATGCAACAATTGAAATCAATAATATTAAACATGAAATAGAAATTAAAATTAAAAATTTAGATTCTAAAATTGTGCTTAAATCTTTTCCTCTCTTCTCTTCCTTCTCTATGGCATGTGGGCCCACCTTTTTCTCTCCTCCCGCCTCCCTTCCTCCTCCTTCATTGGCCAACCGGCCCCACTCCAGCGGCTGCCTCCTTCCTTCCTTCTTTTCTTTCTTCCCCGAGCGCGCCTCCTTTCCTCCTCTCCTCTTCCTGTATTCCTCGCTCTGCTCGCCTCCCCCGGTGGCCGAGCCCCGCTCTGCTCCTGCCGCCTCCCGCCGAGAGCCCCGCCCGCCTCCCGTCGCCCACGCATTGGGCCCGGCTCGGTCCTTACCAGTGGCTTCTTCCCATGCCCGATCTCCCATTGCCGACCGGTCCTCCGCCGATTGCGCCTCCCGCTCATTGCGGCTATAAAAGCCATCGGTTTTCCTCCCTAGCCTGCTGTCTTCCCTTCTTTCCTCCCTTTCTCCCGATTTGGCCTCCTCCCAACCCGGCCGCCGCCATTCCTACCGCCACCTCCTCCTCGGGCGCCTCTTCTCGATTCCGCGGTGGGAGGAACTACTCGGTGCCTCGAGCCTCCTCCAAGCGACGGCGAGGCTCCTCGTCGCCCGAGTCCTTCCCTCCTCGGTGACCTCCATTCTTGTGCGCTTGGTGCCTGCATGCCACCGCCGCCGCAAAGCTCCTAGGCCCGCACTTTGACTCCTCCTTCGGACTCTCGTCGCCCTGGGAACCCGCTTGGGTCATCTCGGTGCCTCCCGGTGGTCTCTCACCGCCACCTCGCCGCCATGCGCCGCCTCGGTGGCTCGCTCAGGCACTGCTTTGTCTCGGCTCAATTGCATTCCTTCGCCTTTGATAATCAGGTAAACCAGGTCGGCCGAGTGGCTTGCTGCGGGCACATTCACTCCTGCCGCCCGTGTTCGATCCCCTCTGCGCGAAATAAAACATGATTTTTTCTTTGTTTAAGCGAGCTACGAAGGAAGAAAATCCAAAATAATTAATAAAAGATGCTAAAATTTATTCGAATATAAATAAGCTTAATAGATATTCAATCATGGATTAAAAGTTAATTGTTAGTAACTAATATGCCTTTAACATTTATGTTAAAGCTTAATTCTAACTAAAGCATGGCGGGCATTGATTAGAAATATGGTGTAGATTTATGCCCTCGTGGCGGTCTAGTAAATAAAGATTACCCTAAAACAATAAACCATGACCCCTTTCATGATAGTAAATGTTATGAAATTCTTTGCAAAGTTTAAACCATAACCCGTTGTCTTTATGCCCTAACATTTAACAAATTGTCATTAAACAAATCCCTTTGGTGGATTTAATTAATAGCCATATTAAAATATGAACCCGTATAACAAGCACGGTTAGATTGATAAATTTAGATTAAAAAGAACGCTGATCCTAATCATAATTGAAGTATAGGCGAAATAATAATGTGCCATAAATTAAATTTTAACGTTAGATTTGATAAATAACAAAATCAAGCATGATTAAATATAGCAAGTTGGGACCCGTATAAATAGATCCTAACTCAAATTAAATTATGCCTAATAATAAATAAGTGTACATAAAATGTCGCACCATAAAGTGCTTTCAACTCGCATTCTAAAAATTAACTCGGTAAGCTAGAAATTGTATATATATCACTTATACAAAGATATGCCACGAATACTAGCGCTCGACAAAATAATACGGCTAGACACAGACACCAATTCATAGGTCTAACCTACCTCATGGAACTTCCTAAATAAATGTAAAATAATAAAAGAGATTACTAATAAAAGATCAAGTCATCATATTCTACCCATTATGCCTCAAATCACTCGAATCACACATTAACCCAGAATAAAACCAAATTGAGTTTGTTCGGATTTATTTGGATCTTTTGAGTTATTTGCTTTTATTTGGACTCAGCCATCTAGCGTAATTAGAAATCGAAGTCGTGAAGGTTCGATGAGATCAAGCGAGGTCAAGCTCAAGAGAAGATAGAGGCCAAAAGCTCCAGAAGAAGCATTGTGTGAACTCAAGACCATGAGAAACCGCGTCAAAGTAGTCAATACTTTGATCATGTTGAACCTACATTTTCTGCAAATTACTTTTGTTTAAATTATCAAATTGCATGCTGTTATTTTATGTACAAGTACATGCTTAATTCAAGATTCTAGTTATATGCCCATTGTTCGTTTTGATTAATATTACACCCCCTTGTTGAATATTTGAATATATGATCCTTGTCGCCCTAGCGAAATTATGATAGTAACCTTTTGAAAATAAGTCCAGTAATTTATCGCCATGCGTAGTGTTGCATAGATATTCATGGGTGTGAAAACGCCCAAGCATCACTTTTAATCATGAGAAGATTTGGTTGGGCGGTCATGGTGGTAATGATCGGTATATGTTCGATATGATTATTTTGTGATCCCAAAACCCTACTTGCTTGAATATCGGGCGAATGGTTCGATGGTGTGTGTGTGAATGGTGCGGTGGAGGCACAAAGTGGGTTGTGGTAGAATCGCCGGATACCACTAAGGACCGAATCTTGTCATGATCTCCCACGTAAAACAAAGTGCAACCACAAGTGCAGTAAGTACAACTTGGCTAAGTAGTTGTATCGAAACTCTGGACTCATCTCACCGGTAGTGGAGTGAAGTGGATAAGCAAGGGCAAGGGAGGCCTAAAGGGACACCAAGGGAGGTGAAGTTTTCCACTGTTCTAAGCGTTGCGGAAGTGGAGCCCTGCGTTAGTGCGTGGAAAACATTCCGCATAACGTATGGGACCCACCGCGTGGGATAAGCCCATAGGGTGAGATGACAAAGGAACTAGATACTTTGAGCGATCCACCGTGATGGTCCGCTCAACCGCATGACTAAGGAATCATGTGGGCAACGAGTTGATTGTCTCTTGTGGTGAAAGTGTACAAACTCTGCGAGTCAAAACTATTCGAATAGCCGTGCCTACGGTCAAGGGCGGACATGGGGAACTTAACGAGATATAGTTCTGTTTCAAAATGATTTATGGGTGGGAATGGAAAAGTGAAGGCGGTGCAAGGCCACGGTTTGTGTTGTCCGGTGTCGCCCGATGATAAGTTAAGCGGCTATAATTTGAAGGATTAAGCATATGGTGCGAGATGCCATGTAACGGTGGATGGAATCAATCGCTCATCGTTATTGCATTCTCATATATATTATGTTTTGTTCAAGCGCTAAGTCTCGGAGGTTTTCTATGTATTATATTTCAAAAGCTAAACGATGATAAAGCTTCGCTTTTACAAAGTAAAGTGATAGGAAGATAAATAGAGTCGTAGGAAGAGTGGATGACTGTTGTGGTAAATACATAACGATGATTGGTGGATTCATGCCGATTATAAAAGAGAATATTAGAGAGGGTTTAGGAGAAATAAATCGGTGGAGTCTATATGAATGGATGGGTTAGAAAGATGATTTAAATGATTTTGGAAGATTAGAGTGTGCAAAAGAAATTGTTGGATTACGACACTAATATAAATTCTTGAGAGATGTTAGTAATAATGTGATTGATAGGATTTGATTAAAATACTTGAAGGATGAATTGAATTTTTGGGGGCATCAGAGGAATAATAATGACCGGAGTATAATCTGGATCAATGATTTTGGAGAATTAGAAGAGTATAAAGGCAATTGTTGGATTTAATGGGATTAACAGGGATTGATCTAGATAGATGATTTGAATTTGAGGAAATTTAGGGATATGATAATTGAAGCATAAACTAGACTAATGATATTCTTGGTGCAGAAGTATTGATGAGTTAGTTAGAGATAAATAATGAAAATAAGGATGATTGTGGACAGAGCAATTTATGGTTTTGGATCATTAGCAGAAAGGATTGATTTGTTAGAAAGTTCTGATATGAATGATGTCGGTGGATTAAAAAGTAATCCTATTAGAGAATCATTGGAATTCAGAAGTAGGGAGTTGGTGAATATTGATTACAAGATTGGACTAGTATGAATTCGGAATACGTGAAGACATTGGTGGATTCAAAATGAATGTATATATATAAGGGTTTGATCGGTGGATTAGCTAAATGATGCCACTCATTGTTTGGAGTCTTAGACGACATTTTGTAAGAAAATTGTGTCTTTGGGGAAATAAGTCAATTATGTCATTTGGTGGAGTGAGTCACTTTGGCAATCGCCGTGGGAAGTTTTTAGGTAGCAGCAACTGTTGGTGATATGCCCTAGAGGCAACATGGAGATGTTGAATATATCACATACTATGTTTATGATACATTGCTTTGTTCCTTGAAATAGACATTATCATTATTGATCAATGAGTATATGACTTATTCATGAGACTCTTAATGTCAAAATGTTGCTATTTCTAAATGATCCCTGATTATATTTCATATGAGGAACAAATATGATTCAAAGATCAGCATATGTATTGATTGATGATCATGTCTCATGGATCATGGTATGGAGATACCAAATCAATAATATGGACATGTGTTAGTGAACATATGTTGGATAGACCCGCCATGAGACACCGAGAGATTCCATGTGTCATCGGTTGGTCTCAAGTAGTGTTTATGTGGAATCCTTAGACTTGAGATCATCATGGTTCCCAACATGCGTAGTAGCTTACTTTGGGACTACTAAACACTACTCCGTGGCGGGTAGTCATAAAAGTAGTCTTTGGGTTTGCCATGAAACATGTAGTGGGATGTGAATGATCAAGATAGAATTTGCCCTCCTTATAGGAGAGATATCTGGGCCCCTCGATGTAATGGATTATGAAAGTGCATGGCCATGCCAAGGTGATTGAGGAGTCAATCACGAGTTTATAATCCATCACGGAATCGAGAGAGTGATTGAGCTATTAAGAGGATGACACAGGTCTCGCCTTGAGCTTAATCTATATCGTGAGGCAAAGGATTAGTACATGAGAACATTACTGAGTTCGATCGATATGATCTTTACGTATACTTTGGGGTTAATATGTCTTACTAGAGGCCGCTATTAACACGGTGACCGGAAAGATGTTTACGGTCGCGACCAAGTATCGTGAACCTCTGGTCGCACACTTAACGGGTTGGAACACTAATTCGAATGTGATTCGGATATGGGCTCAATCGGATAGAGATCCGGATAGACTCTATTGGGCCTCGGTCCACGAGGCCCAACCGAGGAGGTCTATATATGGAGGCGAGGGGTGAGGAACATCCGATAATCCCGAGCTAAACCACGCCGCCACCTCGAGAGCCAAACCCTAGCCGCTCGCGAGTCTTTGGTACACTCGCGATCGGCGTGCCGGCCGGACGTGTGGATACCGGTGGGCGGCGCTCGTTGCGGCGTTGATCGGCATCAACCTCTGATTGGATCCGCTCGTGGTGTGGTTGATCGCGTGGAGGAGACGATCGGTTCGGGACGATCGACTACTTCCACTACTACCTCGACGCGTGGTTGGATCGGCTTCTCCAACTCTTCTTCATTGCTGCTGGCGTCTAGTGGTAACGATCCATGATCCTCTTTAAGCATGATGTCCTTGTGCGCGGTAGAAAAGTTTTGTTTTCTGCTATCGTAGCCTTCGCGCAATCCTTTAGCAACAACACTATGGTTTAATAATAACAATGCTACCAAAAGCGATTTCTGGCAAATAAAACAACCCGAGCCTTTCCTTTGATAAGCCATGCATACTATATATTTGCATTACTGTATTGGCTCATGAGCACGGTGGTTAGTGTGCTCACACTCGCTCTCACAACAAATCCGAATCAAGAATCGATCACTACGCCAAGAACACTATTGTTACGGATGGCGAAGAAGATGAAGATGTCAAGGGCTAGGTCGCGAACCTCCGGTTGATTGCCGTGGGCATGTCTCAAGGTCCCACCGTGTGCTTCGTTCTTCCGCTGCCGCAATTTTCTGATTTCGGCCTAATCGGCCCATGAGTAAGTTTACTATTTTATTTATGCTTCCGCATGGTATGTATTTGATATTCATTTTCGGTAACTGTGAGCACTATCTACTGATCCAGGGAATAGTGCATTAAATCACAGGAGATTTCGGATTGAAAAATCCGGGTCTGACAGGCCACGAGAGAAGAAAAGGAGGAGAAAAGAAGGAGCGGGGCGCGCGCGGGGGAGAAGAAAGAAGAGAGGGAGAAGGAGGGCCAGCGGCCGAGGACGGGGAGAGGGGGTTGGGCCGGACCGTTTTGGCCGATCTGACCCCTTTTTTCTTATATATATATATATATATTCCTTATGTGTGTAGGTATAAATATATATTCTTCCAAACCTACTTTTATGAAGATTTTGTTTGCACATATTTCTTTATTTTATTATTCCTTTACATTATATATATATATATATATATATATATATATATATATGTTTCTACTTTATTCATACCTAGCATTTGTTTATTGAAATTCTAACAATAGGATTCTCAAATTTTTGGGGCCAAACTATATTCCCCTTTACTGGATCATCTTTTCAGATTCATATTTTTTTTTAAATCTTGTTTTCTATTATTTGTATAGTTCCTCTCATGATATCTCTAATGTTTGTTTTGCTTCTTTCATAGATTTATAGTCAGTGGAATCTCATCCAAAAATTTAAGAAATGCATTAAAAATTAATTTCAAATAAAATATATGGCAAAATAATGCAAAAGCTTCATATTTCTAATTTCCAAATTTTCAGGATGTTACAAACCTACCCCCTTAAATGAATCTCGACCCCGAGATTTCGGTAAAATAGAAAGAATGGAGGTGAGGATATATTGGCTAGTAATGGGTCTCTAGGTGTTGCTTGACGCATAGTTCTCCAGCTTCATAAAGAGGTGAAAATCTGCACGACAGGGGTTAGCACTTGGAGAAGTCAAAAGTGGAAGAGAGAAACCTTGTTCTCCTGGATAGATCGTAGACTTTCAAATACTTGCTCTTTGGCATTATTATCTTCACGTCATCATGGAATGAAGTAGTTGCATCGTCTACAGGACATACGGTTATAGAATTTCTTATGGATAGTTGTGATGGTACGCCCGGACGAGCCCGCAGCCCCGCTGGTATACACCCGTCGGTCATGTGCGGCCTCCACCACTGTATGATTCCTCCATTGAACTCGACATAATCTGACATTCTTGTTTTCGAGCTGTCGCTCTATTGTCTCGAGTATCTGTATAGGTTCTTCTGAGTACATTAGGTCTTCTTGAAGTTCAATATCTTCCATTGGAACTGCTTCTGTATGTTGTCTCAAACATTTTCTGAGTTGTGACACATGAAATACATTGTGCACTCTGGCTAGGTTTGGTGGCAATTGCACTTCATAGGCTACCTCACCAACTCTTTTTGTAATTTGAAATGGACCTACATACCTTGGTGCCAACTTTCCCTTGACTTGAAATCTTTTGACAATTTTAAAAGGTATGACTTTGAGATAGACATAATCTCCAACTTCAAAGCTCAAATCTTTTCTTCGGGTATCAGCATAACTCTTTTGACGATCTTGTGCAATTTTCATATTCTCTCTAATGATTCTGACATGAGCTTCAACATCTTGGACAATTTGAGGCCCGAGAAATTGACGTTCTCCAGCCTTAATCCAATTTAAAGGGGTTCTTCACTCTTTGCCATATAATGCTTCAAATGGTGACATCTGTATACTATCTTGATAACTGTTGTTATACGAGAATTGCATAAACAAGAACAGTATTCTAGGTCGCCCATAGGTTATGGCACACGCTCTCAACATGTTTTCAAGGATTTGATTGACTCTTTCAGTCTGTCCTCCTGTCTGTGGATGATAAGCTGTACTGATGGCTAGATCAGTGCACATTGCTTCATGCAACTTTTCCCAGAACATAGAGGTAAACTGAGCACCTCTATCTGAGATAATCCTCTTGAGGACTCCATGATACACCACAATCTTCGTCAGATACAACTCTACTAGTTTATCTTTTCCATATATCTGTTTAATATGTATGAAATGTGCTACCTTTGCCAATCGATCTACGATGACCCAAATAGTATCATATCCTTCATTTGTCTTCAGCAAGCCAGTAATGAAATCCATCCCAATATTGACCCATTTCCATTCTGGTATTAGTAGTGGATGTAATAGACCAGAAGGTTTTTGATGGTCTATTTTCACTTATCGACATACGTCACATTTGGACACGTATTCTGCTACTTCTTTCTTCATGTTATTCCACCAAAATCTTTTCTTCATTTCTTTATACATCTTGGTGCTTCCAGGATGTATCGAGAACTATGAGGAATGAGCTTCTCTCAGAATCAAATCTTTCAGTTCCTTTTTATCAGGTATACAATAACGACCTCTGAAGGTTAGAATCTCGTGTTCACCTTCAAGTCATGTGCAGGATAGTTCTCTTCATGTGGTCGTAGTTGCCTTGATGCATAAGCTACGACCCTTCTATCTTGCATTAGAACGCATCCTAATCCCTGTTTGGATGCATCACAGTAAATCTGGAACTCTTTTTCTGGGTCTGGTAATACTAAAACAGGTGTCGTCGTTAACTTTGTTTTCAACAGCTGAAAACCCTCTTCACATTTATCTGTCCATTCAAAGGGTCTGTCTTTCTTGAGTAATTGAGTAAGTGGACGGGCAATCTTTGAGAATCTCTCTATGAACCGGCGATAATAACCTGCCAGTCCAAGAAAGCTTCTCACTTCAGTAACAGTTTTTGGTTGCTTCCACTCCATCACGGACTTAATCTTTTCAGTGTCCACCTTGACTCATTCCTCACTGATTCTATGTAACAAGAATGCAACTTCTTTCATCCAGAAGTCACAATGGCTGAACTTTGCATACAACTGATGTTCTTTTAATTTGGTCAGGGCAACATGCAAGTGTTCTTTATGCTCTTCTTCACTCTTGGAATAGATCAATATGTTGTCTATGAACACTATCACAAAACGATCCAACTCGTCCATTTGTCTCTTTAACTCTTTCAGCTCAGTTGCTGACATTCTATATTGATGTTTAGTAACTGGTTGTGTGCCTGGTATCAATTCTATTGCCAGCTCCATTGGTCGGTCAGGGGGTTTACCAAGTAACTCTTCAGGAAACACATCTGGGTATTCTTGTACCACTGGCACTTGTACTGCTTCACTGGTCATTGCGCTGTGTACACTATTCTTCGCCTTTTGAATTAGTTTGTGATCAGTGTGTATTACCCTCTTTTGATTTTCAGGGTTGGTCAAGGTCACTGTTTTTGCTTCACAATCTACTATGGCTTTATTTTTAGTAAGCCAATTCATTCCCAATATAACTTCTAACCCTTTCATATGCAGTAATAACATGTTTGCTTTAAACTGTAATCCTTGGATTTCTATAGTAAGATCACTACATCCAAAACGAGATTCCATTTTATTTCCAGGTGTTTGGATGGCATAATATTTTTGCAAAGCAACCATTGGCATTTGAATTGACTGGAAACATACCTACAATAACATCATTCGCCCCTGTTGTATCATCTGCTGAAACATAATTAATCCTCCCTTGGAAGATTTGGTTTGCCACTCCTTTGCCTTTCCCTGCCTGATTATTTAAAGAAGAACCTACAGGTAACATCACTGTAGTCCCTGTTGGCAATGAGGATCTTGTTTGTATCACCACAGACTTTGTATCGTGTGATTGGATTCCTGTCTGAATCTCGGCTACTTCCGCAGGCAGATTCCTTTTTGGACATTGATCTCTAAAGTGCCCTGCTTGACCACAGTGAAAGCAATTCTTTTTCTGTGGGCAATTTGTCTGGTAGTGATTCCCTCGGCAAATGAAGCATCGCACTGTTTGCAACTGAACTCTACTGCCTTGCTGAGGAGCATTGGACTGCCATTTTGGCACTAGCATCACTTGACGAGTGGCAGGTTGTCTATTCTGGTTAGGAACAAATGTCTTCATTCTCTGAGGATTAGGTGATGAGACGGATGGCCTCTGCATAGCCTTCCTTTTTCGGGATTCTTCCATCTCACCTCTAGCTTCTTCAGAAGTGACCAGACAATCCACCATATCTGACAAGTCCTTAAAGCGTGTGGCTGATATATGAAATTTCATAGATTTTTGTAAGCCTTCTCTGAATTTTTCCATCTTCTTTTCTTCATTTTAACATCTTCTGGAGCATATCTTGCTAGCTGATTAAATTGATGCAGGTATTCCACAACAGTTTTCCCCCTTGTTTAACTGCCAGAAATTCTTGGCGCTTAGCTTGCATAACACCTGAGGGAACATGGACTTGTCGGAAGGTTTCTTCAAAATCCTTCCATGTTATTTCTTGCTCTGCATGCATAGTCTGGTAGTTTATGCACCAAGTGGCAGCTTGCCCTTGGAGTTGATGTGTAGCATATAGAACTTTTTCTTTATCATCACATTGTACTGTATTCAATTTTCTCTCTATATCCCTTAGCCAATCTTCGGCTGCTATAGGATCTGGAGAAGTGAAAAACACAGGAGGTCTAGTCTTTTGGAAATCATTCCATATAGACGTCACCGTGTCCGATCCTGATTACTCACGGGAACCACACTGAGTAGCGGCTCGCACCATCAACTGTTCAAGCATCTTGGAATGTTGTTCTAATAATCTGGCTTGGTTCATTTCAGCTTGGTGACGATTTTGTTCTATCATTGCTAAGATATTGGCAATAGCATTCTGATTAGTTGGAGCATCATCTGATCCTGCTGGTTGATTACTGGGATTTGGTTCCATTCCTGCCATTATATCTCTGCATTTGGGAAACTTGGGGTTAACCTTTACGGTGGCTTTTTACAGATTTTAAACAGGTAAGAAAGAATTTGAATTACTGGGCAAGCATAAGGTGATTGAGACAAGGACTAAAGTATTTGGGCAGAAAACATTTTAGTAGTAACAAAGCAAAGATAACATTAACAAAACAAGTCACAAACATAAGCAAACATACATTACATAATTTACAAGTAGAAAATACACTACTAGACGTTCATACTACTACCCACTGTACAGCCAAAAGTCCTCCACTGGAACTGACTACTCTAACACACTATTCTATACAAAAGTGAAGCTGCACTCTCTCTGTCAGCACCTAAAACTGATCTCTGATCTATCCTCACCATCCGTTGGATGGTGACCGACTGGAGGTGTATCTGACTATCTCCTCTGGGTCCTCCTCATCCTCTGTATCCTCGGCTGGCGTCTTCCCCCTATCATCACCTGCTGCTGCTGCTGCAGGAGGAGCGGGGCGAAACAGCCGACGATACTCTCCTGTAGTGAGGCGTCGTCGAAGTCGCGAAGATGAAGGGCCCGCTGGTATCTCTGGAACGAGAACCTCTGGCTCAATAGCTACTGGTACCACTGGCACAACCTGTACTGGGTCCTCTGGGACGTCCGGTGACTCGCCACAGGCAGACAACTCTCCGTCCTCCACCATATCTCTATGGTGGATCTCCTGCCTCAAAGCTCGGAGCTCGTCCTGTGTCTGATAGAGCTATTGACGCAGCTCCTGTGACTCTCTAGTGGCCCTGTGGTAAACCACCTCCTGCTGGACAATGTACTTGGAGGCAACCCCCAAACGTACATCATCCTCCTATCGTGGCTCTGGTGTGACGTAACCTCTGCCCTGATGGACCCTCTCTGGAACCAAATCATAGGCGGTCTCGGCAAACTCGGCATCATAATAATGCCTCAGGTGCAATACAGCGTTCCTCGCCGCATCCTGGACTGCGTCCCACTCTAGCACTCTCCTGCCGACAAACCTCATTTCCCTGTCTGGGTGGACAGGCAAAGGGATCACGTCTACTCTGGCTCTCCACTCACGACTCTCATCAGTCAACTGATGAGTCACGGCGTGGAACACTGGCCTGTGCCAAGCTGTCGCTCCCAAGAACTGCTCCATCTCCCAAAGCAGGCGCGGCCATCTAGCTACCTGCTCAGGCTTCGAGTGGATAATATGGACAATCTGTTTAACAATGAAAATTTTAAAGTTAGACAAGACTTAATATAAATATTTGCAGAAAGCGGAAATTTAAGCAGAAATAAATTTAGACAAACAAAGTAGCATTTAAACAAACAAAGATGGTAGTATTACTTATATTTTATGTAAATTCTTTTTACCTTTTTAACTTAGGTTATGCAACAAAATAGCCCTTATGCTTATCCTTAGGTCTCGTCCTACAGTCAAGCATGCCTGCTCTGATACCACTCTGTAACGCCCCCATTTCTGGAGATGTTACGGAACTCCGTAACCGTACAAGAATGAACACTTACGGCGTTCCAAATAAAGTGATTATCACAACAACACAAGCTTACAACAAAGATACAATTTTATTACAATATATGGGTGTCACCGGTAGAGGCAGTAGTAGCAAGAAGCCCACAAACCACAAAACATTACAAAAACACACCCAGACGCCCTGAGCGAGGCTAAGACCTAAAACCAATCTTCATCATATAAGACTGGCTCCTCTAGGGCTCCTTCCTCCGCTGGTTCTCCTTGGATCCATTGACCGTCTGGTAAATTGTTTAGTAAGTTATGAGTACCACCGTACCCAGTAAGCCACAAGGGTAATCATGTGTTATTATATGTAAGGATATTCAAAGATGGGTGTATAGGGGTTTATTATACTCGTGGATGCAGTTTTGTTCGTAAACAAGCAAAGTTAAAACATTTGCTCCTTAAGATCAGGGGGTTTTCAATTATCGAGAAACGTTCATCATTATCCAAATTAACATCAAATATCTATTTATGCCTCATTGTTGGAATCACCCAATTAACACAGCTTCATTAACCGGAAGCACGGCGTATTCGAATACCATTATTTCACTCTGCAGAGTTGCTCAACTTTACCCACACGATCCCTTAACTCCCGCGACAGAGTTAAGAAAGCTAGGTCGTTTCACTGCTCAATTCTCTATATAGACTCTACCCGATAGCACCGCTCAGTCACGGCCACAATTAACCATAAACCTTCCCTGCCGTTTTAAGCCAACACTATCGTTGTTTGGTACCCGCAGCATACCTAACTCCACGTCATCAAAACACCTCAACCTGTAGAGGTTCAATCGAATTGAACAGCTACTAAACTAGTGTTGACAAGTCAACTCTTGTGGTCTGCAGAGTTCTACCAAAGTAAAGTCATGGGCTTAGATCACGTTGTGATGACCCCACATTCTGACTCCTACCTTGGTGCAAGTTTTTCAATTCTAATAGCCAGCAGCCAAAGTCACTTAGTAGTACAAAATGCTGAGTGAGATGCTCTATAAATCTTCATACAATATTTTAATTATTACTATGGTTGTCAAGGTGAATATGGCCATCAATTAAGACATGGCATTTTTCAGTGGTAGGAATAACTAATATCATACCATTCTAAATATTTTAGTTTAAGCAATTAATATTTCACAACTAACCATAATGCAAATACATTTAATAAATATTGTAAGTTCATGGGATTCAACATGATCAAAAACTTATGACTTGCCTTGCTGAGCAGGGATCTCGACTATCTCGTACAACTGAGCAACGGGCTCCGGCTCTGCAACTTCTTCGAACTCGGAAGCTAGCGCAAAACACATGAAATAACAACATAAGTCAAATCTTGACTTTGATCAATTCCAAAGAAGTAACCTAAAAAACGAATATAAATTATATATAATCTCACAAATAGTTTGGATGATGTTGGAGTTCAATTTGTGGAAAATGATTAGGATTTGAATTTTGAAAAAAGGAATTAAATCTTATAAGGTCTAAACTCATAAATTAGAATTTATAAAATTCTAAAATTCAAATTTAAGAAAATGGAGGTCATTTTTGGATTCTAGAAATTATTCTGGTCAAGATGGTGTATTTTGTGATTTTTAGATTTTGGGATTTTCTAGAATTTTTGGGATTTTAATAAATTTTACGAATTTAAAACTCTTCTGACGAATCTGCTCGGCTTGGTGAACAGTGTGGCCAAGCCCGCGGTGGCTAGCGTAGGCGCGCTTACCGCCGGCCGCCGATGGGCGACCTGCGGCGGAGGGTGTGATGGAGCGAGCACTCGGATAAATAGTCGTACTGGCATCAACGGTTGAGATTTAAATGGCGCGAAGCGTCCAGATGAAACGGTATCAGCGGTCGCGATGCGGCCACGTCGCCCCCGGGAGGTCGTCTTCCACCTCCGGACTTCCCTCCCGGCGGAAAGACAGAGCCCGCCCTCTCCGGCGAAGTACCCTACATGTCTTTTAAGAGGTTCTTTTTAATCAGCACCGACATGTTTTCTTTAGAGGTTCTTCTTAATTGGGTTGTCCAGGGAACACTTCCCATGAAATTAGCAAAATTGCACCGGACAGCTCTCCATCAAGCACATTACAAACAGTCAAAATTTAAAAAAATTAGTCCAAAAGCATAAGCCATAGTATCAACACGGTTTGTTACTTAGTAGGAATCATTGCGGCAGAAAATTTTGGCTTTTACTGTAGCGCATGATTTGGTCTGTCCATCTCGAATAGAGGGCTGAGATTCACCAGTCAAGCACTGATGCTCTGTGCGTCTCTAGCTTGCCGAGAAGCACGAGCCAAATCAGAGGATCTTAGGACCTGTTCTCTTTTGGTTTATAGCTGTGTTTTATAATTTTTAATTGAAATTTTTGAATTTTGAGTTGTTCACGTCAGAGATTATGAAAAGTGATACTTGCTTACGATTTTTACTATACAGATATTAGACTTTTAACGTGTACTATAATTAATTTATAGATTTTATCTTAAAAAATATTCAATCTAAAAATTAAATACTATAATAAAATCCAAAAAACCAATTTTAGAAGTCAGAACAGGGCCCTAAAATGCCCCTCTACGCCTCTTCCGCCCATTTCAAACGAAAACCGCACACCGCCGCTCCCCTCCCCTCTCTCCGCGATGGCGTCGGGCTTCTCTCGAGCCCACGTCGACCAGGTAAACCCTAACCCTAACTATTTCCCCCTTTCCCTATCTCCAAATCCTAACCCTCTCCTCGATCTGCCTCTCCGCAGTTCTTCCCTGCCAAGAAGCGGAGGCCCTCGTCGCGCAAGGACGAGCCGCCGTCAGAGGCGCAGCATGGCAGCCCTGGAGGAGCGAAGGGGTCTCTGGCGGGGTACCTTGTCCGGTCCCCTTCTGCCACGACGGCGGTCGCGTTGGCGGACCCCGCGGGCTCGCCGAGGGTGGGGATGCGGGCGCCAGGAGGAGCCTGTCGGTGGAGATGGATGTCGATGTCGCCTATTCCGCGGCGGCGGCGGCGGGTGATGGGGGCGACTTGGAGCTGAAGAGATTCACGATGGAGTTCTTGTCCCATTACTGCAGGTGAGCGATTCATGTGTGAGTCCGGCGGGGGTTTCTTATTTTGGTGCCAAGAACCGGTCTTACGCGAAGTTCAGGTTGTAATCTTGTTGTTGCAGTGCTATCTCGTCTGTGATGGATGATGCTGGCAAGGGCGAACCGGACAAAAAGCAGAAGAGGAGTGCGAGCAAGTCGTTCTTGGTTCCTTGCGGCAATGGATCTGTCAAGAAGCAGTGCGTTGCTCATTGTGGTGGCTTGGAAGCTCTAAAGGTTGAGGTAAGATACAAGATAAATCGAACCTGGTCAATATCGTATGAAGGTGATGCAGGAGCCGCAACTTACAGTTTGATGCATTGCAGGAACGAGGCGATAATGTGCCCTTCAAGAAGCAATGTGTCACTGATTACGGTGGCTCAGAGACTCTGGAGGTTTGGTCGATCTAAAAATTATCAAATCTGGAAGCTGTTTTGGAAATTCTTATTTTGAGCTGGTTTTAGAAATTCTCAAGGTGTTCCTTTCAGCAGGAACTAGGTGAGGGGGCAAAGGTGAGCGGTGAGGGGTTTTTGGCCTTGCAAAGACGTAGCTTTACCCCAAATACTGCACGGAAAAAGGTTGGGTTTTCTATAGCATCTGGGGAGACCCCAAAGTCTGCACCCTCCCTGATTTCACCAGGGGAGGAGTTCTGGAATGCAGCAATTGAATTTGCTGACGGCATCTCTGCTCTGGCTGATAAGGGCCCTCGAAGGCCTGAATGTGATGCAGCAGAGGACAAGTCATCTTGTGCAGTTGCACTGTGCTCTAAGACTCTTCCTAGATCAGGAAACGGGCACTTTGACTGTGAAAATACAGTAGGCAGCAATGATACAAAGCAAATGGACAAATTTTCAAATAAAGTAGAATCAGTGGCAGCAAATAGTCAGCATAAAAACAGCTCTCCTTTGCCTGTGAAGCATTTGGATTTCTTTCATGTGGATGAAATTCAAGTTTCAGCCTTGAAAGATAAAGAAAAAAAGCGGCACTATTCCTGGGAGTGTGCATGTGGACCAGGGTCAATTGAAGGACGGTAACTTCCATAGAAGGGAAACTCTCATTCACTCTGTAGATGATATCAAGAAAAATACTTTAGACCTGCACGCGGATTCTTCAGCCATGATTCCTGGTGAGGAGTTGTTAAAGTCAACAGCTGCAGGGAAGGGTCATTCAACTGGAGTGTGCGACAAAGGTTCTCGTATAATTAAGAGAGATCTCAATCAACTGACCCATGGTGGGGTGGGGATAAATCGTTTGCTGCGTACTCAAATTGTGGAAAGCCTAACAAAAATTCCAAGAGTAAATTTGCTTCGCAAGAAGTGGAAGCTAGCACTCCTAGTTCTCTTCCTCCGAAGGACCACTCAAAGCTCTCAAGTTGGCTCCCTCCTGAGCTTTGTGCTGTATACATGAAAAAAGGCATTTCGGAGCTGTATCCTTGGCAGGTTAACCATTTTTTTTCTCAGTCTAATGTCACATACATTCACTAGCCAGCAGTCCAACAAAAAATTGCTGCCCTGTCAAGCATTATTGTGTAGGCTAACCATTTGTGTCTGCTACTCTGCTCCTAAACAGTAAAAATGTGTAACTATGTGCTGCAAATTCAATTATGTTAATAACTTTGTTATTTTCACCAGAATGAAGTAGTAATACATCTTAAGGAACTTTGTGTCATAAGTGCTTCTCATGTCACATGCAAACTACATGTTTCCTAAATGTTCTGTGTATTGAGTGGTGTGCATGCCAAAAGCTACTTCTCTATTTTATGTTCAGGGATTCACATTGAAAACCTAGGTCTCTATCTTATCCTATTGCTACCACCACATATGTTGTACTTTACAATGTGCGTCTCTTTGTTTTATCTTGTGTGTAGTATGTATCTGTCATAGTTGTTCATGTTTTTTTTTGTGTTTGTGCACTCTCATAACTGTCGTTATCTATATTTCAGTGAGTTGATATATTACTTGACTGTCTTCGCTTATGCCAAAGCCAATTGTTGCCACTGATGGGCAGCAAATGATGTAAACTAAACTAGTGTCTTCTATTTGTTCAACGAAGTATTGTTCTTCTCCATCTTTTTCTTGTGAATGCAAAGTATAGCGGACCACCATAAGTGATTAAGGGTGTTGCCTTAATGAAAATGATGGTAATGATATCCTTATATAGAGGCTCTAGAACCTAAAAGATAGAACTGTTTAAAAGGAAATATAAAAGACAGCAAGTAACCGAAAGGAAAGATCTAATAAGCAAACTGATCTAATAAGCAAACTATCCTAATCCCAAAATTAATGCTGCTTCCATATGCGCCGATTTGCTGCTGTTGTGCCTGGGCCCACTAGCACATGACACCCTTGCTCAACAATTATCAGTTGCAAGTTCTTTTCCCTTTATACTTTCTTGATTGTATTTCTTATCCATTAACTTCCCCATGTCTATTCCAGGTGGAGTGTTTACTTGTTGAAGGTGTCTTGGAGAACCGCAATCTTGTATATTGTGCATCTACGAGGTACTTGGAAGGTTTTACATGCTTTTTTTCTGTTGATAATCTCAGTATGCAATGCTTCAACCCTACTTTTTTGTTACCCTAAAACTATTCTATATAATTTTACGAGGTACTTGGATGTTTCTTTCTGTCACTCTAAAACTGTTCTATATAATTTTTTAAATCTACCAGTGCGTATTCTGCTGTTCTTATATCGCAGCGCTGGTAAAAGTTTTGTTGCTGAAGTCCTGATGTTGAGACGGATATTTTCTGGTGGAAAGATGGCAGTTCTGGTTCTTCCCTATGTTTCAATATGTGCCGAAAAGGTACATATTTGTACTGAGCTTGGTAATGTTTTGAAATTTTCATTACTTGTGCATTCGGCTGTATGACTATTTATTTTTTTTACAGGCTGAACACCTTGAGCAACTTCTTGAGCCAATGGGTAGGCATGTCCGTGGCTTCTACGGAAATCAGGGGGGAGGGTCACTTCCTAAAGATACATCAGTTGCTGTGTGTACCATAGAGAAGGCAAATTCTTTAGTAAACAAGTTGTTAGAGGATGGCCGCCTTTCTGAACTTGGTATTATTGTAATAGATGAGCTTCATATGGTAAGTTCATCTAAAACCAATGCGCTTATCAAAATCTGTCTCTTTTGTTTCACTTTTTAGTTCTTTACTTATGTTTACTTAGATGACAAAAACCCCGCTTAGTATTTCTGGGATTTTAATTATATATTTTAACTAATGTACGAGTACAACTGTTATTCTTAAGTTATTGTAAGCTAGCACCATTAAGAATAAGGATGTTATCATACCTAAGTAAATCAAAGGTGAGAGAAGGTCTGGATCTTGCTCTATAGTTTTTCTTCAGCTGTAGTAGTGTCAGGCATACATTTTTGTACTACAAGCAAAACTTGTAGTTGATCAACATGACCAGTAACACTTTCGTGCTGATCATTGACAAACACACACAAGTCATATAAATAAGAAAGTCAAACATAATGTAATAATACCTTGATCTTGGAGAAATTAGTCTTATCATTCTGAAATAATGAGCTGATCTTAATTATAACAGCTAGCTATTGTTTTACGTCCTGCATATTAAAGGGTTTTGAAAAATAGTTGTACCAACATCTAACATGGCATTTTTGGAGGCCTTGCTAATATAATGTATATGCCATCTGGTGTTTGACTAATATTTCTTAAGTGTCACTGGGAAAACTTGTGCAAAATGAATTTCTCTTCAGATTTACAATATTTTAACTATTTGAACCGCATGCTATGTCTATGCGTCCCAACCCGTATCTGTTTAACTTTCCACTTATGTCATCTGAGGTAGTTCTTTCCTCCTTTCCCTTTGACTTCCTCTGTCGATTAACATGTAATAATTTACACACGTGAAGTTCCTCTAATATACAACTGTGGTATAGGTTGGTGACCAACACAGTGGTACCTTTTTGAGCTGATCTTGACAAAGCTTGGTGTCACGGTGGCTATGTAGCACGGACACGGATACGTCGACACGATACGACACCGACACGGGAATTCGCCGTTTTCCCAAAAATACCGATACGGCGCCACGTCTATATATATTTAAATAATAAATTATATATGTGTATATATATATATATATGTATTATTTTCTATGTTTCCACATGCTTATTAAACTGCAATAATGTAAATTGTAAACTTGTAATTTGTAAAGTGTATACTTGGAATATATATATTTATATGTATTATTTTCTACGTTTCCACATTCTTCACGAGAGAAGTCTTAAATTGTTATGCACAAATACCAAATCTTCAAAGACGCTTAGGAGTTAATTTGTTTCTTCTCATCTTTGTTGATGAAGCTATATGTGCTCGATTTCTTTCACAACAAGAAGAAGCCGGGAAGCGGTGTGTGGGCGTGAGGAGGAGTCGAAGGCGGCGCGGGAGGAAGGCTCCGTGCGTGCAGACGTACTCCGTCCCCACCTTGACCTCCACCTGAGGGAGTCGGCGGCGCACGGGCGGGCGGCGGCACGATGCTGAAGCAGGCGGGCGACGACGCGAGCAAGAAGATGCGGGTGGCGGCGAGGCGCGTGGGGAATGGCCGAATGGGGGTCTCAGGTAGGGTTAGGGTTAGGATGGCGCACGGGATGGGCCGGCTCTCTCCTAGGCTGGCTCTAGTCCGGCTGTGTCCTGGGCCGTGTTTGACTCGTGTAATTACTGTGTCCGACACGTGTCGAGAATTTTAGCAATTAAAATTAATTTCAAAATTGTTCGATACGTCGCCGACACGTGTCCGCAACGTGTCCGTGTCGGACACGGTGTCGGACATGGATACGGCGGTTTAGACACGTGTCCGTGCTACATAGGCAGCTGGTGAAGGGAATTCAGAGTCATCTAGTGGAGAAACTTCTGGTTCTAGCAGTGGGAAGACAGATGCAACTCATGGATTGCAGATTATTGGTATGAGTGCTACTATGCCCAACGTTGCAGCTGTAGCTGATTGGCTTCAAGTAAGAAATCTATTGTTTTCGTTCGCATTGTTATCTACCTTTTAGGCAATGTTGTTATCTACCCTAGAACATCCATTGCATGCATAGCAATAATCCAGAAGAAGTACTTAATGATCTGAGTTTATTCACCATATGACTAGAGGAAAATTGCTCGTATTATTGAGCTCAAAATTCTGATAAGTAGATAACAAGTTCTGGCAAGGCAATCAATATCATGCATATTATGGTTAAGTGGTTTACTTGAGCACCGAACTTTGAAGTTTCAACTGTACATTCTTTCATGGATTGATTTCTTTGTTAACGATAATGCCACTAAACTTTTGACTGTCTAGCTTGACATGAAATATATTTATATCTAATGATAGGGCAGTGTCTTAGGCTCTCCTTAGAGGTTTCTTGTAGTGTACCCAAAAAGTATGCTGGTGTTGTGGGGTAACTACCGTTAGAAGTGGCCAAATGGCATGGCTTGTGGGGGATTAGAGTATTGGAAGGGGGATATAGACTATAGACTGAGATGAGAGAACTTTAGACAAGAGAAATATTTGTTCATTATTATAGCTTGATTAAAGAAGATATTGTTATCTGTTTTGGGCATCGGTCTTGTGGGTAGCTGCCGCACGACAAGGCAGCAGCAACTTTGGCAGCAAGGAGGGATCAGTAGCCTTGCCGTTCCAGTTTAATCAGTTTGGTTATTATCATGGTTGTCACGACGTTCCGGCAAGTCGTGGCAAGACCAAGGCGTCTAGACATCTAGTCAACTAGGCGTTTGCCATGGCGACAATTATATGAAAGTAATAAATACAAGTAATACCTTATATAACCTAAAATTAAATAACCGTCCAATATAATAACACAAATTATCGAAATAACAAGGTCTATAATAGCATTAACATGATCTATTTGTCATTTGAATGTACTATAGGATGTTGTGGAGGAACAACTTCACTGTGCTGCTACAAAATAGATTGTGAGCTCTGGTACCAAACTGATGCAACACAAGTGTTGGAGGAACCTCTCCAACGTGCTGGTGGGTAGAGACAGCACGAATTGTTGAAGGAACAGATTCAACGTGCTGGTAGATACCACCTGTGGGTAGTCTGAATCCATGAACACCAAGATCTAATCCAAGATCTTGTATAAGAACACCAGGTTCTATTAAAGGGTAGTGGGTACATGAGCAAAGTTACAAAACTAGAGGGTTTTGCCCCTATTTATATGCTTCAAAGCCTTATACAACTCACATACAACCATGATGACAACTCCTAGCCAACTAGAAGACAACTCATTTGACAACTCATCTATTACTCAATACAACTCATACGTTATTCATTGGCACCTAATGAACAACTCAAAAGCACAACTAACAGACAACTAGTTGTAAAGATCTTTCTTATGTATTCTTGAACGTAGTAGTAATGGCAAAGTCTGAATTTACTTTTAGTTCTTAAGGAGCTTAGAGATAAACTTTTATGGTAGCAAAATCAAGATTGGTAGTAGCAAATTCCAAATTGGCTTTTAGTTTGTAATCTCTAGAATCCAGCCAAGTGCATATCTTGAAGTCCCTCGTCAGAAACGCTGCATGCAATGATTTGAATCACCCTGGTATTGAAGGCATTGGTCTTTAATCCAAGCTACAAATGACTGCTGCAACCAATCCGATTTGGACACTGCAAGCACGCAATCGTGGGCTGGAGAACTTGCTTCTCCTAGTTACACTGACTTGTTTTATTTGCCATTTAAGTAATTAACTAAAAATCGTCCAGAGCCTACTTGCAACAATCGTTCAACAAACTTTTGTAACAACCAAACCATGAATATGGTGAAGGAGTGATATAAATCTCTGCTAAAGCCTACAAGCTGATCCTGTCATCAACTTGAATCTAGCTTGCTGCACAATGGAAAATGGTCACTGTTAGTTATAGTCTTGTTGACATTTAGCTGGTTCATTTGGTTATTCACCGTAATTTATTTTCCAACATGTACAACCTAATTTGTGAGGATTTATACAAGGATTGTCGGTTATTGACTTGAGTCTATGTTATTACCAGTAATGTGCCAACATATGGCATTTATGTTATCTTGTTACTTCATTTTCTTGTTTAGTGAATGTGCCACTTCTTGATCTGGTTGGGCCATATGAAAGGTTGAGTGTCTCTCATCTTTCCTGTACAAAGTGTCAAAGTGGTATTGTACTTCATTGCAAATTTAATTTCAATAATTGATGTTTATCTGATGGAATACTAGGCTGCACTTTACCAAACTGACTTTCGACCCGTCCTACTGGAGGAATTTATCAAAGTGGGTAATCAAATATTTGATAAAGACATGAATGTTGTTCGTGTCCTTCCAAAAGTAGCTGATCTTGGTGGTAAGGATCCAGACCATATTGTTGAGTTGTGTAATGAGGTAAATTCAATATGTGCTCTGCACTATCCAGTTATTATCTATTTCTTACTGTATTTCTAAGGTAAATGCATAATCTACTTGTTTTGTCCTGCAGGTTGTTCTGCAGGGCCATTCTGTTCTTTTGTTTTGCTCCAGCCGAAAAGGCTGTGAATCTACTGCAAGACATGTTGCCAAGTTCTTGAAAGTAGCTTCTGTTGGCTCAAGTGAAGCTGGCTCAGAGTTTTCAGATGTTGCATCTGCAGTTGAAGCCTTGAAGAGATGCCCTTCTGGGTTAGATCCTGTATTGGAAGCCCTTCCCTTTGGAGTTGCATATCATCATGCTGGTCTCACGGTACTGTAATTTTACTTATCATTTTATCTTCATCATATATACCTATATAATTTATGCATAACCATTTAGCTTGACATCATGGTGGTCTCACGGTACTGATTACTGAATGACATTTTTTTACTACTTTGTGTTGAATGCTGTTTGAGTATGTTAATAATTGTTAAAACTATACCATTTTGACTTCATGACAACTTTTGTCTTTCAGTTGGTGACATGATTCAATACAATTCCAGATTTTTCAATGGTTGTTTTTACAACTACTTTCTCTGCTGTTGGTGAGAATACACTGCCAGTTCATTGAGCTCATAATCATTGGCCTGTTCTGTTTGATTCAATGACTGTTACAACTTGCTCTTTTGGCAGGTTGAGGAGAGAGATATTGTGGAAACATGCTACCGTAAAGGTCTTGTCCGAGTCTTGACTGCCAATTCAACTTTAGCTGCTGGAGTAAACTTGCCTGCTAGACGAGTTATATTCAGGCAACCTAAGATAGGGCGTGATTTCATTGATGGGACTCGCTATAGACAGATGGCTGGTCGTGCTGGTCGAACTGGAATAGACACAAAAGGAGAGAGTGTAAGCTATAAAACCTACATTGACATTTGATGTTTTTCATGATTTCACCAGTGTTGTTTTTAATTATTGATTTATGTATTGGAAATATTTCTTCTTTTTGATCTGTGGCCATGGAGTAACAAGGTTTGTCTAATACTTTGACAATTGAAATACAGATACTTGTATGTAGGCCTGAAGAGGCCAGGAGGATTACTGGTATTATTAGAAGTAATTGCCCTCCTTTGGAGTCCTGCCTCTCAGAAGATAAAAATGGAATGACTCATGCAATCATGGAGGTTGTTGCTGGTGGGATTGTGCAAACTGCAAATGATATCCATCGATATGTGAGGTGTACGCTTCTTAACTCTACCAAACCTTTTGACGATGTTGTGAAGTCTGCTCAAGACTCCCTTCGTTGGTTATGCCATAAAAGGTTTCTTGAGTAGAACAATGGCACTAAAATATATTCCACTACTCCACTTGGGCGAGCAGCTTTTGGCAGTTCACTTAACCCTGAGGAGTTACTGGTAGGTTACTTTGTATTGTTTTATTTTTGTTTATTTTTTTATTTAATCTTACTGTTCGCTATTTCTCACTATAGGTTGTGCTTGATGATCTTTCAAGGGCAAGAGAAGGTTTTGTTCTGGCATCTGATTTGCATTTAGTCTACCTGGTAACCCCTATAAATGTAGATGTTGAGCCTGATTGGGAATTGTATTATGAGAGGTTCATGCAACTTTCTTCTCTTGAGCAGGTACAGATGTCTTCTGTTGCATTTGGAAAATTTCTTATCTAACCATTAGGTCTCGTTTAGAACATAGAAATGTCACAGAAAATTTTGTGGGAATTTCACAGGAAACAATTCAATTCCTCCAGCTGGGAAAAAATGTTGCGTTCCGAATGGGGCCTTAGTTTGTGCATGTAGAGTATTTTCAAATTCTATTTGTGTTCATTGGACAAATGCAAACACAGCTTTCTTTTTTATGCTAAACTGATTGTGAACCAAAAATGAATTCAAGAAACGATCAGTCAAAGTAGAAACATGGAAATCGACTAAGCTCCACATAGATGGGACAACAGTAATGGGATGGCAGACTGTTCCATGCTGAATAAGTTATTGCCTTGATTGTCCTCATAGCCTCTTAGGTAACCATTCTTTTCAAGGTAGTTGGGAGCTGTCTTTACTCTTTACATCTGAGGACAACTTACTGGAGAGATTATTGTTTTCAGAGTTGACTTTGAGAAATTTTACATTTATTTACATCTTTGTTTTTCTTATTATTTTCAGTCATGTCATTTACTTGACTTCTTGTTCTGAAGTTTCTTTGAAGTTATAATACATAGTGCACTTTTATTTAAATCAATGTTATTAAGGCGTCGCCTTGGCGTCGCCTAATCGTCGCTTTGGCGTCGGAGCGGCCTGGAGCTGCCGCCACGGCCGTCGCCTCGCCTCGGGTGAGTATGGCGTCCGCCTCGGAAGGGATGGCGTCGCCTAGTCGTCGCCATGGCCGCAACGCCGCGTCGGAAGAGCAAGGCGGGCGCCATAGCTTTGTGCCAGGTGGGAAACGGAGGGAGGGCGCGCGGGAGAAACAAGTGAGGGGGGATAAGGGTACCAGAACCGTGCGTTACAGGCGGCGAAGCGGCGGTCGGTCGGCGGTGGCGACGTCTGGCGATCTCGAGCCTCCACGCCGCCTCCTCTCGGGCCTCGGACGCCGCCTCCTCCGGCCTCCGCCGCCGCCTCCTCCGAGCCTCCACGACGCCTCCGGGCCTCCACGCCGCCTCCTCCAGCCTCCACGCCTCCTCCGGGCCTCACCATTGCCACCTCAGGGCCTTCCCGCCGCCGCCACCTCCGGCCTTCCATGCCGCCTCCTCCGGCCTCGACGCCACCGCCTCCTCCGAGGCTCGGGGCCTCCACGACGCCTCAGGCCTCGGCGCCGCCGCTCCTCTCGGGCCTCGACCGCCGCATCCTCCGGCCTCCACGCCCTCCTCCGGCCTCGCCCGCCGCCACCCTCCTCGTGCCGCACCCACATTTATCTGGTTGTTTGGGTTGGCAACCGGGTTGGAGTAATTGAACCTTTCTTAATGCACATGGCTCATGGGCGAAATGCTGTTCGTGGAAGGCCTCGAGAAACACGGTATACACAATAGGTCACCGACCACGGGGTTCTAGTGGAAATGCTCTTATTAATGAGCAGACACTTAGAGTATCTAAACGCTTTTATGTGGCGTTGATGTTATCAAGACTTGCTCGGTAATTCAACTGTTGTGGATTATTTTCATTACCTTATTATTCACGAAATTTGGCAGTGTGTAGCCATCTCTATCTTTTTGTGCTGGCAATGTGATGTGGCTTGAGCTTTTGCCTTCTAATATGTTTGGCTTCTTTTTCATGTTACTTATGCGATCGATAAGCAATAATCTTGTAGTAGTGGTATATTGGTGGTCTTGGTGGTGGTGATTGGTAGTAGCGAGTGGTGTTTATGGATATTAAGGCGTCGCCTAGCGTCGTGATAAGGCGATGAAGGGCGGCAGGCGTCGGCCTCGCCTTGCCTGCATGCCGTAAGGCGTCCGCCTCAAGCCCGAAGGCGTCGCTTAAGCGTCGGTGAGGTGAAGAAATGCGAGGCGACGGCGAAGGCGGACGCCCCAAGACCCGAAAAGGCAAGGATAAAGAGAGGAATCGGGATGAGGGGGGCAGTGGGAACCTGTCGGCTGTCGCATAAGCGGAACCCTAGCGCCGCGCCGCCGCCTCCATTGGTCCATCTCCGTCGCGCCACCGTCCTCGAAGCGGCGCGCCGGCGGCCTCCATCTCGGTATGCGGCCTCCTCCTCCTCGGCTCCCCCACCTCCCGGGCCCGCCGCCGCCTCGAGGGAGGCGGCGAGGCGGCGGGGAGTGAGGAGTAGGGTGGCTGGGAATGAGGGAGGAGGAGGAGGCGGTGGGAGTGAGGAGGAGGGTGGCGGCGAGAGTGAGGAGGAGGAGGCGGCCGGCGTCGCTGGAATGAGGAGGAGAGGAGGCGTGGTGGAGTGACCGAGTGATGAGGCGGCGATGGTAGGGTTAGGGTTAAGTGAGATATGGTATTTTTACAATTTAGTCATCAGATGTTTACGAAATTACAATTAGATCCTTATAAGTCCTTTGAATCTTTAAATTTCTTCTTATTCAGCCCTCTGAACTCTTACGAAATTACAATTAGATCCTTATAAGTCATATGAATCTTTAAATTTCTTCTGATTCAACCCTCATAAACTCCGTTTTCTCCGCCTTATGCTGTGTGAAGGCGTCCCTCGCCTCACGCCTTATCGCTTAAAAGGTGTGAGGGGGGTGGGTCGCCTTACCTCGCCTTACCGCCTTAATAACCTTGGTGGTGTTAGTAGTTGCAGCAGTAGCCATGGTATTAGAGCAGCAGCGGCAGTAGTAGTGGAACTCACAAAACTCACAAATTACACTGGCAACCTGAGGACATGACCTTTTGTTTTTGGAGAAGGTCTGCACAGAATTCAAATGTACTATTAAGTAGTCCATGATGGCATTCACTTCCTTTATCCGTTTTTGTTTTCCTTCATTTGTTTTTTTTCAGTTGCTTCTGACAGTTCGGACTAAAGCTATTAAATTCATCATTTAGCCTATTATTTGTGCATTTTTCTGCCTTCTCTAATGACATTCTATTCGATTGACTAGATAATTCTGGTTTACGACGACTGCAATTTGGTATAGCCAAGAAGATAAAAAATGGAGCTCGCAAAATTGTTCTTGAGAAGGCAGAAGCAGCTAGAGTAGCAGCATTCTCAGCTTTCAAGTCACTTGGTGTACAAGTTCCTCAGTTTACTACACCTCTACTCCCAGCTACAGAGGAATCTCCAACTCGAGATATCATGGTTTCTCCTGGCAAAGATGATGCTAAGTGCCATGAGCCAGCTTTGGGTACACGTGCTGGTGTTGATAGAAATATCCACTCTGATTATGTTGCTCAAAGGGCTTTTACAGAGAGTCTAGGGGAGGACATGAACCCTGTTTCGTCTGCACAAATAAAAGAGACTGCAGGAATAGCGAATGATGTCAACACCGTTACTGTCCAAGAAGCATCACCTTTGTCCACAAAAAGTATTGATCAGTTGTGCAGCAGAAATGTGGCCAACAAAGGTCCCGTCAATGCATATAACTTCCCAGGAGGGTTTGATAGTTTTCTTGATCAATGGTCTTCTGTCAGTGAGTTTTCTTTTGATCTTCATTTTGTTAAGAGATCGATTAAACTATCTTTGACCCTTTTTGAAGTTCTTGGGTTAGCTGTCCGTTGGGAAAATTCACCCATCTACCACTGCAACTTCCCGAAAGACCTAATCACAACTGGCAAAAATGATTCCATTGAAATGTGGGGAGAATTTAACAGAAGATGGAACAGAATAGTTGAGATTATGCAACAAAAGAGTGTCAAGAAAATGACATGGAACTTGAAGATCCAGATTCAGGCACTTAAATCTTCCTGTATTTCTTGTCAACGGCTTGCTAGGCTTCATATCGACCATAAAATGTTGAACAACGTTGAAGTTCTTGACAACACGTATGTGTTGCTACCACCAATCTATGTCTACAATGGATTAGACATATGCTTGGTGGCGTGGGTTCTCTGGCCTGATGAGGAAAGCAAAACAGTGCCAAATCTTGAGAAGGTATAATATTTTAAGTTATGATCTGCAATGCATGCTTGCTTATAATATTTTAAGTTGTGATCTGCAATGCATGCTTGCTTTCCTTTTCTAATGCATGATTTTTTCAAGCTTATTTTTTAGTCTGATTTCTTTCAACTTTTGCAATACCCAACAGTTTCTTAGTTTTGATGCTGAGCTGTTTCAGAAAATATACTGTGATTTCACTTATTTATGATGAATAGTTAGTCAAGAGGCGGCTACATAGTGAGGCTGCTGCAGCAGCAAATCGGGATGGCAGATGGAGAAATCAGATGCACAAAGCAGCTCACAATGGCTGCTGTAGGCGTCTTGGCGCAGACAAGAGCATTAGGTTCTGTTTTGTGGAAATTACTTGTTTCACAAAATCTCAATGATTTGATTGAAACAATCAAGGGTCCACTGGTATATTCTGTACCCTTGCCTAATGCAATATTGTTTCTCATATAATGCTTTAATATTCATATTTTATCCGTTTCGATAGGTAAATGTTCTTGCTGATATGGAACTTTGGGGAATTGGTGCTGACATGGATGCATGTCTCCGTCGAGAAATATTATAATAAAAAGCTGAAGGAGCTAGAGACAAGCATACAAATTAGCGGGCAAGAGTTTCTCACTAAATGCAACTGCTGACATCACGACATTCTTTATACACACTTGAAACTTCCGGCCCAAAAGGTTGTGATAAAGGAAAGTTACATCCTAGCACTGACAAGCAGTCTCTAGACCATCTAAGGTAAATTTGATTTCTTTTCTTTATTATTTGTGATGTGCGTCCTTTTCTGCGATTTGTATGTGTCTTATTTCAGTCATTCTTTTTCCATACTAAAGTGAATTTGTGAATATTTTCATGCAAAGACATTAGTCACAGCCAAGGATACAAATCTTGGGCCGGAGAAAACCCGATCCGATGGTCGAGAATGATGAATCGAAAACCGCCAAAAACCGATCAAACTTGAAAATCAAAATTTGAATTTTAGGCTATTTTGAAGCAGTGTAGGAAAAACACATCGAATCAGGAAAACTGAAAAATTCGATCAAAATTCAAAAATCAAAATTTGAATTTGGCCGGTTTTTTCGGTCATTGGTCCCCATCAGTAGAACCCCGCTAGGTTTTTGAACCCTGGTCACAGCTTCACAGGAACTTCGCACGATCACAATATTTTTTAATTGAATGTATTAGAGTATTTTGGAATGTATAGTAGACTCTTCCTTCTATTGTTATTCTTGCCTTGTTTAGCTCCCCTAATTGGGGTATGTAATCTCTCTCATGATTATTATGTCTGAAGCCACCCTTGCCCTTTGGGTGTGTGGTGATTGAGCCAATCTCCTTATTCTACATGGTATCGCCTTTCTCCCATCTCTCGTTCTCCATTTCCCTCCTTTTCTCCTCCGCCACTCGTCTCGACCCCTTGCGCCTTCCTCGCCGGCCCCTCTGACTCCCCCTGGCTCTCGCCCCTCTGCGCCTTTCTCGCCTGCTCCTCCGCCTCCCCCCCAGCTCCCGTCCACTTCCTCTCGCTGCACCCCTCCACCATGTCGGCTCCCATCGACGGCCAACAACGGCTCGCCTTGCCTCGGTGCACCACCCTCTGTGCGGCCGTCCTCAACCCCTACTGCACGGTCGCCGTCAAGTCCCACGTCCCGACCACCCACGACATGAAGGCAGCCAACTACTCCTGCTGGTCCAAGTTCTTCCGGACCATGTGCATCAAGTTTGGTCTTCTTCCTCACATCGATGGCTCCGACGTCACACATCCGGACGACCCTGCCTGGACACTCGCCGACTCTGCCGTCCTCAGCTGGCTGTATGGCTCTGTTGTCGATGACATCCTGGACTCAGCGATGGCCGACGACGAAACTACGCGTGACTTGTGGGTTGCGATTGAGGGCCTCTTCCACGACAAGGAATCCCGTGCAGTCTTCCTCAGCAGTCAGTTTCACTCCTTGATGCAGGGTGACCAGACCATTGCCGACTACAGCCAGCGTGTCAAAACCTTGGCCGATGCTTATCACTGCCCTGCATCAGCTTGCCGCCCAGGGGCACGGCGGTTGGGTCGTCGACAGCGGCGCTACCTCCCACATGACATCTCACAGCGGTACATTACTCTCCTCTCACCCCCCCTAATACGGCCGTTACTGTTGGCAATGGCTCTCGTTTACCCATCTCTTCCAGCGGCCATTCTTTTCTCCGTACACCCACCATGAAATTCTCTCTTCGAGATGTCCTTGTTGTTCCTCATTTAGTTCGCAATCTCCTGTCTGTTCGCAAATTCACTCGAGATAACCACTGTTCTTTGGAGTTTGATGCTTTTGGTTTTTCTGTTAAGAATCTCCCGACGCAATGAGTGATGCTTCGCTGCAAAGCAAGGGCGATCTCTACACCATTCCTGCTGCCGAGTCCCCCCCACTGCCAGTGCCCATCTCGCCGTCTCCTCCCACCTTTGGCACCAGCGTCTTGGTCATCCTGGCATTGCTTCTATCACAGCTTTACATAAAGATTCGCATATTGCATGTAATAATGTAGCTCGCTCACTTTGCCAGTCTTGCCAACTTGGTAAACATGCGCGTCTACCTTTTGCTACCTCTGTTAGTCGCACATCTGTACCTTTTGAACTCATTCACTTTGATGTGTGGACCTCACCTGTGGCTAGCATATCTGGTTCACTCTATTATTTGGTAATTGTTCACCAACATATAGTTTACCTTGCCGCTTATTACAGCACGCAGTTCGGCCTCCACCTCATGTCAGTTCAGACTGACAACGGCCGTGAATTTGTTAACCACGCCAACACATCCTTCTTTGCCTCCCGCGGCATCGCCCTGCATCTCTCTTGCCCATAAACCTCCTCGCAAACGGAAAAGTCGAACGGATGCTTCGCACACTTAACAATATGGTCCGCACTCTTCTTCTTCACGCTCATATGCCACCTAGGTTCTGGGCAGAAGCCTTAGCTACCGCCACTTACCTTCTTAATCGGTGTCCCTCCTCCATTGGCGGCGCCATGCCCTACACACTTCTCCACCAACAGCCACCACAATACACTCATCTTCGTGTATTTGGTTGTCTCTGGTTTCCCAACCTATCCGCCACAACCGCTCACAAACTTGCTCCTCGCTCTACGACCTGTGTCTTTCTTGGCTATTCTCCTCACCACAAAGGATACCGTTGTCTTGACTTCGCCACCAACAAAGTCATCATCTCACGTCATGTTGTCTTCCATGAGAGTACTTTTCCGTTTGCCAACAGTGGTCATCCGCCTATGTCCTCTCCTGCTACTAACGCCGACTTGGATTTCCTAGTCGATGATCAGATCAGTCTGGGGTGCCTGACCGCCGCTGTGGCACCCTGCAGTCTCCCGGCGACAGCTCCACCTTCGGGTGTCGAGTGCTCGCTGCCCCTCCAGACGGCGGCGTCTCGACCGCCCGTGCGTCTGGTATACACCCGACGACCATGTACGGCCTCCACCGTTCCTGCCGCCACGCGAGCTGTGATGGTACGCCCGGACGAGCCCGCAGCCCCGTTGGTATACACCACGGTCATGTCGTCCTCCGCGCTCCTGCCGCCCGCCGGTGAGGTCGCCCCCACTGCACTGCGTCGGCGCTACCTCCGATGGTCACGCGGTCTCGGGCTGCCTCTGATCCTTCTGTGGAGTTCTTCTCCCTGACGGCCCAACATGCTCCTGTGTCTCCTGTCCCGGCCAACTACCGCAGTGCACTCGCCGATCCCAATTGGCGCGTTGCGATGGGAGATGAGTACCAGGCCCTCATGGACAATCACACTTGGCGTCTCATTCCCCGTCCACCTAGTGCCAACATCGTCTCCGGCAAATGGATCTTCAAACACAAGTTCCACTCCGATGGTTGTCTAGCTCGCTATAAAGCGCGCTGGGTTGTTCGGGGTTTCTCCCAGCAGCACGGCGTCGACTATGACGAGACCTTCAGTCCGTACCGTTCTCTCCATTGCCACGTCGTGCTCCTGGCCGATTCATCAACTTGACACGCTTGATGAGACGGTTTACTATCAGCAGCCCTCCGGCTTTGTGGATCCTGCTCACCCCGATCATGTGTGTCTTCTTCAGAAATCGCTTTATGGCTTGAAGCAGGCTCCTCGGGCGTGGTATCACCGCTTGGCCACCTACATATGCCAGCTCGGTTTCGTTGCATCCTCCTCCGACACGCCCCTGTTTATCCTAAAACAGGGGACCGCCATAGCTTATCTCCTGATGTACGTCGACGACATCGTCCTCACTGCCTCGTCTACCCCACTCCTTGAGCGCATCGTCAGCAAGCTTCGCTCGGAGTTCACCATGACGGACCTCGGCGCCCTGCACTTCTTCCTCGACATCTCCGTCACACGCTCTTCAGACGGACTGTTCCTATCTCAGCGACAATACGCCGTCGATCTTCTCCAACGGGCGGGCATGGCTGAGTGTCACTCCACTACTACGCCAGTGGACACCCATGCCAAGCTCTCCGTCCTCGACGGTGCACCCGTCGCTAATCCATCAGAGTACCGGAGTCTTGCCGGAGCATTGCAGTACCTCACTCTCACCCGTCTTGACTTGGCATACGCCGTTCAAAAGGTGTGCCTCTTCATGCACGACCCACAGGAGCCTCACTTTCATGCGATCAAGCGCATCTGCAGATGTCAAAGGCACCCTCGGCCTTTGGTCTCCACATCGGTCTTCACGGTGACCTCCAAAGACCGCCTACTCCAACGCCGACTGGGCCGGTTGCCCAGACTCTTGTCGCTCCACGTCTGGATACTGCATCTTCCCCGGTGACGATCTTGTGTCTTGGTCCTCAAGCGCCGGACTCGATATCCGCTCAAGTCCGAGGTGAATCCGAGCCGTTGCACATGCCGTCGCCGAGTGCTGCTGGCTGCGACAACTTCAGGAACTTCATGTTCCCCTTACTTCGGCCACCGTGGTATACTGCGACAACGTCAGCGCCATCTACATGTCCACCAATCCAGTCCATCATCGACGGACGAAGCAAATCGAGATAGACATTCATTTTGCCCGTGAGAAGGTCTCTCTTAGCGAAGTCCGCGTCTTACACGTTCCGTCCTCATCAGTTTGCGGACATCATGACCAAGGTGTGACATGGCGAGCTCGGCGTGGCGATGTCAATCTGAGGGAAGATAGACCAAATCAGTGATGGGGAGAGATTGGGGGAGGTGAAGGGATGCTCCCCGAGACGCCCCGTGTGAAGAATGGCGGTGGCGGCAGCGGTTTTGGTTGGATTTGGGAAGAAGACAGCGGCATACCACCCAACTCGCCGCAGTGGGGCCTGCCTCTACGGTGGGTCTTGCAGGGTCGTGCAACCTCCACGACCTGCTCAAACTGCATGACTGGGACGACCTGGGCGCCGAGCGGCGGTCACCTTGACTGGCCTCGTTGCCACCATCCGCAGCCCATTCGTGGATGAGCTCCACATGTACAATGAGGTCCCGCAGCTCGTCGCGTTGCTCTGCGCAGCCAACCCACGCGTGCTCGCGCTTGAGTTTGCCCTCCGCATCGAGTACTACGTCCGTGAGAGAAAGCAAACTTTGGACTGGTTTTGTGCAGCTTACTTTCTGCTATTTCTTCCTCTTTATTTATAGCTAGAAACTCACAGATAGATAAGGCCTTAGTAACTACCTTAGTAACTCATCCGTGCACAATACTAAGAGATTATATGCATAATACTAAGGGTATTCGGAGTGTATGAAAATAGGGGGTCATAAGCCACCTTAACGACCATCTTATACATTACAGGGTTGACCCTAAGCAGGCCATAAGCAAAAAAGACTTGAGACCGGTCTTCAAGCTAAAGACCTGGCCACAAGCATTAAAATACATTTTTTAATCATGTTGTTCTCTCCCCCCCCACCAGCCAACTAGCAACTACCACATTGATAGATATTTTTTATTGCCGAGTGGGACCTTTGTTACAGCCAAGCGGTGGCTTCAAACATAACGAGTCGGCCTTAACAATTAGGTGGGGCTCACCTTAAGATCCATTGCGATATATACACTCCTGATGCCCTAAGAGACATGCATGCAGAATATTGAGAGATTACATGCAGAATACTAAGAGATTACATGCACACAGGATTATTCTAACAATACTCCCCCTAATCCTTGTGCACTAACTCTGAATTGATTCGGACCATTCCAATTCTTGCACGTAGCTCTTGAAATTTGACTCGCCCAAGTGCCTTTGTTAAAATGTCGGCGAGTTGGTCTTGCTTAGCGCCAAGGCGGATTTACTATCCACCTTTAACTCGACTTTCTCTGCTTTTCTCCCATGGAGTTCACCGAGTAACCGAGCTAGCCAAAGTCCTTGTGTTGCAGCAGTAGTGGTAGCTACATACTTTGCCTCACAAGATGACAAAGCCACCACTCTTTGCTTGAGCGATTGCCAACTCACCAGTCTATTGCCCAAAAAGAACAGTGTGCCGCTCGTGCTCTTTCTTGTGTTGTTGTCACTGGCGTGGTCGCTATCGCTGTAACCAATCAGCCGTGCCTCTCCATCCTTCCGCCCGTAATGTAGTCCATAGTGGATTGTACCGGCGACGCAACGGAGGATGCGCTTCATAGCCGCCATGTGCTCCTCTATTAGTCGTTCCATAAAACGACTCACAAAACCAACGGCGAATGCCAAGTCTGGCCACGTGTGGACGAAGTAGCGGAGGCTGCCGACAATACGCCGATACTTCGTGGCGTTTACCTCCGTGGCCATGCTATCCCGATTGAGCTTGAGCCTTTCCTCCATCGGGGTGTTGGCTGGATTGCATCTCTTCATGCCGTCCAACTGCAGAATCCGCGCAGCGTAATGTGCTTGGCCAATACTGATGCCGACGTTGTCCTGCTGTACTTCAATTCCGAGATAAAATGACAACAAGCCATAACCATTCATCTCGCCCTTGAACTCCACCATCGACTCCATAGATGGCCCGGTAATAATCAGATCATCCATGTAGACCCCAACAAGCAGGGTTGTGCCACCATGGCCGCGCCGGTAGACTGCGTGCTCGTGTTCACTCTGCTTGAAACCAAGATTCTTGAGTGCGTGGTCGAGCTTTGCGTTCCAAGCCCGTGGTGCCTGGCGCAAGCCATAGAGCGCTTTGCGTAGCCGCAGGACCTTCCTTCTTCGGTGATGACGAACCCCGGCAGCTGCTTCACGTATACCTCCTTCAATTCTCCATTGAGAAGGCAAATTTCACATCCATGTGGTGGCCATAATATCACCACCCATAAGTAACATTACATTTCTCCCAGCAAACATCACGCCACGAGTCATTACGTAGGGTTGAAGATGGTGAAGATGGTGGCGGGGCCATAATATCACCACCATAAGTAACATTACATTTCTTCCAAACAAACATTACATTTCTTTGGAAGGGTCAAGATGGTGGCGTGGTTGCAATCTTATGTGATAGGATTACAGTGTCATGGTGTGAGAGCAGTGTCTCGTGTTGCGCATGAGGAGATCAGCAAAGCTTTGGTGATGGCAGGGGCAATGGAGGATGTTAGGGTGCAGTTTGACACTAAGGAAGTTATTAATGGATTAGGGAAGTAAAGCGAAGCTACAAAGGAATGCTGCATTGTGTCCTATTGTTGGAAGTTGGAACAAATGCGTCGATGTGGCAATCTAGTTCGTGATTGCCTCGTGATCCGCAGCGAGATGCCATTGCCCGGCCGGTGTGCCAAGAGGACAAGCGTGGAGTGCCCGTTGGGTCGGCATCGGCCTTCTTTCACTGCGGTGGAATTAGTGATGATGTTGTTAGACATATGTTAGTCTTTTGGGCTTGGGCCTTTTGGTGTGCTTAATATAGGCAAGGATCTCTCAGGTTGGCCCATAATGCTATTAACCTAACCCTAGACATCCTTGCGTATATATACTTGTATCCTTGTGCCTTGTAGATCATCACCTTAATACATATGCGGTTTGCTCACATGGTATCGGAGGGTCGATCCGATCGTCCGATCCTCCCCGGTCGATCTCGACCTTCCTCTCTTCTTAACCCTATCGCGTTGCTCGCGTTGCTCCTCGCGATGGCGGTAGCCCCGCCGCTAACCTCATCCTCCTCCCGATGCCGAGCATCTACCAGCGACGCCGCCGTCGAGCCGCCGACGCCACACCGCCGCCTTACCTCTCGATCCCCCTCACCGCCTCCTCCCCGCCGCCGCTCCCAAGGCCTTGGCCGCGCTCTCGTGACGGCCGGCTGGCTGAGCGAGGTCGCTGTCGCCTCCCAAGACCGTGCGGCTGGCTGACCGGGCCTTGTTGCTCTCTAGCCGTGCCCGTGAGCGCCGCCTCTGGAGAAGACGACTCGACGCCGAGTCCGTCAGTGAAGCCTCTCCTCTCCTCCACGACGCTCTTCTTCTCCATGAAGCCGCCCTCGTCAACCTCCATGCTCAGCCGTCTTGTCCGAACATCCGGCTGCTGGTCCCCTCGTCCTCGACCTCACCTCCGGTCACTACACACGGTGGTGCGAGCTCTTCCTCCTCGCCCTTGGGAAATACTCTCTCGAGGAACATGTCCTCGCCGACGCCCCAACCTCACCCTCCCGACCGATCCGCATGGGCTGCGTAGTCAAAGCATGGATCCTCGGCACTCTCTCCACCGACCTCGTCGAGGCCGTCTTTGGGCGAGCGCCACCGCCCGCGCCACATGGCTCATTGTCGAGACTCGGTTCCTCGGAACCGGGAGTCACGCGTTCTCTACCTCGACGCCGAGTTCCGCGCGTTCATCCAAGGAGACCTCTCCATCGCCGACTACTGCCGCCGCTTCAAGAGCATGGCCGACGCTCTCACCGACCTCGGGGAAGTCGTCGCCGACCGGACCCTTGTCCTCCACGTCATCCGCGGCCTCAACGAGCGGTTCACCGCCATCGGCCTTCACCTCCAACGGAGCCGGCCCTTCCCCTCCTTCCTCGAGGCCCGCGTCGACCTCTTTCTGGAAGAGCTCCACATGACCAACCGGAAGACATCTTCGGCCACCGCTCTCCTCTCCTCCGGCGTCCTCCCTCCACGCCTCCATGAACAGCTCCTCTGCTCCCCGGCCACTGGCCACACTGGAGGCGGGCGGCGCCTCCCAATCATGCGGTCGGTAGCAAGAACGCGGCAGCCACAGACGGAGGCGCTGGCGGCTTTAAGAACCCCAAGCACCTGGATCCGACGGTTGGCCCGGCTTCTACAACCCCGGGCAGTACCATCCAAATGTGGCTCTGGCTCGTCCTCCTCTCGCCCCTCTCCCGCAGGGACGCAGTCCCGGGCAGGCTGCGCCTCACAGTCCGCCGTCACCTCTGCCACCCCACGCTCTTCTCGCCGGCCAGCACCAGCACCAGTGGACTCCTCCTGCCTCTCCGTCGCCACCACCTGCTCCGCCAGCCACTCATCACCCGTGGGCCTCCCCCAGTCCAGCCACCGGCCTCTACGGCGACTCCCCTGCCGGCCATGGACCTGGGACCTACAACACCTGGGGCCAGCACAGTCTTGCCGGCGCCCTCTCCACCATGACACTCACACCCCCTCACCCCGAGTGGTACTTCGACTCCGGGGCTACCTCCCACATGGCGTCTGACCCGGGTATTCTCTCTCACCCCTCCACCCTTCCACTCTCCACTCCTTCCATTATTGTCGGCAATGGATCTATACTTCCCGTGACCTCTACCGGCTCCACCAACCTTCACGGCTCCCTCCGCCTCAACAATGTCCTTGTTTCCCCCCCTCATTAAAAATCTCATTTTGTTCGTCAATTTACGTCTGACAATAAGCATTAGTTGAATTTGATTCTACCGGTCGTTTCGTGAAGGATCTTCGGTCTCGGGCGTGATCATCGGTGCAATAGCTCGGGACCGCCTATCCTCTACATCTTCCCGGCGTCCTTCCTCACTGTCTCCTCCACTTCCCTTTGGCATCGCCGTCTTGGTCATCCCGGTCATGAAGTTTTGTCTAAGTTAGCAAGGTCTTCTGTTTTTCCTTCATGTAATAACAATTCGGGCCCATCCATTTGTCACACATGTCAGCTGGGTCGTCATGTTCGCCTTCCATTTCATGTATCAACATCACGTGCTTCAAAGAATTTTGATCTTATACACTGTGACCTTTGGACATCACCTGTTGATAGTGTCTCTGGGTACAAATATTATTTGATCATTCTGGACGATCACTCACACCATCTGTGGACCTTTCCGACACTTGCTAACTTCTTCTCGTTTGTGTCCACTCAGTTCGACGTCACCATTAAGGCAGTCCAGCGCGACAATGGCCGCGAGTTTGACAACTCCAGCACCCGCACGTTCTTCCTCACACATGGTGTCCATCTCCGTATGTCATGCCCCTACACCTCGGCAGAATGGCAAAGCCGAGCGTATCATCCGTTCCATCAACAATGTCATTCGCTCACTTTGTTTCGTGCATCTATGCCACCATCCCTCTTGGGTTGAGGCATTGAACACCACCACCTATCTCCTCAATATTCTTCCCACCAAGACACTAAACTTCTCCACACCCAACCATGCCCTCGTTGGCTCTTCCCCCTCGTATGATCATCTTGGCGTTTTCGGATGCTGCTACCCCAATCTTGCCTCCACCGCCCCCACAAACTCGCCCTCGCTCGCCCCTATGTACCTTTCTTGGCTACTCCTCTCACCACAAGGGCTACCGCTGCCTCGACATGGCCTCCAATCGGGTCTATGTTTCCCGTCATGTCACCTTTGACGAATCTTCCTTTCCCTTCGCCGCCCTTCCCTCCACCCCAACCACGACAGACTTCCAGTTTCTGGATGACCATACTAACATTGTGACGGCTCCCATTGGATCGTCACCCATCTCTTTGCATGCAGGTTCTCCCACAGCGACTTCTCCGACACACACGGTCCCAACTAACATTGCCGCGCCCACCGCATCACCATGCGCGGCTCTCGACAACTCTACACCACCATCCCTCGCCGGACGTACCATTCGCCATGTTTACACACGGCGTGCAAAGGTGGACCCTCCACTCTCCACCTCAGCATTTTCCCCGGCGACGGAGGTCGACACGTTGCACCAGACATCCTCTACTTCCCCCGCATTGCCACATGCGGCCCTCGACGGATGCACCATTCGCCACGTCTATACAAGGCGTGCGAAGGTGGACCTCCCACCATCTGCACCAGCTCATTCTCCGGTGCCCCTTCCCCCAGGCGCACTGCCGGCGCCTCCCGTGCTCAACAAGCACCCGATGACAACGCGCGGCAAGTCTGGCTTTCGACTACCTGCTCTCTACCACGCCGAGCCACTGTCACCTGTACCTCGGACATACCGCACCGCCCTTGCCGACCCCAATTGGCGGACTGCTATGAAAGAAGAGTATGCAGCCCTTTCACAAAACCACACAGGATCTAGTTCCTCGGCGACAACGCCAATGTCGTCCTTTGGAAAATGGATTTTCAAGCACAAACTCAAGGCAGATGGGTCTCTCGAACGCTACAAAGCCCGCTGGGTACTCCGTGGCTTTACCCAGCGCCCATGAGTGGATTTTTCCGACACCTTCAGTCCCGTTGTGAAACCAGCAACCGTGCGGACAGTGCTAGCCCTTGCCCTCTCCAGAAAATGGCCAATCCATCAACTGGACATGAAGAACGCTTTTCTTCATGGGACTCTATCTCGAGGCATCTATTCTTCTGGCGCTGTGGTTCGAGGACTCCACTCATCCGTGGTTTGTCTGCAAATCGAACAAATCACTATATGGTGCAAGTAGGCTCCTGCGTGCTTAGTACAGTAGGTTCGCCTCATATCTCGCTATCTCTTGGGTTCATTGACGCCAAGACGGACACATCCTTGTTTGTCTACCACCGCGGCACTGAGACAGTCTATTTGCTCCTCTATGTTGATGACATAATCATCACCGCCTCCTCTACCGCACTCCTTCGCAGCATTATCACAGCATTACAGCAGGAGTTCTCCATGAAGGATCTCGGTGAGCTTCATCACTTCCTGGGGATGCATGTACAAAAGTGTCACGATGGTCTTCTACTCTCACAACGCCAGTACATGATCGATATCCTGGAGCGCGCAGGCATGGCCGATTGCAAACCGTGCATCACCCCTGTTGACACCAACCCAAAGGTATCAGCCTCGGTGAGGTGACCAAGAACCCCGCCGATTTCAGCGGTTTAGCGGGGCCTTGCAAGATCTCACATTCACCGGTAGGATATCTCTTATGCGATTCAACAGTGCCTCCACATGCACGACCCTCACGAGCCCCCCTCAGCGCTCTCAAACGGATTCTTGGTACATTCGTGACACTCTCTATCTTGGCCTCTTCATTCAGCCCTCCTCATGATCCCGAGCTTGTTGTTTATTCCGATCTTCGATTGGTGGTCGTCCGGATACGGAAGTCCACTTGAGCTATCTTTGTGTTTCTAAGAGATAACCTTGTCTCCCGATCCTCCAAGCGCGAACACCGTGTCACGCTCGGTCAGAGGCCGAGTATCGAGGCGTGGCCAATGCCGTCGCCGAAGCCTCCTGGTTACGCCACCTTCTATTGGAACTTCATATCCCACTTCAGCAGGCCACCCTGGTATATTGCGACAACATCAGCTCCGTCTACATGTCTTCAAACCCAGTTCAGCATCAGCGTACCAAGCACATTGAGATTGATCTTCACTTTGTTCGCGAGCAAGTGGCCCTTGGTGACATCCGTGTACTACATGTTCCCACCACTTCACAGTATGCTGACATCTTCACCAAAGACCTTCCTTTCTCAGTCTTCCGTGAGTTTAGATCCAGTCTAAACGTCCGTGCTGTGGACGCTTTGACTGCTGCGGGGGTGTTAGACATATGTTAGTCTTTTGGGCTTGGGCCTTTTGGTGTGCTTAATATAGGCAAGGATCTCTCAGGTTGGCCCATAATGCTATTAACCTAACCCTAGATATCCTTGCCTATATATACTTGTATCCCTTGTGCCTTGTAGATCATCCTGCTTAATACATATGCAGTTTGCTCACAGATGCAACCTAGATGATGTGGCCATGGGAGGCATAGCCAGAGTCTTAAAGACAGCTTGGCTTGACAGTCAGGTTGCCTTACTTGTGTCTGCCTGTGGCATCTTCCTTTAGAACAAGGAAACTTATCACCCTAACGATCCAATGTAATTTCTAATAATAAGGATTAAGGCATCTCTTATCTCCTAAAGATATGACTTATCTAATCCTAACAGAAGACTAAGTCTTTCATTCCTTCTGTTTCTGCTCCCTTACTTCCCTTCTCTTGCAATGGGTGTTGCCCTGGGCCAACGCCCATAACAGGAGCATGGAGGCAGAAAAAAATGAGGTTAAAAATATACTTTTAGCCCTAGAAGGTTCTTTCGTGGTGACGTCAGGATTTTCTGACTATGGTAGAATAGAATGGTTTGGAGAATATTGATATTTGGTAGCCTTTGCCTTTTAATTGTTGCCTTGCAATATAATCTGTTTTCACCTAGGCGGATGCCTGGGTGCCTAGCATCCAGACCCTATGAATCATATAAAATAAAAATTACCCAAGCAGGATATTCGTTATTAAAGAATTATTAGGCATAAATCAGCAACTAACGCATAGCAACCAAGGTGCTTAAGGGACTCAAAAAGAAAAAGGTTAGTGACTGGGCTCAGAACGGTGGATGACGATCGATAGCAGCCGTATGTTTGGAAATGTCAAACGTGAATATGATAGTGCTTTAAGGCCAAGTGAGGCTCGTGAACGAAAGACAAGGAACAACGCCTCCCAGTATGCCATGATAACTTTGGCCCAAATTATCTGCTGAAGGCCTTTGCATACATATTCTGTATCATATCAGTTCCTACACAAACATAGGCATGAATTCACAGACATGTGCATGTGCACAATGACACAAATGTTCTGGGAAGTCATCAGATATTGCATGTTCTTATGCACAACCCTTTACATACATTATTTTGTATCACATCAATGCCTGCCTTTCAGTTGCATACAATTCTAATCTTGTTTAATAATGTTTCTTATCATATATCATGCTCAAAACTAGGACTATATCACTATAATGTTTCTTATCAATAAATATGTGTGCTTTCACCGCATATTTATGCATTCACATGTGTAAAAGAGAGAATTTATGGAGCATGGATCCTCCACTCCATTTTCTTTAACTATTTGCACATTAACACTTAAGGGAACATCAAAATTATTATCACTTGTCAGATATGTGGAGACCTTGATGGGCCGAAGACGTTTTCTTACGAAAATTGCGGTTGGAAATAGCAAAGAGAAAGCTAAAGCACAGAGACAAGCAGTTAATTCTATTTGCCAGGTAATAGAGCATTCATCCTGCTTTAATATATTCAGTGTTATCTTCTGTTACGCCCTTTATTTCATTGTTGCTGTTTACTCTTTCAGTATGTGCGAGTAGTGGTCTTTAGGGCTGCGGACCATGTAGGGGATTGTTGTTCAGTAATAATGTAGGGAACTAGATCAGACGCTTTAATCTTGTGCAAGTAATTTTGGACTAGAGTTTGTTTATATATAGGTTGCAAGTTGTTAGTTTCATTTTATTGAGGCACTATTGTTCCCAGGGTTCTGCCGCTGATATTATCAAGGTGGCTATGCTTAAAGTTCATTCTGTAATTACCAATGGAAGTAACACAGTTGATTCCACGGATGGGCTGATGCGGAACTTTTCAAAAATCAGAGGGCATTGTCGCCTTATTTTGCAGGTATTTTGTGAAGCCGGCATCAAGTACTCATTTTAGATAATCAATCTATCCATATGCTTGTTAAATATGAATGATTAAAATCACGTTTTGCGTTTTTAGGTGCATGATGAACTGGTGCTTGAAGTTGATCCGTGTATGGTAGCAGAGGCTGTTAGGCTGCTACAGATAAGCATGGAGAATGCAGCTTCACTCTTAGGTATCACTTTTAATCCGAACCGATGGTATTGGTTCATTTTCATTTTCAAATTGAAAACTGAATTGCTCTTTGTTTCTTGTTCCAGTACCTTAACGCACTAAAATAAAGGTTGGAAAGACATGGGTTTCTCTTGAACCGTTCCAACCAGAGCCTTTGATGCAATGATGAATGGCACTTTGGACTAATATCCCAGGAAATCATATTTTCATCATCTGTTAAGGCTAATATGCCGTTGCAATCATAACGCTGAGCAAGTTCTGACAGGCTTCTCTGAAGCCATGTTTCATCTGCCAAGTTCAATGCCACATTGGCTTGAACTTGCTGTAGCACGAATGATCTAGCAGGTTACAGAAATGTATGCATTATTGCATACCTTCTCTATTTTGATTTTTAAAATTAATCTACTCTCTTTTTTTGGATGTCTCTGAAACTTGAATTGAATCAGGTCATGGTTTCTGGTTCTCTATCAGATGGGCCTTCGGTTGCTTTGGCTAGATTTCGTGTCTTGTCCTCGAATCGATGCGAAATCAAGGGTACAGGGATCGGGTACATTATTGAGGCCAATGGTCATGGATTAATGCTGCGGTGCCCTATGCAGCCGATTCTGTCATTCAGCTTTTCATAAATCATTCAGAGATGCTGTCGCAGGAAATTTGTCATGTGGACATCGACTGAGCATGCAGTCCTTCAAGGTTCTAAATGGATTACACTCGAAGAGTAGAGCAGATTTCTTTTGCCGACGTCCCCCGGGGGTTAAGTTTTGCACGGAACATTGTTTTTCCGCAGGCATTGCTATGTTCTCTCTCTTTTTTTTTTGAGCGAAGGCTATGGTTTAGCGGCCACTTTACTTTCTTGCCTGTATTTCATCCTCACATTTGACGTATTCCTTTCCTGGAATCCCATATTCAATCAACGAAGTGTCTATATGAGCGAACTTTCTGCTGAAAACTCAAACCAACAATAACAAACCATTTATGTAATATCTAAAAAGGAGATTTAAGTTGATGGTTGTGTTGGGATTTTTATGTGGCTTTCAATATTTATTTTTGTTATTGTCTGTTTTACTTAACGTGAAATTATTTATATTATTGATGTAAGTTGAGAAATTAATACACGATGTGTCGAGGATGGCTATGCTTGAATATGGTATACATGTTTATCAAGATCGAGTCTACTGGAATTTAATATGCATGCATTTATTTAACATGGGTACAAGACAGGGCTGAATAGTTGTTTTTGTTTTGCAAGATCAGCTCTGCAGGCTGTTGAGCTATATGATCATATTGGAATTAATCTCGTAAATAATTTGATTATAGCGCATGACTCACATATGCGTGCTAGGGACTGATATATTTTAAACTTATAAAACTAGTTTGTCTGATCGTGGTTGACGACATGGCTCAAGGAGTCTCACGGAATACCAGAAACAGGTGAGTCACTTTGTAACACCTAGAAGTAGAGTCTATAAATAGATCTCTACATTTTTGTCTCATTATGCATTATGAGCGGCACAACGGATAAAGCAGAGAAATAGAAGGTAGACTAAAAAATCTCTATGGAATCAATCTATGAGTTTCCCAAATCCCTTGATTCTTCCAGGCCAGGCTTGCTTTTTCTAGTTCTTGCTTCCATTCTCTCCAAATTGTATCCCCAAACACTGTAACTTGAGTTGGATTTGGCTACCTTGCTCTCGCCTTTTCTGTTGATTAGCATTCATCAAGGTGGATCGTGACAATATTGTATCAGAGCAGTTGATTCGAGGTGTTCCTAGCAAGGAGATGGCGTGGGAGATCCTTGGTAGTAGTAGGTGCGGCCGGCGGCCAGATTTGGGCAAGGGCGGTGCCTATGGCGAGGGCGTCTGCCAAGTGTTCGATGAAGTGTCGAGCTCTCAGGAGTATTCTCGGGAGGTGTTCTTCATATCACCGTGAGCCATGTGCTCTACCTGGTGATGGAGGAGTTGCTACACCGGCTCCTTGATGCGTATGGCGTGGAGGAGGCGACCGTGTCACCGAGGATTGCTCACATGGAGGCTGTGGTCCAGCTCCAATCATGGCACGAAGTTGTGCGAGCTCGAGATGCCTTGCATGGCCGAAGCATCTACAATGGTTACTGCTTCCTCGATATCCTGTTGGTGCAGTTGACACCAGACCTCGCTTCCACTACGACGGCGCAGCGTGATACTTTGGCTGTCGTGGGCGCCCCTGAGGTTGCCGTTGCGACTCCATATTCCTCGCCGCCCAACACGCAATCCACTAGCGTCGACGAGCCCCTGTCCAAGTCAAGCTCACCACCTTCCTTGGGCAGGACTGGAATGCCATGTCCGACAAGCAGAAAGAGAGATGCATCAAGAGGGTGATCGAGACAAGTGAGAAGATGAACACATACTTCGACGGTTTACGCCTTCTCCAACCCCGTCCGATGCGACCATCGCAGAGGTGGACCAGCCCTCCGTTGGCATGGCCCCTACCACTCCTCTCTTGCGAGTGGAGGTGCAGCCGCTTCGTGCAAGGCAGATATTTGACGAAATGCCAAGCCATCAGGAGGCGAACACCGGATGTGTTCTTCGTGTCACGGTGAGCCATGTGCTCCATACGGTGACTGAGGAGGTGCTTCACCAACTCTTTTGACACATATGGTGCTAATAAGGTGTACATGCTTAGGAGGGCAACATGTGTGGAGGCGCTTAGTCCATTCCGGTCATGCCATGACGCAACGCGAGCTCGAGATGCCTTTCATGGCCGATGCATCTACAATGGCTGCCAAGGTGTAATGTGCTTGGCCAAGACTGATGCCGCCGCTGTCCTACTGTACTTCAATGCCGAGATAAAATGACAACAAGCCAAGACCACTCATCTGGAATTTGTTTTTCATCTCGCCCTTGAACTCCACCATTGGCTCCGTAGATGGCCCGGTAATAATTAGATCATCCACGTAGACCCCGACAAGCAGGGTCGTGCCACCATGGCTGCGTCGGTAGACTGCGTGCTCGTGTTCACTCTGCTTAAAACCAAGATTCTTGAGTGTGTGGTCGAGCTTTGCGTTCCAAACCCGTGGTGCTTGGCGCAAGCCATAGAGCGCTTTGCGCAGCCGCAGGCCCTTCCCTTCTCAGGTGATGACGAACCCCGGCGGCTGCTTCACATATACCTCCTTCAATTCTCCATTGAGGAAGGCAGATTTCACATCCATGTGGTGGACAGGCCATCCCTTCTGGGCAGCATGGCGAGCAACAAGCGAACGGGCTCCATACGGGCAACGGGAGCAAATACTTCATCGAAATCAATGCCCTCCTGCTGGACAAAACACCTCGCAACAAGCCTCGCGTTGTGCTTGATCACCGCACCGGACTCGTTCTTCTTCAGCTTGAAGACCTATTTGAGGTCAATCGGGCTGTGGTCGTGCGGCAGATTGACAAGCTCCCATGTCTTGTTCTGTTCCACGGCGTCGATCTCCTCACGCATGGCCGCACGCCACGCCTCGTCTCGTTCGGCCTCGGCAAACGAGCATGGCTCGCTTGCGCTTGCCAGATGCAGTTCGGCTTCGTCCAGCTCCCACAATGCGAACCCTGGTGGCGCAGCTCCTTCTCCGATTAAATTTTCCATGTCGTCATGCGCTGCGTCCTCAACATCTTGTTGGTGCAGCCGACACCAAACCTCACTTCCACTACGACGGCGCGGCGTGATACAGTGGCTATCGTCGGCGCCCCTGAGGTTGCCGTTGCGACTCCATATTCCTCGTCGCCCAACACGCAATCCACTGGCGTCGACGAGCCCTGTCCAAGTCAAGCTCACCACCTTTCTTGGGCAGGGACTAGAATGCCATGTCCGACAAGCAGAAAGAGAGGTGCATCAAGATTGTGATCGAGACGAGTGAGAAGATGAACAGCATACTTCGACGGTTTACGCCTTCTCCAACCCCGTCCGATGCGACCATCGCAGAGGTGGACCAGCCCTCCGTTGGCATGGCCACTACCACTCCTCTCTCACGAGTGGAGGTGCAGCCGCTTCGTGCAAGGCAGATATTTGATAAAATGCCAAGCCATCAGGAGGCGAACACCGGATGTGTTCTTCGTGTCACGGTGAGCCATCTGCTCTATCCGGTGACCGAGGAGGTGCTTCACCAACTTTGACACATATGGTGCTATATAAGGTGTACATGCTTAGGAGGGCAACATGTGTGGAGGCGCTTAGTCCATTCCGATCATGCCATGACGCAACGCGAGCTCGAGATGCCTTTCATGGCCGATGCATCTACAATGACTATTGTTAGCTAGACATCCAATACGTGCAGCCTCTCCCCGCCAACAGCACCACGGTGACGGTCGCCAAGTGCTTAACATTGTGCCTCGACCATGACACCGGTATACCGACAGATGTGGCTAACCCAGTGGATATTGAGATTATATTATTGTGCTTGCACAAAAAAAAGGATATTGTAGGGCAGCCAGTTTGGGAACTTCATTCTGCTTAGGCCCAACAAGTTTTTTGCTTTGACTAAAACCATATCTATGTGGCTATCATTATGGTTTTAGGGACTTTCATCATGGTACACAGGCTAACAGATAAACCTAACAAGGCACATACAAAACTCCATCCAAATGCAATAGATTCATTCAAAGTTTTTTTTTTGGTACATATGTAATTTCTTTTGTAACTTTGAGTCCACTTAGGAGTACGTTCACCGTTCGGTTCCCTAAGTACCGAACCAAGTTTGAGTCAGCCACTTGGACTTTAAATATTTTTGCACATGAGGACTTTTGTCCTCAGACCACGAATAATATTTTAATATTGCAAATTGAATCTACTAGAGTTACACGCTTGTTCTTCCTCATTGTTCGGCGTAGCCACAACAGAGGAGGGAATTTGTTGTTGATTCTTCCGAAGACCATCCTGACTTTCCGCTGGGAATTAAGAGATCGATACTCTTAACTCGGTGGTTGGTGGAGAACATCACGCATGTGATTAGGCGAATTAAAGACTTACAAGCCCATTACGTCTGGCAGCAGGGGATCAACTACGATTCGTCAGGTTTCGCGAAAGCTATCTTCGATCCTAGGTTGAGAGGATCAGGCACCCCGTATCATGGTGCATATGGAGAAAAAACTACCATCCCTTTTTCAGTTTTCCTCATAAGAAAGTTTGTATTTATGGTGTTTCAAAAGTTTTGTTTTATGCTTGAGCCGAAAGAAGATGGGTGTGGGAAGGTAGCATCTACACATTGGTTAGCTCAATAAATGGAAATGAGGTGGCCTTCCTACCTATTGAGCCTTGAATTTCTTCATATCCTCAGCCAATAAATGCTTTGAATTAATAGAAGGAAACAATTGGTACTAACACCCATGAGCATCATCAGCAATAAATGCTTTCCTTATAAACGTGGGTTTTTTTAAATGCCAACCTAGGATTATTAATTACATTCTTATCTATGTTTCTTCATGAATAAGAGATGGCTAACTTAATCAACAGAAAACGTAAAGTTTTAATAATTTTTCTAATTTACCCTACTCCCTGTTCCAAAAAAAAACACCATTTTTGCCCACCTCTAAGTCATCTAATTTTGCTCTGCGGTACATGCGGAGAAGAAACTACCATCTCATTTTCTCAGGGGAAAATTTGTATTTATGCTGACACATGGCTCACATCGCGAATCTTGATCCCAAAAAGCAAGCCGAATGCCAAACACTGGCATCGCATTTCAATCAAGAAGGACAACAAATCTGATACAGAGAGCCAACAGACCCCTTTCCAACATCCTCAAGTGAAGAAAACAGCCGCCATGCACAACCCCCCACCATACACACAATCCAGCAGCTAAAGTTCATCCCAGCGAGCATATCAAACAAACCAACAAGATTCCCTAACACGGCGTTCCAGTACACAAGTAACTAATTCGAAGCAGCAAGCAGCTAAAAATTCATCTCAACCGACCTAAACTGAAAAAATCAAACTAGCAAACTCATCTGCCAGCATCTAACTGAAGACCCGCCAGCCAATCGAACGACAGCACAGGAACGAAAGGGAAAGAATGCACGCGCGCACGGACGGGAGGTCGAACTGGAGCCAAATAAGGGCTGGTTGGTGCTATCTTACTTACAGGAGAGGATCTTCTTGTGAATCTTGTTGATCTCCGTGACCACCTCATCCAGTGGCGGATCCAGGATTAGAGCACGTCCCGAACTAAATTTGAACTAAGTAACAATCTAGCATACTACAAGTCTAAAACTATATTATGATATAACAAAAAATACGCCACAAATGCATCATGGATATGAAAATTTTGCTTAATGCTCAATACTTGAAGAGTTCGAGTTTTCAACACAAATAACAATAAAGAAAGTATATAAAACCATACAGAATGTAGCGTAATAAAGATACATCAAGTACCTCAAATCCTAAATAGAGATTTGGTCACTATCCTATGTGGCTAGCCCACCATTTTCTCATCAATTGTAGAACAAGAACTAGAACCTACAAAGACAACGCAAAAAATAAAATAAAAATATGCATATAAATAAATTCAAAGAGCATGAATATTACATATGAAATGAACTAACTTACCACTTGCACGAGAAAGTTGTTTTTTGCGTGACCTCATCCCTTGAAAACGCTATAAAATCTTCTCAGCTTTAATACTTGCAAATACATCTCGTTCAATATAGCATACCATGCTATGATTCATCCATTTATCGTTCATCTTGTTTCGTAAATCAGTCTTAATGATGTTCATAGCTGAGAAGGCTCTTTCTACAGTTGTTGTTGCCACTGGTAAAATTAAGGCCAATTCAATAAGATGATATACCAATGAAAAATACGATGATAATGTCTTGCTCCTCTTTATTTTGTAATTTGTATCCTTAAACCTTAATAGTTAGTTCCTAAATAGCAAATATAAAACACCGAACATATGTTATTTCATCTAATCATTGTACTATATCAAAATATAAAAATAATTTATACAACTCTACTGCTAAATAATCCTCATCGGCTCATCCACCAGTCAACAAGGCAGTTATGAGTTATCCTTTTAATCTTTACCTCATCGCCTCGGCCATTCCGCATTCCACCTCGGGTCCTCGGAGGAGTCGGCGCCTCCTGCTTTTCGCATTTTCGCTCGGCGGTCGGCGTTTCGGCCCTCTGCTCGACAGCCTCGGCTCTCACCTCTCTGCTCGGCGCCTTGACCCTCTACTTGGCGACTCAGCAACGACGGCGACGTCGGCGAGGGCACCTGACCCGGTGACCCAGAGGCGGGAGGCACAGGTCCACGAGGGCTGTGTCCGCGTCGCCGGCGTCGGGAGCGAGGAGCAAGCGCAACAGCCAGCGGACCACGGATCTGGCGGCGTGCTGGTGCAGCAAGCGGCGGCGGTGGTGGGGGCGTCGGTGCGGTTGCTCAAGTGAGGTCCGTACTTTAAATCTCGATTGGATTTAGATTTGGGGCTAAGCCGCTGAGGTCTTGCCTAGATGGGTCAGGCAAAGCGGCCGTGAGGAGTGAGCCGGAGGCGAGGTGGGCCGAGGGTCGAGGCGGTGGCCGACGGACCGCGGCGACACTGCGTTGAGACCGAGGGGCGAGGGTGGCGGGTGGTGGTGGGGGCGCGGTCGCGTCGCCGTCACGCGGAATGGATCTGGGGCACTGGGCATCTCACGTCTGGGCGATTGGGGGTTGGCCGGCGGCGGCTGGGGCTTGATTGGATTTGGGGATTAGGGTTTCCACTTCTTCTCATGACTTGGTGATAGGCTGTCGGCTGTGTTGGGCTTTAGGCAGTTGGGTTGCCGTCTGTTTTCACTGGGCTGCCGGGCTAATAATTTCTCAGGCCTCGGGCCGGGCTCTATTGTAGATATTTTATGAAGGAAATACTAAATGGAGTAGTACTAGTATTATTGCTGGGCCTCGGGCTATAGCCTACCTAGCCCGAGGTCCAGTTCCGCCCCTGACCTCATCCTGCTCCTTCCGCAGCTGGTCGAGCTCCTTTGCGTTCTCCAGCAGGCTCGCGATGTCCCCTCCGGCCCCAGCCCCGTCGCCTCCTCCTCCGCCTCCGACCGATGACATCTCCGGCCGCACTCTACCCCCTTCGGCTCGGCTAGGGATCCGATTGATCGACTGGGGGCAGCTCGAGGCTTTGGATTGGGAGAATAGAGCGTTTCAGCCAAGGGCTACTTAATGCGGTTCGTTCACGATTATTGCCGGTTTGGGCGGCGCTTGGCTAGACCCGTTTTGTAGCGCCCGCTAGATTTAGGAAAGCATCGAAGAAGGCCAGTTCATTTTCCTTGCCTAATGCCTGTCCTCAGCAACCAATTCGATGGGCAGATTCATGTGATTCCAAACTTAGGAAGGCAAGATTTGGTACAAAGCGAATTACCCTACATGTCTTTTAAGAGGTTCTTTTTAATTGGTACCGACATGTTTTCTTTAGAGGTTCTTCTTAATTGGGTTATCTAGGGAACACTTCCCGTGAAATTAGCTAAATTACACCGGACAACTCTCCATCAAGCACATTACAAACATTCAAAATCTAAAAAGTTTAGTCCAAAAGCATAAGCCATAGTATCAACACCGTTTGTTACTTAGTAGGAATCATTGCAGCAAAAATTTTTGGCTTTTACTGTAGCACATGATTTGGTCTGTCCATTTCGAATCAGAGGGCTGAGATTCACCAGTCAGGGACTGATGCTCTGTGCCTCTCTAGTTTGCCGAGAGGCACGAACCAAGTTAGAGGATCTTAGGACCTGTTCTCTCTTGGTTTATAGCTGTGTTTTATAGTTTTTAATTGAAAATTTTGAATTTAAGCTGTTCACAACAGAGATTATGAAAAGGATGCTCGCTTACGATTTTAGCTGGTACAGATGTTAGGCTTTTAATGTGTACTATAATTAATCTATACATTATATCTTTAAAAAATATTTTATTTAAAAATTAGGTGCTATAATAAAATCCAAAAAACCCTTTTAGAAGTGAAAACAGGCCGTTAATGCCCCTCTCCGCCTCTTCCGCCCATTTCAAACGAAAACCGCACACCGCCGCTCCCCTCCCTCCGCAATGGCGTCGGGCTTCTCTCGAGCCCACGTCGACCAGGTAAACCCTAACCCTAACTATTTCCCCCTTTCCCTATCTCCAAATCCTAGCCCTCTCCTCGATCTGCCCCTCCGCAGTTCTTCCCTGCCAAGAAGCAGAGGCCCTCGTCGCGCAAGGACGAGCCGCCGTCAGAGGCGCAGCATGGCAGCCCTGGAGGAGCGAAGGGGTCTCTGGCGGGGTACCTTGTCCGGTCCCCTTCTGCCACGGCGGCGGTCGCGTCGGCGGACCCCGCGGGCTCGCCGAGGGGTGGGGATGCGGGCGCCAGGAGGAGCCTGTCGGCGGAGATGGATGTCGATGACGCCTATTCCGCGGCGGCGGCGGCGGGTGATGGGGGCGACTTGGAGCTGAAGAGATTCACGATGGAGTTCTTGTCCCATTACTGCAGGTGAGCGATTCATGTGTGAGTCCGGCGGGGGTTTCTTATTTTGGTGCCAAGAACCGGTCTTGCGCGAAGTTCAGGTTGTAATCTTGTTGTTGCAGTGCTATCCCGTCTGTGATGGATGATGCTGGCAAGGGCGAACCGGACAAAAAGCAGAAGAGGAGGGCGAGCAAGTCGTTCTTGGTTCCTTGCGGCAATGGATCTGTCAAGAAGCAGTGCGTTGCTCATTGTGGTGGCTTGGAAGCTCTAAAGGTTGAGGTAAGATACAAGATAAATCGAATCTGGTCAATATCGTATGAAGGTGATGCAGGACCCGCAACTTACAGTTTGATGCATTGCAGGAACTAGGCGATAACGTGCCCTTCAAGAAGCAATGTGTCACTGATTACGGTGGCTCAGAGACTCTGGAGGTTTGGTCAATCTAAAAATTATCAAATCTGGAAGCTGTTTTGAAAATTCTTATTTTGAGCTGGTTTTAGAAATTCTCAAAGTGTTCCTTTCAGCAGGAACTAGGCGAGGGGGCAAAGGTGAGCAGTGAGGGGTTTTTGGCCTTGCAAAGACGTAGCTTTACTCCAAATACTGCACAGAAAAAGGTTGGGTTTTCTATAGCATCTGGGGAGACCCCAAAGTCTGCATCCTCCCTGATTTCACCAGGGGAGGAGTTCTGGAATGCAGCAATTGAATTTGCTGACGGCATCTCTGCTCTGGCTGATAAGGGCCCTCGAAGGCCTGAATGTGATGCAGCAGAGGACAAGTCATCTTGTGCAGTTGCACTGTGCTCTAAGACTCTTCCTAGATCAGGAAACGGGCACTTTGACTGTGAAAATACAGTAGGCAGCAATGATACAAAGCAAATGGACAAATTTTCAAATAAAGTAGAATCAGTGGCAGCAAATAGTCAGCATAAAAACAGCTCTCCTTTGCCTGTGAAGCATTTGGATTTCTTTCATGTGGATGAAATTCAAGCTTCAGCCTTGAAAGATAAAGAAAAAGGCGGCACTATTCCTGGGAGTGTGCATGTGGACCAGGGTCAATTGAAGGACGGTAGCTTCCATAGAAGGGAAACTCTCATTCACTCTGTATATGATATCAAGAAAAATACTTTAGACCTGCACGCGGATTCTTCAGCCATGATTCCTGGTGAGGAGTTGTTAAAGTCAACAGCTGCAGGGAAGGGTCATTCAACTGGAGTGTGCGACAAAGGTTCTCGTATGATTAAGAGAGATCTCAATCAACTGACCAATGGTGGGGATAAATCATTTGCTGCGTACTCAAATTGTGGAAAGCCTAACAAAAATTCCAAAAGTAAATTTGCTTCTCAAGAAGTGGAAGCTAGCACTCCTAGTTCTCTTCCTCCGAAGGACCACTCAAAGCTCTCAAGTTGGCTCCCTCCTGAGCTTTGTGCTGTATACATGAAAAAAGGCATTTCGGAGCTGTATCCTTGGCAGGTTAACCATTTTTTTCTCAGTCTAATGTCACATACATTCACTAGCCATCAGTCCAACAAAAAATTGCTGCCCTGTCAAGCATTATTGTGTAGGCTAACCATTTGTGTCTGCTACTCTGCTCCTAAACAGTAAAAATGTGTAACTATATGCTGCAAATTCAATTATGTTAATAACTTTGTTATTTTCACCAGAATGAAGCAGTAATACATCTTAAGGAACTTTGTGTCATAAGTGCTTCTCATGTCACATGCAAACTACATATTTCCTAAATGTTCTGTGTATTGAGTGGTGTGCATGCCAAAAGCTACTTCTCTATTTTATGTCCAGGGATTCACATTGAAAACCTAGGTCTCTATCTTATCCTATTGCTACCACCACATATGTTGTACTTTACAATGTGCGTCTCTTTGTTTTATCTTGTGTGTAGTATGTATCTGTCATAGTTGTTCATGTTTTTTTTTTGTGTTTGTGCACTCTCATAACTGTCGTTATCTATATTTCAGTGAGTTGATATATTACTCATGGTTGTCACGGCGTCGCCTAAGCGTCGCCTAAGCGACGCCAAGTCGTCCCGGCCGGAGGTGGTCGCATGGTGGTCGCCTCGCCTTGTCCGCCTCCCTCCCTCCCGCCCGCTTTCCTTCCTCCTGCCAGTGCCACCTCCCTCCGCCGAGGGAGGGAGGCGACTGGGACGCGGCGTCGGGGAGGTGTCGGGAGGAGGCCGGGAAGAGCGGGAGGCGGGAGGAGGCGGAGGCGAGAGGCGGGAGAAGGAGGGGAGGAGGCGGAAGCGGCGGGAGGAGGCGAGAAGCGGCGGGAGAGGCGGAGAAGCGGGAGAGAGCCGAGAAGCGGCGGGAGGAGAGAGGCAGGCGCGGCGGCGAGGAGAGGAGGCGAGAGATCGGAGAGGCGGAGGAGACGAGGAGTGGGAGATGAAGAGGCGGAGAGGCGGGACGAGACGAGGGAGGCGGGGAGATAAGAGACGGGATCACGGGAGAGGCGGAGGAGACGAGAGGACCGTATGTATATGTGACGAGTCGGGGAGACGAGGGACCGTATGTACCGTATGTCACTGACGACACGGCGCCCTTCTGGCGTCGCCTAGACGTCGCCTGGACGTCGCCTAGGCGTCCAGGCGACTATCACTCGCCGTGCTCGCCGTGGTCGCCGTAACAACCATGATATTACTTGACTGTCTTAGCTTATGCCAAAGCCAAGTGTTGCCACTGATGGGCAGCAAATAATGTAAACTAAACTAGTGTCTTCTATTTGTTCAACGAAGTATTGTTCTTCTCCATCTTTTTCTTGTGAATGCGAAGTATAGCGTACCACCATAAGTGATTAAGGATGTTGCCTTAATGAAAATGATGATAATGATATCCTTATATAGAGGCTCTAGAACCTAAAAGATAGAACTGTTTAAAAGGAAATATAAAAGACAGCAAGTAACCGAAAGGAAAGATCTAATAAGCAAACTATCCTAATCCCAAAATTAATGCTGCTTCCATATGCGCCGATTTGCTGCTGTTGTGCCTGGGCCCACTAGCACATGACACCCTTGCTCAACGATTATCAGTTGCAAGTTCTTTTCCCTTTATACTTTCTTGATTGTATTTCTTATCCATTAACTTCCCCATGTCTATTGCAGGTGGAGTGTTTACTTGTGGAAGGTGTCTTGGAGAACCGCAATCTTGTATATTGTGCATCTACGAGGTACTTGGAAGGTTTTACATGTTTTTTTTTCTGTTGATAATCTCAGTATGCAATGCTTCAACCCTACTTTTTTGTTACCCTAAAACTATTCTATATAATTTTACGTGGTACTTGGATGTTTCTTTCTGTTACTCTAAAACTATTCTATATAATTTTTTAAATCTACCAGTGCGTATTCTGCTGTTCTTATATCGCAGCGCTGGTAAAAGTTTTGTTGCTGAAGCCCTGATGTTGAGACGGATATTTTCTGGTGGAAAGATGGCAGTTCTGGTTCTTCCCTATGTTTCAATATGTGCTGAAAAGGTACATATTTGTACTGAGCTTGGTGATGTTTTGAAATTTTCATTACTTGTGCATTCGGCTGTATGACTATTGATTTTTTTACAGGCTGAACACCTTGAGCAACTTCTTGAGCCAATGGGTAGGCATGTCCGTAGCTTCTACGGAAATCAGGGGGGAGGGTCACTTCCTAAAGATACATCAGTTGCTGTGTGTACCATAGAGAAGGCAAATTCTTTAGTAAACAAGTTGTTAGAGGATGGCCGCCTTTCTGAACTTGGTATTATTGTAATAGATGAGCTTCATATGGTAAGTTCATCTAAAAGTAACGCGCTTATCAAAATCTGTCTCTTTTGTTTCACTTTTTAGTTCTTTACTTATGTTTACTTAGATGACAAAACCCCGCTTAGTATTTCTGGGATTTAAATTATATATTTTAACTAATGTACGAGTACAACTGTTATTCTTAAGTTATTGTAAGCTAGCACCATTAAGAATAAGGATGTTATCATACCTAAGTAAATCAAAGGTGAGAGAAGGTCTGGATCTTGCTCTATAGTTTTTCTTCAGCTGTAGTAGTGTCAGGCATACATTTTTGTACTACAAGCAAAACTTGTAGTTGATCAACATGACCAGTAACACTTTCGTGCTGATCATTGACAAACACACACAAGTCATATAAATAAGAAAGTCAAACATAATGTAATAATACCTTGATCTTGGAGAAATTAGTCTTATCATTCTGAAATAATTAGCTGATCTTAATTATAACAGTTAGCTATTGTTTTACGTCATGCATATTAAAGGGTTTTGAAAAATAGTTGTACCAACATCTAACATGGCATTTTTGGAGGCCTTGCTAATATAATGTATATGCCATCTGGTGCTTGACTAATATTTCTTAAGTGTCACTGGGAAAACTTGTGCAAAATGAATTTCTCTTCAGATTTACAATATTTGAACTGTTTGGTCAATGCTGTTGATTATGGACCACTATACTATTGCTGTGCTATGCTTCGGAATATACTCAAGAGAATATGTATTTATTCTAGTAAAACATTATTGTATGTCTCTAAAGAAGATATTACAAATAATTAATATATCTTACATTCCAACAATATAGCAAAATAGAAGTGCCTTTAAGAAGCCATTATAATGCCAACCGCATGCTATGTCTATGCGTCCCAACCCGTATCTGTTTAACTTTCCACTTATGTCATCTGAAGTAGTTCTTTCCTCCTTTCCCTTTGACTTCCTCTGTCGATGAACATGTAATAATTTACATACGTGAAGTTCCTCTAATATACAACTGTGGTATAGGTTGGTGACCAACACAGAGGGTACCTTTTGGAGCTGATGCTGACAAAGCTTCGGTATGCAGCTGGTGAAGGGAATTCAGAGTCATCTAGTGGAGAAACTTCTGGTTCTAGCAGTGGGAAGACAGATGCAACTCATGGATTGCAGATTATTGGTATGAGTGCTACTATGCCCAACGTTGCAGCTGTAGCTGATTGGCTTCAAGTAAGAAATCTATTGTTTTCATTCGCATTGTTATCTACCTTTTAGGCAATGTTGTTATCTACCCTAGAGCATCCATTGCATGCATAGCAATAATCCAGAAGAAGTACTTAATGATCTGAGTTTATTCACCATATGACTAGAGGAAAATTGCTCGTATTATTGAGCTCAAAATTCTGATAAGTAGATAACAAGTTCTGGCAAGGCAATCAATATCATGCATATTATGGTTAAGTGGTTTACTTGAGCACCGAACTTTGAAGTTTCAACTGTACATTCTTTCAGGGATTGATTTCTTTGTTAACGATAATGCCACTAAACTTTTGACTGTCTAGCTTGACATGAAATATATTTATATCTAATGATAGGGCAGTGTCTTAGGCTCTCCTTAGAGGTTTCTTGTAGTGTACCCAAAAAGTATGCTGGTGTTGTGGGGTAACTACCGTTAGAAGTGGCCAAATGGCATGGCTTGTAGGGGATTAGGGTATTGGAAGGGGGATATAGACTATAGACTGAGATGAGAGAACTTTAGACAAGAGAAAGATTTGTTCATTATTATAGCTTGATTAAAGAAGACATTGTTATCTGTTTTGGGCATGGGTCTTGTGGGTAGCTGCCGCATGACAAGGCTGCAGCAACTTTGACAGCAAGGAGGAGTCAGTAGCCTTGCCGTTCCAGTTTAATCAGTTTGGTTATTATCATGGTTGTCACGACGTTCCGGCAAGTCATGGCAAGACCAAGGTGTCTAGACACCTAGTCAACTAGGCGTCCGCCATGGCGACAGTTATACGAAAGTAATAAATACAAGCAATACCTTATATAACCTAAAATTAAATAACCGTCCAATATAATAGCACAAATTATCTAAATAACAAGGTCTATAATAGCATTAACATGATCTATTTCTGTTACTTGTATATACTATAGGATGTTGTGGAGGAACAACTTCACTGTGCTGCTACAAAATAGATTGTGAGCTCTGGTACCAAACTGATGCAACACAAGTGTTGGAGGAACCTCTCCACCGTGCTGGTGGGTAGAGACAGCACAAATTGTTGAAGGAACAGCTTCAACGTGCTGGTAGATACCACCTGTGGGTAGTCTGAATCCATGAACACCAAGATCTAATCCAAGATCTTGTATAAGAACACCAGGTTCTATTAAAGGGTAGTGGGTACATGAGCAAAGTTACAAAATTAGAGGGTTTTGCCCCTATTTATATGCTTCAAAGCCTTATACAACTCACATACAACCATGATGACAACTCCTAGCCAACTACAAGACAACTCATTTGACAACTCATCTATTACTCAATACAACTCATACGTTATTCATTGGCACCTAATGAACAACTCAAAAGCACAACTAACAGACAACTAGTTGTAAAGATCTTTCTTATGTATTCTTGAACTAAGTAGTAGTAATGGCAAAGTCTGAATTTACTTTTAGTTGTTAAGGAGCTTAGAGATAAACTTTTATGGTAGCAAAATCAAGATTGGTAGTAGCAAATTCCAAATTGGCTTTTAGTTTGTAATCTCTAGAATCCAGCCAAGTGCATATCTTGAAGTCCCTCATCAGAAACGCTGCATGCAATGATTTGAATCACCCTGGTATTGAAGGCATTGGTCTTTAATCCAAGCTACAAATGACTGCTGCAACCAATCCGATTTGGACACTGCAAGCACGCAATCGTGGGCTGGAGAACTTGCTTCTCCTAGTTACACTGACTTGTTTTATTTGCCATTTAAGTAATTAACTAAAAATCGTCCAGAGCCTACTGTGTGATGGTCTATTAACTTGCAACAATCGTTCAACAAACTTTTGTAACAACCAAACCATGAATATGGTTAAGGAGTGATATAAATCTCTGCTAAAGCCTACAAGCTGATCCTGTCATCAAGTTGAATCTAGCTTGCTGCACAATGGAAAATGGTCACTGTTAGTTATAGTCTTGTTGACATTTAGCTGGTTCATTTGGTTATTCACCGTAATTTATTTTCCAACATGTACAACCTAATTTGTGAGGATTTATACAAGGATTGTTGGTTATTGACTTGAGTCTGTGTTATTACCAGTAATGTGCCAACATATGGCATTTATGTTATCTTGTTACTTCATTTTCTTGTTTAGTGAATGTGCCAATTCTTGATCTGGTTGGGCCATATGAAAGGTTGAGTGTCTCTCATCTTTCCTGTACAAAGTGTCAAAGTGGTATTGTACTTCATTGCAAATTTAATTTCAATAATTGATGTTTATCTGATGGAATACTAGGCTGCACTTTACCAAACTGACTTTCGACCCGTCCCACTGGAGGAATTTATCAAAGTGGGTAATCAAATATTTGATAAAGACATGAATGTTGTTCGTGTCCTTCCACAAGTAGCTGATCTTGGTGGTAAGGATCCAGACCATATTGTTGAGTTGTGTAATGAGGTAAATTCAATATGTGCTCTGCACTATCCAGTTATTATCTATTTCTTACTGTATTTCTAAGGTAAATGCATAATCTACTTGTTTTGTCCTGCAGGTTGTTCTGCAGGGCCATTCTGTTCTTTGTTTTGCTCCAGCCGAAAAGGCTGTGAATCTACTGCAAGACATGTTGCCAAGTTCTTGAAAGTAGCTTCTGTTGGCTCAAGTGAAGCTGGCTCAGAGTTTTCAGATGTTGCATCTGCAGTTGAAGCCTTGAAGAGGTGCCCTTCTGGGTTAGATCCTGTATTGGAAGAAACCCTTCCCTTTGGAGTTGCATATCATCATGCTGGTCTCACGGTACTGTAATTTTACTTATCATTTTATCTTCATCATATATAACTATATAATTTATGCATAACCATTTAGCTTGACATCATGGTGGTCTCACGGTACTGATTACTGAATGACATTTTTTTACTACTTTGTGTTGAATGCTGTTTGAGTATGTTAATAATTGTTAAAACTATACCATTTTGACTTCATGACAACTTTTGTCTTTCAGTTGGTGACATGATTCAATACAATTCCAGATTTTTCAATGGTTGTTTTTACAACTACTTTCTCTGCTGTTGATGAGAATACACTGCCAGTTAATTGAGCTCATAATCAATTTCAATGGCCCGTTCTGTTTGATTCAATGACTGTTACAACTTGCTCTTTTGGCAGGTTGAGGAGAGAGATATTGTGGAAACATGCTACCGTAAAGGTCTTGTCCGAGTTTTGACTGCCACTTCAACTTTAGCTGCTGGAGTAAACTTGCCTGCTAGACGAGTTATATTCAGGCAACCTAAGATAGGGCGTGATTTCATTGATGGGACTCGCTATAGACAGATGGCTGGTCGTGCTGGTCGAACTGGAATAGACACAAAAGGAGAGAGTGTAAGCTATAAAACCTACATTGACATTTGATGTTTTTCATGATTTCACCAGTGTTGTTTTTAATTATTGATTTATGTATTGGAAATATTTCTTCTTTTTGATCTGTGGCCATGGAGTAACAAGGTTTGTCTAATACTTTGACAATTGAAATACAGATACTTGTATGTAGGCCTGAAGAGGCCAAGAGGATTACTGGTATTATTAGAAGTAATTGCCCTCCTTTGGAGTCCTGCCTCTCAGAAGATAAAAATGGAATGACTCATGCAATCATGGAGGTTGTTGCTGGTGGGATTGTGCAAACTGCAAATGATATCCATCGATATGTGAGGTGTACGCTTCTTAACTCTACCAAACCTTTTGACGATGTTGTGAAGTCTGCTCAAGACTCCCTACGTTGGTTATGCCATAAAAGGTTTCTTGAGTGGAACAATGACACTAAAATATATTCCACTACTCCACTTGGGCGAGCAGCTTTTGGCAGTTCACTTAACCCTGAGGAGTCACTGGTAGGTTACGTTGTATTGTTTTATTTTTGTTTATTTTTTATTTAATCTTACTGTTCGATATTTCTCACTATAGGTTGTGCTTGATGATCTTTCAAGGGCAAGAGAAGGTTTTGTTCTGGCATCTGATTTGCATTTAGTCTACCTGGTAACCCCTATAAATGTAGATGTTGAGCCTGATTGGGAATTGTATTATGAGAGGTTCATGCAACTTTCTTCTCTTGAGCAGGTACATATGTCTTCTGTTGCATTTGGAAAATTTCTTATCTAACCATTAGGTCTCGTTTAGAACATAGAAATGTCACAGAAAATTTTGTGGGAATTTCACAGGAAACAATTCAATTCCTCCAGCTGGGAAAAAATGTTGCGTTCCGAATGGGGCCTTAGTTTGTGCATGTAGAGTATTTTCAAATTCTATTTGTGTTCATTGGACAAACGCAAACACAGCTTTCTTTTTTATGCTAAACTGATTGTGAACCAAAAATGAATTCAAGAAACGATCAGTCAAAGTAGAAACATGGAAATCAACTAAGCTCCACATAGATGGGACAAGAGTAATGGGATGGCAGACTGATCCATGCTGAATAAGTTATTGCCTTGATTGTCCTCATAGCCTCATAGGTAACCATTCTTTTCAAGGTAGTTGGGAGCTGTCTTTACTCTTTACATCTGAGGACAACTTACTGGAGAGATTATTGTTTTCCAGAGTTGACTTTGACAAATTTTCTGTTTATTTACATCTTTGTTTTTCTTATTATTTTCAGTCATGTCATTTACTTGACTTCTTGTTCTGAAGTTTCTTTGAAGGCATAATACATAGTGCACTTTTGTTTAAATTTTTTGGTTCGCTAATGTTTGTTGGTTTCTTGAATGCAGTCAGTTGGCAACCGGGTTGGAGTAATTGAACCTTTCTTAATGCACATGGCTCATGGGGCAGCAATGCCTGTTCGTGGAAGGCCTCAGAGAAACACCGGTATACGCAATAGGTCACCAGCACAGGGTTCTAGTGGAAATGCTCTTATTAATGAACAGACACTTAGAGTATCTAAACGCTTTTATGTGGCGTTGATGTTATCAAGACTTGCTCAGGTAATTCAACCTCTTGTGGATTATTTTATCTGTTACCTTATTATTACTGAAATTTGGCAGTGTGTAGCCTTCTCTATCTTTTTGTGCTGTTAATGTGATGTGGCTATAATGTTTTTGAATCTTTGTGCATTTATATAGCGTGATTAAATATTTAAAGTTTAGAGTCTTTCAGGAGATTCCTGTCACTGATGTTTGTGAGGCATTTAAAGTTGCCAGAGGTATGATTCAAGCGTTACAGGAAAACGCTGGCAGGTTTGCTTCAATGGTTTCTGCCTTTTGTCAGAGACTTGGTTGGCATGATTTAGAAGGTCTTGTTGCCAAGTTCCAAAATCGTGTCTCTTTTGGAGTTAGGGCAGAGATCGCAGACCTGACATCAATTCCATTTGTGAAGGTTTGTTTATGTCACTGCATGTATGGGTATGACTTATCCAAGTGTTGCCACAGGATACATTCTTACTTCTTTTTATGTACCATGGGGTGTAGGGCTCACGTGCAAGGGCTCTATATAACTCTGGTTTGCGTACTCCTGTTGCCATTGCTGAAGCGTCTATTCCCGAAATTGCAAAAGCTCTTTTTGAATCCACTACTTGGTCTGGTCAAGGTTTGTTCTCCATCCATGCTTGAGCTTTTGCCTTCTAATATGTTTGCCTTCTTTTTCATGTTACTTATGCAGTCTGATAAGCAATAGTATTGTGGTAGTGGTATATTGGTGGTGCTGGTGGTGGTGACTGGTAGTAGCAGTAGTGGTGTTAGTAGTAGCAGCAGTAGCCATGGTATTAGAGCAGCAGCGGCAGTAGTAGTGGAACTCACAAAACTCACAAATTACTCTGGCAACCTGAGCACATGACTTTTTGTTTTTGGAGAAGGTCTGCACAGAACTCAAATGTACTATTAAGTAGTCCATGATGGCATTCACTTCCTTTATCCGTTTTTGTTTTCCTTCATTTGTTTTTTTTTCAGTTGCTTCTGACAGTTCGGACTAAGGCTATTAAATTCATCATTTGCCTATTATTTGTGCATTTTTCTGCCTTCTCTAATGACATTCTATTCGATTGACTAGATAATTCTGGTTTACGACGACTGCAATTTGGTATAGCCAAGAAGATAAAAAATGGAGCTCGTAAAATTGTTCTTGAGGAGGCAGAAGCAGCTAGAGTAGCAGCATTCTCAGCTTTCAAGTCACTTGGTGTACAAGTTCCTGAGTTTACTACACCTCTACTCCCAGCTACAGAGGAATCTCCAACTCGAGATATCATGGTTTCTCCTGGCGGAGATGACGCTAAGTGCCATGAGCCAGCTTTAGGTACACGTGCTGGTGTTGATAGAAATATCTACTCTGATTATGTTGCTCAAAGGGCTTTTACAGAGAGTCTAGGGGAGGACATGAACCCTGTTTCGTCTGTACAAATAAAAGAGACTGCAGGAATAGCGAATGATGTCAACATCGTTACTGTCCAAGAAGCATCACCTTTGTCCACAAAAAGTATTGATCAGTTGTGCAGCAGAAATGTGGCCAGCAAAGGTCCCGTCAATGCATATAACTTCCCAGGAGGGTTTGATGGTTTTCTTGATCAATGGTCTTCTGTCAGTGAGTTTTCTTTTGATCTTCATTTTGTTAAGAGATCGATTAAACTATCTTTGACCCTTTTTGAAGTTCTTGGGTTAGCTGTCTGTTGGGAAAATTCACCCATCTACTACTGCAACTTCCCGAAAGACCTAATCACAACTGGCAAAAATGATTCCATTGAAATGTGGGGAGAATTCAACAGAAGATGGAACAGAATAGTTGAGATTATGCAACAAAAGAGTGTCAAGAAAATGACATGGAACTTGAAGATCCAGATTCAGGCACTTAAATCTTCCTGTATTTCTTGTCAACGGCTTGCTAGGCTTCATATCGACCATAAAATGTTGAACAACGTTGAAGTTCTTGACAACACGTATGTGTTGCTACCACCAATCTATGTCTACAATGGATTAGACATATGTTTGGTGGCGTGGGTTCTCTGGCCTGATGAGGAAAGCAAAACAGTGCCAAATCTTGAGAAGGTATAATATTTTAAGTTATGATCTGCAATGCATGCTTGCTTATAATATTTTAAGTTGTGATCTGCAATGCATGCTTGCTTTCCTTTTCTAATGCATGATTTTTTCAAGCTTATTTTTTAGTCTGATTTCTTTCAACTTTTGCAATACCCAACAGTTTCTTAGTTTTGATGCTGAGCTGTTTCAGAAAATATACTGTGATTTCACTTATTTATGATGAATAGTTAGTCAAGAGACGGCTACATAGTGAGGCTGCTGCAGCAGCAAATCGGGATGGCAGATGGAGAAATCAGATGCACAAAGCAGCTCACAATGGCTGCTGTAGGCGTGCTGCGCAGACAAGAGCATTAGGTTCTGTTTTGTGGAAATTACTTGTTTCACAAAATCTCAATGATTTGATTGAAACAATCGAGGGTCCACTGGTATATTCTGTACCCTTGCCTAATGCAATATTGTTTCTCATATAATGCTTTAATATTCATATTTTGTTCGTTTCGATAGGTAAATGTTCTTGCTGATATGGAACTTTGGGGAATTGGTGCTGACATGGATGCATGTCTCCGTGCGAGAAATATTATAATAAAAAAGCTGAAGGAGCTAGAGAGACAAGCATACAAATTAGCGGGCAAGAGTTTCTCACTAAATGCAACTGCTGACATCGCTGACATTCTTTATACACACTTAAAACTGCCAGTTCCAAAAGGTTGTGATAAAGGAAAGTTACATCCTAGCACTGACAAGCAGTCTCTAGACCATCTAAGGTAAATTTGATTTCTTTTCTTTATTATTTGTGATGTGCGTCCTTTTCTGGGCTTTGTAGTTGTCTTATTTCAGTCATTCTTTTTCCATACTAAAGTGAATTTGTTAATCCTTTCATGCAAAGACATTAGTCACAGCCATGGATACAAATCTTGGAACTGGGAGAAAACTCGTCCAGTGGTCGGTAACAGTAACTGGAAAACCGGCCAAAAAACCGATCGAACTTCGAAAATCAAAATTTTAATTCTAGGCTATTTTGAAATCAGAATCGAAAAACCATCCAGAATCGAAAAACACATCGATGAAGGAAAACCAGAAATATTCGATCAAAATTTGAATTTGGCCGGTTTTTTCGGTTACCGGTCCCCATCGGTAGAACCCCGCTAGGTTTTTGAACCCTGGTCACAGCTTCACTAGAACTTCGCACGATCACAATATTTTTTAATTGAATGTACACATGCTGGTATATCTAGACTGGGTTTGTTTCAGCTTATTTGTGGCTTATGCTTGTACTGTCTACAGTAACTAGCTTTTAAATAGTGCGTTTTTTAAGGCGGGGTCAATAGAAAAATTATAGTAAAAAGTGTACTGAGTTTGGCTGTACCGACTAAAATTGCATACGACTATTTCCCTCTGCGTACTCTCTCGCAAACAGACATAATTCAAATATTTAAGCTATTAGCCTAAAAGAACCCACCCCTAGTGTTATCGATGTTATACATTTTAAGATATTATTATGTTGTCTTGATCTAAGTGTCACGTGCTGGAATTACTGCTCATGTGCATTGTTCATGCACACGAACAGTACCCGCGGATGGCAAGATTAGATTAGTTGGGATAGAGATAAGAATAGTTAGTTTCTTTATTAGATGATTTACTACTTACTACCTTATAGATATATTCCATCTATTAGAGAGATTTTTTAGAGGTAGAGATTATTTCTTAGTGTTTTAAGTCGAGTTATCTCTATTAAAGGAACAACATGTATCTATTATCAAGCAATGAATAATGAAGAAGTATTCCCGAGTCTCTGATTTCTAGCGCTGGTCTCTCCGTTAGATCGGCTACTCTAAATCCATTTCCCTCCCCCAAGCGACCCAGTGCGACGTGGCGAGCTCGGCGTGGCGACGTCAATCTGAGGGAAGATAGACCAAATCAGTGATGGGGAGAGATTGGGGGAGGTGAAGGGATGCTCCCCGAAACGCCCCGTGTGAAGAATGGCGGTGGCGGCAGCGGTTTTGGTTGGATTTGGGAAGAAGACAGCGGCATGCCACCCAACTCGTCGCAAAGGCACCTGCCTCTGCGGTGGGTCTTGCAGGGTCGTGCAACCTCCACGACCTGCTCAAGCTGCATGACTGGGACGATGTAAGATTGAGGTGGCCGACTAGAGGGGGTGAATAGGCGGTCTAAAAATTTTCTTCAAGTTAATACTAGCAATTCAAGACATTTTCTATTTGCTTAAACCAAGTATACAATACGGAAGCTTAAATCAATTTAGTTTAGATCAAATAGCGTCTACAACAAATAAATTCGCCTAAGTGCACCAACAATTCTAGCCTAGGTCAAGGTTTGCAATTCTAGATATACAAGTAATCAAATTAATTCTAAGTATGTAAATTGCTTGAAAGTAAATTGAGTACAAGAAAGCAAACCACAAATGACACAATCTCTTTTTACCGTGGTGTTCGGAGAGTTGCCGCCTCCCTAATCCACGTTGAGGTTAGCTTAGAACAAATCGGACCGGCTCCACGATTAACCCGAAACACCTCAATCCACTAGTGGTAGCTCTTTCCCGCTCCGGGTAGGTGAGCTTCGACCTTCACAATTTCGCCGGGCCTTCTCATAAGCTTCTTGAGAAGGTCACCGCGCACGACGCCTCCAACGCCGTCTAGGAGTCGGCAAACTCCAAGAGTAACAAGTCAAGTCCCTCACTTGACTATCACCATGTGCAACGAATGCACAAGCTCAACTCGGACACGAAGTCCACAACTAGAGAGAACACATGCACTCTAGGTCACCTCTCCTCTCTCACAAAGTGCAACACGTGCACAATAGAGTGAAGAGCCTCACTCTAGCTCAAGAACACAGCAATGGGTCAAGCAACTACTTCTCCAACCAGCCTTGAGGAGGTATTTATAGCCCACACATTAAAACTAGCCGTTGGAGTCAAAAACAGATTTTTGAACTCATCGTTATAGGAGCGGTATTATCGCTCCCATCATAACGGCTAGAAAAATAGCCGTTATTCGGTCATTTTGAACTACCGCGAGTTATAAAATGCGGTACTACCGCTCTCCCAGAGTTCCGGAAGTCGGTGCAGTACTTCGTTTCAACACGACGCAAGACTCGAAAAACGATCATAACTTTTGACTCCGATGTCGCAATTGAGTGATCTTGGACTCTATGGAAAGCTTATTCAGAGGGCTACACAACCCATCTATTTGCATGATCTCAAACACATTAGATCAATGCAGAAATTATAAGAGATCCAAAAGAGTCACTCCTATGGTCTATGTCCAAAGAAATAGCAATAAACAAACTTAGACCATGCCAAGGGATAATACATGATCTCCAACTTTTGCAAATCACATTTGCAAACTTAGATCATGTCACAAGGAGTAGGTACATGGACTTTAACCTTTTGCAAAACACATTTGCAAAGTATAGTCACATGTTACAAGGATTCACCACATGAGCTTCAACCATTTGCAAAACACATTCGCAAATGCAAGCCTCATGCCAAGATGAGCTAGAGCAAGTGAGGTTGAGCCATCAACACATGATGAGACTCAAACTATTAGACATGACCCATCTTAATAGTACGGCAACCGATACTAGCAATCCGGTCTTTCAATCAAATACTAAGACTGGTAAAAAACTAGGAACACATCCTTAGCCCTAGCTAGTCATACCTTTGCCTTGGATCATCGTCTTGATATACATCAACTCATGATGCATCCTTCTTCATCAGCTCCATCAACACATGATGGTCTTCCTTGACTTGATGATCAACACTTGAACATCTTTACCTCGGAATCTTGATGTGCATCAACACATGAGGCATCCTCTTCTTGATACTCTTCAACTCATGAAGTCATCTAAAGTCGTCGTCATCATGGAACCTAACCTATTTATCCAACTCATGAAAAATGTTAGTCCCACAATGTGATTGTCATTAACTACCAAAACTCACCATTAACTCATAATGGATTGACTAGATTCTCAATATTTCCCTTTTGGTAATCGATGACAATCTCAACAAATAATGAGATAATAAATTGAATATAAAATCATTTGAATTCAAATTGCGGTACTACCGCTATCAAAGGTCCCAGAGTTCCGCCTCCCAGAGTTTCAGCAGTCGGTCGGCGGTTGTACCGCTCGAGCCTGACCCAAACTTGGCGCTCTCTGGAAAAAAGGCTCCGCTCTACCTCCGGAGCTTCCGGGCGCCGGTAGTACCGATCCTGGCCGCGGAACTTCCGCTCTTCGGTAGTTCCGACGTTAAAAACTGCGGTACTACCGCTCTTCCAGACAGAGCACTGATTTGGCTTTTAAAAGCAGATTTTTAATGAATGTATGATCCTAGTTTGATCCCAATATATATGGAAAAAGAAAACATGGATCAATACTAATGAAACCACAAAACATAGAGTGAACTCCCCCTAAATGTGTGCAAAGGTATATAAAGAAAGACATATACACATATTCATTTTGGATTATTTGAGGAGTTCAATCTATATTTTGGATCTAAGAAATGCATTAGTAAATGAGAAAGTGATTTCGAATGCATACCTCTTTGATTTCACCTTTCCATCCAAATAAGACTAAACATAAATATACTTGAACAACAATATTAGTCTCATATATACATTTGTCATTATCACCAAAACATTATAAAAGTATTTGTCATTAACATCAAAATCTCATAATGACATTTGACATTAACACCAAAACCAACTTAAACGGAGCTTGATCTTTCAGACGACCTAGCCGCTGGGCGTCGAGCGGCGGTCACCTTGACTAGCCTCATTGCCACCATCCGCATCCCATTCGTGGATGAGCTCCACGTGTACGATGAGGTCCTGCAGCTCGTCGCGTTGCTCTGCGCAGCCGACACACGCATCCGCGTGCCCGCGCTTGAGTTCGCCCTCCGCATCGAGTACTACGTTCGTGAGAGAAAGCAAACTTTGGACTGGTTTTGTGCAGCTTTCTGCTCTTTCTTCCTCTTTATTTATAGCTAGAAACTCACAGATAGATAAGGCCTTAGTAACTCATCCATGCAGAATACTAAGAGATTACATGCACAATACTAAGAGACATGCATGCAGAATACTAAGAGATTACATGCAGAATACTAAGAGATTACATGCACATAGATTTATTCTAACAATACTCCCCCTAATCCTTGTGCACTAACTCTAAATTGATTCGGACCATTCTAATTCTTGCACGTAGCTCTTGAAATTTGACTCACCCAAGTGCCTTTGTTAAAATGTCAGCGAGTTGGTCCTTAATCCCAATGAAATCAGCGCTAACGCTCCCATCCTCCATGCACTCCCTGATGAAATGGTAGCGTAGATCGATGTGTTTACTACGTTCATGGAAGACCGGGTTCTTGCTTAGCGCCAAGGCGGATTTACTATCCACCTTTAACTCGACTTTCTCTGCTTTTCTCCCATGGAGTTCACCGAGTAGCCGAGCTAGCCAAAGTCCTTGTGTTGCGGCAGTAGTGGCAGCTACATACTCTGCCTCACAAGATGACAAAGCCACCACTCTTTGCTTGAGCGATTGCCAACTCACCAGGCTATTGCCCAAAAAGAACAGCGTGCCACTCGTGCTCTTTCTTGTGCCCATAGTGGATTGTACCGGCGACGCAACGGAGGATGCGCTTCATAGCCGCCATGTGCTCCTCTGTTGGTCGTTCCATAAAACGACTCAAAACCAACGGCGAATGCCAAGTCTGGCCGCGTGTGGACGAAGTAGCGGAGGCTGCCGACAATATGTCGATACTTCGTGGCGTCTACCTCCATGGCCGTGCTGTCCCGACTGAGCTTGAGCCTTTCCTCCATCGGGGTGTTGGATGGATTGCATCTCTCCATGCCGTCCAACTACAGAATCCGCACGGCTTGGCCAAGACTGATGCCGCCACCGTCCCGCTGTACTTCAATGCCGAGATAAAATGACAACAAGCCAAGACCACTCATTTGGAATTTGTTTTTCATCTCGCCCTTGAACTCCACCATCGGCTCCATAGATGGCCCGGTAATAATCAGATCATCCACGTAGACCCCGACAAGTAGGGTCGTGCCACCATGGCTGCGCTGATAGACTGCGTGCTCATGTTCACTCTGCTTGAAACCAAGATTCTTGAGTGTGTGATCGAGCCATACAGCGCTTTGCGCAGCCGCAGGACCTTCCCTTCTCCGGTGATGACGAACCCTGGCGGCTGCTTTACGTATACCTCTTTCAATTCTCCATTGAGGAAGGCAGATTTCACATCCTAGTGGACGGGCCATCCCTTCTGGGCAGCAATGGCGAGCAACAAGCGAACGGGCTACATACGGGCAACGGGAGCAAACACTTCATCGAAATCAATGCCCGCCTGCTGGACAAAACCCCTCGCAACAAGCCTCGCCTTGTGCTTGATCACCGCACCGAACTCGTTCTTCTTCAGCTTGAAGACCCATTTGAGGCCAATCGGGTGGTGGCCGTGCGGCAGATTGACAAGCTCCCATGTCTTGTTCTGTTCCACGGCGTCGATCTCCTCACGCATGGCCGCACGCCACGGCTCGTCTCGTTCGGCCTCGGCAAACGAGCATGGCTTGCCTACGCTTGCCAGATGCAGTTCGGCTTCGTCCAGCTCCCACAACGCGAACACCGGTGGCGCAGCTCCTTGCATTAAATTTTCCACAGTGCGATACCACCGGTGTGTTGTCGTGCGCTGTGTCGAGCCTGGCGGAGTCGTTTGCCAGCGGTGGGACGAATTCCGGCGCAGGCGGGGCCGAAACGGAAATAATTGTCGCCGGAGTGCTTGGAGTGGGTGTTATAAACTCGGACGGTTCTGGAGCTGGCGGTGAACAAGTTTGAGCTCCTTGCACCGGCTGGGTAGGCTCGTCTCCCCCGTCGCTGGGCATTGGAGTCGCTGCAGCCGCAGCATGGGTGAAGGTGTACTCGGTGAAGGTGCATTTTCTTCGCCTTGAGTAAGCTCCTCGCCATCCCAATGACGGTCTGATTCCGCTGCTCCACAACACCATTCTGTTGTGGTGAGTAAGGTGCTGTGAAGTGGCGATCAACACCTTGCTCCGCGCAGTACTGCTCGATCTCAATCGAGATGAATTCACCACCGCGATCAGTCCGCAGTACACGTAGTCGCCGCCCGGTTTCTGTCTCGACACGCGCCTGGAACTCCTTGATCGTCGTGGCCGCCTCGCCCTTCTTTGGTGGCGAGCGCGACCACATGTAGCGACTGTGGTTGTCCACCAGCAACAGGAAGTAGCGTCGCCCGCCTCGAACTCCTTCGTCAGCTGCCGACATGCATGTCCTTCACCGCATCCCACGCCTCCTTGGCGCTCGTCTTCACGGCGAGCGTTGAGATCATCTCTGCAGGCACCGCACGGAGGATGGCCTCCATCGCCATCCGATCCTCCTGGAACTCCGCATCGCCAATGCTGACGACGTCCCAGAGTCCGCGCGCTTGCATCATGACTCTCATCATCAACGCCCAGTCGCTGTAGTTTGTCTTCGATAGGATCGGGTAGTTGGCAGAGCCGCCCACCTCCTTGACCACCACGCATGATCACTTGCGCCACCGGCGTCCGGTGCCGACCCGCTGCGGTGGAGGTGAGGGAGAACGACAGCGACCACGCCGCCCAGGACTCCTGGAGCTGTCGTTCGCTAGAGCCGATATCCCAGAAAACGGTTAACACCTCGCTCTGATACCAATTGAGAGAAAGCAAACTTTGGACTGGTTTTGTGCAGCTTACTTTCTGCTCTTTCTTCCCCTTTATTTATAGCTAGAAACTCACAGATAGATAAGGCCTTAGTAACTGCCTTAGTAACTCATCCAAGCAGAATACTAAGAGATTACATGCAGAATACTACAAGACATGCATGCAGAATACTAAGAGATTACATGCACACATGATTATTCTAACAAGCCGCAAGGAGGCTGTGGATGCACTGCTTGCCGAGGGCCTAATCAAGCGCCTCGGTGAACGGGTAATGGATGAGTAGTAACGGGAAGGGAGATGAGGTTGACGGAGTGGTATATTGCCAAAATTTTTGAAAATTTCGGTGGTATTAAAGTGAGTCAAGATTTTATGATGGTAGATTTTAAAAATGGGTACATTTTGATGGTTTATAACCAATTATTTCTTAGGGTTTTATGAGGTTTTCTATTTGACTATTTGTTAACTCTAGCAAATTTGTTAGCTCTAGCCAATAAAGTTCTATCCCCTAAGTTCCTATCCCCGCTCCTCCCACCTCAAGGCCCGCTAAACCGCTAAACCTTGAAATTTGTAGATGTCGCTATGCATATTGTTGTGGCTACAGGCCAAACAGAAAGAGAGATGGTAGTGGCGAGTTGGTGAATAATGTCCTCTAGGGTTTTTCCCTCTTGGATTCCACACATATATATGGTTTTATGGGGAACACTTTACAACTATACCCTTACATCCGAATACCCTCCATAGGGGTATATATGCCATTGTACATATTCCATCTTGGGCCTTAACACGTCCCAACAGGCCGGTTAGGCTTAGGTGGGGCCCACCCCTACAACACATATGTTGTCAAGGTAGACCTATTTGCTACCTTGACAGTGGCTACTATCAAGGTCATATCTAGAGGCCGCTATTTAGAACAACGGCTAGTTTAAGAAATATGGTTATGTTGCATCTCAAAAGCATAGAACATCATTTATAGATGAACAAAATTTGCTCCCTAAAACGTCGCTTATAAAAGAACATTGGGAGTAAGGAAACCTTCAATCTAAGGAAACTAATCGTTCTAAAAATCCGATCTCATCTCAAATAATAGGGAAACCCTTTTATCTTCTAATGACATGACTTTTGTAATCCTAACAAATAAACTAAGCTTTCTTTTCCTTCTGCCGCTCCCTCCCTTCTGCTGTAGAGGCTGCCCTGGCCAGGGCCATAATATCACCACCCATAAGTAACATTACATTTCTCCCAGCAAACATCCTGCCACGAGCTGTTACGTAGGGTTGAAGATGGTGACGATGGTGGCCAGGGCCATAATATCACCACCCATAAGTAACATTACATTTCTCCCATCAAACATTACATTTTTACTGGAAGGGCTGAAGATGGTGGCCAGGGTTGCAATCCTATGTGATAGGATTACAGTGTCAAGGTGTGAGAGCAGTGTCTCGTGTTGCGCACGAGGAGATCAGCAAAGCTTTGGTGATGGCAGGGGCAATGGAGGATGTTAGGGTGCAGTTTGACACTGAGGAAGTTATTAATGGATAGGGAAGTAAAGCGAAGCTACAGAGGAATGCTGCATTGTGTCCTATTGTTGGAAGTTGGAACAAATGCGTCGATGCGGCAATCTAGTTCGTGATTGCCTCTGTGATCCGCACAACAGATGCCATTGCCCTGGCCAACTGTGCCAAGAGGACAACTGTGGAGTGCCCATTGGGCTGGCATCGGCCTTCTTTCGCTGCAGTGGAATTAGTGACGATGCAACCTAGATGATGTGGCCATGGGAGGCATGGCCAGAGTCTTAAAGACAGCTTGGCTTGACAGTCAGGTTGCCTTACTTGTGTCTGCCTGTGGCATCTTCCTTTAGAACAAGGAAACTTATCACCCTAACGATCCAATGTAATTTCTAATAATAAGGATTAAGGCATCTCTTATCTCCTAAAGATATGACTTATCTAATCCTAACAGAAGACTAAGTCTTTCATTCCTTCCGTTTCTGCTCCCTTCCTTCCGTATCTCCTAAAAATTCCCCAAGCAGGATATTCGTTATTATAGAATTATTAGGCATAAATCAGCAACTAACGTTAGTGACTGGGCTCAAAAAGAAAAAGGTTAGTGACTGGATTCAGAACGGTGGATGACGATCGATTGCAGCCGTATGTTTGGAAATGTCAAACGTGAAGATGATAGTGCTTTAAGGCCAAGTGAGGCTCATGAATAAAAGACAAGGAACAACGCCTCCCAGTATGCCATGATAACTTTGGCCCAAATTATCTGCTGAAGGTCTATGTGCTTGCCAGGGAGACTTTTTTTTTTAATCTATCACATTCTTTTGGTTTGGCACGCCCTCATTCCCTAAATTTTTTGGCAACTTGCCTACGACTTGTTGTGGCTTCATTTTTAACAACAAATTTGCATCTTGGTAAATGTGAACAAGAATTGTGTTGTTAAAGTTCTCAGTTATATCAGTAATTTAGGAACGCTTTAATTTGTTCATTTTTAATATAAAGTGTCTTTTGCTCTTTTTTTAGGGACCAACATCCAATTATCTCAGTAATAAAGGAACATAGAACATTGGCAAAACTGTTGAATGGCACACTGGGGTCCATTTGCTCGCGGGCTCAGTTGTGCAGCCAATCACAAAGGTACATCATGCATGGAAATTGGCTTCAGACATCAACTGCAACTGGCCGTCTATCAATGGAAGAGCCAAATCTTCAGGTTATTTAATTTTATCCATGTGTTTTGCATGATTTGTTTTTAATTCTAGCAATAACTGTCTGAATTATACTTGTAGTGTGTTGAGCACTTGGTGGATTTCACAACAGAGAAGAATGATAAAGATTACACAAGCATGTCACTGGTTGATCATCATGAAATCAATGCCCGTGATTTTTTCACTCCCACTCAAGTATAGCTCATTCGGCCATTGTTTGCTTGTCGAATATGTTTTTCTTATAACTACCAGTACGATAAGTACGATAGTTTCATGACCTCTGTTTTTTTTTGTAGGAGAACTGGTTGTTGGTAACAGCTGATTACTCACAGATCGAGCTGCGTTTAATGGCTCATTTTTCTAAAGATCCTGCATTGATTGAGCTTCTGAGTAAACCAGATGGTGATGTGTTTACTATGATTGCTTCAAGATGGATTGGTAAAGAAGAGTCCTTGATCTGTTCTAAGGAGAGAGAGAGCGCAAAAAGATTTATTTATGGCATCCTCTATGGAATGGGTGCCAACTCCCTTGCAGAACAACTTGAATGCAGCCCACAGGAAGCTGTGCAGAAAATTCAATGTTTCAAGAGATTCTTTCCTGGTGTTTCTTCATGGCTACATGAAGCTGTGGAATCATGTCGCCAAAAAGGGTTAGTTTGCTTTGTCGTAGCCATTTCTCTTCATTGATGCTAGTCCAGAATTTAAAATTAGGTCTGAAAATAATCTTATTATTCCAAACATGTGTTTTAGGCATTTGTACGTATTTCCTGGTAAGTTCCGAGGAAAATCCATGATTACTTTGGTTGATCTTTTAGTTGTAACTTCCTAGAATAAATCCCTATGACTACCGTTCTTTGTTAACCTGACAAACATGTTAGGATCACTGTTCATGATAACTAAGTGTACATGGCTACATGCGCACATAAACACATCGACATGGATTCAGAGACATAGATGCAAATGCGCAAACACAGGGAGACTGACAAACATGTATGCAGGTGGACACAGATACACAGATATAGACAAGGATTCACAGACATGTGCCTGCCTACACTTACACAAATGTTCTGGGGGTCCTCTGGTATTGCATGTTCTAATGCACAAGCCTTTGCATACATATTCTGTATCATATCAGTTCCTACACAAACATAGGCACGAATTCACATACATGTGCATGTGCACAATGACACAAATGTTCCGGGAAGTCATCGGATATTGCATGTTCTTATGCACAACCCTTTACATACATTATTTTGTATCACATCAATGCCTGCCTTTCAGTTGCATACAATTCTAATCTTGTTTAATAATGTTTCTTATCATATATCATGCTCAAAACTAGGACTATATCACTATAATGTTTCTTATCAATAAATATGTGTGCTTTCACCGCATATTTATGCATTCACATGTGTAAAAGAGAGAATTTATGCAGCATGGATCCTCCACTCCATTTTCTTTAACTATTTGCACATTAACGCTTAAGGGAACATCAAAATTATTATCACTTGTCAGATATGTGGAGACCTTGATGGGCCGAAGACGTTTTCTTACGAAAATTACGGTTGGAAATAGCAAAGAGAAAGCTAAAGCACAGAGACAAGCAGTTAATTCTATTTGCCAGGTAATAGAGCATTCATCCTGCTTTAATATATTCAGTGTTATCTTCTGTTACGCCCTTTATTTCATTGTTGCTGTTTACTCTTTCAATATGTGCGAGTAGTGGTCTTTACTCTTTCAGTAATAATGTAGGGAACTAGATCAGACGCTTTAATCTTGTGCAAGTAATTTTGGACTAGAGTTTGTTTATATATAGGTTGCAAGTTGTTAGTTTCATTGTATTGAGGCACTATTGTTCCCAGGGTTCTGCCGCTGATATTATCAAGGTGGCTATGCTTAAAGTTCATTCTGTAATTATCAATGGAAGTAACACAGTTGATTCCACGGATGGGCTGATGCGGAACTTTTCAAAAATCAGAGGGCATTGTCGCCTTATTTTGCAGGTATTTTGTGAAGCCGGCATCAAGTACTCATTTTAGATGATCAATCTATCCATATGCTTGTTAAATATGAATGATTAAAATCATGTTTTGCGTTTTTAGGTGCATGATGAACTGGTGCTTGAAGTTGATCCGTGTATGGTAGCAGAGGCTGTTAGGCTGCTACGGATAAGCATGGAGAATGCAGCTTCACTCTTAGGTATCACTTTTAATCTGAACTGATGGTATTGGTTCATTTTCATTTTCGAATTGAAAACTGAATTGCTCTTTGTTTCTTGTTCCAGTACCTTTACGCACTAAAATAAAGGTTGGAAAGACATGGGGTTCTCTTGAACCGTTCCAACCAGAGCCTTGATGCAATGATGAATGGCACTTTGGACTAATATCCCAGGAAATCATATTTTCATCATCTGTTAAGGCTAATATGCCGTTGCAATCATAACGCTGAGCAAGTTCTGACAGGCTTCTCTGAAGCCACGCTTCACCTGCCAAGTTCAATGCCACATTGGCTTGAACTAGCTGTAGCACGAATGATCTAGCAGGTTACAGAAATGTATGCATTATTGCATACCTTCTCTATTTTGATTTTTAAAATTAATCTACTCTCTTTTTTTGGATGTCTCTGAAACTTGAATTGAATCAGGTCATGGTTTCTGGTTCTCTATCAGATGGGCCTTCGGTTGCTTTGGCTAGATTTCGTGTCTTGTCCTCGAATCGATGCGAAATCAAGGGTACAGGGATCGGGTACATTATTGAGGCCAATGGTCATGGATTAATGCTGCGGTGCCCTATGCAGCCGATTCTGTCATTCAGCTTTTCATAAATCATTCAGAGATGCTGTCGCAGGAAATTTGTCAAGAGGACATCGACTGAGCATGCAGTCCTTCAAGGTTCTAAATGGATTACACTCCAAGAGTAGAGCAGATTTCTTTTGCCGACGTACCCCCGGCGTTAAGTTTTGTACGGAACATTGTTTTTCCGCAGGCATTACTATGCTCTCTCTCCGTTTTTTTTTTGAGCGAAGGCTATGGTTTAGCGGCCACTTTACTTTCTTGCCTGTATTTCATCCTCACATTTGACGCATTCCTTTCCTGGAATCCCATATTCAATCAACGAAGTGTCTATATGAGCGAACTTTTTGCTGAAAACTCAAACCAACAATAACCAACCATTTATGTAATATCTAAAAAGGAGAATTAAGTTGACGGTTGTGTTGGGATTTTTATGTGGCTTTTAATATTTATTTTTATTGTCTGTTTTACTTAATGTGAAATTATATATGTTATTGATGCACGTTGAGAAATTAATACTCCATGTGTTGAGGCCGGCTATGCATGAATATGGTATACATGTTTATCAAGATCGAGTCTATTGGAATTTAATATGTATGCATTTGTTTAACTTGGGTACAACACAGGACGGAATAGTTGTTTTTGTTTTGCAAGATCAGCTCTGCAGGTTGTTGAGCTATATGATCAGATTGGAATTGATCTCATAAATAATCTGATCATAGCGCATGACTCACATATGCGTGCTTGGCACTGATACATTTTAAACTTATAAAACTGGTTTGTCTGATCGTGGTTGGTGACATGGTTCAGGAGTCTCACGGGATACCAAAAACAGGTGAGTCACTTTGTAACACCTAGAAGTAGAGTATATAAATAGATCCCTATCCTTTAGCCTCATTATGCATTATGAGCGGCACCACGGATAGAGCAGAGAAATAGAAGGTAGACTAAAAAACCTTAATGGAATCAATCTAGGTGTCATGGACCAACTAGAGCATGGGCTGTGGGCCAAGGAGGCAAAAGGGTGGCCAAGTTTGGGCCCAAGCGGAACGGGTGTTCAGTACAAAATCAGTAGAATGATATGGCAGAAGAGCCATCAACGAACAAAATGGCATTGCCATGGCTTCTCCTTCCTCTAGTTTTCACTAGGACTGTGTGTTCGGTTAGATCGGTAAAATCGGTTTGGTATATACGGTAAATACGGTATGTTAGTTCGGTAGTATACGGTATTTTTGAAAATACGGTTCGGTATCGGTAAATCCCAATTTATTTCGGTTCGGTATCGGTAAATACCATATTTACCAAAGTTAATGCAAATTGCAAACGATATAGTGACTAACGAGACGAGTAGGCGACATTATATATACTACGAGCCATCACAACGTCGGCTACTACGAGTGTATAGCCCTAAGAAGAAATGCTAGTGATTATGCAAGTTTACTAATGTGTGCTCATGTCAGCTTGTTTGTTCTTTAATCTACCATTAGTCCATGAAGGACAATTCTACAGCTCAGATTAAAGTAGCACTACTACTACACAAGTCCAAAAGCAAGCAGAAAATAAACCCAGATTTGTGGAAAATAAAGCCCATATTTAATGCGCAGTTAGAGAGTGGAGAATTCCTCTGCTCTAGCAGCCCGCACCAGCTGCGACCTCGCCAACTTTTCTGCCATTCTGGAACCGTTGGACCAGCCCATGAGAACTTGCCAACTTGGGCCATTCGGTTTTTAGTCGGTTTTTCCCGAAAAAACCGAACACCAAAAAAATCTAAAATATAAAAACCGAACCGAATACTGAAATCCGGTCAAACCGAGTTGACCGGTTCGGTTCGGTTCGGTTTTTTCGGTTTGGTTTTTTTGGTTCGGCTCAGATGTGCACAGCCCTAGTTTTCACCAAATCGTATCCCCAATCCCTTGCTTCTTCCAGTCCAGACTTGCTTTTTCTAGTTCTTGCTTCCATTCTCCCCAAATTGTATCCCCAAACACTGTAACTTGAGTTGGATTTGGCTACCTTGCTCTCGCCTTTGCTGTTGATTAGCATTCATCAAGGTGGATCGTGACAATATTGTATCAGAGCAGTCGATTTGAGGTGTTCCTAGCAAGGAGATGGTGTGGGAGATCCTTTAGTAGTAGGTGCGGCCGGCGGCCAGATTTGGGCAAGGGCGGTGCCTATGGCAAGGGCGTCCACCAAGTGTTCGATGAAATGTCGAGCTCTCAGGAGTATTCCCGGGAGGTGTTCTTCATGTCACCATGAGCCATGTGCTCTACCTAGTGATGGAGGAGTTGCTACACCGGCTCCTTGATGCGTATGGCGTGGAAGAGGCGACCATGTCACCGAGGATTGCTCACATGGAGGCTGTGGTCCAGCTCCAATCATGGCACGAAGCTGTGCGAGCTTGAGATGCCTTGCATGGCCGAAGCATCTACAACGGTTATTGCTTCCTCGACATCCTGTTGGTGCAGCTGACACCAGACCTCGCTTCCACTACGACGGCGCAGCGTGATATGGTGGCTACCATGGGCGCCCCTGAGGTTATATATTTACTTTGGCAAATGGTTTCTGGTTATCTATTTACTTTGGCAGGTGGTGTTATTTCTTAGTGCATCAGGAAACATGACATAGTTGCTCATTCCTCCATAGAAACTAAATACATAGTTGCATCTGAAATAGCATAGGATTATATATATATTGCTAAGGGAATTTCTTGCATCACTTAAGATCGTGGAAAGTGCATCACAACTTATCACTTATTTTAAAGTAAAAGTAAACACACTAAAGGAAGATCCACTTACTAAACCAGTTAGTCAGGAAGTAATTTTAAGCATGATTAAGTCATGGGGCTTCCGTTTATTGATTGAAATGTTTCAGCTAAGTGGGAGATGTTGGAGTTTTTTTGATGGCTTTCAACATTTATTATAGTTATTGCCTGTTTTACTCAATGTGGAATTATTCATATTATTGATGCAAGTGATCAAGTGATAGGGAATATTTTGATGCGGAATTTAACTCGAGTAATTAATACTCGAGGTGCTGAGGACGACTGTGCTAGAATATGGTAGACATATTTATTGAGATCGAGTTTACTATAATTTAATACACATGCATTTATTTAACCCGAATACAACACAGGGCAGAATAGCTGGGTTTATTTTGCAGGATTGGTTTTATAGGCTGTTGACCTACATGATCAGATTGGAATTGATCTCGTAAACAATCTGACCATGGCGCATGACTCACACATGTGTGCTTGGGACTGTGTATTTTAGACTCATAAAACTGGCATGTTTGATCGTGGTTGGTGACATGGTTCAGGAGTCTAACAGGATACTAGAAACAGGTGTGTCACTTTGTAACACCTGAAAGTAGGGTTTATAAATAGGTCCCTATCCTCTAGCCATATTATGCATTGTGAACGACACCACGGATAAGGTTGAAGAATATAATATAGACCAAAAACATACATAGAATCAATTTAGGGTTTAGAGAAAACCAATATATTGTAGCCATTGCTGCATATATGCATCAATCCTGGTCGATGAAAATACACCTTTCATGACTTGTTCCACAACATGACTTGTACAACGCGTATGCTCCTCGATGGATACGCGGAGCCACTGAATCGTTGGAATTTGACCATAGGTGATGCACCAGGGCTAAGCACCATCAGGGAACACCAGCCATAGGGATGGCAAAAAAGCTCGAAGCTCGCGAGCCAGATCGGCTCGTTTTGGGCTAGGCTTGGCTCGTGGCATAAATGAATTGAGCCAAGCCTGTGATTCAGCTCGGTTGCTTAATGAGCCGAGTCTGAGCCGACTCGTGAGCCGCTCATTGGCTCGTTCAGCTCAGTAGCAGGTAGCAATAGCAATAGCTGCGCGCAGTAGAGCACCAAATCCCACTCATTGTCTCGTTCCGTTCACCTCCGCATCCCTCTTCCCATCCACCACACGCTTAGCCTCCTCTTCACCTTCGTCGGTGCCTCCCTTCCTCCTTACCGTCCACCTCTGTCGTTGCTTCCCCTCGTCCTCACCGTCTGGCTCGGACTCCCCTTCACCCCCGTCGTCTTCCCTCCTCCTCATCGTCCACCCCCTCCCCGTCCATCGTGGCCTCCTCCTCTCCGTCTATGTTCCCGTTTGCCTCGGCCTCCTCCTCATCGTCTGCCTCCAATGCCGCCTCCCCTCCCCCTCGCTTATCCTACGAGGAAAGCTGGTGGAGCAACTGAGGGAATACCTGATCTGGTTAGCCCAGTCCTACTTTGCCGCTCTCATCGTTTTCTCGCCCAACACCCACATCGCCTCTAGGTCAGGTTCCCCTCTTTTCAATTTCTTATTTATGTGAACATCGGATGTGATGCTCTTGCAAATATCATGCACTTAGGTTTTAATTGAATGACCCTTTTGGAGGTCTGCTCTATTGAACTGAAGGATCGATCGGATTCACACGACAAAGATTTCAACTTTTTTGGGGACATCTTTTGCTTCCTTGATCATATGGATATTGGCTGATATGTATGGATCATGATAGCATTTATTTTGTTAGTTCCTGAAGGTGACAATAGGAAGAGATTTTAGCCACCATTGTTTGGGAGATGCGATATGGATGTGAGATTGCGAGTAGGGAGAGATTTACTGCAAGCAAAAGAGTAACCTTTACGGTTAATTGGCTGTAAAATCATTCAATTGGAGGCATACAATCATAGAAAATGTACCTGATGAATCATTTGGATCAAACTGATGAATTGCATCAATTGCTTTTGAAGTGAAGCCCTTCCCATGATCATAGTTGATGCAGTACTTGAATAATCAACCACCACATGTTTTGTATGTAACGAGCCTAATGAGCCAAGCTCGAGCTTTCAAGCGAGCCATCCGAGCCTCTGTTTTAGCCCGTTAGCCTAATGAGCCGAGCCGAGCTACTTGACTAACGAGCTTTCACGAGTCGAGCGGAGCCGAGCCAGCTCGATATCCACCCCTAACCAGCCAGTCAGCCACTCATTCCACATCCTGTGGGAAGTAAGGAATGGGTAAGGAGTATATGGTTATATAAACCATTGGTCACAGAGTACACGGCCTTAGCCCTAAGTAAGCGGAGCCTGTCTTCTCTGGGTCTTTTTTCAGCTTCTAAAAGCTGTTTTTTGGCTTTTCTATAGTAACTAGTTTTTAAACGAAATTACTTTTCAAGATATCGTCTACAAGTTGATTGTAGTACACATTATAGCGATTTCATTTATATCAGCCAAAACCACACGTGAGTTTCTACTCCGTACTTTCTCTTATGAACAGTCCAAAAGCCATAAACCGTAGCAAAAAATCATAACCCGAAGGCAAAAACAATAGGTTGCTAATCTTCACTAGAGAGGGGGTGAATAGGAGGTTCTAAAAATTTCTTGCCATCTAATTAATTTCTAGAATATTAATATGACAGAAATCTAAAGCAATTGAAACCTACACAATTCTAGTAAGTCTATGTCACTACAAGAGTATATCTCTACAAGAGGCTCTAGCACAAGTAAGTAATCATAATATAATAAATGTACAACAGCTGAAAAATGGACAAGAGTTTACCAATAAAGACACGATATTTTTACCGTGGTGATCGAAAACTTGCCAGTTTTCCCTAGTCCACGTTGAGGAAAGCCCAAACGAATTGAACCGGCTCCACCAGTTAAACCTCAGCTCCTCAATCCACTATTGGTAGTCCTTCCTTCACTCCGAAGATGGTGAACTTCAAACCCCTCACAAGGCGATGCCAAACTTCTTCACAACCTTCTTGAAGAAGTCATTGTGCAAACTCCACCAAGTCGTCCAGGTGCCGGCAAACACCAAGAGTAACAGATCACAAGCTTCACTTGACCACAATCAAGTGCCAAAGGATCAATCTAATGGATGCAATGCACTTGTTTTGCTCAACCACCTCAAATGAATGCTCAATGAGAAAAAGAGGTGTAGAGTGAATTCTCTTTGCTCAAAGAATTTCAATAGGGTCTGTTCTTACTGTCCTTGAGCACGGGTACAGGTATTTATACCCTTACCAACCAAAACTAGCGTCAATAGGGACTTCCGTTTGAACTAAGTCCGGGAGATGGAGCTCTCTGGAAAAAAGGTTTCGCCCGACCTCCCGGAGCTTCTGTGCTCCGGATGTACCGCTTAAGGCTGCAGAACTACCACTTATACGGTAGTTTCGACGTTGAAACTCCAGTACTTCTAATCACCACAGACTCAGAATCATCCCGGGGGTGCTCTCCGGAAAAAAGGTTCCGCCCAGATCGCCAGAGCTTCCGGCAAGCGGAAGTACCGCGATTTGCACGCCGGTACTTCCGGTTGTCTGGACAGAGCACCGAGCGACTACAGGGGTGCTCTCTGGAAAAAGGGTTCCGCTCAGATAGCCGGAGCTTTCGAGCACAGGAAGTACCGCATAGGTCTGCGGAACTTCCGCTCTATGGTAGTTCCGTTGTTAAAACTCTGGTACTTCTGTTTTCCAGACAGAGCGCATAATTGGCTATCAAATTGAATTTTCAATAAATGCATGATCCTAAATTGATCCAAATGGCACAAGAAATATGCTATCAAGTTACTTGCCATGATCCCTCTTTATGGTACGATATTTAGCCTATAATGTGGTCTTACATCCTTTCTCCTAAGACCGGTAAAAATAAAAAGAGGGTTCTAGTCTAAGTATACCTTTGCCTTATCTGCTTTGATCTTCATTTTGATCCTTAGCATGCGTCTTGCCATCATTTTAGGGACTTAACATTTTAAACACTCAACAAACACGTTAGTCCCATATTCACATAAATTCATTAATTACCAAAACCATTTTTAAGGGCCTAGATGCTTTCACTCAAGTGTGTGGTTTCTCGCTCCGACCCAACATTATCGGCAATAAAGTAAATATGAACCATTAATTAGGTTGAACACCAATTTAGGACATTAAGTTGGTACATGTGATTAGCCAGAGTAAGCTCTTGAAGATCACTCCCCACCAACACACAAAAAAAATGCACGAGCTCTTTAAAATAACCAAGGCTGAGCTTTTGGGTTGTTTTTGGTTGGTTGTGTGGCCTCTAGATTTTGAAGAAAATATATGCAGTTGGGTAATTTCACAGACAAAACAAGAAAGCATAGGTTGGCATCGAATTAATAAATATCTTTGTATTAAGTGATATATCCAATTAGCTGTAGACAATATCTGTTAACTTGCGCAGACGCAATTAAGGCAAGAACATAACATGCCCATGCTTTAATTGAATTAAAGCTCCTGGCTAAACTATGTCCAAGTTTCCGAATACCTATGAGAAGCAATGTACTTGCATGAAATAAGCTGGAACAAGTTAAAATGGTTGACTTGTGCCATTTGGTCCTTGATATTATATCATTTCCCCTCAATTGATTTTAGTTATGTTTATCTACAGTATATACCCTCATGTTACAGTTGATTTGATTATCTGTATGCAATGAGCTTTTAGCCTAAGACATATATGGACAATCTGTGTGTGAATGATACTTGCTATTGTGGTCATATGGAACATAACTCTAGTATCCATACAATGCTAATATGCCAATGATAACATTCCGGGCTTCCGGCCGTTGTTTTACTTTGAATTTGCTTTAAGCATGTCCTAGGTTCCTGGCGTGAGTTTAATTTAAAATGTTACATTATCCAAAATAATTGTAGTAGTTATAAAAATGAAGATGTTACATTAAACCAACTTATATTGTTTAGTGGATCCAATTAAAGTAATGTGAAGGACTAACGGTTGAATTCTATTCCTCTGTTAAGAAAGTTTGAAATAGACAATCACAAGCAAGATGGTTGAAATGGTGAAAGACTGAAAGCTTAAAGGGTAGCCAACCACTCTAGCTTTGGTTAAATTATATACATAGTACTTTGCACTTGTTGACTTGTACATTTGTTGGGCTTCATAGTAAATTCCTTGATCCACAATATTCTCAAGATTTTCAATTGTCTGAAAACATACAACTTATGATTACAAAAACTGCTAAGAAAATAATCTAGAGGTCCAGTGTGTAAAATACTAATCAATGTTCCCAAAGGAGCACGAGGAACTTACCTAGATGCTAACTTCTAACACAACACTTCAGAGTGGATCGGATGAAGTGCCATTGTTAATGCACTTCCTCTTTGCCCTAAGGCACCAAACAACACGGTGATAGGGCGAGTGTCTCATTAGTATTTTTATAACAAAATAATGATTACTTTCTCTGGCTAGTAAGATTTAGCAAGGACTTCCAGATTTTAGAAAATAAAGCACATAATAAATGAACATTTTGGTTCCAACGTCACTATGAACCTTCAAACTGGTAGCAAAAGCATCAAGAGTGAAGTTTTATCTAGGGTTACTCGCTATTGCCAATTTTTTCTTTTTTAAATACAGGCTCAAGTTCTACTGAACCAATTTCAACATCCATATTGAAATTTTATCGTATCGCACGCATGCCTACGCTGCCGTGTAATCGAGGCATTGAACACGAATCGATAGAACCCTAGTTCCAACAAATTTGCCATGGGGAGGCAATTCCTCCGCGGTGTAGGCCTTGCTGCGGCGATATCCAATTCACATGTCACACATACGCCTGCAAATCGCACGTTCCCATGCTAATGTACATGCGTATATACACACAAATGCACGCATGGGCATAATTAGAGGGCGTGCGGGAAGAGGGATCCCTCACCTGCTGGGGAGGAGGCAGGTCGCAGCGCGACCTCATGCTCATGGATCTCCGTCGAGCTCACCATCGCTGCATTGCTTCACGAATTCGTCTTTGGGACAAGCTGTGCTCCGGCAAAACTTCTCCTCTAGCCTTCAACTACAGCCACCGCTATTGTCTTTGCCCTGGTTCGCTCCCTTTGCTCTCCTCAGTGGTGATAGGCACCTAGCCATGAGAAGGGGTGGCACACGAGGGTACTAGGCTTTGGACTTTAGAGGTGTAAGTTCAAATTCCATTAAGTTAGTTTTGGTGATAATGATAAATATAAATATGAGACTTACTCGTTTATTAACTATGATATTGCTTAAGTCTTGTTTGGATGAAAAGGTGAAAATCATGGAGCTATGCATTCAACATCATATTCTTATATCTTATTGCATTCCTCAGATCTAAAATATAGATTGAACTCCGTTAAAAGTCTAAGATGAATATGTGCATACGTTTTAAATTATACATTATTGTATGCGCACATTTAGGAAGGGTTCACTCTATGTTTTATGGTTTCATTAGTATTGATCCTTGTTCCTTTCTTCACAAATTAAGGATATTTACTTTGAAACATATCCTTGTCCTTTGAGTATATATAGTTTGGGTAGTTCATATATACTGTTGATTGATTTAAACTCAATTATTTGCAATCAGGTTATCATCTAATTTCTTCATTATCTAATTCCCTCATTATGTGTTAATGATTGGATGATTAATGACAACTGGATGTGTAGCATTACTAACAATTAATCTCAAAGACAAACACTTTCATACAAATGAGTTAATTATGTGGAAAGCTTATCCTAGAGTATATAATTATTGTGCACATGTTGTATACTCGTAAATCATTTTCTGCCTCATTATTTGTTGATATTGTCATGAATTACTTAAAAGAGAAGGTTGTAGAATTTAATCCCTCTATTATGAGTTAAAGGTGATGTTTTGGTAATTAATGGTAATTGATTTATAGACTAACATTTTCCATAAGTTGGATGAATATGTTAGATTCTACAAATGAGGATGACTTGGGATGACTTCATGTGTTGAAAATCATCAAGTCAAGATATGAGATGGCTTCATATGTTAAAGGCTATGAAAAAGAGAAGATGATTATGAGTTGATCAAGATCCTGAAAAGAAGTTGATCAAGATTCCTAAGAGAAGATGATCATAAGTTGATCATCAAGTCAAGAGACGATCCATCATATATTGGTGGAGTTGAAGTGAAAGATGCATCATGGGTTGATGCATATCATGACAATGACCTGGATTGAAATGTAGATGTGTGTCATCAAGCTTCAAGAGGATGTTCAAGGCAAAGGTTTGACTAGCTAGGACCAAGAATGTGTTTTTAATCTTTAACCGGTCTTGGTATTTGGTTTGAGGACCGGATTGCTAGTATAGGATTACCGTACTATTAAAAGGGATCCTGCCTAGTAGCTTGAGTCTCATCATATGTTGATAGCTCAATCTCACTTGCTCTAACTCTTCGTGGCATGATGCTATTATTTGCGAATGTATTTTATAAATGGTTGAAACTCATGTATAATCCTTGTAACATGAGACTTAGGTTTACGAATGGGTTTTGCAAACATGTTGAGTCCATGTAGCTATACCTTGTATCATTATTGTAAAAGTGTGCAAATACGTTTTGTACCCTGCTGAGAATCATGGTTGATTATGTGCATGATACTATAATTTGCAAATGCATTTTAGAAAATTTGTTGAAGTATATACGCTTTTGAGAAAACTCAAAACTACCATTGTGTGTCATGCGGTACTACCGTTGGGTGGAACTACCGGGGTTGAGATTACGGTACTACCGCGTCGGTTGGTCGAAGATCAGTGTTGTCAAAAACTTATGTGGTCGAAGATCGATGTGATCGAAGACCTGTGTGGTCGATGATCAATGTGGTGGAAGATGGTGTGGTCGAAGACCTGCACAGTCGAAGATTGAGCGCGCAACATGGTCACAGACCTGTGTGGTCGAAAATCAACGTGGTCGAAGATCGACCACTTGACGTGGTCAAAAATCGACCACCCGACATAGTCGAAGACCGGTAGTATCAGCTCTTTGTGAGCGGTCAGACCGGCCTGTGGTACTACCGACCTGTGTGGCACGGTACGAGTAGAGTTGCAGTACTATCGATTTATCTACAGTGCATTTTTCCAGAGAGACCATTTTTGGGATATTTGTTCTCTCCTGGAAAACGGTAGTTCCGCGGTCTGGAGTAGAACTATCACAGAGAGGTACTATCGGACAATGATTGGCAGTACTACTGATTCTAGTCTGTAATGGCTAGTTTTTTGGCCATTACGAGGGGGGCAGTCGTACCGGCCTTATAACGGCGGTACTAATGATTGTCCTGATTTTTGTCCTTAATGGCTAGGTTTGTTGTGTTGAGTATAAATACCCCCTTGTAGCTAGTTGGAGAGGAGGTTGCTTGTAACATCCCAAAATTTAGATATTAAAAAAATTATAAAATTTCTTTTAAAACTTTTCTCAAATTTTGCTGGCGTCCAAAATTTCTTTTCAATATTTAAATCTTTCGAGTTTTCTGGCATGCAGATTAAAATACTAAGAAATAATATCCAACTCTAAAAGCGAAGTTGGTGTTAATAAAAGAAATAGGGAATCAAAGGATTTGCACATAATTTAAAATTTAGGTATTAAATAATGGGAATAAGAAATTGAAATCCAATTTACTTAAAGAAAAGAGAAGCAATGGCTAAAGAAGTTTTAAAAGCGCACATCTAAATAGTTAAAATTTAAAATTTACATTTTAAATGTCATACAAAAATTTAAATCAATAATCATAAATGTGAGATAGAAATTTAAGTAGAAATCCAGAAATTCAAAAAAAATTGCACGAGCCTTCTTTCTCCTCTTTCCCCCATTTTCCTTTTTCCTCTCACTTCCATGTGGACCCCACCCATTTTCCTCTCTTTCCTTTCTTTTTCTTCTTTTCTCTCCCCTCCCTCCTTCTCCTTTTCTTTTCCCCACCGCGGGCCCTTCTTCCTTTTCCCGCTTCTCTCTCTCCCTTCCGCCTTCACCCGCTGACAGCCGGTCCCCGCCCACTCTTTCTTCTTCTTTCTTTTTCCTCCCCGAGCGCCTACGCCTCCTTCTCCCTTCGGTGGCCGAAGTCCCTCTGCGTCACCTTTTCTCTCTACTCTGCGCTGAATCGTGCTCGAATCTCTTGCCGCAGCTGCTTGCCCTGCCAACTTCTGCTCTGCACGCGCCGCTCGGCAACAGCTTTCCGCGCATCGAGCCCCGCGCCGGGCAAAGACCAACGGATCTCCACCTCACTGCCCGGTCCTTCCCAGCCCCCCGCGGCTATAAGCGGCCCTAAACCCTTCCCTCACCCCCTGCACAACCCCAGTTCCCTCGGCTCCTTCCCTTCCTTCTGTAACAGCCCAGCTGTTATTTTCAATATTTCAAAAAAAAATTAATTCAATTTAAAATAAAAATAAGTATTCTTTAGTTACCTAAATTGGAGAGTTTGTGTTTGCCTGTTTTTAGCCTTTTCAAAAAGGTTTTGTTAAAAGTAATTTTACTAAAGACATAAAACCTTTGTCAAACAAAAAGGTATTGATCAATTTTGTAAAGAAACTACTTCAAATTAAGTATTTGAAAGCATTTGGCATTTATTTGGAGTTATCTGGATTTTGTTTCAAAGCCTAAAAGCAAGACAATGTATTTTAAATATTTTCTTAAAGCTAAAAAGATTTTATTTAGCCTTTTCCAAGCCTCCCAAAATTTAATATTAATTTCTGAGATTTTAAATTCAGCTTTAAAGCCAAAGGGTATTTTTGTAAAAATTAAAAGAGCAAATTTGAGTTGAAAATATTTTTCAGAAAGTCTAAAAATATTTTATAGAAATTTTGAAGATTTTCTGGAAATTAAAATCAATTTTTGATGCCAAAAGATGCTTTTATAAAGGGCTAAAATGGTCAAAATAAATTATAAATATTTTTATTAAGTATAAAGCATCCCCAAGGATTTTCTGTAATTTTTATAGAGTTTTTAAATATTATTTACTATTTTTAAAGTGTTTAAGAAACCTCCTTCTGTTTTCTGAAAATAAAATCTGAATTTAAATCCCGGATTAATCCGGTGGTGACAAGTGTCGCACCAGGATTAAATCTTACCCCTTCACTCATTCAATCTCAACCCCTCATCATCACTTAAATTGGATGGCCGAGATCTTGCCACATCTCTCAATCTAAACCATTCAAATTTTTCACACACTCTCTCTCTCACTTACTAGTGGGACCCACTTGTCATCCCTAACCTCACCATCTTCTTCACAAAATTTACTCTCTCTCTCCTCTCTTTTTGACCGAACGGCATGGGCACCGCCGCCTCATCTCCTCCGGCCGCCGCCTCGTGACGCCGCCCCCGGCCACCCCCACCCGCCGCCCCTCACGGCCGCCTCGGGCCGCCGCCTCGCCTCCCCCACGCGTCGGCCGAACGGACGCCGCCACCACCATAATTGCCGCCGAGCTCCGCACCGTCGACGAAACTTCCCAAAATTTGTCGCCTCGGCTCCCCCTCCACCTCGGCCACCTCCCCGCCATTAATGGCGCCCCGCATGCGTTCACACCGCCCCAAACCGGCTTCTTCCCGTTTTCTCCGGCGAGCTCAACCGTCGCTCCTCTCCTATATAAAGCTCCCCTCCGAGCACTCCCTCGGCACCGCACCACTCCTCCTTCTCCTCTCCCCACCTCCTCCTCTCCCCGCTGGGAAGGCCGCCAGAGCCCGCTGCCGCCGCCTCTCTCCGCCGCCGCCACCTCCGGCCACCGTTCGCCTCACCGCCGGCAGTTGCGATCCCCATCCTCTCCTCTCGTCCTCCACCCCTCGCCGGCCGCCGCGGAATGCGCGCTCCGGCCAGCGCCGCCCCGTGGCATGCCATGCGGCCAAGCAAGCCACATCATCACCACGTGGGCTGCGTGGCGACCCGATGGCGACCACGTGGCGCCACGTCGACATTCCTTTTCTTTTATTTATTTCACTGTGATGATGTCATAATTCCTGTTTTTCCAATATAAAAATAAATCAAGAAAATCATCTTTTCTTTTCTTCATTTGAAACTTCCTAAAGCGAAAATGTTCATTTTAACTCCGATTTGAGCCGTTCAAATTTCTAAATTCTTCTAAAATCCTAAACTATTCAAATATGTACTTATTTTGAATTTTTGAATTTTATTTGAATTTTGGTTCTTTGCGTTTAGATTTCAGCAATCTCGGACAGAACGACTTCGGCTAACCAAACTTAGTCTTCAACCAAGGCAAGTTACACCTTTGATCATATTGCTCCCAATATTTAAAATTATTTATAATGTTTTACATTATTATGCATGCTTACTTTTATTCAATGTCTAATTTAAATTCGGTTTGAGCGTAGTTATACCCAAATTCCTTTCGATGACCAAATTTGATATTTCATGCAATTATACCTTGTCAAACATAGTTAAAACCTAGTTAGTACATTAGTATTAACTAGAAATTTCATAAACTTGCTTAGCCATGCTGAGAATATTATGATTTGGGAATTTTCTTCACATAAAATGATACTTTCTTCACATAAAATGATACTTTCTTCACATAAAATGATAAACTCTTTTCTGGATATCTTGACTTTGGAAAATCAGAAAGGTTTACAAACTTATTTCCAAACAAAGTAAAAACTTGGTTTAGACTTAGGCAAATGGTTAGAGTGGTGGGTGCTTGTTGGCATGCATTGTCGTTTGGTAACGAAATCTTGATTGTCCAACACGAGGGTTTGTGGTTAGTGCCTAAGTCGAAAGGACCGATGCGTGAGCTCTTGTTGCAAAGCCCTTTTCAGATACCACAAGTCCGGTATGGGACGGACCTAGGCAACTAATTTGTGAAGTTCCAACTTAATCTCGCTATATTTGAATGTGGCGCGGTGTAGTCCGTGAGAAGTCTCACATGGCACAAGAGGGGGCTCCAGCATGTGGATTCATGCTGTGGTGAAACCTTAGTGGCGGCGTTATTATGTTGGCAATGGATCATTGTAAAGGCTTTGTTATGATTTTCTCAGTCGCACGCCTAAGGAAGCGTGTAATGGCCGACAATATGAGATTATCATATCTTGTGGGTAAAGCTGTACAACCTCTGCAGAGTGTATAACCTATCCTGGATAGCCGTGCCCACGGTCATGGGCAAGCTGAGTAAAGTTTTTTACGGATTAGATTTTGATTTTGAAAACATTTTATGAAACCTTATGGATGGATGGAATCCATGGGAGATTTTTTTTGAAAACCTTGTGGATGGATGGAATCCATGAGAGTTTTTGGAAAAACCGTATGGATGGATGGAATCCGTACGAGATGGTTTTTGAAAAGTTGGTCCGGGTGAGATGCCCGTGAATAGGTTAGTGTTTGGTTGGAGCCTGCACTAACGATACTTATGTTGATTACAATGTTGTTTTACTTATTGTATCAAATTCAGCTTTCGCACTTACTTTATGATATTTACTTAAATGCTGTCTTTTATGCAAACTAACCGTATATGCCTTCCTTTGATATCCATATGCATGCATCCACTCTAATAAAACTGCTGGTGTAACTTGTGGAGTACGTTTGTACTTATTTGGCTATATCTAACTCTTTTCAGAGGAAGCCTTTGACGACTTCGGTGAGGATTACGACTAGGCCACGTCTTACAGTCATTCGCCTTGTGGGAAGGCGGGATGAAATTTCTTTGCTTTTGTTTTCTTCATTGTTATCTTCATTGCTATTGTAAATTTTGGCCATCAGGCTTATATTTAGTTAAATAAAATTTGTCATTATGCAAGATAATTGTCTTTGTTTCTTTGTGTGCACTAAGCTTTCCTGAGATAGTGCGTTTAACACAGAGGGTTTCGGAGTTGTTGCTCCGGGTCCCGACAGAGATGGTATCAGAGCATTAATGACTCTAGGACGTGACCGAAGATAGAGTAGAATGGTTGGACCTTAAGGATTTATTTTAAACTAATAAATTTTGAAAGGATATGCTTATTCTTACCTCTCAATCTTTGCTTATCTTATGCCTCAATTCTTTCTCATCCTATGTCATTACAAAGTTTCTAACTCTCTTCTTGATCAAATAATTGTAGATGGACCCTGCACCAAATGATGGATGGAGTGTAGGCCTTCGTCGACTGCTCCGCCGTTTGGGTTTCCAACGACGAATTATCTTCGTACACCAAGTAGACCGACATAGAGATCAGATATTGGGACATCGCTTCACCTTACTACTCACCAAGCGAACGGGATATGGAAGTCTGCGCCTCCGCTTCAAGGGAAATGGATACTCTTTTGAAAGAGCCAAGCAAGAAGCCGATCGAAAAGCAGTTCTTCGTCTCTGCCACCTTTTTAATCTTCGCATCGAAGGATCGCGCTTCGTACTTCGTCAGCCCCGAAGGATCACTCCAAGACAACCCTTACCCATTTAGGATAAGTTGTTAAGCTAGAAAGTAGACGAAGTTATGAGCTGTCAGTTTCCTCTTTTGTCGACAGCCGTAACTAATATTATTAATAAAGGATTTTGCTAAAGATTGGTATTTTTGTTGGATTGTGCAAACAACCCCTTTTCCCTCCTTTGTCTTAAGTCTCCTCTCATCTAAATCCCAAGCAGATGGTGAACACAAGAAGGAATGCGATTGTCAGCAACCCCAATGCTAACGCCGAAGCACAAGGAAATCAGTCTGCTCCAATCCCTCCGCCTCTGCCAGAAGTTGGACCTGACTGGGCTCAATTAATGGCAAATCAGACTCAGCTAATTCAGCTCCTAGCTCAAGCCATCAACAACCCAGCTCAGCAGTTTCATCAGCCACTAGCTCAAGCTCCCCAGAACAGATTATCAGAATTTCTAAGGATAAGGCCTCCGACCTTCTCAAGCAGTTCAGAACCAATGGACGCAGATGATTGGCTCCGCGCAATCGAAAAGAAGCTGGACATCCTGCAGTGCACCGACCGTGAAAGAGTCCTGTTTGCCACTCATCAATTGAATGGACCAGCATCAGGATGGTGGGATACCCTAACCGACTCTCATGCCAACCCTCAAGCTATTACCTGGGATGAGTTCGTGCGAGATTTCCGGAAAGCTCACATCCCTACGGGAACCAAGATCTTAAAGAAGAAAGAGTTCAGAGCCCTACGTCAAGGAAGCCGTACAGTGAATGAATATCTACAAAAGTTTAATCAGCTATCTCGCTATGCACCAGAAGACGTAGCCAATGATGAAGACAAGCAAGAAAGATTTTTGGAAGGTTTGAACGACAACATCTCCGTACAATTGATATCCAGTGACTATGTAGATTTGCATCAGCTAGTCAGCAAGGCCATTCGCCAAGAAAGCAAGAATGTGGAGATCGAAAATCGAAAGAGAAGAATGTCTACTCAGCACATGCACCCTGGAAGCTCTTTCAAAGTTAGAAGAACCCTGCCGCAGGCCAGCAGATCCCAACCATCGCCAGTAGCAGAAGAGCTAGTACTAGCAAACGCCTCCGCCGACACTAAAGACAACAAGACTCTGATGATTGGCTTTCCACCAAAGGACCAGAACCCCGCAGCCGGAGTAACTTGTTTCAGCTGCCATGAAACAGGACACTACGCCAACAATTGTCCTAAGAAGCAGCAGGCAGTAAGGAATGGTACATCAGGGACCTCGACTGCCAACACCCTCCGAACAGCAAGAAGAATGCCGCAAAAGGGACATCTTAATCAGATCTCCGCTCAAGCCAATCAGAGTAAGATCCACACCTATTTCTTTGCTAGCCCGTGCGAATCTCGGGGACGAGATTCTTTTAAGGGGGGTAGTTTGTAACAGCCCAGCTGTTATTTTCAATATTTCAAAAAAAAATTAATTCAATTTAAAATAAAAATAAGTATTCTTTAGTTACCTAAATTGGAGAGTTTGTGTTTGCCTGTTTTTAGCCTTTTCAAAAAGGTTTTGTTAAAAGTAATTTTACTAAAGACATAAAACCTTTGTCAAACAAAAAGGTATTGATCAATTTTGTAAAGAAACTACTTCAAATTAAGTATTTGAAAGCATTTGGCATTTATTTGGAGTTATCTGGATTTTGTTTCAAAGCCTAAAAGCAAGAAAATGTATTTTAAATATTTTCTTAAAGCTAAAAAGATTTTATTTAGCCTTTTCCAAGCCTCCCAAAATTTAATATTAATTTCTGAGATTTTAAATTCAGCTTTAAAGCCAAAGGGTATTTTTGTAAAAATTAAAAGAGCAAATTTGAGTTGAAAATATTTTTTAGAAAGTCTAAAAATATTTTATAGAAATTTTGAAGATTTTCTGGAAATTAAAATCAATTTTTGATGCCAAAAGATACTTTTATAAAGGGCTAAAATGGTCAAAATAAATTATAAATATTTTTATTAAGTATAAAGCATCCCCAAGGATTTTCTGCAATTTTTATAGAGTTTTTAAATATTATTTACTATTTCTAAAGTGTTTAAGAAACCTCCTTCTATTTTTCGAAAATAAAATCGAATTTAAATCCGGATTAATCCGGTGGTGACAAGTGTCGCACCAGGATTAAATCTTACCCCTTCACTCATTCAATCTCAACCCCTCATCATCACTTAAATTGGATGGCCGAGATCTTGCCACATCTCTCAATCTAAACCATTCAAATTTTTCACACTCTCTCTCTCACTTACTAGTGGGACCCACTTGTCATCCCTAACCTCACCATCTTCTTCACAAATTTTACTCTCTCTCTCTCTCTTTTGACCGAACGGCATGGGCACCGCGCCTCATCTCCTCCGGCCAAGGCCTCCTCTGCCGCCACCCCCACCCCCCCATGCCCCGCCACCCCGCCGCCTCGAGCCGCCGCCTCGCCTTCCCACGCGTCGGCCGAACGGACGCCGCCACCACCATAATTGCCGCCGAGCTCCGCACCGTCGTGAAACTTCCCAAAATTTGTCGCCTCGGCTCCCTCCACCTCGGCCACCTCCCGGCCATTAATGGCGCCCGCGTGCGTTCACACCGCCCCAAACCGGCTTCTTCCGTTTTCTCCGTGAGCTCAACCGTCGCTCCTCTCCTATATAAAGCTCCCTCGAGCACTCCTCGGCACCGCACCTCCTCCTTCTCCTCTCCCACCTCCTCCTCCCCGCCGCCGGAAGGCCGCCGAGCCTGTTCTTGCCGCCGCTTCTCTCCGCCGCCGCCACCTCCGGCCACCGTTAGCCTCGCCGCCGGCACCGTTGCGATCCCCATCCTCTCCTCTCGTCCTCCACCCCTCGCCGGCCCGCGAGCGGGCGCACTCCGGCGGCCCGCCGCCTCGTGGCATGCCATGCGGCCAAGCAAGCCACGTCATCGCCACGCGTGCACTGCGTGGCGACCCGATGGCGACCACGTGGCGCCACGTCAGCATTCCTTTTCTTTTATTTATTTCACTGTGATGATGTCATAATTCCTGTTTTTCCAATATAAAAATAAATCAAGAAAATCATCTTTTTCTTTTTCTTCATTTTGAAACTTCCTAAAGCCCGAAAATGTTCATTTTAACTCCGATTTGAGCCGTTCAAATTTCTAAATTCTTCTAAAATCCTAAACTATTCAAATATGTACTTATTTTGAATTTTTGAATTTTATTTGAATTTTGGTTCTTTGCGTTTAGATTTCAGTAATCTCGGAGAGAATGACTTCGGCGAACCAAACTTAGTCTTCAACCAAGGCAAGTTACACCTTTGATCATATTGCTCCCAATATTTAAAATCATTTATAATGTTTTAAATTATTATGCATGCTTACTTTTATTCAATGTCTAATTTAAATTCAGTTTGAACTGTAGTTATACCCAAATTCCTTTGGACAGCCAAATTTGATATTTCATGCTATTATACCTTGTCAAACATAGTTAAAACCTAGTTAGTACATTAGTATTAACTAGAAATTTCATAAACTTGCTTAGCCATGCTGAGAATATTATGATTTGGGAATTTTCTTCACATAAAATGATACTTTCTTCACATAAAATGATAAACTCTTTTCTGGATATCTTGACTTTGGAAAATCAGAAAGGTTTACAAACTTATTTCCAAACAAAGTAAAAACTTGGTTTAGACTTAGGCAAATGGTTAGAGTGGTGGGTGCTTGTTGGCATGTATTGTCGTTTGGTGACGAAATGTTGATTGCCCGGCACGAGGGGTTTGTGGTTAGTGCCTAAGTCAGTAAAGGACCGGTCTGTGAGCTACTGTTGCAAAGCCCTTTTCGTACTACCACAAGTCCGGTATGGGACGGATCTAGCCAACTAATTTGTGAAGTTCCAACTTAATCTCGCTATAGGCTGAATGTGGGCGCGGTGTAGTTCGTGAGAAGTCTCACATGGCACAAGAGGGGGCTCCAGCATGTGGATTCATGCTGTGGTGAAACCTTAGTGGCGGCGTTATTATGTTGGCAATGGATCATTGTAAAGGCTTTGTTATGATTTTCTCAGTCGCACGCCTAAGGAAGCGTGTAATGGCCGACAATATGAGATTATCATATCTTGTGGGTAAAGCTGTACAACCTCTGCAGAGTGTATAACCTATCCTGGATAGCCGTGCCCACGGTCATGGGCAAGCTGAGTAAAGTTTTTCACGGATTAGATTTTGATTTTGAAAACATTTTATGAAACCTTATGGATGGATGGAATCCATGGGAGATTTTTTTTGAAAACCTTGTGGATGGATGGAATCCATGAGAGTTTTTGGAAAAACCGTATGGATGGATGGAATCCGTACGAGATGGTTTTGAAAAGTTGGTCCGGTCGATGCCCGTGAATAGGTTAGTGTTTGGTTGGAGCTGCACTAACGATACTTATGTTGATTACAATGTTGTTTTACTTATTGTATCAAATTCAGCTTTCGCACTTACTTTATGATATTTACTTCAATGCTGTCTTTTATGCAAACTAACCGTATATGCCTTCCTTTGATATCCATATGCATGCATTCACTCTATTAAAACTGCTGGTGTAACTTGTGGAGTACGTTTGTACTCATGTATCTCCTAATCCGCAACTTTTGGCCTCTACCGCTCCTCGAGTCTTATCAATTGTCGCACCTTCTATGTCAGCCCAGGCATCCTGCCCATTTGGCTAGACCGAGCGTGCGTTAACACTTGCAGTCTTGATGAGGTCTCGAGTTCGAATTCGCAGACACTTTTGTTCTTTTTATCTTTTCTTTATTGTTCATTTTTATTAACCCATTTTAATTAATAAAAATGAAGAAAAATCAAGAATTAATTTAGGGGAGCTAATAAATTTGATAGGAACATAAAGAAAGGTTACTTAAGGTTTAATATTGGATTAAATGTCATATGTAAGAAACTAAGGTAGTTGGAATATTTAATTAAAATCTAGATTTTAATTAAAGGTGTTAATAAAAGATGATTCTGATTACATGTCCAAAATTTAATAAAGATCCCAATTAAAAATACATTCAAGATTAATATTAAGGAAATGAATGGCTAGTATGTTTACCTATAAAAGTGAGGCTTTAAATTAAAGATTACTCTTAATTATAATTAAATATATACATGCCATAACATTTAAACATGTAGCCATAAAATAAATCTTAATGGTAGATTTAATTAACAAATCAAGCAGCTTCATAAAAATAATTAAACGATATGTTGTAAGTGTTTAAAATAAAATACATATTTAAATTAGAAAGACATAACTTAAGGTATACACTCCGCCATTAGCCGTCATCAATAAATAAGCCTCAACGACAACTTTGGTAAAAGTGGTAGTAAATAAGAATATACTATAAACCATCGATAAGATAATTAAATACTCATGTGCTTCGATAAAATATTAAATTAATCAAGTTCAATTTGATTTATTTGGATCTTTTGAGTTATTTGCCTTTATTTGTATTCAGTCATTTAGCGCGTAATTAGAAATTGAAGTCCTGAAGGACCAAGGGATCGAGCGTGATCAAGAGCGAAGTGAAGATAAAGACCAGAAGCTCAGGAGCAAGCACCGTGAGAGCTCAAGACCGCGGTAAACCGCGCAGGGCGAGTCAATACTTTGATCATATTGAACCTACATTTTCTGCAAATTACTTTTGTTTAAATTATCAAATTGCATGCCGTTAATTTATATACAAATACATGTTTAATTTAAGATTCTAGTTATATGCCCATTGTTTACCTTGATTAATATTACACCTCCTTTGGAATGTTTGAATATGTGAACCCTGTCGCCCTAGTAAAATTATGATAGTAATCTTTCGAAAATAAGTCCGTAATTATATGGCATGCTTAGCATTGCTTAGATATTCACGGGCGTGAGAACGCCCAAGCATCACTTTTAAACATGAGAGAATTTGGTTGGGCAGTCATGGTGGTAATGATTGATATGTGATGGATATGATTATTTTATGCTCCCACAAACCTCAAGTTGCTTAAATATCTGGGCGGATGGTTTGGGGGCTGGTGTGTGGTGCAGTGGAAGCACAAAATGGTTAGTGGTAGAATCGCCTAGATACCCCTAAGGACCGAATCTTGTCATGACCTCCCACGTAAAACAGTGCAACCACAAGTCTGTAAATTACAACTTGGCCTAGTAGATTTACCGAACCCTGAAAGTCATCCTCACAGGAGGAGGAGGTGAGGTAGTGCAAGCGTCTGTCTGTGTGACGGCTTGAATGGGACACTCGCAGAGGGTGAAGTTCTGCTGTGGCGGCTAGCAGGGGACGTAGCCAGCTGCTAGACGTTCAAAAGGAGAACATCCCGCACAACGTATAGGACCCACCGCAAGTGGGAGCGACCCATAGGGTGAAATGATGGAAGGGGCGAGGTACTTTGAACAGTCACTGTGATGGTCTGCTCAACCACATGGCTAAGGAATCACATGGGGCAATGAGTTGATTATCTCTTGTGGTGAAAGTGTACAAACTCTGCAAAGTCAAAACTATTCGAATAGCCGTGCCCACGGTCATGGGCGGATATGGGAACTTAACCAGATATAGTTCTATTTCAAAAACTTTGTGGGTGGAAATGGAAAAGTGGAAGGCCGCGGAAAGCCCTGATTTGTGTTGCCCTGGGTGTCGCCCCAGTGATAAGTTAAGCGGCTATAACGCTGAAGGATTAAGCATATGGTGCAGATGCCAAGTAACGGTGGATGGAATCTGAATCGCTATTATTGTTGCATTCTCATACACATTATGTTTTTGTTTAAACTGCTAAGTCTCAGGGAATTTCTATGTATTGTATTTCAAAAGCAAATAATGATGATACTTCTCCTAAAATAAAATGCCAGGAAGAATAAATAGAGTCGTAAGAAAAAAAAGGTGACTGTTGTGGTAAATACATAACGATGATTAGTGGATTCATGTCGATTATAAAAAGAGAATGATAGAAAGGAGTCTAGGAGAAATAAATTGGTAGTCTAAATGAATAGATAGGATAGATAGATGATTTAAATGATTTTTGGAGAATTAGAAGAGTGTAAAAGTAATTGCTGGATTTAATGGGATTAATAGGATTTGATCTAGATGGATGACTTGAATTTGTGGAAATTTGGAGATATGATCATTGGGGTGTAAACTTGATTAATGATATACTTGGTGGAGAAATACCGATGAATCATGTTAGAGAATCATTAGAATTCAGAAGTGAAGAGTTGGTGAATAGTAGTTAAAAGATTGGATTATTAGGAATTCAGAATACAAAAATGTATGATCGGTGGATTAACTAATTGATATCACCCACTGTTTGGAGTTTTAGACAGCAATCAACATAGAAAGAGTATGTTCGGTGGATTAAATCAATGAAGTCAACCGCTGTTTGGAGTTTAGACAGCAATCAATATAGGAAGTATATGTTCGGTGGATTAAATAAATGATGTCACCCGCTGTTTGGAGCCTTAGACAGCAATGAGTAAAGAAAATGTATCTTTGGTGGATTAAGTCAATTATGGTAATCGCCGTGTGGAGTTTTAGGTAGCAACTATAACACTATGATTCAATAATGATAATGCTAACAAAAGTAATTTCTGGCAAATAAATCAACTCGAGCCTTTCCTTTGATAAGCTATGCATACTATATATTTGCATTCTGTGTATTGGCTCGCAGAGCACGGCGGTTAGTGTGCTCACACTCGCTCTCACAACAAATCCAGAATCAATAATCAGATCACTACGCCTCAGCAACACTATTGGTCATGATGGCAAAGAAGATGAAGATGTCAAGGGCTAGGTCGTGAACCTCCAGTTGACTGCCTTTGGGCACGTCCTGAGGATTCCCCCTGTGTGCTTCGTTCTTCCGCTGCTGCAATTTAATGATTTCGGTCTAATCGGCCCATGTGTAAGTTTACTATTACATTTATGCTTCCGCATGGTATGTATTTGATATTCATTTTTTGTATCTGTGATCACTATCTACTGATCCAGGGAATAGTGCAATAAATCACAAAGGATTCCGGATAGTAAAATCTGGGGTCTGACATTGCTTGACTCCATTTTATTCACTTGAGCTAGTGTGAGGTTCTCCTCTCAGTTGTGTTTGTGTTACACCTTGTGAGCAAGGAGAAAGACTCTAGATTACATGTGTTGCATTTAGATGTTGATTTCGTATCTATTTGAGCTTGTCGATTTATTGCATGTGGTGAGAGTCAAGCAAGGGGCTTGACTTGTTACTCTTGGAGGTAGCCAACTCCTAGACGACATTGGAGGTGTCGTGCGTGGTGATCTTCTCAAAGAAGGTTGTGAAAAAACCCAACGTGTTTGAAGGTTGGCGCTCATCTACTCAGAGCGAGAAAGGGCCACCACTAGTGCAATTGAGGTGTTTGTGTTAATTCATGGAGCCGGTCCAATTCGGTTGGGCTTACTTCAACGTGGACTAGGGGAGATCGGCAAGTCTCTAAACACCATGGTAAAAAAGAACCATGTCTTTGTGGTTTATTTTTCTTATGCTCAATTAATATTTATAGAATTAAATTGATTGTTTGTCATCCTATGATTGCAAACCATGATATAGACTTAGGATATTGGTGTACTTAGGTGAACCTAGTTGATTTATACTTTATTTGTGATAAACCAAATTGATTTACGTTTTGCATTATAAACTTGGTTTTAGCTAAAAGATATTTAAAACTGCATATTCGCCCTCCTTTAGTCGGCATCCTCGATGTTACAAGAGGGTTTGTGGCTAATGGATCTTACAAGAGGGTTTGTGGCTAATGGATTTCGGAATTGGGGGTTGAGATCGACGAGACCATGATGATGGTATACCCTACGTGTCAGCACATTTTTTGTGTGGAGGGGAGGGAGAGGAAAGAACGTACCACTCACCAATTCTCCTTTTTAAGTTATAGAGATGAATAGTAATTACTAAAAAAATTAAAATTAAAAGCTAGCTGAAAAGCTGAAAAGAACGAGACGTAATCTTCATGTTGACATCTTAGTAGCTTTAGATGCGGAAAGGAACTCAAAGCTGGACTGTCAACCTGCAGGGTATCGGTGTTCCTCAGTGGGCATGGATGCAATGGAATCTTGCGTCCTTCCTAGTTTTGCAAATTCAATCTATCTAACTATGGCTATTAATAGAAAGGAAAATTTATTCTTATCACTTGAAATATGTGCAATATCGTTTCTGCCATAAAAGTTTTGCTCATTTCATTTTTATCATCCTTTTGTTAGTGTGCATTTCTTTTTTGCCACCTCGTCCAATTTTTCGTCTAGTCAACAGGTTTGACCATTAAGAAATATGAAAAAATATCGGGAAATAAAAATTGAAAATATTAAAATCCCAGAAGATACAGAAAAATGAAAGGACTCTCTGGGCCGGATGTTTGCTTGGACTGTCCTTCTTGTGTCGGCTCGAGCTCATCAGAGACTCACCGTCTCACGACTTTCGACGCTCTCGCTTGGGAGTTCGAGATCAGACGAGCTCGGCTCGACTCGTCACCGCGCCCGAGCCTAGTGGAGGCTCTCACAGCTGTGTGTGCTGAGGAGACTCGTCTTCGTGGTACAGTTCAGATGCATGCTGTCTTGTCTGCCTCTACACAAACTTCTTGACACCGGTGAGCTCTCTTCCCGCCTCCCAGGCGCCCCAGTAGCCGCCGCTCTACTATAGGTCTTCACTGCACCTATTGCCAGCGTGATGGTCACAGGTACCAGGACTGCTACAAGAGGAAGAGGGATCAGAGTCGTCGGGGTGGACCTCAGGAGCTCGCGCCTCTCGCCAGGTTTCCACCGGTGATGCCGCACAGCAGTTACTCTCGCTTCTTCAACGCCTCGGTGTCGGCTCATCCCCAGACTCCTCGGGTTCAGCTCGTCTGGCTCTTGCTTCTCAGCGGTCTTCCACGCCTTCACCTCCTCCCTCATCAGGTACTTCATCTCCGTGGATCTTAGATTTGGGAGATTCATAAAAATTTTACATCAAGAAAATTTTAGCAATGTTTCATAAAAAGTTGAGGAAGATTAACATATTTTCCTCCATGTAATTTTTTTGAGAAACTTCCTGGTGTAAATTTATAGGAAAAACAAAATTGTCCAAAGTTATCCTTGAACTTTTCTAATTTTTTGGATAGTTTTGTTGAAATTTTTCCTGAATTTCTATTCTGTTGTATTTTTTTTCATATTTCTTGATGGTCAAAGTTGTTGACTCGACGCAAAAGTGGACGAAGTGGCAAAAACAAATAAGCACTGATGGATGGATGAAAAAAAAAATAAAATAAGGAGATTTTCAATTGCAGAAATGATATTGTATATATTTTAAGCTGCACGAACAAATTTTGTCCCATAAAAAATGGTTTTTTCATACCCCTGGGCCTGGCCGTGGACTCGTCTTCAGGCCGGGCGAAGCCGAATTTTATTCTCTCTACATGAGGGCTAAACCCGCCTTTTCTTTGACGGGAACGGCTGGTCCACGGGCTGCCATGTTGGGCATTCATAGCGGCACAGGGCAGCATCACCGCACGATCTCGATCCAACGCATCACGCGCTCCCCAGCCCCGATCGCCGACGCTCCCCAGTCCGCACAGACGTTTGGGCCGCCGCTGGCTCCCAGCCCAGGAGGAAGTAGGGTTTTAATTCGTACAGGAAGGGGGCGGGTCGTAACCGGCGGCGTTGTGAGGATTGCGCGATGGAGGGAGGCGGAGAGGATACGGCGGCGGCAATGGCGATGGAGGTGGAGGAGGAGGGGAGCCCGTGCGCGGGGGCCTCATCCCCGTCGCAGTCCAATTCTCCATCCCCAGCCCCCAATAGCATCACCTCCTCGAGGCGGCTGGGCCTCAAGAACAGCATCCAGACCAACTTCGGCGACGACTACGTCTTCCAGATCGTTTCTTGGTAGGTGCCCTCGCCCCTAATTCGTTGTAGACTACAATTTCTACTGCGGTTTAAATGGATTAAATAGTTAGGTGATGCTTGTGGCCTATTTTTAACCTGCACTTAGAAGTAGAACCGCGTAATTTCAAATAAGTTTGTCTCATTCTGACCTTAGGACATTAAATAGCTTCTACCTTTTGTCTCCGATGTTCAATGTTGAAGCACGCTGTGAGGTGTATGGTTACAACAACAACCACAACAATATCAACAACAAACCCTTTTGTCCCAACCAAGTTGGGGTTGGCTAGGAATGAAACCTTCTCAAGATTAAAGAGTTGAGAGCCTTGAAATAAAAATGTACAATGCTAAAACCCTAAGCCGTACATCTTGCTATCTGAGCCGAAAGTCTAAAACACTGCCCCTAACTTTCTTATGGTTTCGGTACGTGAATCGCTAACTTCCATGCACTCCTATCTAAAGCTAATTCTTTAGATACATTTCAATCTCTCAAGTCTCTTTTAACTACTTCCTTTCACGTCAATCTTGGTCGACCTCTGCCTCTTTTTAAGTTTTCAGTACGCCTTAAAATTCCACTACGTACCGGTGCCTTAGGAGGCCTTCGTTGGAGATGTCCAAACCATCTCAAGCGATGTTGGACAAGTTTCTCTTCAATTGGTGCTACCTCTACCCTATCACGTATATCATCATTACAGATGCGATCACGCCTTGTGTGACCACAGAGGCACAGATCAACCGCAACATCCTCATCTCCGCTACACTCATTTTATGTATATATTGTCTTTTAGTCGTCCAACATTCTACTCCATATAGCATCGCGAGTCTGATCGTTGTCCTATAGAACTCACCCTTTAACTTTTGAGGGACTTTTTTTGTCACACAGGATACTAGATGCTTGGCACCATTTCACCCACCCCGCTCTTATCCTGTGGCTCACGTCTTCATCAATCTCACCGTTCCACTGTAGCATCGATTCCAAATAACGAAACGTGTTCTTCTTAGGCACTACTTATCCGTCCAATCTAACATCTCCATCATCTGCCCTAGCACCACTGAAATCACATCTCATATATTCAGTTTTAGTCCTATTAAGTCTAAAACCCTTCAATTCTAAGGTCTCTCTCCACAACTCGAGCTTCTTATCAACACCTATCCTACTCTCATCAACCAGTACCACATCATCAGTGAAAAGCATACACCAAGGGATATTTCCTTGTATGTCCCGTGTGATCTCGTTCATCACTAGGGCAAAAATGTATGGGCTTAACGCTAACCTTTGGTGTAGCCCTATCTTAATAGGAAAGTCATTAGTAACACTACGACATGTTCTGACAGTAGTCACAGCATTTTCGTACATGTTCTTAATTAGGGTGATATATTTTGTAGGGACTTTTTTTCTTTTGGAGCGCCTACCACATGACCTTTCTTGGCACTTTATCATAGGCTTTCTCCCAAGTCAATAAACAACATGTGAATGCCCTTCTTTTACTCCTTATACCTCTTTATCAACTGTCGCAGTAAGAAAATCGCCTCCGTGGTCGACCTCCTAGGCATAAAATTAAATTGGTTTGTTTGTCTGTTAAAAAATTAAAATCAATGAATGTCATGGCTTATAAAAGGGTTTGTTTATAACCATATTTTCCCCACCTTTTCCTCTTATATTTTGTGATGTATGTGAACTTGATATTGTACTACTTCATTGCAAAAATAAATAAAAGGTATTGCATATGCTACTAGGACTTATGCCTTTTGCATATTTCATATATCTGATCTGGTAACAAGCCCGGAGATCTCAACGCTCTCAGTTTCGTTGTCAACAAACGCACTAAAATTTTATTCCCCAGCAACTGGACAATATTTGGGGGAATGTACAGGACATAGCGGAACAATCCATGAAATTTCCTTTTCAGCTCCATCGTCACCACAAGTAATCTGTTCTTGTTCTTCTGATGGAACTATCAGAGCTTGGGATACAAGATACTTTAAGCAGGTTTTTTTCTAATGCTCTCTGGTTGTTGAATATTCTTGTTTAGTTATAAATCAATTATTATGTGAATTTGCATGATTGCCAAATTTTATGAATGCCATATTCACATCAACATATTTTTTTCATATATTTCAAATTAGTAGTATATTTCTGTGCTGTTAATCCTTTGTATTCTCATGATATCACGCTTTTGAGATTTTTTGTGCGGAACCTATCTCTTAAGTTCAACAATTTCTATTTTGTTCTGTCACTGTACAATATAATAGCTATGTTCTTGTTGAGTTTATTGATCAATTTTTAGATTTTGTACTGCTGCATTTAGTGCAGTTTATGTATGTGATAGCCCTTTGTTGGGTTGTACACATATGAAAATCTCCATATGCATCTTCTTACTTGGTGAATTCTAGTACTCTGCTCAATCAAGTTATGTTGTTTGTTTCCATGCTTGATTTGGATTGAGCTTGGCTCACAGCTCATCGAAATCTGAATATGAACTATTTCTCTAATTAAGTTTGTATCTTTTCTGAGGTTGTACACATATGAAAATCTCCAAACGCATCTTCTTACTTGGTGAATTCTAGTACTCTACCCAATCAAGTTATGTTGTTTGTTGCCATGCTTGATTTGGATTGAGCTTGGCTCACAGTTCATGGAAATCTGAATATGAATTATTTCTCTAATTAAGTCTGTTTTTTTTTTCTGTTGACACTCGATCACTATTAAAGTTGCTTTCCCCATGCCAAGGAAAAGAAACAGTGGAGAGAAGTAAAGTAGAACCTGTACCCACTTTGTTGGCGACATTTAATGACATAATATAATCCTAGGTAGTATATGAATTCTGGATCTGGTCCATGTTAACTTGGAAATATCATTAATGTTGAATGTAGTTCTTATCGTAATTTTGATTTCCGTGCACTTCTGCTACTTGATATAATCAAACAGCTCTTCACTAAATGTTATCTCTATTCTTAATTTTGGTTCTTTATTCACTGCGTATGTGATATGACATTAACGGTCAGTGTACTGTCTACTACTGTTTCAGTTATTTGTACTAGTACTATGGTTGGTTTAATCTTTATGTATTTTCTAAATTCAACTATTGACTGTTCTCTGAATGTTTGCCTAGATTTCTTTGCTAAGGGGTGGCACCTCACAAGAAATGTTTAGCTTCTCCTTTGGTGGATCAAGTGGTAATCTACTTGCTGCCGGTTCTAATGCCCAGGTAAAATGAGTATTGTTCTTTCACAGGTTAGAGTGATATCTATACCAGTTTAGGTCTTTCTCATATCCACTATGTACCTGCAATGGTCGGTGTATGTTTCTAATTTTCTATCCACCCTGTATCTGCACTGTTTGGTGTATGTTTGTTATCTTCATGATGTATGGGCAGTTATACTTGTATGTTGAACAGTCATACTCTCCGAGGGTGTCCTAAAAAAAGCTTTCCTCTTTGCGGACATACAAATGTTGTATGTCAAAGAATCCAAGTTCAATAGAGCTGTTTATCTCGTCATTCTCTTGCTTTTAATTTTTAAAAAATTATAATGGACATACTGTAAAATATAACTGGTAAAATTCCAACTTTCAAAGGGTGTCTAGCAATATGCAAAGTGATACAACTTAATTGTGGACACACTGTAATTTCCTTCGTCTAGCTGGTTGCCCCACACCAGTAGTTTTGCCAAGGCATTGTCGCGCTTGAGGGGGATGCGACATGACCCAATGACACCGACTCAACGCCCCTTCAAGTATCTCACCGGCGCCGAGATGGACGATCGCCGCAAGAAGGGCTTGTGCTTCAATTGTGACGAACCTTTCCACAAGGGTCATCGGTGCAAGTGTCTCTTCCTCATTAATTTCCAGCCAGAGGACGGTTTTGGCAGCGACTTGGCCAGCGGTCCTGAGTCCGAAGAAGACCCCGACATTTCCCTTTATGCCCTCACGGGTATTTGCACGGGCGACACGATGCAGTTGCCGATCCGTTTGGGATCTGTGGGGTGCCTCGCTTTGGTGGACTCCGGCTCCACCCACAATTTTGTGCGCGTAGAGGTGGCCCAAGCCGTCGGCATCTCCTTGGTACCCTGGCCAAACCTGCGGGTGGTGGTCGCCAATGGGGACAGGGTGCCTAGTGCAGGCTTTGCTCAAGGAGTTTCCTTGGAGATCGCTGGCGAACGCTTCCACATCGATTGTTACGGTCTACCAATTGGATGCTTTGACATCTTTCTGGGCATTCAATGGCTCCGCACCTTGGGGCCTATTAGTTGGGACTTCACATTGAAGATGTCCTTTTGGCTCAAATAATGCCATATCTACTGGACGGGAGTGGCTGGCCCGCCTGCCGCTCGAGTGCATCATTGTGACGGTTCGGAATTGCTGCAACCACTGCTCATCGAATTCTAGCAACTCTTCGAGGAACCGACGGGCCTGCCACCGCCTCGGGCATGTGACCATCACATCCATCTATTGCCAGACACACAGCCGGTGGTTGTGTGCCCTTATAGATATGCGGTCACACAAAACTGAATTGGAAACTCAAGTGTCGGGCGATGGAGGCTCAAGGGATCATCCGTAATAGTACGTTTGAGTTCTCTCTGGTCGTTCTTTTCAAGAAACAAGATGACTCATGGCGATTCTCCATCGATAACCGTATGCTTAACTCCAAGACCATCAAGGACAAGTTTCTAATCCCGGTGGTTGATGAGCTATTGGACAAACTCCACGATGCCCAATTCTTCTCCAAGCTCGACCTCCACTCAGGGTATCATCAAGTCCACATGCATCATAATGACGTTCGGAAGACGGCCTTCCGTACCCACTAAGGTCTTTTTGAGTTTTTGGTCATGCCATTCGGCATGACCAACACCCCGACGACTTTCCAAGCCCTGATGAACAACATCTTACGGCCATTCCTGCGCCATTTTGTCCTTATCTTCGACGACATACTGATCTTCAGCAAGACATGGGCGGATCATCTCCGTCGCTTGCGCATGGTGCTGCACCTTCTCCAGGAAAACTGGCTCTTTTTGAAGGAAAGCAAGTGCTTCGGTCACCGCGAGGTCGCCTACTTGTGCCACGTGGTCTCCGGTCACGGGGTGGCCATGGACGACGACAAGGTGTGGGTAGTCAAGGAGTGGCCCACCCCGCGCTCCCTCCAGGTTCTACGGGGTTCCTCGGCCTCGCTGGATATTATCGGAAGTTCGTCAAGGACTATGGGGGCATTGGTGGCCTCCCTTGACGTGACTTCTCAAGCGCGAGGGCTTTGCCTGGTCCATCGACGCACCCCAGGCTTTCGGCGCCCTTAAAGAAGCCGTGGCGTTCGCTCCAGTCCTCCAACTTCCAGATTTTACCGAAAGCTTCATGGTGGATTGTGATGCGTCGGGCTGCGGTTTTGGGGTGGTTCTTCACCAAGGAGATCGTGCTCTGGTGTTTTTCAGCTCGCCGATTGCCCCTCGCCATACCAAACTCGTGGCCTATGAACGGGAACTCATCGGTCTTGTCAAAGCCGTCCAACATTGGCGTGCATATCTCTGGGGTCGTTCCTTTATAGTCCGGACCAACCACTACAGTTTAAAGTTCCTGTTGGATCAATGCCTCTCCACCATTCCCTAATACCGTTGGGTTAGCAAGCTTATGGGCTACGATTTTGTCGTGGACTTCCGGCCCGGACACCTTAACAAAGTAGCCGACGCACTTTCCCGACGGGATGAGGTGACGGTGATGGCCCTGTCACTACTGCACTTGTCCCTATTCGACAACATTCGCCGGGAGGTCACCATCAACAGCACTCTTCAAGATTTCCACCGCCGCATCGCCGCAGGAGAATTGCAATCTCCGTGGGCTTTGGTGGACAGGCTGGTGACACATGCAGGCCTAGTTTTTTTGCCGGCAGATTGCTGCCTTGTCCCAGCAATCATCGACGCACTCCATGACTCGGGTCACGAGGGGACACAGAAGACACCATCGCCTACGCGCAAACTTCCATAGTCCCGGTGACCGCGCGCTAGTGGCAGATTGGGTGCGGTCTTGCCTCATATGCCAGTGCAACAAGTCAGACCACCTCCACCCGGCCGGCTTGCTCCAACCACTGTCAGTTTCGAGTCAGATATGGTCGGACATCTCCATGGACTTTGTCGAAGGTCTACCCAAGGTTCATGGGAAATCGGTTATCCTCTCCGTGGTCGACCGCTTCTCCAAATATGCACATTTCATTACCTTGGCCGGTTGGCCCACCCTTATATAGCAGCCTCTGTTGCCTCGGTATTCTTCGGGAAAATTGTTCACCTGCACGGTCTCCCTACTTGCATTGTCAGTGACCGCGACCCCGTCTTTACCAACAACTTTTGGTGGGAATTGTTCCGTCTCTCAGGGGTCCAGTTAAACTTCAGTTCCGCCTTTCATCCACAGTCGGATGGGCAGACTGAGGTGGTGAATCGCATCATTGCGATGTATCTTCACTCTCATGGGTGATCGTCCGCGCTAATGGGTCCAACGCTTGCCGTGGGCTGAGTACTGCTACAACACCTCCTTCTAGACGTCCTTGCGCACCATGCCCTTCCAGGTGGTCTACAGTCGCTCTCCCCCCCCTTGCTATCATATGAACCTGGGCAGACCAAAGTGGAGGCTGTAGACCGCGCCCTGCTGAACCGAGACGCCTTCTTGAAGGAAATTTGCCACCGCTTACTCCAGTCCCAACAATACATGAAGGACAGCTAGGATTCTCACAGGCGGGACGTTGCTTTCAGTCCAGGCGAATGGGTTTGACTTTGGCTCCACCAGCGGCCAGCTGCATACCTGGCCGTAAGATCTAGGCAGAAGCTTGCACCTAAGTTTTTTGGGCCGTATCAAATTATCGGCCAAGTGGGTGCGGTCGCCTAGAAGCTACGATTCCCGGAGGGGGCACGCCTACACAATGTCTTTCATGTCGCCCTTTTGAAGCGCTTTCATGGGCCGCCTCCAGTGTCTACACCAGACCTTCCTCCGACCATACATGGAAAGGTGGTGCTTCAACCTGCTGCAGTATTACGTGCTAGGCTCTCTCAGGGTACATGGCAAATTTTGGTCCAATCGAAAGGTCTCCCAGACACCGATGTACCTTGGGAGGAGTTGGCCGACTTTCGGACCACACACCCACAATTCTAGCTTGAGGACGAGCTGTTTCTTCAGGGGGGAGAAATGTTGTGGATACACTTACCAACAGGTTTGGGCGCGTGTATGGGCGCCGTGCCAAAGAAGGAAGATCAGCTACTGAAGGAAAGCAGGCATCGGCACAATCTCCAGCAATCGTGCCGGACGAGGAATAGGAAAGTTCAGATAAGTTTCCATCCTAGTAGCAGGGCTTATCCCGGAAATGTTAGTTTCCCTTTTGAATAAGTTTGTTTCCTTGTTAGTTAAGATTTCCAATTGGGTTGTTGCATGCCACCTCAGATTATAAGAGGTAGGCCAAAATAATAGAAAGGGTAAGCAAGATTACCTTATTCCTCTATCTCCTTGCTCGTCTCTCCCGTTTCGGTTGAGTCTGGGAAGGGCCACTACGGCGCCTCCCAGGCGAGTATCCCTTCACCTCCGCCCCAGTCCACATCCCTGAACCCTGATACAACCTGCGATCAAACCCAATTCATATCACTAGACATTGTGAATATGGTTTAGATTTTCCCATTTGAATAACAATATCTTCTCTATCTGAATTTGTATTCAAATCTGCCTAACTGCCTTAATTATATGGATGCGAATATGTATTTGATTTTTTAAATTCAAATTTAGTTTTCACTGCATGAAACAGCGAATCCACATCCAAATGAATTCGAGAAAATTATTTACTAATTCTTGTTTCCATAACACTAATAACTAAACAATTTGGGAACCACCTCTTGGTGGGGTGGTAGAGTTGTGGCCTTGTTGGTGTACGACTCTACCTACCAAGGTTCAAATATAATCTTGGTGCCTACCTTTATGCATGCACGAGTGCACTTTCAGTTGGAATTTTGTGAGGTCGTAGATTTGTCCCCGGCCTCTGTCTTTCTAGCATCTAGGTATGTGCTAAGGGGGCGTACTAACGTGTGTGTGCGTGCGTGTGCATCTTCCTTGTAATCGCAAAAAAAGTAAACAATTTTATTTAATTTAGTGTTGAATATGATTCCTTTAACCTATTTTAACATATTGCAATAGTTTGTTGTGTTTCATGTGTGTAGAGGTTATGATTGCCTATTTGTACAAATTAAGTGGATATCCGTACACATCCTATTCAAATTCCCATCCGGTACACATCTGATTTGTATTCGAATCGGCTAATAATATATGGATGCAAATATGGTTTGACCACTGTCCAATTCGAATTCGAACGTTTACACCCCTGCGCATGGGGGATCGGCTTTAGCTAATTTTGGGCATCTGGGTGTTATGTTTCATACAATAATCATACCGCAAACCCATAACTATCCCTTTACTTACCCTGGTTGATAGCACTGATTCACATGCTGTGTTGATTACTTCAATTCATCTGTATATGTTTGTTAGAGCAAAAAAAATCATGATGTGATATACATTTTTATTTATGATGTATCTCACTCTAGTTACTTGATTGTAGGTTCTGTTGTGGGATTGGAGAAATTCAAAACAGCTAGCATGCTTAGAGGAATCCCACATGGATGATGTGACACAAGTATGTATTATTGTATATTGAACTTTATTTTTCATTTTGTTATTGCTATTGTAAAGGATTGGTGGAAAGTCCGCTCTCAACCTAAGAATGTGGTCACTTTACTTCTCTCTCTCTCTCTCTAAAAAGCTCCATAGCAGTAACTTAGCATGGCCGCTTGTATAGAACAATGCAGTTTCCTCATGAAACTTTTGATTTATCATATGCATATGGCACCACTAATTAATAGAAAGCTCAGCATTATACATTTCTTTATAGAACCTGACTCAGATTTTGACAAAAGCTTAACTTCAGGTTAATCAATTTGACCAACAATCACTCTCTTAATTAACAAAACAAATTGTTTGGAAAAAAAATCTCTGTAACAAAAGAGTTCACAAATAAAATCGGTGGCAGCATTATTCCTTGAGACTTCTGCTTTGGTTTGACATTATGTGTCTCCATGTGTCCATTTTTTTCGGGATGAATTGATGATTTGCCCCATTTTCATTGAAATGGCAAGTGATGTCTCACTGACATGCGGGTCCTGACTCTGCATGTCAATGAGACATCACGGGGCATTTTATCAAGTGGCAAAGAAAGATGGGGCAAATCATCAAATCTCCCTTTTTTTATTGTTTATCTTTGGTAAAAAAACAATCCATCAAGGGAGAACTGAGGCATTCTGGTAACTTAAAAAGCTCTCCGGATGTTGCAATACTGAGCAAGTTTTCAAAATTTCTGAGTATGCGGGTATCCCTTTAAGTTATGATTGAAACACCATTGTTTTTTACAACGTGATGTCGGTACGGTTTTGTATGTTTGTCCACTGCATGGCAAGTCACAACTACTTTTGCCGCTTCTGTACCAAATATTTCAACAATGTGCTCGTGGCATCATTTGAATCTATTTCTATATTAACTTATTTCATCTCAGCCCCGGGATATTTGTCCACTTCGCTCTCGTACAATATCTGGATTGGATGATTATAAATCCGTGTTGTCCTGATTTACTACTCTTTGTTGGACAGGTGAAATTTGCACCAAATCAACAGAGTAAACTCATTTCTGCGGCAGTTGATGGATTAGTATGTGTCTTTGACACTGATGGTGATGTTGATGAGGACAATCATTTGCTATCTGTATGTGATAGTTGTCTACTGTTGTGCCTTAAATGCTTTGTTATCGTTATCTTGTCAAATAGTTATAGGTTATGAGTTCAATATGCTGTTTCTTGTTAGTGAAATACTCAATAGAGCTTCAAGTTCTCTTCCTCACTGTTACATATAACAATGTTACCATGCTGGCAAATTTGTACAGTGCTACTATAATTCTTAAGCTGCATAATTCTACCTAGGGTTCCAAAAACCGGTGGTTACTGGCCGGAAACCGCCGGTAACCGGATATCCTGGTGACAACTGGGATGGAAAAACCGACCAAAAATCATGGTGGTTATAAATGCACTTTCTAGGTTAGTTTAGGCTTTTTTTTGTGCTAGATTACCTATTTTATGAACTAAATATACATAAATATGCTAGTCCTAATATTTTGTGTTAGGTTTTCTCTAGCTTTTTCCGGTTTTTAGCGGGTTTTCTAGTTTTTTAAGCGGGTTTTCCTGTTTTTTCCGGTAACCGGTCCGGTTACCAGTTGCAAACCGTCCAAATTCAAAATTTGAAATATAAATTTTATTCGGGTTTTTCCCTTGATTTTCGAATGTAGGCGATTCTGCAATTCTAGGTAGCCGTAGGGAATATCTCCTGCTCGAGATAACCTTGATTATACCTATCAATTCTTTTTTTTTAAAAAAAAACTATATATGGTAGCTGGTGCACTTGAATTTTGTTGGTTAAGTAAATGGTGCTCAATACTAGTATTATTCAGTGTGTGAGCGAAGAGTTATATTATATCAGGGATAATTAAAGCAACTGGTACATGGTGAGTATATATATAGGCAAGGGGTCTAGGGTTTAGTCTAACAGTGACCACCCTGAGAACCCTAACAAATGACCTAACAACCCTAATGTAGTGGCGAGAGCACATGGGTAAGGGCCGGCTTTAGCAAGTGACGACAGATAATACTGTCTAACACCCATGATCGAAAGGCGTCCACATTCGGACGTTTAGACCGGACCGAAACTCACTGAAGATCGACGAGGGAAGGCCCTTGGTGAAGATGTCGGCATACTGGGAAGTAGTGGGAACATGCAGGACGCGAACATCACCAAGAGCCACTTTCGCGGACGGTGAAGATCAATCTCAATGTGCTTGTGTGCCGATGTTGAACGGGTTGGAGGACATGTAGATCGGGCGATGTTGTCGCAATACACCAAGGTGGTGCTGTCAAGAGGAGCATGTAGTTCCAACAGAAGATGGCGTAACCAGGAAGCTTCGGCCACAGCATTGGCCACGGCTCGGTACTCAGCCTCTGCGTTAGAACGTGACACCGCAGGCCGACGCTTGAGGACCAGAGACCGGTTGTCGCCTAGAAACACGGCAGATAGCTCGAGGTGGACTTGCGTGTGTCAAGACAACCTACCAATCAAGATCGAGTAAACCACAAGATCGATCTGCGAAGATGGTGAAGGAAGAGTCCCAGTGGAGAGTGCCACGAATGTAGAAGGATCCGCTTGAGAGCGGCGAGGTGGGGCTCATGGGGTCATGCATGTGAAGACACACCTGCTGAACTGCATAAGAAATGTCTGGCCTGGTGAAGGTGAGATACTGTAGGGCTCCCGTGGCTGCGAATTATTGGAGCGCTGACAGGAGGACCGTCCGAGGCGGACACCTTCGGATTGGTGTCGACAGGGGTGGCTCATGGTTTGCAATCTGTCATGCCGGCGCGTTCTAGGATGTCCATCATGTACTGACGCTGTGAGAGGAGACCACTATGACACTTCTGCACATGGATCCCCAAAAAATGATGAAGTTCGCCGAGATCCTTCATAGAGAACTCGTGCTGTAAGGCAGTGATGATGCGGCGGAGAAGTCCGGTAGATGAGGCGGTGAGGACTATGTCATCCACATAGAGGAGTAGGTAGACGATCTCGGAGCCGCGGTGGTATACAAACAGTGATGTGTCAGACTTGGTCTCAAGAAATCCAAGTGATAGCAGATATGAAGCAAACCGGCTGTACCATGCACGGGGAGCCTGCTTGAGACCATAGAGTGATTTGTTCAGGCGGCAGACAAACTCCGGATGAGTAGTGTCCTCAATCCGGATGGTCGTGAGCGATGGCATCTCGCACAAGGTCCCATGGAGAATCGTTCTTCACGTCAAGTTGGTGAATCGCCACTTTCTCGAGAGAGCAAGAGCAAATCTTGTCCGCTTGTGGTGGCTTCACAACTGGATCGAATGTCTCGGCGTAATCCACTCTGGCGTGTAAAGCCACAGAGTACCCAACGAGCTTTATACCGCTCGAGAGAGCCATCTGCCTTGAGTTTGTGTTTGAAGATCCATTTACCAGAGACAATATTCGCCTTGGCTGGTCGGGGGACTAACTCCAAGGTGTGATTCTGCAAGAGAGCAGTATACTCGTCCTCCATAGCTGCTCGCCAATTGGGGTCGGCAAGGGCGTGGCGGTATGTCCGAGGCACAGGCGATAGTGGCGTGGCGAGGTAGAGGGCAGGTAGTCGAAAACCTGACTTGGCACGCGTTGTCATCGGGTGCTGGTTCCGCACAGGAGAAACTGGCACGACACCTAGGGGAAGCTGTGCTGGGATGGGTGGTGTCGGAGAGGTTGGGGTGGACGCCATTGGTGCGCGCCGGGAGTAGACATGGCTGAACCGGCGGTCAACAGGGGCGGTTGGTGAAGTGGTGGCCGCACGTGGCTGTGCGGGCGGCGGAGCTGGAGGGATCTGACGCAGCTCATTGACCGCCATTGGCGTTGTCGTGAGTGGCAGAGGTGGAGGTGCAGGATCCTCAACGGCAGTGGGCGCGGCATTGTCCAGGTCCGCACGTGGCATAGGTGCGGGGACGTCGGCGCGCGCGAGACTTAGTCGCGTGGGAGGACCTGCAGGCAAAGAGGTGGTCGGTGGGCTTATAGGTGCCAACACCAGATTAGTGTAGTCATCCAGAAAGTGAAAGTCCATCGTGGAAGGGGTGGAAGGAAGGTCAGCAAAGGGAAATGACGATTCATCGAAGATGACATGGCGGGAGAGATATACCCGATTGGAGGCCATGTCGAGACAGCGATATCCCTTATGGTGAGGGGAGTAGCCAAGGAAAGTGCACAGGGCAGACCGAGGAGCAAGTTTGTGGGGGGCTGTGGCAGTGAGGTTGGGGTAGCATTTGCACCCGAAGACACGAAGATGTTCATAGGAAGGTGAAGATCCAAGGAGGGCATGGTGTGGCGTGGAGAGGTGTAGCGTTGTGGTGGGTAGGATGTTGAGTAGGTGGGTGGCAGTGGTCAGGGCCTCAACCCAATAGGATGGTGGCATGGACGCCTGAAACAAGAGTGAGCGAATGACATTGTTGATAGAACGAATGATACGCTCAGCTTTACCATTCTGGTGGGAGGTGTAGGGGCAGGACATGCGGAGGTGGACGCCATGAGTGAGGAAGAACGTGCGGGCGCAAGAGTTATCAAACTCGCGGCCGTTGTCGCACTGAACTGCCTTGATGGTGGCGCCAAACTGAGTGGAGACAGAGGAGAAGAAGTTAGCGAGTGTCATGAAAGTGTCGGATTTTAGCCGAAGAGGAAAAGTCCAAAGATGATGTGAACAATCATCGAGAATGAGTAAATAGTACTTATAGCCAGAAACACTTTCAACAGGAGATGTCCAGAGGTCACAATGTATAAGATCAAAATTGTGAGAAGCACGGGATGTTGACATGGGAAAGGGAAGGCGGACATGGCGACCTAGTTGGCAAGCATGACAAATAGGATGACCTATGACTTTATTACATGAAGGTAAAACAGCTGAACGTGCTAAGGTAGACAAAGTTGCATGACCGGGGTGACCAAGCCGGCGATGCCAAAGTGGAGTGGAGGACTGGGCGAGGAGTGACTCGGCAACTGGAGGATGCAGAGGGTAGAGTGGTGGGAGCTATCGCACTGATGATCACGTTCGAGACAGAAGGTCCTTCACGAAACGACCAATGGGGTCAAATTCGATGAAACGCTTATTGTCAAGTAAATTGACGAATGAAATGAGGTTTTAATTAGAGGGGGAGAAACTAAGACATTATTGAGGCGGAGAGAACCATGAATAGTGGCTGTGCCGGTGGAAGTGACGGGAAGGAGTGAGCCATTACCGACAATAATAGAGGAAGGAGCAGGAAACCGAGAAGTGGAGGAGGGAGAGAGTATACCGGGATCGGAAGACATGTGAGAGGTAGCCCCTGAGTCGAAGTACCACTCGGGCTGAGGTGGAGGAGTTAGCGCCATGGTGGAGAAGGCACTGGCGAGACCGCTTGATCCCATGCAGAGCCTTAAGACGCGAGGAGTATCCAGAGCACTGCCTTGGTTCCATGGAGAAGAGCTGGGAGGAGCGATGCCTTGGTCAGGTACTTGGCCATGGAGAGCAGGGAGGGGCCACTGGTGCTGAGCAGTAGCCATCAAGACTTGGGGTTGAGGCGGCGGTTGAGGAGGCGTGACTGGTCCGGAGAAGCGTCGGGGTGGAAGAGGAGCAAGAGGAGGGCGGGGACCGGGCCACATCTGGATGGTGTCGGTCCACGGGTTGTAGACGTTTGGCCAGCCGCTGGTTGGAGGAGCGCCGAGGGAGCTTGTGCCGCCGGTGCCGGGGCCCTGGGAGGACCCAGCTCGGCCTGTGCGCCTGCCGCGCCGTCCACGGGAGTGAGAGAAGCCACCTCCTCCGCCCCCACTCCCGCTGCTGGTGCCGCCGTTGGAGCCGCTGTGAGTCGAAGAGTAGGGAGCACGGCCGGCAGGTGCAGTAGCGTGGTGGCCGCCGGAGGTAAGAAGGGCGGTGGCGGGAGTGGATTTCCGATTCGCCATGTGGAGTTCTTCCAGGAGCAGGTCGGCACGTGCCTCAAGAAAGGAGGGAAACGGCCGGCTCCGTTGGAGGTGGAGACCGATGGCGGTGAAGTTTTCGTTGAGGCCGCGGAGGATGTTGAGGACGTGAGTCCGGTCAGCGACCACCTCCCCAAGATCCGCGAGGGCGTCGGCCATGGTCTTGAAGCGACGGCAGTAGTCGGCAATGGAGAGGTGCCCTTGAGTGAAGTTCCGGAACTCGGCGTCGAGGTAGAGGGCGCGGGACTCCTGTTCTTGGCGGGTTTCGACGGCGAGCCAGGTGATGCGCGCGGTGGCTTGGCGCTCCAGGACGACTTCGACGAGGTCGGGGGAGAGGGTGCCGAGGAGCCAAGATTTGACGACGCAGTTCATGCGAACCCAGTCGGGGAGGTCCGGATGGTAGTGGTCGGTGAGGACGTGATCCTCGAGAGAGTACTTCCCGAGAGCGAGAAGGAAGAGTTCACGCCAGCGGATGTAGTGGCCGGAGTTGAAGTCGAGGACGAGCGGGACGAGGGAGCGGATATTCTGGACGCTGACCGCCTGGGCGTGGATGGCGGCGACGGCGGCGGCTTCGTGAAGAAGGAGGGCGTCGTGGAGCAGTGGGGGCCTCGTCCATGGATTCGTCGACGTCGACATCTCCGGCCATGGCGGCCTTTCATGGCTGCGCGTGCTAAGGCGGCATGCTCATGGTCGGCCGCAGCGTGGCGTGGCGGCGGCGACGGCCTCGTGCTCACCGCCTTGGCCCGCGCAAGAGCGGCGGCGCGGGATCTGGCGGCGGCGGCGAGGCGCGCGTCGGGTAGGGTTGTCGGGATGCGCGCGGCGTCTTCGGCCCGGGCGATGACTTCCTCAGCTCTGGCGGCGGCTTCCGCGGAGAGGAGATCGGCAGCGGGGGAGGAAGAGGCCGGCGGCGGAGGTTCTCCCGACATGGCGGCCGAGAGAACCGAGGCGAGAGTCGGGCGGAAGAAAAGTCGAAGGACCGACTAGTCTGATACCATGTGTGAGCGAAGAGTTATATTATATCAGGGATAATTAAAGCAACTGGTACATGGTGAGTATATATATAGGCAAGGGGTCTAGGGTTTAGTCTAACAGTGACCACCCTGAGAACCCTAACAAACAGCCTAACAACCCTAACAGAAAGTAACTGAGAGCACATGGGTAAGGGCCAGCTTTAGCAGGTGACAGCCTGTATAACAGCTGTCTAACATTCAGGTGTGATATACTGATATACAAGATTACGCTCTTAAAGCTTTTCGTTAATTATTCTGGAGAAAGTTATTTGCAGTAAGTCTATCAATTTTAGGTGATGGTTCTCTGATATTTGATCTTCCCTAGGTTATGAATGTGGAGACTTCTGTTGCCAAAGTGGGGTTTTATGGAAATATGTATCAGAAGCTTTGGTGTTTGACCCATATTGAATCATTAAGGTAATTTCTTTCAACATTCTTACATTGTTTCAAAAGTTTCTATTAAATTATTCAATTTGTTGAAAAACTTAGTTCTAGCTTCTAGCCTTTGCTTTGCCAATCTTATGGTATCCCTACTTGTTTCAAAGTTCAAATTAACAAAGTACAAAAGTTTGGACATTATGCTGGCTGTTGTTAAATTATCGCAGTACCTGGGACTGGAATGATGGGAGTAGAGAATTGAACATACAAGATGCTCGTTCCTTGGCCACTGATAGGTGGAACCTTGACCACGTGAGTATCCAATACTGCTTAACCTCGGTCTTGTACATTCTATGCTATTCAGCTTTGCATGGAGCTTTGATATATGCTGATCAGCAGTTTACTGATTATTTGAGACTTTCTTAAGGTATTAGTACAATCAATCTGGATTTTACATAGTTGGTTTCTTCTTGTTTTTTGAATATATAATTCATGACACAAAAGCATTCCAAATTACTGTTAACTTCATTCAAATTTTAAGAATGAATCTGATTGTAACACCCATTGTTGGTAATTGATTTCAGCTAACACCACAACCAGCTTGATTTTAGATATCTGTGCCTGAGTTAATGCCACTTCTCTAATGAAATTATCTGGGATCGTCTTGTTTTATCAAAAGGCACACTTGCCATTTGATTTGTGTTTCATATAATGCCCACTAATTACCATTTTGCTTGCCTTTTCGACTCTTTTCCATAGCCATGGGTCCATTTTGACTTTGTAAAAGTGCTTTTGTTTTACTGTTTCTGATATTGGCAACCTATTTTTCAGAGCCATGACAAAATATTTTGCTAAATGTGGCCCAAAAATTGCCCATAACTACCTTTATTCCGTTGCTTAGCACAGCATGGCAACGCTAAAGTTCACCAAGGCTAATTACTTTTATTCGAATTGATAGTCAAAAGCAGTGCTGAAGACGATTATTTTCCGTCAACTTGTAGTTATTTTTATCTGTGACAGGTTGACTATTTCGTCGACTGTCATTACTCTCTACCTGATGACCGGTTATGGGTGATTGGTGGCACTAATGCGGGTACAATAGGTTACTTCCCTGTAAAAAATGATCTACCAGTAGCAATAGGTTCGGCGGAAGCTATCCTTGAAGGAGGCCATACAGGAGTTGTCAGGACCATATACCCAGCCGCAAGCAGTCATCAGAGCCTTGGGCAAAATATGGGCATCTTTGGATGGACAGGAGGCGAAGACGGTCGTCTATGTTGCTGGCGCTCAGACGAAATAGCAGAGATAAACAATTCTTGGATATCTAGTTCGCTAGTATCACGGTTGCAAAAGAGAACTAAAAGCCGTCATCAGCCCTACTAACTGCTAAGTTGTCCAATTCCTTGGTTAACACATCCATGTGCGATTCTTGTATTGAAAAGGGCAATAACGGTTGATCCTCAATTTTTGCCCTGTACGTACCATAATCATGTTTACCATGATTTGTTTACAATGTAGTGCTGTTTTGTGGTTTATTACTGTTTGAGAATGTTTGCTCAGTCATGATGACCTCTTTGTTTCCCTAATGTTGTTGAATTGCACTGTAGTCAGTTCTCCAAATAATCTTGTAGGATTGCACTGCTGTCACACACCTACTACTTACAGATCAACTTGTAGAATTGCACCAGTGTAAATATTATTTGGAAATAACCTGGCAAAATTCCAAATAGGACTTTTTGTACAGTCTTCCTTAAATTTGAATATAATAATGTTTTAGTAAATGACCATGAATTTGTGGTGTCCATCAAATTATTGATTTCATGGTGTTTTTCGAAAAAAATGTCAACTCAGTGCAATGTCCAATAGATAATTTTGCCAAATAGCTTTCAACGTTTTTGGTTCTTATGATGGTTTGATGGCATTAGATCACATTAAAATTAAATGTATTCCTTTTTTTTACATTTGTGAAATAATCGAGTTTTCCTTTGCTTTTGTATTTAGTTAGATTTGCTGGTCAAACCGGCTGATTTGTATGGACGTTGGCCAAATAACATCAAACGATTTAGGTGAGCTGACTTAAAAGTGTTAGAAGTCAGCGGCAAATGACGAAACTGCAGAACGGAGATGAATAACCGGGCCAAAGCCGAGGAACCAAAGTTGTGGACTTGTGAGAGGAAACGGAGCAACCAACAATCGCAATTATCCGGCCTCTAATCCGGATCAAAGTCGCCTAATTGAGTTGCTTGTTGTCCTCTCTGGATCAGTAATGGTGGCTTGACCAATTTTTTTCTATTACAAAGAAGACACCTATGCACACACCATCATGCACACGGGTGCAACTCCTTAGGACATATTTAGAATTAAAGGTAAGGATAAATCTGTCACCTCATAAAATTCCTACCGAGACATAATTGTGTACGTGTAAAGGTGGGTATAAAATTTAAAACCTAGTGGGTAAAGTCGATGGATAATATTGATTTAACACCACTCAATATGGCTTGAGGTTCTGGCTTCTGGCTTATTTTTGCACTATTTATAATTTCGTCTTTTTCTGAATTTTTGGTTTTTTTTTGAGCTTTTTTGCCGATTCTTTTTTTCCCGTATTCGTTTGCGTTGTCTGTGATAGGCTAACAAATTTTTTATATTTTTCAATTTTTTTAAATTTAATTATGTTAAATAAGCCTCTGTCAGCTACAGTGTTTTTTTCAGTCAGCTACAGTGTTTTTAGCCATAAGCCACCAAAAATAAGCCGAACTGAACATTTGTGACGTAAACTTCTCTTATTAATACCAATTTCCCTCTTTCGGAAAATAAACGGGGCAACACAGCTCATGATCCTGAAGGTGAAGGGCACACATGCAAAGCCTTCGGCAAGCTTGATGTGGATGGCGGTTCTCCAACGTTCGTGCCGGAGATGCAATGTAGCAACTGCTGACAAACAAATTGCATAAGAGATGCAATATGCTGACTTGCCTCTTCGACCTTTCCGCATGCATCCCATTCCCACGTCACAAATGCACCGTATCAATCTTTTCTACAGAACTTCGTTCTTCATCCATTCTATAAAGTTGCAATCGATACACAATTTCTACTTCTGCTGCCATGTTCGTGTTTGAGAAAGTAATGTATAGATGGGGCGATGGTGTCGAAGACATGCTTTTGGCTAGTTACTGATGGAAAGGTGAAAAGTTTGGTGGGAGCACTTTCATTCCAAAATTAAATTTTGGGCTATTTTAAATTGTCACACTGCCGATGTATCTTGTACGATAGAATCTCTTCTAGAGGGCAGTAAATGGCAATGCCTAAGCATAAATAATGGAAGTAAAACTTCATAGTGTCAACCGATGGCTAGAATAAGCGTTGCATCATCTCACTCGTCTGGCTAAAGACCATGATTCGATTTCCACTAGCTATGTGTTAGATTTAGATATTTATCTAAAAAGAAAAATCTTGCCTTAGTTATTTGTGGTTTACAAGATTTTGATCTGCAGAAATGTGACACTGACAATCTGACATTGTTTTGTTGTGTGTGTAAGTTGCTTCTTGAGTAAACACATGCATGTCATCGATCCTGGACTCTCAGTAGTAGTGGGGGCCAATACTAGTTACTGCCCTGGTTTTACAATTGTCGCAGTGGATCTTGGGGCAACCAGCCTGAACATTCAATTCCGATCAACAACTTGGGAGGAATGGCTGACAGGCTGAGTGGCTTAAGGCATTGATTTGCTAAATTGACATACAAGAAGATTATCTGTTCTTGTTGACGACGGCTTGTGACTTTTGGCTGTGGTTTGTAATTTTTGGACTGTTCGTGCGAGATATTACAAAGTATCAGAAACTCACATGTGGTTTTTGCTGATATAAATAAAGTCGGTACAGTATATACTATAATTAACTAGTAAATTTTATTTTAAAAAGATATTTCGTTTAAAAGTTAGTTACTATACTTCGAATCCCATTTCCTCCTGCACGGAAGTAGAACGGGCGGGCGTATCTCCTAATCCGCAATTTTTTCTGATTGCCCGAGTAGTCGTGCTTCTACACGCCTCTACACCAACACTAACTTCGCATGCCAAACTACTTGACATGTGCAGCAAATGTGTGCACTTTGATACGAGTGAAGCACATGTGGTGACCGCAAGTGTCCAAGGAATATTTAAGTATTTGCCACTCTTAAAATATGCACTTCATGATTTGCCATATAGAGTGACAAATTCTTAAGTGCACATCTTAAAGAGTGGCAAATAATCAAATCTCAGTCGAGAACTAAGAAACTTGAGTGATGCGCTTTCCAAACCTACAACTGGTTTGTTGCGGATTGTGCTCTGAGTGTTGTAATGCAGCAACTGTGAGGAAACCTCATACAAACAATGTTGGATGCAGCAGCTCGTCGTTGTCCTGCGGCCTCCTTTCTTGATGCATTCCATCCCCAATAAGCAGATTATGTCAACCTTATCTACTAAACTAGGAATAAATCCATTCAAACCCCCTTAACTATTGTGTTTGTCCAAAATTCAACTTTGAACTACGAAATGGGGTAACTGCCCTCAACTATCAAAAAAGGCTAAGGCCAAAACTACACCAGTTTTACTGACGTGGTATCTACGTGGACAAGTTTCACTGGCACGGCGTCCACGTCGTGGTCCAAGTCGTCCTTCCACCTATGTTCCATTAAACCCCTCCTCATCTTCCTTACTAATCACTAAAACCACTTGTTCATCCCTTTCTCCCAGAGGAGCTTGGCATGATAATAAGGCAAAATCAGTGTCTAGATATTACTAAGTCAAATAAGCATCCGCTATAGAAATTATGGAAGTCTTGTCAAAAAGGGCATTGGAACATGATGACGACGATCAAGGAGGAAGGAGAAATGAACACACGCTTTAGAACGTGGACTTATGACTATGGCACCAGTGATATCAGGACACAGATGATGTCCCTGTTGCGGCCAAGATGAATGCACAAACAAGGTTGAGCAATGAACAACTTCAGCCAAATGCAGCACTTGAATCTTTTGAACTCATATAACAAGCTTTTGCACTCATATAACAAGAAGGGGAACTTGGTCCTCATGCTTTCTCAACATATCCTCTCTCTTTCTTTCTCTCTCTCTCTCTTATTTTTAAACTTTGAGGATAATCTTCGGAAACATTCTACCACTTTCTCCTTTTATTCCCAACAAGATTGGTGCAAAATATCCTTTGACCAAGACAATTCTGACTGAAGTGAATGCTCAAAACCGCGCATGGGCAATGAAATCTTTGTCAATATGTAGGTAGGATAATACACTTAAGATGGATTTTGGTTTCAGGGAGGAATACTCAACAAATTTTGCGCAAGACTTCAGGGTAGAGTCGGCAATGCTAAGTACAAAAGGCTAGAAAACAAAGGGTACTCGAAATAAAATGGGCAGCTTCTAAGAACTCCCTTCCTCAAGAGGATCTAAACTTGACAGAATTTACTAAACAAATAAATTGCAAATCATGATTGGCTTGAAATATTTGGCTTGGTGGATAGGATAAAAAACAAATTTGATTCTTCGCCAAAGGGTACTACAACTTAAAATCAGGGTTTTCAACATATGACCTGAAGCTCAAATTTTACTAAGGAATAAAGAAAGCTAGATTTCTTTATTTAATCAAGCAATAATCATGGGTCAAGATATCCATCTCTAAGTGCTAAACCACCACTTAATAAAAGAGACTCAATAACTAGAATTATCAAAATAATAACATCAACTATCAACTTGATCATAAATAGATTAAATAAAAGATAACAACAATAATGAAAATAAACTCAACTTTCATCATTTCCCAGAAAAAACTTCGCCTTGGCTAGAAAACAAAAATAAAAAACAACCTAAATGCTTCCTTATATAGGATAATGGTGTAGAGAAGATTGTTTCCAAGGTAGCCACTCGAAGCCCGCCATTGCTTCTTCACACTACTACTCAGGTGGCTAAAAACGTTAGAGCTAATCTCTCGAATCTAAACTTTTCCTAGAAGCAACAGGAAAAGGCATCACTTACTAATAACAACAGTTAACCTCCGCAAAGTTTTCCCAACTTTATCCACAAGGTATCTCAACCTCATACTGCCAGGCCAATAAGCACACAACATGATAGCGTGTGACAGAGTTGCGATAACTGACCGTTCTACCACTTCCAATAATTCTACTCCACACAGTAGAACCCTATGTCTATGATATATAGTATCACCGATAGGCGGCCCTATTTCTGCTAGGCTCATCAAAGCATGATAGTAGTACCAGCTGCCTCCTTCGAAATCCCTTCATCTTCTATACATAGTCCCTACCATTGTGGTAGCATAGGCATCCACCTGTTCTGTGAAAGTAGCTAGTGTAAGTTGTATACTGAACCAGTTTGACAAGTCGATCAAGTGGTTTGGGCAATTGATTATGTTATTACTTGGCATAAGGTTCCTACTTTTTAATGAGCTTTGGACAAGGCAATCAACATCCTTGTCCATAGCTACCTTTCGAAACATTACTCTCGGTGAGTGATCCACATTTGCATACATCATAATGAGCATAGATTTCGATGCATCAACTCGTGATGGCAGATCATAATGTGATAATTGATTATAGTTTTATTTTTCCACTACTTTGCTAATCTAAAGTATACTACTTGAGCACTAGGTTTATCAAGGAAAACCAAGCCAAGTTATTATCAAGGATGTCATGTAAACAATGTAGTTAAAGGCATTATCTATTTAAGTAGGATCATTCAAAAGTAATTGATAATAGGTAGCATGGAAAAATAAATAATGCTGGAAGTAACCCATATATGATATATCCAAGTAATAGGAGTTCAATATGATCAAGGATCGTGGCTTGCCATGTAGCTTGTAGTCCTCGTTCACTCAGACATGACCTTCTAGATCTACTTCACTGTGATCTTTGAGGTTTATTCCAACTCCATCATTTCCATAGTATCCTTCTAGATTCACCTCAATTCCATCTCCATTATAACCTTCGGGATCTATCTTGGCTCTACATTCCACTTCTCTTCTTGCCTAGTCTGACATACACACATGGAAATGACGCAAAATAAGCCTACTAGGACATCCAAAAACTATTGCAAAAAAAAACTGAAAAAGAACAAAAGAGAACATAGCCAAAACACTCCTAAGAGAGAAAATTGATGATCGGGTGGCTTTGGAATGCTTGGTATTGTTCAATGATGATGAAAAGTGGTCACTGGAGGGACTATAGTGGGCTAGGGTTAGTCTGCAGTTCAGAGCCAGACGAAAATTGGTCAAAACCAGTCAAGAACTGGCTAAACTGGCCTGGAGGAGCTTAGCTAAACTGGCTCTGTTTGGGTCTGGTTTGATTTGGACTTAGGTCTAGCTCAAGTGGCTCGGTTGGACTTCAGCGGATGTGGTCAGGCTCAATCAAGTCAGCATGGTTTGGGTTGGGCTCTGCGCAAGTGGTTGGGTCCAACCTAATACGCACATTGCTAGGCTCACAATGTGCATCTTCTCTCTCTGGCTGCAATAGGGAGGACAAGGGTGTGGTGACGGTGGCATTCCGACGATGGGACATCAGAATTTATGGGAGGACAGCGTGCTCCCGGACATAAGGACTCCATTTGATTTGGTTCTAGGTGATGGGTATGACTACATCTGTCGGAACAGAATTACGACATGGCAATGGCCGAAAGGAGAGAGGAGGTCACCGACGGAGAACCTTCTGATGGTGGTGGATTGGTTTGAGGTGTCTTAGGGAAGGCCGGCAACAGAGGGGGCCATGTAGTGGCGTTAGAGCTTGGTGGTGGTGATCTCCCAACGAGGGGAGCAGAGAAGGAGGTGGGGTGTAGCTTTAGAATGACGAGGCGGAGCTTGTGAAGCGTTCAACGGGGCATGGGTAGGTTCGAGGCGTTGGGTTAGCGTGCACGGCGGCGAGACGGGTGGTATGACGAGCTGCCAGTGGGCTCCCTAGGCTTGGGTAATCCATTTGAGGCAATGCTATATGATGAGAGGGATGACGGTAGCCAGAATAGGCAGGCAAGGGCAGCCAGTGCAGACAGGAAAAGCTTGCTGGTGATGAAATCCAGCTACTTCTGGGTTAGTTCTGTGGCGCATGATCACGGTGTGGCCAAGGACAACTTTATGGCGGTGGAGGCTTGGCCTAAAGAGGCACGAGCGAGGCTAGTGCCGATGGTTGCCATGGCGTGGTGGTGGAGCTCAGCGGCGGTGATCTACAGTGGCGGTTTGGCTTAGGCAAGGGCATGACAAGAACTCAAGCAGTGAGGCAGAGCTCGTGACGTGGACTGCATAGCTCAGGATGGCTCGAAGCTATGGGGGCTTAGGTGAGGTTGCACGATGGGACATGGTCATTGCATGGCTCAATAGTGGCGGTGCTCCCCATGACGAGGATGATCAAGGGGTGGCTCGGTGTGTCCAAGATGCCGATCAGAGGGGGTGAATAGACACTTTCAAAATATTTTGGTCAAAACTGGGTTTTATACATGGATGCATAAATCAAAATAGTTTTACACAATTAAAGCCTAAAACAACTAGTCTCACTAAGTATACCAACAACTAAGTCTAGATCAATGTTTTCAATCCTAAGATGACAAGCAAGTAATTCAATTTTAGAAATGTAACGTGTAAGAATGTAAATGAGTATAAGAAAGTAAACGACAATGACATAATAATATTTTTACCGTGGTGTTCAAAAACTTATCAGTCTCTCCTAATCCACGTTGAGGTAAGCCTAAATGAATTAGACCGTCTCCATGAATTAAACCAAAACACCTCAATCCACTAGAATTGCTCTTCCTCCACTCTGGAGATAATGAGCACCAAACCACTCACAACAAACATGCCTTCTCAAAAGCTTATTGAGAAGATCACCAACACGAGTCCTAAAAGTCATCTAGATATCGACAAACATGAAGAGCAACAAGTCAGAGATGCTCAATTGAACCAATCAAGTGCTAGAAGATCAATAGATGCACAATCCACCACTCAAGTGAAACATATGCACAAGAATTTGCCTCACTCCCTCTCTAAGTACAACACATGCACAAATATGGGGAGAGGCTTTGCTCTTAGCTTAAACACCTCTCTTTTCTCCCTGCCTCACAAGGGTTTTATCTCAAGCGTATGCTTTTAATATGACTAGGAGTAACAACCAAACATCCCCAACTCCTGCCTTTTCATAGCCCTCACACAAAAACTAGCCGTTTGAGCTAAACTTTGCAAAACTCTATTGCAATGGCAAGTTCACTATTCACATGTCAATGACAGTTGGGGCTAAAAATGTACTGGTTAGGACATATCCTAACTAAACTTAGGACTTGTCCTAACTGTAAGTGATGTTCATTGAATGAGTTGGAACCATCATTACAAGGTGTATATATAGGGAAGGGTGTGTCTAGGGTTAGGTCTATGTAACCACGAAACCCTAACAGACAACCACAATCCTGTGAAACCCTAATACTCCTAGGCTAAGGGCATATGGGCCCAAAGCCATAAGCTAGGCCCAGAAGACTATCTAACACCCCCCCGCAATCGGAGCGTCCGTGCCTCGGACGTTTAGACTGGACCGAAAGGCACTGAAGATCGATGAAGGAAGGCCCTTGGTGAAGATGTCGGCATACTGTGAAGAAGTGGGGACATGCAGTACTCGAACATCGCCAATAGCTACTTTTTCCCGGACGAAGTGAAGATCAATCTCAGTGTGCTTGGTACGCTGATGATGGACTGGGTTGGAGGCCATGTAGATCGGTGATGTTGTCACAATATACCAAGGTAGTTTCTTGGGAGAGGAGTATGAAGTTCCAATAGGAGGTGACGTAACCGGAAGCCTCGGCCACAAACATTGGCAACACCGCGGTACTCGGCCTGTTGTTGGGCGAGATATCGTGTTCGACGCTTGGAGGACCAGGAGACCAAGTTATCACCAAGAAACACAGCAAATCCTGATGTAGACTTGCGGGTGTCCGGACAGCCGGCCCAGTCAGCATCAGAGTAAACCACGAGATCAGACTGTGAGGATGGCTGGAGAAGGAGACCCAAGTGGAGAGTACCACGAATATATCGAAGAATCCGCTTGAGGGCAGCAAGGTGAGGCTCTCGAGGATCGTGCATATGAAGACACACTTGCTGAACTGCATAAGAGATGTCCGGCCGGGTAAAAGTGAGATACTGGAGGGCCCCGGCTAAACTGCGAAAGTTGCTGGGATGATTGACCGGAACTCCACCTGAAGCTGATATCTTGGGATTGGTGTCGACGGGGGTGTTGCATGGTTTGCAGGCAGACATGCCCGCACGATCCAGAATGTCCAACATGTACTGGCGCTGTGAGAGCAGAAGACCACCCTGACATTTCTGCACATGCATCCCCAGAAAGTGGTGAAGTTCGCCGAGATCCTTCATAGAAAATTCTTGCTGTAATGCATTGATGATGCGACGGAGGAGCCCGACGGATGAGGCGGTGAGGACGATGTCGTCAACATAGAGAAGCAGGTAAACAACCTTAGTGCCTCGATGGTACACAAACAGTGACGTGTCAGACTTAGCCTCAATAAATCCAAGAGATAAGCAGATATGAGGTTAATCTTGCACCATGCACGAGGAGCCTGCTTGAGACCATAAAGAGATTTGTTCAGACGGCAGACAAACTCCGGGTGAGTTGAATCCTCGAACCCAGATGGCTGTGAGCAATAGACTGTCTTTGACAAATTCCCGTGAAGGAAGGCGTTCTTCACATCTAGTTGATGAATCGGCCACTGCCTGGAAAGGGCAAGAGCCAGCACGGTACGCACTGTGGCTGGCTTCACAACAGGACTAAATGTCTCAGCAAAGTCTACGCCCGGGCGTTGTGTAAAGCCGCGTAGTACCCACCGCGCTTTATACCGTTCCAGAGAACCATCGGCCTGAAGTTTGTGCTTGAAGATCCATTTACCGGTGACGACATTCGCCTTGTGTGGACGAGGAACTAAATCCCAGGTACCATTCTGCAGAAGGGCGCGGTACTCCTCTTCCATGGCTGCTCGCCAATTTGGATCGGCTAGAGCACTCCTGTGACTCTTCGGCAGTGGAGAGAGCGGAGTGGCGACGAAGAGGGTAGATCGAAAACCATGTTTGGCTCGAGTGGTCATGGCGTGGCTGTTGACCACTGGCGGGACGGGAACAACGCCTGGTGGTAAAGTGGGATCACCAGAGGCAGTTGGGTCCGCAGGTGTAGAAACAGGCCGCCGTGAGTACACAAACCGGAAGTCGCGGTCCATGGTGGAAGCGTCGTAGGTGAAGTTGGCGGAGTAGACGTACGCAGCTGGACGGTTGTCGGAGCAGTCGCTTGGGACTGCTCAGGTGAAGAGAACGTCACGGCTGGACGTGGTTGGGCGGGTGCGCTCGGTGGCAATGCTGGGAATGGAGTGGTGATCTCAGCATCAGAGGCCATGCACATGGTCGAGGCAGCAATGGGCGCTGATGTGGAGGGACCTGCAGTCAAAGAAGAAATCGGGCCTATAGGTATAGGCGTGTCGTCAGTGACGGGGTCCAAGAAGGTAAGGTCAGCAGGAGAATGCTGATGCTCCTTGGCAAGAGGGAAAGAGGTCTCGTCGAAGACAACGTGACGAGAGAGGATGAGCCGGTTTGATGAAATGTCAAGGCAACGGTATCCTTTGTGGTGGGGAGAATAGCCAAGAAAGACACATAAGGTTGAACGTGGAGCAAGCTTGTGGATCGCCGTGGCGCATGTGTTTGGGTAGCATCTTGCACCAAGGAATCTGAAGATGGTGATAGGAGGGTGGAGTGCCGATGAGGGCAAGATGTGGTGTTGAGGACCTAAGTGTCTTAGTCGGTAGGATATTGATGAGGTAGGTGGCGGTGTTGAGGGCTTCGACCCAAAATGATGGAGGACAAGATGCCTGAAAGAGGAGGGATCGCATGATGTTGTTAATGGAACGAATCATGCGTTCAGCTCTACCATTTTGGGGAGAGGTGTAAGGGCAAGACATGCGAAGATGGACACCGCGAGTAAGAAAGAACGTGCGTGTGCTAGAATTGTCAAATTCACGCCCATTATCGCACTGGACAGACTTGACGGTGGTGCCAAACTGAGTATGAACATAGGAAAAGAAGTTGGAGAGTGTGGTAAATGTGTCGGATTTGAGTCGCAAAGGAAATGTCCAAACAAAATGCGAGCAATCATCCAAAACGACCAAGTAGTATTTATAACCTGACACACTCACAATCGGAGATGTCCAAAGATCACAAATGTATGAGATCGAACTTTTGTGTAGCACGGGAGGTAGACAGGGGAAAAGGAAGGCGAATGTGGCGACCTAATTGACATGCATGACACAGGGGAGTCGCAGCTCCTTTGGGACATGCCGGAATAGAGGAAGACAGTTGAAGTGTATGAAGTGCCTCCTGACCGGGGTGGCCGAGTCGCCGGTGCCAGAGGGAGAGAGTGTCGGCGAGGAAGGTGCCAGCCAGGGGAGCGTTGGCAGGCAGGTGAAGAGGGTAGAGAGGACCAGCACTATTGCATCTGACGATCACCTTCTGGGACTGTAAATCCTTCACAGAGCAGCCAGCAGGATCAAATTCAACAGAGCAGTTGTTGTCAGTGGTGAAGTTGCGATGTAAATCAGATTTTAATAAGGCTTGGGAAACAAGAACGTTGTTGAGGCGAAGTGAGTTGGAAAAGCGAGTGGCGCGGATGGAGGTGACAGGAAGTAAAGATCCATTTCCAACAACAATGGAAGAAGGAGAGAAGCCCCGTGGGGAGAAGGTGTGAGAGAGTGTACCGGCATCGGAGGTCATATGGGAGGTGGCACCGGAGTCGAAGTACCAGTCCTGATGTTGAGGTGGCTGCAGGGTCATCGTGTTGAAGGAGGAAGCCAGAGATTGTTCATCCCAGGAGGGTAGACCGCCGGTGATGTTGTAGGAGCTCATTAGAGGAAGGCCCATCGCCACGGCCTCCGGTGAGTAGAGCATCTGGCTGTTGAGGAGGTAGTGCTTACCGTTGTTGAGCCGATGACCCGATGAGGCGACCATGGGGGCGCGTGGTCGTGGAATAAGCGCGAGGTGGCGCCGCCGGCCACATGGAGATGGAGCCGGACCAGGGGTGGTTGAGGGAGGGCCAGAGTCCACCGGTGGTGTGCGGCCCGCCCATCCGCAGCTGCTGACCGTCGAAGTTGGGGCCGTTGCCAGAACGCCTGCGGCGTTTGCCTCGTTTGCCACGGGAGGGCAGTCGAGGACGCAGAGCCTCCGGGGGAGGTGAGGAGGGCGATGGAGGGTGGCGATGGGCGATGCGCCAGATGAAGTTCCTCCAGAAGAAGATCAGCCCGGGCCTCCAGGAAGGTGGGGAAGGGGCGACTGCGTTGAAGGTGTAGGCCGATGGCAGAGAAGCTTTCATTGAGCCCACGGATGCAGAGATATAATGGTTAACCCCAAGTTTAAAATATGTAAAAAGCCGCCGTAAAATATGTAAAAAGCCGCCGTAAAGGTTAACCCCAAGTTTCCCAAATGCAGAGATATAATGGCAGGAATGGAACCAAATCCCAGTAATCAACCAGCAGGATCAGATGATGCTCCAACTAATCAGAATGGTATTGCCAATATCTTAGCAATGATAGAACAAAATTGTCACCAAGCTGAAATGAACCAAGCCAGATTATTAGAACAACATTCCAAGATGCTTGAACAGTTGATGGTGCGAGCGGCTACTCCAGGTGGTTCCTGTGAGTAATCAGGATCGGGACACGGTGGCGTCTAGATGGAATGATTTCCAAAAGACTAGACCTCCTGTGTTTTCCACTTCTCCAGATCCTATAGCAGCCGAAGATTGGCTAAGGGATATAGAGAGAAAATTGAATACAGTACAATGTGATGATAAAGAAAAGGTTCTATATGCTACACATCAACTCCAAGGGCAAGCTGCCACTTGGTGGATAAACTACCAGACTATGCATGCAGAGCAAGAAATAACATGGAAGGATTTTGAAGAAACCTTCCGACAAGTCCATGTTCCCTCAGGTGTTATGCAAGCTAAGCGCCGGGAATTTCTGGCACTTAAACAAGGGGGAAAAACAGTTGTGGAATACCTGCATCAATTTAATCAGCTAGCAAGATATGCGCCACGCCGACGGTGACTCCATGACCCGGTCACCTCGTGGCCCCGCTCGTCACCATGACGCCTCCCTCTCTCAGCGGACGCCACCACCCGACGCCGCTCACTGCTCCCGCACTCCCACTCCCGCATTTACTCCCTCTGCGTCCGATCACTTCCTGTCGCCGGACACACTCCACCGCCCATTTTCGATCCGCCCAAACCCCGCTCGCCCTCACGTCGCCAGCTCCACTCACACCGTCCAAGAGCCCAGTCATCCCTCCAAACACTTCGCCTCACTCCCCTGTTGCTCTCCGAGCTGCCGATCGGAGTCGAACCGCCTGCATTGCCTCCGATCAGTTTCTTCGTCTCCGGTGATCCTCGGAGCCCCATTTCTCCTTTTCTTCTTTAAAGTTCGATCCTCTTGCCGACTTGTTCTCTTCGTCTCTGAACACATTTGGTGAGCTCCTCCGATCGAATCGCCCCTCTTCGCCTGGCGCGAAGCTTGTCGTCGGCCGCAAAGGGGCCACCGTGGCCAGCCCACCAGAGGGTCCTCTAGCTCCAGCTACCGCCACCATCGAGTTCCCACTCCCGAGATGCTCGAGACTGTCAATTTGCTCGGGCGCCGTTCATGGCCTCGATGCCGAAAAGCCGCCGACTCCCCTTGCCGTTCATCGTCGTTGAGCCTCGTCTGCTCCAAATCCCGAAATGGGTTCCCCATCTCTCAAGGAACCTTTTCCCACCATCGAACCCCACAAAGTGGCGCGGTGGCGCCATTCCGCTGGCCGCCGCTCTCGCCTCCCGCGAGGGCGTTGAGTGGAGGTAGAGCGGCGGCGTGGGCGCATCTGACCGTCCATGTTTTTCGTTGTCGTCGACCTCGGCCGTCAGATAACCTCGCTCCGTAGCCGTCCGATCCCACTAAAGATCAACCTCCACAACCACCCGATCCGATCCCCCTCCTCGCTGCCGTCCGATCTGACTTAACTCAGCCGATCCGAGCCGCCCGCCCCACCCCATCTCCACCGATCGCCGAGCCGCGTCGGCCATCCGGCCGGGAGGGCAGGCGTGTCGTGGGCGCGCGAGCCGCCTGTGCCGAGCCGCAGAAGCGGCGGGCGGCCCGACACTGTTCATGGATTTTCCAGGGTTTTATCAATTTCCAAAAATCCAGAAAACCCAAATAAATCCTAGAAAATCACAGAAAATCCTAAAAATTCCCAAATTTCACCACCTTGCTTATTTCAATTTCCTGAATCCACCTGTGGTCACCAATTCACAAAGTTCCCCTCCAGAAAAATCTAAAAATTCAAATAGCCCTTTTTCATTTGGATATTTATGCAATTTATTCCTTTTTGTTGATTATTTTAATTTTTCCTTGATTGATTAGGCTCAAGCTGGACTTATGTTATTTTTGTGTGTTTGCGCTAGTGTCGGAGATTAGGAAGCCTCGGTGCAGGACCAGGATTCGGGAGTTGCCGCCTACGAGATCGCCGAGATCGTCTAGATTCACGGCAAGTCGCAATCCTTGATCATATTGAATCATATATTCAGTAAATTATGTCTTTATACTATTTGCACTATTATTAGTTGTAAAATGCTAGTTTGTGTAAAATAAAATATTTAGAATGACATGCTATTTAGATAAAACCTGCCACCGATAAATGCCATGTTAAATTTGCAGCCGTTCCTTGATGACGCTAGAAATATCTACGCTATGGTATAATTAATTGTAGGTTATATTCATATCATGCAAATCTTTACACTGCTAAGGTTGCGGTAGTGGGCGATAGATTTGAAACCGCAGACTAGGGTAGGGTGGTATGGGACACCGTACCCTAGGTTGGTTGTCTTGAGTGCGCAAGTTTAGGGTAAGAGTGTTGTGGGAAACCGCGAGTCGGTCTTCGCCCACCGTTTACCCTGAGGTGGAGGTTGCGGACCTCATGAGAAAATATAAAGACTAAACCCTTACGATGAGAAAATGACATAGTGATCGCTCAACCACCGGTGTTGACTTGTCAACCCTGGTTTAGTAGCTGCTCAAACCCAAGTGGAGCCCTGCATGGGGAGTTGGTATGTGGGACAAGGAACCCATACACAATAACGATGGGTCCCCATGACTCGGGCCTGGTATTCTGTTTTGGCTTGCGAATACCCGAGGGTATGCGGATTCCGACCCCATCGGGTAGAGTATAAGCGAAGGTCTGAGCGGTGAAAAGACCCGGTTTCTTAACTCAGTCATGAGGGTTAAGAATGCTTATGGGTAAAGTTGAGCAACTCTGCAGAGTCAAATAAATAGTATTCGAATACGCCGTGCTCCCGGTTAATGGAGTTGTGTCAATTGGGTGATTTCCAGCTGCGAAGCTTAAGTAGTTTTCACAAGTATGTTTAACTTGCTTAGTTGGTAAATCAAACCTTGAAAACCCCTGTGAACTTAAGGAGTAGTTTTGATTTTGATTTCCAAAGGATTTATCAAATAAAATTGCATCCACCCAAGTAATAAACCAAATATACTCCCAACCCTTGTTGATCCGTTCAAATAGATAAGATAAGCTTCCCCTGTGGCTTGCTGAGCTGGTTAGCTCACGATTTGTTGAACACTCCAGATGACCAAGATGCTGGTGAGGGTTGTCTTGTTGAGGAAGCCCCTGAGGAGTCGCTCTTCGACGAAGATCAGTGGTTCTAGATCTCAGTTACGCTCGAGTTTCCTGGAGGTTCTTTTGTAATGTAATATATTTCGGGCTTGCCGCATGCGTCTGAAAGCGGGTTGTTAAACCGTATTTGGTAATATAAGTTGGTCTTTTCTTTGTAAGCTTGTGATGGTATACTCTCTTGCGACGTTCCATAACTGTTCATGCGTGAATAGTTGCGGATGTCGTATCTCTCATGACACCCTAGCAGCGGGGTGTTACAAAAAGAAGATGGAAAAATTCAGAGAAGGCTTACAAAAATCTATGAAATTTCATATATCAGCCACATGCTTTAAGGACTTGTCAGATATGGTGGATTGTCTGGTCACTTCTGAAGAAGCCAGAGGTGAGATGGAAGAATCCCGAAAGAGGAAGGCTATGCAGAGGCCATCCGTCTCATCACCTAACCCTCAGAGAATGAAGACATTTGTTCCTAACCAGAATAGACAACCTGTCACTCGTCAAGTGATGCTAGTGCCAAAACGGCAGTCCAATGCTCCTCGGCAAAGGCGGAGAGTTCGATTGCAAACAGTGCGATGCTTCATTTGCGGAGGGAATCACTACCAGACAAATTGCCCACAGAAAAAGAATTGCTTTCACTGTGGTCAAGCAGGGCACTTTAGAGATCAATGTCCAAAATGGAATCTGCCTGCGGAAGTAGCCAAGATTCAGACAGGAACCCAATCACAAGATACAAAGTCTGCGGTGATACAAACAAGATCCTCATTGCCAACAGGGACTACAGTGATGTTACCTGCAGGTTCTTCTTTAAATAATTAGGCAGGGAAAGGCAAAGGAGTGGCAAACCAAATCTTCCAAGGGAGGATTAATTATGTTTCAGCAGATGATGCAGCAGGGGCGAATGATGTTATTGTAGGTATGTTTCTAGTCAATTCAAAGCCTGCATTAATTTTATTTGACTCTGGTGCAACGCATTCCTTTATATCCATGGATTTTCCTACAAGAAACCAAATGCCAATGGTTGCTTGTACAAGTGTCAGTGGTACAAGAATACCCAGATGTGTTTCCTGAAGAGTTACCTGGTAAACCCCCTGACCGACCAATAGAGTTGGCAATAGAATTGATACCAGGCACACAACCAGTTACTAAACATCAATATAGAATGTCAGCAAGTGAGCTGAAAGAGTTAAAGAGACAACTGGACGAGTTGAAAGAAAAAGAATTCATTCGTCCCAGTGTATCAACATGGTCAGCACTAGTTCTGTTTGTTAAGAAGAAAGATGAGAGTTTGAGAATGTGTGTTGACTACAAAGGGTTAAATGCAGTCACTATTAAGAATAAGTACCCACTCCCCAGGATTGATGATTTGTTTGATCAACTCAAGGGAGCAAATGTGTTTTCAAAAATCGATATGCGATCGGGTTATCATCAATTAAAAATCCGAAAGCAAGATCGAGAGAAGACCGCATTCACCACAAGGTATGGGTTGTATGAGTTTACAGTGGTACCTTTTGGTCTGACTAATGCACCAGCCTATTTCATGAGCCTCATGAACCTGGTGTATATGGAACAGTTGGATCGTTTTGTGATAGTGTTCATACACGACATATTGATATATGCGATCGGGTTATCATCAATTAAAAATCCGAAAGCAAGATCGAGAGAAGACCGCATTCACCACAAGGTATGGGTTGTATGAGTTTACAGTGGTACCTTTTGGTCTGACTAATGCACCAGCCTATTTCATGAGCCTCATGAACCTGGTGTATATGGAACAGTTGGATCGTTTTGTGATAGTGTTCATACACGACATATTGATCTATTCCAAGAGTGAAGAAGGGCATAAAGAACACTTGCATGTTGCCCTGACCAACCTCTACATTTAGTAGCAGAAATGCAGAAATTGAATTTGACAGTAGTTGAGCATGGAATGTTAGCAGCACTTGAAATTCAGCCATTATTGGCAGACCACATCAAATCTGCTCAAGATGAAGATGAAGCGACACAACAGCTTAAGAAAAACAGTCAAGAAAAAGGTTCAACAGAGGTCATTGAAGGTAAACACGGGATTCTAACCTTTAGAGGTCGTTATTGTATACCTGATAAAAAGGAACTGAAAGATTTGATTATGAGAGAAGCTCATTCCTCACAGTTCTCGATACACCCTGCAAGCACTAAGATGTATAAAGAAATGAAGAAAAGATTTTGGTGGAATAACATGAACAAAGAAGTAGCAGAATATGTGTCCAAATGTGACGTATGTCGATAAGTGAAAATAGACCATCAAAAACCTTCTGGTCTATTACGTCCACTACCAATACCAGAATGGAAATGGGACAATATTGGGATGGATTTCATTACTGGCTTGCCGAAGACAAAGGAAGGATATGATACTATTTAGGTCATCGTAGATCGATTGTCAAAGGTAGCACATTTCATACCTATTAAACAGACATATGGAAAAGATAAACTAGCAGAGTTGTATCTGACGAAGATTGTGGTGTATCATGGAGTCCTCAAGAGGATTGTCTCAGATAGAGGTGCTCAGTTTACCTCTATGTTCTGGGAAAAGTTGCATGAAGCAATGGGCACTGATCTAGCCTTCAGTACAGCTTATCATCCACAGATAGGAGGACAGACTGAAAGAGTCAATCAAATCCTTGAAAACATGTTGAGAGCGTGTGCCATAACCTATGGAGCAACTGGAATACCTGTTTACCGTTTGCGCAATTCTCGTATAACAACAATTATCAAGCTAGTATACAGATGTCACCATTTGAAGCATTATATGGCAAAGAGTGCAGAACCCCTTTAAATTGGACTGAGGCTGGAGAACGTCAATTTCTCGGGCCTTAGATTGTCCAAGATGCTAAAGCTCATGTCAGAATCATTAGAGAGAATATGAAAATTGCACAAGATCGTCAAAAGAGTTATGCTGATACCCGAAGAAAAGATTTGAGCTTTGAAGTTGGAGATTATGTCTATCTCAAAGTCACACCTTTTAAAATTGTCAAAAGATTTCAAGTCAAGGGAAAGTTAGCACCAAGGTATGTAGGTCCATTTCAAATTACAAAAAGAGTTGGTGAGGTAGCCTATGAAGTGCAATTGCCACCAAACCTGGCCAGAGTGCACAATGTATTTCATGTGTCACAACTCAGAAAATGTTTGAGACAACCTACAAAAGCAGTTCCAATGGAAGATATTGAACTTCAAGAAGACCTGACGTACTCAGAAGAACCTCTACAGATACTCGAGACAACAGAGCGACAGCTCAAAAACAAGAATGTCAGATTATGTCGAGTTCAATGGAGGAATCATACAGCTGCAGAAACTACATGGGAAAAAGAGTCGGACTTACAGTGAGATTTTCCTAATTTGTTTCCTGAACCCAGTTAAATCTTGGGGTTGAGATTTCTTTAAGGGGGTAGGTTGAAACAGCCCAAATTTTCAAATTTTTGGAATTTATTTTGAATTTTACTTCAATTTTCAAATTTTACCCAATTCGAAAATTCTCGTGAAACCACGCTTTCCTTCGGTCTTCATATACGCTCTCCTGGCGCCCTCGCTGCTCTGTCTCCCCTGCCGCCTTGGCTGAAGCCGCCACCATGACGCCAAGAACGCACGGGCGGCGTCCACCGCCGCCTGCGTTCGCGCCATCCGCCTAACCGCCCCACCGGTAACTCCTCTCTCTCGCCGCCCTGGGCCACGCCGCCCGACCGAAGCGGCGGCACCGCTCCGCCTCTCGCGCCTTCTCTTCCTCCCTCTCACAACGGTCAAGCGCCGTACATGTACGCCAGAGGATGCGCCTCCCTCTCCTGACCTCTGCAGCGCCGTACCTCCCTCTCCCGCGCTGCGTGGGAGAAGCCCGACCGCACCGCCTCTTCGTGGCTAGCACACCACACGCGATGCAAAGCCTTACGGCCGTGTAGGATCAGCTCCAGACACTCCCACACACCTCCCAGAACAGCCGATTAGCTCCTCTTCGCCCCAGCCGCCGCCGATCGCCTCCCCTGGTCCCGGTGAGCCCTAGCTCGAATTATATGATTTCGTCCATTACTTTTCGATTCCTTACTCCAGTATGATCCCCATTACATGCTGATCACACTAGAAGCTTAACTTGAATGGTAGCATTAGCCTAGTAAGCTGGCGGCTGAGCTCAGCGGAAGTTTGTGGTTGGTGCCTTGGCGAAAATATAAGGACAAGAACCTTGTGCCAAGTAAAGAACATAGTGATCGCCCAGACCACAGGAGTTGATTCCAACAATGAGGCATAAATAGATCTTTGATGTTAATTTGGATAATGATGAACGTTTCTTGATAATTCAAAACCCCCTGATCTTAAGGAGCAAATGTTTTAACTTTGCTTGTTTACAAACAAAGCTGCATCCACAAGTATAATAAACCCCTATACACCCATCCTCGAATATCCTTGCATATAATAAGACAAGATTACCCTTGTGGCTTGCTGGGTACGGTGGTACTTATGACTTGCTAAATAATTTACTAGAAGGTCAATAGATCCAAGGAGAACCAGCGGAGGAAGGAGCCCTGAAGGGGCTCGACCAGCTGCGGAAGGAGCAGGATGAGGTGGTCACGGAGATCAACAAGATTCACAAGAAGATCCTCTCCTGTAAGTAAGATAGCACCAACCGGCCCTTATTTGGCTCCAGTTCGACCTCCCGTCTGTGCGCGCGTGCATTCTTTCCCTTTCGTTCCAGTACTGGAACGCCGTGTTAGGGAATCTTGTTGGTTTGTTTGATATGCTCGCTGGGATGAACTTTAGCTGCTGGATTGTGTGTATGGTGGGGGGTTGTGCATGGCGGCTGTTTTCTTCACTTGAGGATGTTGGAAAGGGGTCTGTTGGCTCTCTGTATCAGATTTGTTGTCCTTTTCTTGATTGAAATGCGATGCCAGTGTTTGGCATTCGGCTTGCTTTTTGGGATCAAGATTCGCGATGTGAGCCATGTGTCAGCATAAATACAAATTTTCCCCTGAGAAAATGAGATGGTAGTTTCTTCTCCGCATGTACCGCAGAGCAAAATTAGATGACTTGGAGGTGGGCAAAAATGGTGTTTTTTTTTGGAACAGGGAGTAGGGTAAATTAGCCATCTCTTATTCATGAAGAAACATAGATAAGAATGTAATTAATAATCCTAGGTTGGCATTTAAAAAAACCCCACGTTTATAAGGAAAGCATTTATTGCTGATGAAATGCTCATGGGTGTTAGTACCAATTGTTTCCTTCTATTAATTCAAAGCATTTATTGGCTGAGGATAGGAAGAAATTCAAGGCTCAATAGGTAGGAAGGCCACCTCATTTCCATTTATTGAGCTAACCAGTGTGTAGATGCTACCTTCCCACACCCATCTTCTTTCGGCTCAAGCATAAAACAAAACTTTTGAAACACCATAAATACAAACTTTCTTATGAGGAAAACTGAAAAAGGGATGGTAGTTTTTTCTCCATATGCACCATGATACGGGGTGCCTGATCCTCTCAACCTAGGATCGAAGATAGCTTTCGCGAAACCTGACGAATCGTAGTTGATCCCCTGCTGCCAGACGTAATGGGCTTGCAAGTCTTTAATTCGCCTAATCACATGCGTGATGTTCTCCACCAACCACCGAGTTAAGAGTATCGATCTCTTAATTCCCAGCGGAAAGTCAGGATGGTCTTCGGAAGAATCAACGACAAATTCCCCCCTCTGTTGTCATGCCAATGGAGGGCTGGTCCACCTCTGCGATGGTCGCATCGGACAGGGTTGGAGAAGGCGTAAACCGTCGAAGTATGATGTTCATCTTCTCACTTGTCTCGATCACCATCTTGATGCACCTCTCTTTCTGCTTGTCGGACATGGCGAGCAACAAGATGTCGAGGAAGCAGTAACCATAGTAGATGCTTCGGCCATGCAAGGCATCTCGAGCTCGCACAGCTTCGTGCCATGATTGGAGCTGGACCACAGCCTCCATGTGAGCAATCCTCGGTGACACGGTCGCCTCCTCCACGCCATACGCATCAAGGAGCCGGTGTAGTAACTCCTCCATCACCAGGTAGAGCACATGGCTCACGGTGATATGAAGAACACCTCCCGAGAATACTCCTGAGAGCTCGACATTTCATCGAACACTTGGCAGACGCCCTCGCCATAGGCACCGCCCTTGCCCAAATCTGGCCGCCGGCCGCACCTAGTACTACCAAGGATCTCCCACGCCATCTCATTGGTAGGAACACCTCGAATCAACTGCTCTGATACAATATTGTCACGATCCACCTTGATGAATGCTAATCAACAACAAAGGCAAGAGCAAGGTAGCCAAATCCAACTCAAGTTACAGTGTTTGGGGATACAATTTGGAGAGAATGGAAGCAAGAACTAGAAAAAGCAAGTATGGACTGGAAGAAGCAAGGGATTTGGGAAACTCATAGAATGAAAACTAGAGGAAGGAGGAGGCAATGCCATTTTGTTCTTTGATGGCTCTTCTCCCATATCCTTCTACTGACTTTGTACTGAACACCCATTCCGCTTGGGCCCGGACTTGGTCACCCTTTTGCCTCCTTGGCCCACGACCCACGCTCTAGTTGGTCTATGACACCTAGATTGATTCCATAGAGGTTTTTTAGTCTACCTTCTATTTCTCTGCTTTATCCGTGGTACCGCTCATAATGCATAATGAGACAAAAATGTAGAGATCTATTTATAGACTCTACTTCTAGGTGTTACAAAGTGACTCATCTGTTTTTGGTATTCCGTGAGACTCCTTGAGCCATGTCATCAACCACGATCAGACAAACTAGTTTTATAAGTTTAAAATATATCAGTCCCAAACACGCATATGTGAGTCATACGCTATGATCAAATTATTTACGAGATTAATTCCAATCTGATCATATAGCTCAACAGCCTGCAGAGTTGATCTTGCAAAACAAAAACAACTATTCCGCCCTGTCTTGTACCCAGGTTAAATAAATGCATGCATATTAAATTCCAGTAGACTCGATCTTGATAAACATGTATACCATATTCAAGTATAGCCGTCCTCGACACATCGAGTATTAATTTCTCAACTTACATCAATAATATAAATAATTTCACGTTAAGTAAAACAAACAATAACAAAAATAAATATTGAAAGCCACATAAAAATCCCAACACAAACCGTCAACTTAATTCTCCTTTTTAGATATTACATAAATGGTTGGTTATTGTTGGTTTGAGTTTTCAGCAGAAAGTTCGCTCATATAGACACTTCGTTGATTGAATATGGGATTCCAGGAAAGGAATACATCAAATGTGAGGATGAAATACAGGCAAGAAAGTAAAGTGGCCGCTAAACCATAGCCTTCGCTCAAAAAAAAAAAAAGGAGAGAGCACATAGCAACGCCTACGGAAAAACAATGTTCCGTGCAAAACTTAACCCGCGGGGGGTGGGGGGACGTCGGCAATAGAAATCTGCTCTACTCTTCGAGTGTAATCCATTTAGAACCTTGAAGGACTGCATGCTCAGTCGATGTTCACTTGACAAATTTCCTGCGACAACATCTGTAAATGATTTATGAAAATCTGAATGACAGAATCGGCTGCATAGGGCACCGCAGCATTAATCCATATCCATAACCATTGATCCCTGTACCCTTGATTTCGCATCGATTCGAGGACAAGACACGAAATCTAGCCAAAGCAACCGAAGGCCCATCTGATAGAGAACCAGAAACCATGACCTGATTCAATTCAAGTTTCAGAGACATCCAAAAAAAGAGAAAGTAGATTAATTTTAAAAATCAAAATAGAGAAGGTATGCAATAATGCATACATTTCTGTAACCTGCTAGATCATTCGTGCTACAGCAAGTTCAAGCCAATGTGGCATTGAACTTGGCAGATGAAACGTGGCTTCAGAGAAGCCTGTCAGAACTTGCTCAGCCTTCCGATTGCAACGGCATATTAGCCTTAACAGATGATGAAAATATGATTTCCTGGGATATTGGTCCAAAGTGCCATTCATCATTGCATCAAAGGCTCTAGTTGGAACGGTTCAAGAGAACCCCATGTCTTTCCAACCTTTATTTTAGTGCGTAAAGGTACTGGAACAAGAAACAAAGAGCAATTCAGTTTTCAATTTGAAATGAAAATGAACCAATACCATCGGTTCGGATTAAAAGTGATACCTAAGAGTGAAGCTGCATTCTCCATGCTTATCTGTAGCAGTCTAACAGCCTCTGCTACCATACACGGATCAACTTCAAGCACCAGTTCATCAAGCACCTAAAAATGCAAAACGTGATTTTAATCATTCATATTTAACAAGCATATGGATAAATTGATCATCTAAAATGAGTACTTGATGCCGGCTTCACAAAATACCTGCAAAATAAGGCGACAATGCCCTCTGATTTTTGAAAAGTTCCGCATCAGCCCATCCGTGGAATCAACTGTGTTACTTCCATTGGTAATTACAGAATGAACTTTAAGCACAGCCACCTTGATAATATCAGCGGCAGAACCCTGGGAACAATAGTGCCTCAATAAAATGAAACTAACAACTTGCAACCTATATATAAACAAATTCTAGTCCAAACTTACTTGCACAAGATTAAAGCGTGTGATCTAGTTCCCTACATTATTACTGAACAACAATCCCTACATCGTCCGCAGCCCTAAAGACCACTACCGCACATACTGAAAGAGTAAACAGCAACAATGAAATAAAGGCGTAACAGAAGATAACACTGAATATATTAAAGCAGGATGAATGCTCTATTACCTGGCAAATAGAATTAACTGCTTGTCTCTGTGCTATTTCCAACCGTAATTTTCGTAAGAAAACGTCTTCGGCCCATCAAGGTCTCCACATATCTGACAAGTGATAATAATTTTGATGTTCCCTTAAGTGTTAATGTGCAAATAGTTAAAGAAAATGGAGTGGAGGATCCATGCTCCATAAATTCTCTCTTTTACACATGTGAATGCATAAATATGCGGTGAAAGCACACATATTTATTGATAAGAAACATTATAGTGATATAGTCATAGTTTTGAGCATGATATATGATAAGAAACATTATTAAACAAGATTAGAATTGTATGCAACTGAAAGGCAGGCATTGATGTGATACAAAATAATGTATGTAAAGGGTTGTGCATAAGAACATGCAATATCTGATGACTTCCCAGAACATTTGTGTCATTGTGCACATGCACATGTCTGTGAATTCATGCCTATGTTTGTGTAGGAACTGATATGATACAGAATATGTATGCAAAGGCTTGTGCATTAGAACATGCAATACCAGAGGACCCCCAGAACATTTGTGTAAGTGTAGGCAGGCACATGTCTGTGAATCCTTGTCTATATCTGTGTATCTGTGTCCACCTGCATACATGTTTGTCAGTCTCCCTGTGTTTGCGCATTTGCATCTATGTCTCTGAATCCATGTCTATGTGTTTATGTGCGCATGTACACTTAGTTATCATGAACAGCGATCCTAACATGTTTGTCAGGTTAACAAAGAACGGTAGTCATAGGGATTTATTCTAGGAAGTTACAACTAAAAGATCAACCAAAGTAATCATGGATTTTCCTCGGAACTTACCAGGAAATACGTACAAATGCCTAAAACACATGTTTGGAATAATAAGATTATTTTCAGACCTAATTTTAAATTCTGGACTAGCATCAATGAAGAGAAATGGCTACGACAAAGCAAACTAACCCTTTTTGGCGACATGATTCCACAGCTTCATGTAGCCATGAAGAAACACCAGGAAAGAATCTCTTGAAACATTGAATTTTCTGCACAGCTTCCTGTGGGCTGCATTCAAGTTGTTCTGCAAGGGAGTTGGCACCCATCCCATAGAGGATGCCATAAATAAATCTTTTTGCGCTCTCTCTCCTTAGAACAGATCAAGGACTCTTCTTTACCAATCCATCTTGAAGCAATCATAGTAAACACATCACCATCTGGTTTACTCAGAAGCTCAATCAATGCAAGATCTTTAGAAAAATGAGCCATTAAACGCAGCTCGATCTGTGAGTAATCAGCTGTTACCAACAACCAGTTCTCCTAACAAAAAAAAAACAAAGGTCATGAAACTATCGTACTTATCGTACTGGTAGTTATAAGAAAAACATATTCGACAAGCAAACAATGGCCGAATGAGCAATACTTGAGTGGGAGTGAAAAAATCACTGGCATTGATTTCATGATGATCAACCAGTGACATGCTTGTGTAATCTTTATCATTCTTCTATGTTGTGAAATCCACCAAGTGCTCAACACACTACAAGTATAATTCAGACAGTTATTGCTAGAAATAAAAACAAATCATACAAAACACATGGAAAAAATTAAATAACCTGAAGATTTGGCTCTTCCATTTATAGACGGCCAGTTGCAGTTGATGTCTGAAGCCAATTTCCATGCATGATGTACCTTTGTGATTGGCTGCACAACTGAGCCCGCGAGCAAATGGACCCCAGTGTGCCATTCAACAGTTTTGCCAATGTTCTATGTTCCTTTATTACTGAGATAATTGGATGTTGGTCCCTAAAAAAAGAGCAAAAGACACTTTATATTAAAAATGAACAAATTAAAGCGTTCCTAAATTGCTGATATAACTGAGAACTTTAGCAACACAATTCTTGTTCACATTTACCAAGATGCAAATTTGTTGTTAAAAATGAAGCCACAACAAGTCGTAGGCAAGTTGCCAAAAAATTTAGGGAATGAGGGCGTGCAAAACCAAAAGAATGTGATAGATTAAAAAAAAGTCTCCCTGGCAAGCACATAGACCTTCAGCAGATAATTTGGGCCAAAGTTATCATGGCATACTGGGAGGCGTTGTTCCTTGTCTTTTGTTCATGAGCCTCACTTGGCCTTAAAGCACTATCATCTTCACGTTTGACATTTCCAAACATACGGCTGCTATCGATCGTCATCCACCGTTCTGAGCCCAGTCACTAACCTTTTTCTTTTTGAGTCCCTTAAGCACCTTGGTTGCTATGCGTTAGTTGCTGATTTATGCCTAATAATTCTATAATAACGAATATCCTTTTTGGGGAATTTTTATTTTATATGATTCATAGGGTCTGGATGCTAGGCACCCAGGCATCCGCCTAGGTGAAAACAGATTATATTGTAAGGCGACAATTAAAAGGCAAAGGCTACCAAATATCAATATTCTCCAAACCATTCTATTCTACCATAGTCAGAAAATCCTGACGTCACCACGAAAGAACCTTCTAGGGCTAAAAGTATATTTTTAACCTCACTTTTTTCTGCCTCCGTGCTCTTGTTATGGGCGTTGGCCCAGGGAAACACCCATTGCAAGAGAAGGGAAGTAAGGGAGCAGAAACAGAAGGAATGAAAGACTTAGTCTTCTGTTAGGATTAGATAAGTCATATCTTTAGGAGATAAGAGATGCCTTAATCCTTATTATTAGAAATTACATTGGATCGTTAGGGTGATAAGTTTCCTTGTTCAAAAGGAAGATGCCACAGGCAGACACAAGTAAGGCAACCTGACTGTCAAGCCAAGCTGTCTTTAAGACTCTGGCTATGCCTCCCATGGCCATATCATCTAGGTTGCATCGTCACTAATTCCACTGCAGCGAAAGAAGGCCGATGCCAGCCCAATGGGCACTCCACAGTTGTCCTCTTGGCACAGCTGGCCAGGGCAATGGCATCTGTTGTGCGGATCACAGAGGCAATCACGAACTAGATTGCCACATCAACGCATTTGTTCCAACTTCCAACAATAGGACACAATGCAGCATTCCTCTGTAGCTTCGCTTTACTTCCCTAATCCATTAACAACTTCCTCAGTGTCAAACTGCACCCTAACATCCTCCATTGCCCCTGCCATCCCCAAAGCTTCCTCAGTGTCAAACTGCACCCTAACATCCTCCATTGCCCCTGCCATCACCAAAGCTTTGCTGATCTCCTCATGCGCAACACGAGACACTGCTCTCACACCTTGACACTGTAATCCTATCACATAAGATTGCAACCCTGGTCACCATCTTCAGCCCTTCCAGTAAAAATGTAATGTTTGCTGGAAGAAATGTAATGTTACTTATAGGTGGTGATATTATGGCCCTGGCCACCATCTTCAACCCTACGTAACAGCTCATGGCAGGATGTTTGCTGGGAGAAATGTAATGTTACTTATGGGTGGTGATATTATGGCCCTGGCCAGGGCAGCCTCTAGAGGTCAACCCGCTTCAAATATGGAACATGGATTCTAGCAATGCAACGGAGTTAGGTCCTCATATCGATCCGAATGAATCAGTCTTTCTACAGAGGTCAATCTTTGCCTATTAGGCAAGAGGATAGCAAGTTCGAAATTCTGTCTCGATAGGACATGGATTTCTATTCCTATGAAATTCATAAATGAAAATGAAGTAGTTAATGCGATGATCAGTAGCTGGTCCGAGAGGATGATCAGCCACACTGGGATTGAGACACGACCCGCACTCCTACGGGAGGCATGCCCCGGGGGAACGTTTTTCGCAATGGGCTCAAAAAGCTGGATTGAGCAATGCCGCGTGGGAAGTCTTCTTCGTTTAGGGTGAAGTAAGACCAAGCTCATGAGCTTATTATCCTAGGTCGGAACAAATTAGTTGATAGTGATAGGATCCCAGTTAAACTTTTGACGGGTGAAGTAAGACCCCATGTCCCAAATTAGTTGATAGTGATAGGATCCCACCACCGTGGTGTGGCGGCATGGGGATGTCAAAGGAAAGGATGGAGTTTTCTCGCTTTTGGCGTGAGCCTCCCTTTGGGAGGCCCGCATGACGGGCTATTAGCTCAGTGGTAGAGCGCGCCCCTGATAATCATGTACACCTTATATAGTACCATATGTGTCAAAGAGTTGGTGAAGCACCTCCTCAGTCACCGAATAGAGCACATGGCTCACCGTGACACGAAGAACACATCCGGTGTTCGCCTCCTGATGGCTTGGCATTTCGTCAAATATCTGCCTTGCACGAAGCGGTTGCACCTCCACTCGTGAGAGAGGAGTGGTAGTGGCCATGCCGACGGAGGGCTGGTCCACCTCTGCGATGGTCGCATCGGACGGGGTTGGAGAAGGCGTAAACCGTCGAAGTATGCTGTTCATCTTCTCACTTCTCTCGATCACGATCTTGATGCACCTCTCTTTCTGCTTGTCGGACATGGCATTCTAGTCCCTGCCCAAGGAAGGTGGTGAGCTTGACTTGGACAGGGGCTCGTCGACGCCAGTGTATTGCGTGTTGGGTGACGAGGAATATGGAGTCGCAACGGCAACCTTAGGGGCGCCCACGATAGCCACGTATCACGCCGCGCCGTCGTAGTGGAAGTGAGGTCTGGTGTCGGCTGCACGAACAGGATGTTGAGGACGCAGCGCATGACGACACATCGGTTGTATCGCAGCGTAGAAAATTTAATCGGAAAAGGAGCTGCGCAACCAGGGTTCGCATTGTGGTAGCTGGAAGAAGCCGAACTGCATCTGGCAAGCGCAAGCGAGCCATGCTCGTTTGCCGAGGCCGAACGAGACGAGGCGTGGCGTGCGGCCATGCATGAGGAGATCGATGCCGTGGAACAGAACAAGACATGGGAGCTTGTCAATCTGCCGCACGGCCACAGCCCGATTGGCCTCAAATGGGTCTTCAAGCTGAAGAAGAACGAGTTTGGTGCGGTGATCAAGCACAAGGCGAGGCTTGGTGCGAGGGGTTTTGTCCAACAGGTGGGCATTGATTTCGACGAAGTGTTTGCTCCCGTTGCCTGTATGGAGCCCGTTCGCTTGTTGCTCGCCATTGCTGCCTAGAAGGGATGGTCTGTCCACCACATGGATGTGAAATCTGCCTTCCTCAATGGAGAATTGAAGGAGGTATACGTGAAGCAGCCGCCGGGGTTAGTCATCACCGGAGAAGGGAAGGTCCTGCGGTTGCGCAAAGCGCTCTATGGCTTGCGCCAGGCACCACGGGCTTGGAACGCAAAGCTCGACCACGCACTCAAGAATCTTGGTTTCAAGCAGAGTGAACACGAGCACACAGTCTACCGGCGCCGCCATGGTGGCACAACCCTACTTGTCGGGGTCTACATGGATGATCTGATTATTACCGGGCCATCTATGGAGCCGATGGTGGAGTTCAAGGGCGAGATGAATGGTCATGGCTTGTCATTTTATCTCGGCATTGAAGTACTGACAAGACAAAGACAACGGCATCGATCTTGGCCAAGCACATTACGCTGCGCGGATTCTGCAGTTGGACGGCATGGAGAGATGCAATCCAGCCAACACCCCGATGGAGGAAAGGCTCAAGCTCAGTCGGGATTGCACGTCCATGGAGGTAAACGCCACGAAGTATCAGCGTATTGTCGGCAGCCTCCGCTACTTCGTCCACACGTGGCCAGACATGGCGTTCGCCGTTGGTTTTGTGAGTCGTTTTATGGAACGACTAATAGAGGAGCACATGGCGGCTATGAAGCGCATCCTCCGTTCCGTCGCCGGTACAATCCACTATGGACTACATTACAGGCGGAAGGATGGAGAGGCACGGCTGATTGGTTACAGTGATAGCGACCACACCAGTGACATCAACACAAGAAAGAGCACGCAAGACACTTTGTTCTTTTGGGCAATAGACTGGTGAGTTGGCAATCGCTCAAGCAAAGAGTGGTGGCTTTGTCATCTTGTGAGGCAAAGTATGTAGCTGCCACTACTGCCGCAACACAAGGACTTTGGCTAGCTCGGTTACTCGGTGAACTCCATGGGAGAAAAGCAGAGAAAGTCGAGTTAAAGGTGGATAGTAAATCCGCCTTGGCGCTAAGCAAGAACCCAGTCTTCCATGAACATAGTAAACACATCGATCTACACTACCATTTCATCAGGGAGTGAATGGAGGATGGGAGCATCAGCGCTGATTTCATTGGGACCACGAACCAACTCGCTGACATTTTAACAAAGGCACTTGGGCGAGTCAAATTTCATGAGCTACGTGCAAGAATTGGAATGGTCCGAATCAATTCAGAGTTAGTGCACAAGGATTAGGGGGAGTATTGTTAGAATAATCCTGTGTGCACATAATCTCTTAGTATTCTGCATGCATGTCTCTTAGGGCATCAGGAGTGTATATATCGCAATGGATCTTAAGGTGAGCCCCACCTAATTGTTAAGGCCGATTCGTTATGTGTGAGGCCACCGCTCGGCTGTAACAAGGGTCCCACTCGGCAATAAAAAATATCTATCGCCCAATGTGGTAGTTGGTAGTTGGCTGGTGGGGGGAGAGAGAACAACATGATTAAAAAATGTATTTTAATGCTTGTGGCCAGGTCTTTAGCTTGAGGACCGGTCTCAAGTCTTTTTTGCTTATGGCCTGCTTAAAGTCAACCCTGTAATGTATAAGATCGACCTTAAGGTGGCTTATGACCCCCTATTTTCATACACTCCGAATACCCTTAGTATTCTACATATAATCTCTTAGTATTGTGCACGGATGAGTTACTAAGGTAGTTACTAAGGCCTTATCTATCTTTGAGTTTCTAGCGATAAATAAAGAGGAAGAAATAGCAGAAAGTAAGCTGCACAAAACCAGTCCAAAGTTTGCTTTCTCTCACGGACGTAGTACTCGATGCGGAGGGCAAACTCAAGCGCGAGCACGCGGATGCGTGGGTTGGCTGCGCAGAAGCAACGCGACGAGCTGCGGGACCTCATTGTACACATGGAGCTCATCCACGAATGGGCTGCGGATGGTGGCAACGAGGCCAGTCAAGGTGACCGCTCGGCACCCCCCGGCTAGGTCGTCAGATCATGCGACTTGAGCGGTCGTGTAGGTTGCACGACCCTGCAAGACCCACCGTAGAGGCAGGCCCCACTGCGGCGAGTTGGGTGGCATGTCACTGTCTTCTTCCCAAATCCAACCAAAACCGCTGCCGCCACCGCCATTCTTCACACGGGGCGTCTCGGGGAGCATCCCTTCACCTCCCCCAATCTCTCCCCATCACTGATTTGGTCTATCTTCCCTCAGATTGACATCGCCACGCCGAGCTCGCCATGTCACACCGGGTCGCTTGGGGGAGGGAACTGGATTTAGAGTAGCCGATCTAAGGGAGAGACCAAAGCTAGAAATCAGAGACTCGGGAATATTTCTTCATTATTCATTGCTTGATAATAGATACATGGTGTTCCTTTAATAGAGATAACTCGAGTTAACCACTAAGAAATAATCTCTACCTCTAAAGAAATCTATCTCTAATAGATGGAATATATCTATAAGGTAGTAAGTAGTAAACCATGTAATAAGGAAACTAACTATTCTTATCTCTATCCCAACTAATTTAATCTTGCCATCCGCGGTCTAGTATAACATCTCGCAGCAGAGTTTTAGTGGTGGAGGCCGCACATGACCCGCTGGTGTATACCAACGGGTCATAAGGAGATTGGCTCGTCCATGAGGCGCACCATCACGGTGGCGTGGCGGCGAGGCAGGTGGAGGTCGTACATGGTCCGTCGGTGTATACTGATACCACGGTGCACGGCGGTCGGGGCCGCTGTCTAGAGGGCGTGAGCACTCGAGCCCCACTGTCGCCGGGAGACTGCAGGGTGCCACATGTGGCGGCGGTGCAGGCACCGAGGCTCCGTGGGTGCGTGCATGAAGAGGCACACTGATACCATCGACTAGGAAATCCAAGTCGGCGTTAGTAGCAGGAGAGGACATAGGCGGATGACCACTGTTGGTAAACGTAAAAGTACTCCCATCGAAGACAACATGACGTGAGATGATGACTTTGTTGGTGGCGATGTCAAGACAACGGTATCCTTTGTGGTGAGGAGGATAGCCAAGAAAGACACAGGTCGTAGAGCGAGGAGCAAGTTTGTGAGCGGCTGTGGCGGATAGGTTGGGAAGCAGAGACAACCAAATACACGAAGATGAGTGTATTGTGGTGGTCAGTGGTGGAGAAGTGTGTAGGAATGGCGCCGCCAATGGAGGAGGGACACCGGTTAAGAAGGTAAGTGGCGGTAGCTAAGGCTTCTGCCCAGAACCTAGGTGGCATATGAGCATGAAGAAGAGTGCGGACCATATTGTTAAGTGTGCGAAGCATCCGTTCGGCTTTTCCGTTTGCGAGGAGGTTTATGGGCAAGAGAGACGCAGGGCGATGCCGCGGGAGGCAAAGAAGGATGTGTTGGCGTGGTTAACAAATTCACGGCCGTTGTCAGTCTGAACTGACATGAGGTGGAGGCCGAACTGCGTGCTGGCATAAGCGGCAAGGTAAACTATATGTTGGTGAACATCAGATTTTGCTTTAAGTGGGAAGGTCCAGCAAAAATGGGAGAAATCATCGACAATTACCAAATAATAGAGTGAACCAGATATGCTAGCCACAGGTGAGGTCCACACATCAAAGTGAATGAGTTCAAAAGGTACAGATGTGCGACTAACAGAGGTAGCAAAAGGTAGACGCGCATGTTTACCGAGTTGGCAAGACTGGCAAAGTGAGCAAGCTACATTATCTCTACTACTTAAAAATTGGAGTTGGTGGTAGTCGGTCCGTCCTCCCATTCCCTCATGACCCTAACCGCACCGACGTGTGGGCCTCGTCCTCCCCAGCGATTCTCTTTGTTGGCGCCGTGATGGCCTCCGCCCACTTGGGACCCTACTCATACCCGGCCACCCCGCCCTTCCACCGCGCCCCTACCTCCACTACCCCAACGACCCCACGGCCACCTCCCCGTCACGGTCTTTGCGAACCCTAACCCCACCCCAAACCCTAGCAGAGCACCACCGGCGCGGCTCATGCCGTCTCCGCCTATTTGGGCAACACCGCGCCAACCCACCTCGACCTAGGCGGCGTCCATGCCGCCGTCTTGAGTTCTCTGCATCCACGGTGGCGCCGCTAGCTCCGCGATGCCGTCTCGCGCCACCAGATGAGGATGCCGAGTAGCAAGATCTTGCGGGAGGTTCTTTGGGGCCTGTGGACCGACCCGCACGCGTGGACACGTGGTGCCGGGAGGCTCACCGCCGCAATGGAGGTGACACCCATCACAAAGTACACCTCGGACCCGGTCGGTGATGGGCCGCCGGATCGCCATGAACCGGACTTACATCGTGTACGGGCTCAAGTTCGACAACATCCGCGTGCTCAACATCAACAGTAGCTCCGCTCACTCCTTCGTGGGCACACACGGGTTTGATCAGATATTGATCACACCAGGAAAACTTCTTTGTTGCATAGTTTAGCATGTAGTGTTTGTATGGTGGTATCGTAGCTCTAAAGTGAACTACATATTTGTGTCTTTAAGAATCGACTCCCCAAGCATTAATTAGTATATGTATAGCGTGTTTGATAGGATCATTTTGCTCAGTGGCATCCGCTTCACTCTTATGTTTGTTTTGATGATTATGGAGTAGTCTACCGAGGAAAATTTGTTGTTGCATAGTTTAGTACAGAAGTGTTTGTATGAGTGGTATCGAGCTCTAAAGTGAACTACATATTTGAGTCTTTATGAATCGCCTCCCAAGCATTAATTAGTATATGTATAGCGTGTTTGATAGGATCATTTTGCTCTGTAGTGGCATCTGCTTCACTCTTATGTTTGTTTTTATGATTATGGAGTAGTCTATTATATTCCGGTGAGCAATTGACTTTTAACTACATATATAGGGTGGATTCGAATTTGGAAGGTTATATTGTGAAATGAATTAATAAGGTCACTACATGTACCGAAGTCCATGTGGAAGCGTGTGTCCGGTTCTTCGCAATGAGTTAGTTTGAAGAATATTAATAACCGACCATATCTATAGTCCACTGGAATGAATTCTTCTTCCTCGTACTGATGAGGTGTATTTGTCATCAATAATGATATTTATAGAATATAAACAGAAAATGTATTTGCTGTAATTGATGTTTTGGTTTTATCCCAATATTTTTAGAAATTTGGTATTTGTTTCATTTCATGTGATATTGTTGGTTTTTGTTAGCATGAAGGTGCATTTCTTTTTTATGTTTCATGGTCCTATTTGTGTTTGTTGCAGAAGGTGACAGACATGGCTTTCTTTGCAGAAGATGTCCATCATTTAGCAAGGTACTATGTCTGACATACAAGATGTTCGCACACTTGTTTTTCCGTTGGGGTATGGGGGTAGCGATCTTTGGGTGCTGTGCTCACATTTCTCTACTACTTAAAAATTGGAGTTGGTCTCCGCTCGCCATAATGGTCCTCTCCATTTCCTAACCAATGCTCCTCCCTCCCCTTGCATGCTCGGATCTAGACACCCCATCCCTCACCGATGTTGCTGCCTATTTTTCAGTATAATGTTAATTTTCTTATGATACCATGTGATGTTTGCAGGCATTTCAATTATTGCCAGAGTATTTGCAAATCTTGGAGAATTATTCAGGCCTTTCTGCTGTACAAGAAATGGGACGAGGGGTTGAGGTAATTATTTTTTGCTTTGCTCACTTCTCTCAACTAGGCTCCTGTTGTTGAGATGTTTTGTCTCCTTAATTCTAGAAATTGTAGACTAAGTTTTGTCTCCTTAATTCTAGCTTCGCACCATCAAATTCAATGAAGCTATCTCGCATTTCTCGCTTCAATTGATATGAGTTCATATTTTTTATCTCGTGATGATATTTCTACTTTGCATACATCTGCGCAGCATGGTTATACGGACAATCCTAAAATTGGACGCCCATTTACAGCGAGTTTGTCGGACCTTTAATGAAGAAAGCTATCTAGCTGTGAGTATTTCCATGGTCATTATTTTTATCGGCCCTTGGATTAGCTGAATTATTAATTTGTTTTGCGATCTCAATCGAATTACATTCTTTTAACAATTGCATATGGATGATAGGTGATTGATGCATATGCACTGATGGGTGACATTGGTGGCATGGTGAAAAGTATTGTCTCGAGACACATTTTGTTTTTGCAAGAAGTATTGTCTCGGATACATTTTGTCTGAAAGACATGTTGGACGAGGTATTGGATTTGATTTATTGAGATGTTCCTTCTTGTTTTAGTACTTGCTACCAATGCAAATAGATCATCTTTTTCTTGGATTGTTCATGATGTTGGAGAAAATGATGATCTTTCTTTCTTAATTAAGATGATAAGTTGTTGGAGGATGAGTTTTAGTGACCAGTCTGCACTTTTTTCTGCCTAATAATTTTATTTGTAGAATTAGTATCTTCTCAAGTGTTGTTAGATAACGAAGCTTTGCAATCTTACATTTTGTTTCATCGAGGATGATATGGGTCGGACTCGAGCAACATCCACTATACACATCGTTAGCTATCTGTTGTTGCATGATTTCTCTGGTTAATGAAATACAATGGAAGTGGCTGGCTGTGGTTAGATAGGCTGAATGAAGTGGTACTTTTAGTGAAAGGTGGGGTATTAGTTTACTTTGTTGTTTTGCGTTCATTATGCCATCTTAGCTTCTGCCCGGTAGAATCACCATTAAATAGAAACAAAAGAAGTCAGATGGAATAATATAGAGTGTTGATGCTATCTGTAATGTCAGTTGGCTATGGAAAGCGGTAAAGATGAGTCTCCATTACAAATGTTATCTTTCAAGTAATAACCTTGTTTTCATACTACCTATTTGAGGATATCATAAGGATTGACATGCCAAATCTTCTCAGATATTCAGTATTTCAGTCTTATTGATAATTTATGACTAATGGATAGAGAATTTGGTTGGGAGGTTTCAATTTTGTTACCATTTTCTATGTAGCTTGAGCCTAGCTGAGCCCCATTCTCACTGTATTTAGTTTTCTGATTACTTTTTAAATTTGTATAAGTTGTGAATTCCTCGACACACCAAAGACCACAAGCAGTAATGGCCACAACACAAGTATTGTACCATCGTTTTTACTGCAAGAAATCATTTGTTTGATTTAGTGTTAAGGTAAATATCTTTGTCTCCAGTTACTCTGTTAAAACCATTCTAAGAATTTTATGAGTTGATCTGATGAGTCTGTTTGTATTTGCTTGCAGAGAGTTGCTGCTAGCTGCATTTGGTTGGCACGAAAGTTGGAGGAGAGTCCAAGGGAATCAAAGCATATTATCTTTGTCTTCCATAGAATGGAGTGTAGGGAGAAAGCCTATCAATAGAACACCTAGATGTCTCTCAAATGTATATTTTGTTGAAATAACGAGTTTAGTTCCTTTTCCTTTTTTGAAACCGTTGCATGTACCTTTTGTTTTCTCATAGCTAATGTTGTATCCTATTATGTTGTTGCTTTTCTCTTTTTTAGGAAATAAATATTTGTTAACTTTTATAGAGAATTGTGCTAATTGAAGCTGTAACTCTCATCTTTGATGCAGAAATATTCAGAATTGAGGCGTGATCTAATAAGGACAGTACGCCATCTGTTGAAGGAGGTGGGGTTTATTTGCCATGTAGAACACACCCCTTTTTGCATTTTGAATAATGCATACTCTGTTTTGTCTGTACAAAGGATTGAATTGAATTGGATGTTCTGTCCTTTCCATTGATGCAGGGATGGTCGGTGGTGTCCCGGTTCCACTTGCCAAGCCTCAAACATATATGAATCTCGTGATGAATCGTAAGCACCATTTTGGAAGACTTTTCAAGTTTAATATCTGATTTCTACTTTGCTATACTATTTTCTTCTTCAGGCAATTCATTTGAGCTGATTTTACTTGTGAATGCGGTGAGTGCGCGGCGAGGACATTCGTCGAGCAAGGCATGGTGATGGCCACCTTTGCATCGTCTCCAAAGAGGTCTTGTTAATCTATCATTTGATGTATTCACTTTGCTATGTTAATTGCAGAAGCTTATTTGTCCATCACGTCATTATGTGGATTTTTTTCCATTCCCATGTAATATATTGTGCTATGTTAATAGTTCGATTTGTGAGGTTATGTGTTGGTTTATGATAGAAAATCCCTTTTTTCTGAAGCCATTTATCAATCTTTGGAAGGTGTTATATGAGGATCCGTTGTAGCATTTGATGGCAAAACACATACCTTGAAAAGCGACATCGTGGAAAATTCTAAAGTGTGGGTCACTTATTATTTCTATTGGTTCTGAAGCTTCAAGGTATATAACAATTCATTATGCAAATGTGAGCGATCCATTAAATGTTGGAAACTAGGCGTGGTATCTGATCCGATTACGGTTCTTGCTCAACATTGCACTCCTAAGATGTAAGACAAGCTTCCATGTTATAGTAATCAACATTTATACCATTGGTTGTATATATAATAATATAAACAAGATATAGAAGCCTTGTACATTACACACGATTGTGATGACTCTTAGCGTTGCTTGTTGTCGCTTATATCTGATAACATTCGGTTTGAGATCATATTTAATAGTATGTATCACTTTTATTTGGTTTTCATTGCAACGCACGGGCACCTTACTAGTTACATGCAATATGCGAATCTTTATGTAAAGCTGTGATAGAAGCAATGCCAGGATGACCAAGACGCTGGTGCCAAAGGTGGGAGGAGACGGCGAGATGGGCACCGGCGTTGGGGACTTCGGCGGCGAGGAATGGTGTAGAGATCGCCCTCGCTTTGCAGCGAAGCATCAATCATTGCGTCGGGAGATCCTTAACAGAAAAACCAAAAGCATCAAACTCCAAAGAACAGTGGTTATCTCGGTGAATTTGCGACGAGTGAGATTGCGAACTAAATGAGGAACAACAAGGACGGAGGTGGACGGGAGGCGGGGAGGCGGAGGAGCCGCGAGAAAGGCGCAGGGGGGCGAGAGCCAGGGGGAGTCGGAGGGGCCGACGAGGAAGGCGCAGGGGGTCGAGACGAGTGGCGGCGGAGAAAAGCAGAGGGAGCGGAGAACGCGAGATAGGAGAAAGGCTGATACCATGTAGAACAAGGAGATTGGCTCAATCACCACACACACCAAAGGGCAAGGGGTGGCTTTGTATTAATAGTCATGAGAGAGATTACATACCCCAATTAGGGGAGCTAAACAAGGTAAGAATAACAATAGAAGGAAGGGTCTACTATACATTCCAAAATACTCTAATACATTCAATTAAAAAATATTGTGATCGTGCGAAGTTCCTGTGAAGCTGTGACCAGGGTTCAAAAACCTAGCGGGGTTCTATTGATGGGGACCGGTGACCGAAAAAACCGGCCAAATTCAAATTTTGATTTTTGAACTTTGATCGAAGTTTTACGGTTTCAGGTTCACAGCATGTGTTTCGGTTACACTGTTTCAAAATAGCCTAAAATTCAAATTTTGATTTTCGAAGTTTGATCGGTTTTTGGCGGTTTCGATTCTTATTCAGACCACTCGGGCGGGTTTTCTCCCAGTTCCAAGATTTGTATCCTTGGCTGTGACTAATGTCTTTGCATAAAAGGATTCACAAATTCACTTTAGTATGGAAAAAGAATGACTGAAATAAGACACCTACAAATCGCAGAAAAGGACGCACATCACAATCCTAAAGAATGACTACCTTCACACTTTTAGGCGGGTATGGCGTGCGTGACGACGCCATACTCACATCCTAACCTTTTATAGCGACAAATTTGTTGAACATACAATGTGACTATTTTAACTATGTAACAAAGCAAATAAACATGAATAATGGTGCAGCTAGAAAACATGAATGTTGAATGGCATACCTTGACAACATTGTCCATTGTTTGTTGACTTTGCTCTTCTCCCAAGTAGCATGATGCAGCTCCCATGAGTCCCTCCCTTCTAATAGCATTGCTGCCATAGAGCAACTTAGTATGTTAGTAAACTATTAACACCTTCCAATAAATTGAAGTGACAAACTATACGTACAAAATATGAAAACAAGACAACTATACTCTCCTGTCACAAAGTGAACATTGCACCAAATCTCTATTGCCAATCTCTGGCCAAAAGGCATACTTCCATCACGGGTCTTTAGACTTCGCCTTCCTTGCGGGATCTTTCTTTGGATCATCGCCCATCTCCTTCAATGGCGACCACAGTAGTTGCCATTCTGACCTCACTTTCATTTGCCATTGTGCTACTGCTACCTAGTTCCTACTGCATAAGAGCATAGCAATGAACATAGAAACATGAATAAAAACATGTCTATGCAATAAAAACATCTAGCGACATCTAACAATCTAGCAACAATCTAACAATCAAGAATCAACATCTAGCAATATCTAGAAACCGGCGGAAATAGCAACATCTAGCAAGACTATTGGCTCTTCTTGTACTCCATCAAGCAATAGTATAAATCGGGGTCTGCGGCATACACGAGGAGGGTGGCGTGATCGGAGGCCGAAGGGAGGCGGCGGCGTCGAGGCTCGGAGGCGTGAGGCCCGAGGGAGGCGGCGTGGAGGCTGGAGGGAGGCGGCGGCCGAGGCCGGAGGAGGCGGCGGCGTGAGGCCAAGGTGGCGTCGTGGAGGCCGGAGGAGGCGGCGTGGAGCCTCGTGGGGAGGCGGCGTCGAGGCCTGAGGAGGAGGGCGGCATGGAGGCACAGAGATCGCCAGAGGTCGCCGCCGACCGCAATCGCTCGCCTGTAATGCCCGCCTGTACCCTTATCCTCCCTCACTTGTTTCTCCCGCGCGCCCTCCCTCCGTTTCCCGCCGTTTCCCGCCTGGCACAAAGCTATGGCGCCCACCTTGCTCTTGCGACGCGGCGTTGCGGCCATGGCGACGACTAGGCGACGCCATCCCTTCCGAGGCGGACGCCATACTCACCCGAGGCGAGGCGACGGCCGTGGCGGCAGCTCCAGGCCGCTCCGACGCCAAAGCGACGATTAGGCGACGCCTTAATAACATTGATTTAAACAAAAGTGCACTATGTATTATGCCTTCAAAGAAACTTCAGAACAAGAAGTCAAGTAAATGACATGACTGAAAATAATAAGAAAAACAAAGATGTAATAAACAGAAAATTTCTCAAAGTCAACTCTAGAAAACAATAATCTCTCCAGTAAGTTGTCCTCAGATGTAAAGAGTAAAGACAGCTCCCAACTACCTTGAAAAGAATGGTTACCTATGAGGCTATGGCGACAATCAAGGCAATAACTTATTCAGCATGGATCGATCGCCATCCCATTATCATTGTCCCATCTATGTGGAGCTTAGTCGATTTCCATGTTTCTACTTTGACTGATCGTTTCTTGAATTCATTTTGGTTCACAATCAGTTTAGCATAAAAAAGAAAGCTGTGTTTGCATTTGTCCAATGAACACAAATAGAATTTGAAAATACTCTACATGCACAAACTAAGGCCCCATTCGAACGCATAACATTTTTCCCAGCTGGAGGAATTGAATTGTTTCTGTGAAATTCCCACAAAATTTTCTGTGACATTTCTATGTTCTAAACGAGACCTAATGGTTAGATAAGAAATTTTCCAAATGCAACAGAAGACATCTGTACCTGCTCAAGAGAAGAAAGTTGCATGAACCTCTCATAATACAATTCCCAATCAGGCTCAACATCTACATTTATAGGGGTTACCAGGTAGACTAAATGCAAGTCAATTAAAAACAACACTGGTGAAATCATGAAAAACATCAAATGTCAATGTAGGAACACTCTCCTTTTGTGTCTATTCCAGTTCGACCAGACACCATCATCTATAGCGACTAGAGCCGAATATAACCTAGGAGAGAACTGGCGGTCAAAACTCGGACAAGCCCATCCACAATACTAGTACAATGCGCCATCCTAACCCTAACCCCTACACGAGACCCCATTCGGCCATTAACCCCCCACGAGACCCCATTCGGCCATTCCCACGCCGCCACCCGCATCTTCTTGCTTGCGTCGTCGCCGCTTGCTTCAACATCGCGCCGCCCGCCTGCTGCGCCACGGCCTCCCTCAGTGGAGGTCAAGGTGGGGATGAGATACGTCTGCACGGCATTGAGCCTTCCTCCCCCCGCCGCTTCCACGACTTCCTCCTCGCGTCACACCGCTTCCCGCTTCTTGTTGTGAAAGAAACCGGAGCACATATAGCTTCATCAACAAAGATGAGAAGAAACAAATTAACTCCGGGCGTGCTGAAGATTTGGTATTTGTGCATAACAATTTAAGACTTCTCTCAGGAAGAATGTGGAAACAAAGAAAATAATACATATAAATATATATATTCCAAGTATACACTTTACAAATTACAAGTTTACAATTTACATTATTGCAGTTTAATAAGCATGTGGAAACATAGAAAATAATATATATATATATATATATATATATATATATATATTTATTATTTAAATTATATATATATAGGCGTGTCGCCAGATCGGTATTTTTGGGAAAACGGCGAATTCCCGTGTCGGTGTCGTATCGTGTCGACGTATCCGTGTCCGTGCTACATAGCCACCACATACCAAGCTTTGTCAACATCGACCCAAAGGGTACCCTCGTGTTGGTCACCAACCTATACCACAGTTGTATATTAGAGGAACTTCACGTGTGTAAATTATTACATGTTCATCGACAGAGGAAGTCAAAGGGAAAGGAGTAAAGAACTAACTCAGATGACATAAGTGGAAAGTTAAACAGATACGGGTTGGGACGCATAGACATAGCATGCGGTTGGCATTATAATGGCTTCTTAAAGGCACTTCTATTTTGCTATATTGTTGGAATGTAAGATATATTAATTATTTGTAATATCTTCTTTAGAGACATACAATAATGTTTTACTAGAATAAATACATATTCTCTTGAGTATATTCCGAAGCATAGCACAGCAATAGTATAGTGGTCCATAATCAACAGCATTGACCAAATAGTTCAAATATTGTAAATCTGAAGAGAAATTCATTTTGCACAAGTTTTCCCAGTGAGGCAGTGACACTTAAGAAATATTAGTCAAACACCAGATGGCATATACATTATATTAGCAAGGCCTCCAAAAATGCCATGTTAGATGTTGGTACAACTATTTTTCAAAACCCTTTAATATGCAGGACGTAAAACAATAGCTAACTGTTATAATTAAGATCAGCTAATTATTTCAGTATGATAAGACTAATTTCTCCAAGATCAAGGTATTATTACATTATGTTTGACTTTCTTATTTATATGACTTGTGTGTGTTTGTCAATGATCAGCATGAAAGTGTTACTGGTCATGTTGATCAACTACAAGTTTTGCTTGTAGTACAAAATGTATGCCTGACACTACTACAGCTGAAGAAAACTATAGAGCAAGATCCAGACCTTCTCTCACCTTTGATTTACTTAGGTATGATAACATCCTTATTCTTAATGGTGCTAGCTTACAATAACTTAAGAAACAGTTGTACTCGTACATTAGTTAAAATATATAATTTAAATCCCAGAAATACTAAGCGGGGTTTTGTCATCTAAGTAAACATAAGTAAAGAACTAAAAAGTGAAACAAAAGAGACAGATATTGATAAGCGCATTGGTTTTAGATGAACTTACCATATGAAGCTCATCTATTACAATAATACCAAGTTCAGAAAGGCGGCCATCCTCTAACAACTTGTTTACTAAAGAATTTGCCTTCTCTATGGTACACACAGCAACTGATGTATCTTTAGGAAGTGACCCTCCCCCCTGATTTCCGTAGAAGCTACGGACATGCCTACCCATTGGCTCAAGAAGTTGCTCAAGGTGTTCAGCCTGTAAAAAAAATCAATAGTCATAGAGCCGAATGCACAAGTAATGAAAATTTCAAAACATTACCAAGCTCAGTACAAATATGTACCTTTTCAGCACATATTGAAACATAGGGAAGAACCAGAACTGCCATCTTTCCACCAGAAAATATCCGTCTCAACATCAGGACTTCAGCAACAAAACTTTTACCAGCGCCGCGATATAAGAACAGCAGAATACGCACTGGTAGATTTAAAAAATTATATAGAATAGTTTTAGAGTAACAGAAAGAAACATCCAAGTACCTCGTAAAATTATGTAGAATAGTTTTAGGGTAACAAAAAAGTAGGGTTGAAGCATTGCATACTGAGATTATCAACAGAAAAAAAAGCATGTAAAACCTTCCAAGTACCTCGTAGATGCACAATATACAAGATTGCGGTTCTCCAAGACACCTTCAACAAGTAAACACTCCACCTGGAATAGACATGGGGAAGTTAATGGATAAGAAATACAATCAAGAAAGTATAAAGGGAAAAGAACTTGCAACTGATAATCGTTGAGCAAGGGTGTCATGTGCTAGTGGGCCCAGGCACAACAGCAGCAAATCGGCGCATATGGAAGCAGCATTAATTTTGGGATTAGGATAGTTTGCTTATTAGATCAGTTTGCTTATTAGATCTTTCCTTTCGGTTACTTGCTGTCTTTTATATGTCCTTTTAAACAGTTCTATCTTTTAGGTTCTAGAGCCTCTATATAAGGATATCATTACCATCATTTTCATTAAGGCAACATCCTTAATCACTTATGGTGTTCCGCTATACTTTGCATTCACAAGAAAAAGATGGAGAAGAACAATACTTCGTTGAACAAATAGAAGACACTAGTTTAGTTTACATCATTTGCTGCCCATCAGTGGCAACAATTGGCTTTGGCATAAGCTAAGACAGTCAAGTAATATATCAACTCACTGAAATATAGATAACGACAGTTATGAGAGTGCACAAACACAAAAAAAAAACATGAACAACTATGACAGATACATACTACACACAAGATAAAACAAAGAGACGCACATTGTAAAGTACAACATATGTGGTGGTAGCAATAGGATAAGATAGAGACCTAGGTTTTCAATGTGAATCCCTGGACATAAAATAGAGAAGTAGCTTTTGGCATGCACACCACTCAATACACAGAACATTTAGGAAACATGTAGTTTGCATGTGACATGAGAAGCACTTATGACACAAAGTTCCTTAAGATGTATTACTACTTCATTCTGGTGAAAATAACAAAGTTATTAACATAATTGAATTTGCAGCATATAGTTACACATTTTTACTGTTTAGGAGCAGAGTAGCAGACACAAATGGTTAGCCTACACAATAATGCTTGACAGGGCAGCAATTTTTTGTTGGACTGCTGGCTAGTGAATGTATGTGACATTAGACTGAGAAAAAAATGGTTAACCTGCCAACGATACAGCTCCGAAATGCCTTTTTTCATGTATACAGCACAAAGCTCAGGAGGGAGCCAACTTGAGAGCTTTGAGTGGTCCTTCGGAGGAAGAGAACTAGGAGTGCTAGCTTCCACTTCTTGAGAAGCAAATTTACTCTTGGAATTTTTGTTAGGCTTTCCACAATTTGAGTACGCAGCAAACGATTTATCCCCACCATGGGTCAGTTGATTGAGATCTCTCTTAATCATACAAGAACCTTTGTCGCACACTCCAGTTGAATGACCCTTCCCTGCAGCTGTTGACTTTAACAACTCCTCACCAGGAATCATGGCTGAAGAATCTGCGTGCAGGTCTAAAGTATTTTTCTTGATATCATCTACAGAGTGAATGAGAGTTTCCCTTCTATAGAAGCTACCGTCCTTCAATTGACCCTGGTCCACATGCACACTCCCAGGAATAGTGCCGCCTTTTTCTTTATCTTTCAAGGCTGAAACTTGAATTTCATCCACATGAAAGAAATCCAAATGCTTCACAGGCAAAGGAGAGCTGTTTTTATGCTGACTATTTGCTGCCACTGATTCTACTTTATTTGAAAATTTGTCCATTTGCTTTGTATCATTGCTGCCTACTGTATTTTCGCAGTCAAAGTGCCCGTTTCCTGATCTAGGAAGAGTCTTAGAGCACAGTGCAACTGCACAAGATGACTTGTCCTCTGCTGCATCACATTCAGGCCTTCGAGGGCCCTTATCAGCCAGAGCAGAGATGCCGTCAGCAAATTCAATTGCTGCATTCCAGAACTCCTCCCCTGGTGAAATCAGGGAGGATGCAGACTTTGGGGTCTCCCCAGATGCTATAGAAAACCCAACCTTTTTCCGTGCAGTATTTGGGGTAAAGCTACGTCTTTGCAAGGCCAAAAACCCCTCACTGCTCACATTTGCCCCCTCACCTAGTTCCTGCTGAAAGGAACACCTTGAGAATTTCTAAAACCAGCTCAAAATAAGAATTTCCAAAACAGCTTCCAGATTTGATAATTTTTAGATCGACCAAACCTCCAGAGTCTCTGAGCCACCGTAATCAGTGACACATTGCTTCTTGAAGGGCACGTTATCGCCTCGTTCCTGCAATGCATCAAACTGAAAGCTGCGGCTCCTGCATCACCTTCATACGATATTGACCAGGTTCCATTTATCTTGTATCTTACCTCAACCTTTAGAGCTTCCAAGCCACCACAATGAGCAACGCACTGCTTCTTGACAGATCCATTGCCGCAAGGAACCAAGAACGACTTGCTCGCACTCCTCTTCTGCTTTTTGTCCGGTTCGCCCTTGCCAGCATCATCCATCACAGACGGGATTGCACTGCAACAACAAGATTACAACCTGAACTTTGCGCAAGACCGGTTCTTGGCACTAAAATAAGAAACCCCCGCCGGACTCACACATGAATCGGTCACCTGCAGTAATGGGACAAGAACTCCATCGTGAATCTCTTCAGCTCCAAGTCGCCCCCATCACCCGCCGCCGCCGCCGCGGAATAGGCGACATCGACATCCATCTCCGCCGACAGGCTCCTCCTGGCGCCCGCATCCCCACCCCTCGGCGAGCCCGCGGGGTCCGCCAACGCGACCGCCGCCGTGGCAGAAGGGGACCGGACAAGGTACCCCGCCAGAGACCCCTTCGCTCCTCCAGGGCTGCCATGCTGCGCCTCTGACGGCGGCTCGTCCTTGCGCGACGAGGGCCTCCGCTTGGCAGGGAAGAACTGCGGAGAGGCAGATCGAGGAGAGGGTTAGGATTTGGAGATAGGGAAAGGGGGAAATAGTTAGGGTTAGGGTTTACCTGGTCGACGTGGGCTCGAGAGAAGCCCGACGCCATCGCGGAGGGAGGGAGGGAGGGAGCGGCGGTGTGCGGTTTTCGTTTGAAATGGGCGGAAGAGGCGTACAGGGGCATTAAGGGCCCTTGTTCGGACTTCTAAAATTGGTTTTTGGATTTTATTATAGTATCTAATTTTTAAATAGAATATTTTTTAAGATAAAATCTATAAACTAATTATATTACACGTTAAAAGTCTAATATCTGTACAGTAAAAATCGTAAGCGAGTATCACTTTTCATAATCTCTGTCGTGAACAACTCAAAATTCAAAAATTTCAATTAAAAACTATAAAACACAGCTATAAACCAAAAGAGAACATGTCCTAAGATCCTCTGATTTGGCTCGTGCTTCTCGGCAAGCTAGAGAAGCACAGAGCGTCAGTGCTTGACTGGTGAATCTCAGCCCTCTGATTCGAGATGGATAGACCAAACCATGCGCTACAGTAAAAGCCAAAATTTTCTGCCGCAATGATTCCTACTAAGCAACAAACGGTGTTGATACTATAGCTTATGCTTTTGGACTAAATTTTTTAAATTTTGACTGTTTGTAATGTGCTTGATGGAGAGTTGTCCGGTGCAATTTTGCTAATTTCACGGGAAGTGTTCTCTAGACAACCCAATTAAGAAGAACCTCTGAAGAAAACATGTCGGTGACGATTAAAAAGAACCTCTTAAAAGACATGTAGGGTACTTCACCGGAGATGGCGGGCTCTGTCTTTCCGCCGGGAGGGAAGTCCGGAGGTGGAAGACGACCTCCTGGGGGCGACGTGGCCCCATCCGGACGCTTCGCGCCATTTAAATCTCAACCGTTGATGTCAGTACGACTATTTATCCGAGTGCTCGCTTCATCACACCCATCCGCGCTGCTGCGTGTCGCCCATCAGTGACGGTAAGCAGCGCTACAGACTAGCCGCCGAGCTTGGTCAAGTTCACCGTGCCGAGCTCATTATCGTTCGTAAGAGTTTTTAAATTCAGAAAATTTATTAAAAATCCCAAAAAATTCTAGAAAATCCCAAAATTCTAAAAATCACAAAAATACACCATCTTGACCAGAATAATTTCTAGAATCCAAAAATGACCTCCATTTTCTTAAATTTGAATTTTAGAATTTTATAAATTGTAATTTATGAGTTTAGACCTTATAAGATTTAATTCCTTTTTTTCAAATTCAAATTCTAATCATTTTCCAAAAATTGAACTCCAACATCATCCAAACTACTTGTGAGATTATATATAATTTATATTCGTTTTTTAGGTTACTTCTTTGGAATTGATCAAAGTCAAGATTTGACTTATGTTGTTATTTTATGTGTTTTGCGCTAGCTTCCAAGTTCGTAGAAGTCGCAGTTGCAGAGCTGGAGCCCGTTGCTCAGCTGTACGAGATAGTCGAGATCCCTGATCAGCAAGGCAAGTCATAAGTTTTTGATCATGTTGAATCCCATGAACTTACAATATTTATTAAATGTATTTGCATTATGGTTAGTTGTGAAAATTAATTGCTTAAACTAAAATGTTTAGAATGGCATGATATTAGTTATTCCTATCACTGAAAAATGCCATGTCTTAATTGATGGCCATATTCACCTTGACAACCATAGTAATAATTAAAATAGTGTATTAAGATTTATAGAGCATCTCACTCAGCATTTTGTACTACTAAGTGATTTTGGCTACTGGCTATTAGAATTGAAAAACTTGCACCAAGGTAGGAGTCGAATGTGGGGTCATCACAACGTGATCTAAGCCCATGACTTTACTTTGGTAGAACTCAAGATAGGAGTCAGAATATGGGGTCATCACAATGTGATCCAAGCCCACGACTCTATCTTGGGAGAACTAGGGGAGGGTCAGAATGTGGGGTCATCACAATGTGATCCAAGCCCACGACCAAACCCTAGGATTGGACTTGGGGTAGAGAGGCTGGTGGGACTCCGGGTAACGGACTAGGCCTACCGCTTTACCCTGGGATGGTGGTTGTTTGGATTGGTGGTGGCTGGTGCTGTTGAGCTCAGCGGAAGTTTGTGGTTGGTGCCTCGGTGAAAATATAAGGACAAGAACCTTGTGCCAAGTAAAGAGCATAGTGATCGCCCAGACCACAGGAGTTGACTTGTCAACACTGGTTTAATAGCTGCTCAATTCGATTGAACCTCTACAGGCTGAGGTGTTTTGATGACGTGGAGTTAGGTATGCTGCGGGTACCTAACAACGATGTGTTGGCTTAAAACGGTAGGGGATGTTTATGGTTAATTGTGGCCGTGACTGAGCGGTGCTATCGGGTAGAGTCTATATAGAGAATTGAGAAGTGAAATGACCTGGCTTTCTTAACTCTGTCGCGGGAGTTAAGGGATCGTGTCGGTAAAGTTGAGCAACTCTGCAGAGTGAAATAATGGTATTCGAATACCGTGCTTCCGGTTAATGAAGCTGTGTTAATTGGGTGATTCCAACAATGAGCAATAAGTAGATCTTTGATGTTAATTTGGATAATGATGAACGTTTCTTGATAATTGAAAACCCTCTGATCTTAAGGAGCAAATGTTTTAACTTTGCTTGTTTACAAACAAAACTGCATCCACAAGTATAATAAACCCCTATACACCCATCTTTGAATATCCTTACATATAATAAGACAGGATTACCCTTGTGGCTTGCTGGGTAAAGTGGTACTCATGACTTGCTAAACAATTTACCAAAAGGTCAATGGATCCAAGGAGAACCATCGGAGGAAGGAGCCCTGGAGGAGCCAGTCTTATCTGATGAAGATTGGTTTTAGGTCTTAGCCTCGCTCAGGGCGCCTGGGTGTGTTTTTGTAATGTTTTGTGGTTTGTGGGCTTACGCGCCCACTGTCTATACTGGTGACACTCATATATTGTAATAAAGTTGAATCTTTGTTGTAAGCTTGTGTTGTTGTGATAATCACTTTATTTGGAACACCGTAACTGTTCATTCTTGTACGGTTACGGAGTTCCGTAACATCTCCAGAAATGGGGGCATTACAGAGTGGTATCAGAGCAGGCATGCTTGACTGTAGGACGAGACCTAAGGATAAGCATAAGGGCTATTTTGTTGCATAACCAAAGTTAAAAAGGTAAAAAGAATTTACATAAAATATAAGTAATACTACCATCTTTGTCTGTTTAAATGCTACTTTGTTTGTCTAAATTTATTTCTACTTAAATTTCCGCTTTCTGCAAATATTTATATTAAGTCTTGTCTAACTTTAAAATTTTCATTGTTAAAAGATGGTCCATATTATCCACTCGAAGCCTGAGCAGGTAGCTGGATGGCCGCGCCTGCTTTGGGAGATGCAGCAGTTCTTGGGAGCGACAGCTTGGCACAGCCAGTGTTCCACGCCGTGACTCATCAGTTGACTGATGAGAGTCGCGAGTGGAGAGCCAGAGTAGACCTGATCCCTTTGCCTGTCCACCCGGACAGGGAAAGGAGGTTTGTCGGCAGGAGAGTGCTAGAGTGGGACGCAGTCCAAGATGCGGCGAGGAACGCCGTATTGCACCTGAGGCATTATTATGATGCCGAGTTTGCCGAGACCGCCTATGATTTGGTTCCACAGAGGGTCCATCAGGGTAGAGGTTACGTCACACCAGAGCCACGACAGGAGGATGATGTACGTTTGGGGGTTGCCTCCAGGTACATTGTCCAGCAGGAGGTGGTTTACCACAGAGCCACTAGAGAGTCACAGGAGCTGTGTCACTAGCTCTATCAGGCACAGGAAGAGCTCCGAGCTTTGAGGCAGGAGATCCACCGTAGAGATATGGTAGAGGACGGAGAGTTGTCTACCTGTGGCGAGTCACCGGACGTCCCAGTAATCAACCAGCAGGATCAGATGATGCTCCAACTAATCAGAATGGTATTGCCAATATCTTAGCAATGATAGAACAAAATCGTCACCAAGCTAAAATGAACCAAGCCAGATTATTAGAACAACATTCCAAGATGCTTGAACAGTTGATGGTGCGAGCCGCTACTCCAGGTAGGTTCGAGGCGTTGGGTTAGCGTGCATGGCGGCGAGACGGTCGGTATGACGAGCTGCCAGTGGGCTCCCTAGGCTTGGGTAATCCATTTAAGGCAATGCTATATGATGAGAGGGATGACGGTAGCAAGAATAGGCAGGCAAGGGCAGCTAGTGCAGACAGGAAAAGCTTGCTGGTGATGAAATCCAGCTACTTCTGGGTTATTTCTATGGCGCATGATCACGGTGTGGCCAAGGACAACTTTATGGCGGTGGAGGCTTGACCTAAAGAGGCACGAGCGAGGCTAGTGCCGATGGTTGCCATGACGTGGTGGTGGAGCTCAGTGGCGGTGATCTACAGTGGCGGTTTGGCTTAGGCAAGGGCATGACAAGAACTCAAGTAGTGAGGCAGAGCTCGTGATGTGGACTGCATAGCTCAGGATCGCTCGAAGCTATGGGGGCTTAGGTGAGGTTGCACAATGGGACATGGGCATTGCATGGCTCAATATTGGCGGTGCTCCCCATGACGAGGATGATCAAGGGGTGGCTCGGTGTGTTCAAGATGCCAATCAGAGGGGGTGAATAGACACTTTCAAAATATTTTGGTCAAAACTGGGTTTTATACATGGATGCATAAATCAAAATAGTTTTACACAATTAAAGCCTAAAACAACTAGTCTCACTAAGTATACCAACAACTAAGTCTAGATCAATGTTTTCAATCCTAAGATGACAAGCAAATAATTCAATTTTAGAAATGTAAAGTGTAAGAATGTAAATGAGTATAAGAAAGTAAACGACAATGACATAATAATATTTTTACCGTGGTGTTCAAAAACTTATCAGTCTCTCCTAATCCACGTTGAGGTAAGCCTAAATGAATTAGACCGACTCCATGAATTAAACCAAAACACCTTAATCCACTAGAATTGCTCTTCCTTCACTCTGGAGATGATGAGCACCAAACCACTCACAACAAACATGCCTTCTCATAAGCTTATTGAGAAGATCACCAACACGAGTCCTAAAAGTCATCTAGATATCGGCAAACATGAAGAGCAACAAGTCAGAGATGCTCAGTTGAACCAATCAAGTGCTAGAAGATCAATAGATGCACAATCCACCACTCAAGTGAAACATATGCACAAGAATTTGCCTCACCCCTCTCTAAGTACAACACATGCACAAATATGGGGAGAGGTTTTGCTCTTAGCTTAAACACCTCTCTTTTCTCCCTGCCTCACAAGGGTTTTATCTCAAGCGTATGCTTTTAATATGACCAGGAGCAACAACCAAACATCCCCAACTCCTACCTTTTCATAGCCCTCACACAAAAACTAGCCATTTGAGCTAAACTTTGCAAAACTCTATTGCAATGGCAAGTTCACTATTCACATGTCAATGACAGTTGGGGCTAAAAATGTACTGGTTAGGACATATCCTAACTAAACTTAGGACTTATCCTAACTGCTCTCGGTTGCAAATCTAATTCCTTGAAATACACTAGTTAGGACATGTCCTAAGTAACTTTAGGACTTGTCTAAGTGCTCTCCGGTGTGAAAACACTTCTAACCCTTACTCAGGACAACTCTTATATAGCTAGGACTTGTCCTAACTCTTGGTAAATATCACACCTATGCACTCACTCAACTTGGCTCTCTAAAGGCATTATCTATTTGTGCACAAAGCAACGTCAAGTTGATGACCAAACTATTAGATATGAAATGCGGCTGATTGAGCTTCTGGACACCAATTTTATTCAAACTACTAACTATCAAATCCTCTTAATAGGACAACAAAGCTAGAAAAAAATTCTAGTTAACCCGGTCTTTCCTCCCAACATCAAGACCGGTATGCTAAGAAAATATCCTTAGCCTTGGTTATATAACTTTGCCTTGAGCTAATCCAACTTGGGGTAATGACATTGATCTCAGATGTCACTTCTCATTGTCCCAAGTTTTGATCCAATGACAAACATTGCTTTTGCCAAGTCTGGGTTCTTGGCTTGTTCATCAACATCACTTCTCAATATTTGGGACCTATTCCTTTCATTCATCTCCACGAAAACATTAGTCCCACTAATCTGGTTATCATCACTAAAACCAACAACCACATTGACGACATTAATGAGTATATAACATTAACAAATTGAATTTAGGTCAATTCCAAGTACATGTCAACTACATAAGCGTCGTTAATGAGTTCCAGAGTAAATATCCTCAATATGTGGAATAGGAACATGGATCAATACTAGTCAACCCTCAAAATATAGAATGAACTTCCCCTAAATTTGTGCACACACACACACACACACACACACACATATATATATATATATATATATATATATATATATGAATTGAAATGATATGCATATATGAAAGTTGAAACTTTGGTGGAGTTCACCCGATATTTTGGATCCAAGGAACGCAATAAGATATGTAAAAAATGTAACATCAAATGTATACCTCTGAGAGTTTCATCTTTCCCATCCAAGTCAGACTAAATAATATCATACTTAACAAACATGTTAGTCTCACATTTACATTTGTTGTTAATTACCAAAACCATATTAATGTAACTTGAACTTATAGTGGTCGCAAGGGAGTGGGGAATAATATGGTGGGATCGATTTCGAGGAAGGAATGAAGTTGGTGGCGAATTTGGAGGTTTATTGTGGTGGTCGTGGAAAAAGGGTAGCACTTCCACTGGACTTGGGGTAGACAACAGGCAATGAGGCGGTGTGGTGAGCTTATGGGTGCAGTGGGGAGCTAGAAGAGGAGGCAATGTGTTGTGTTTCAGGCTTTGTAGCCGAGGGAAGTAGGTGACGTGGCCATCGACAGCGACATTCGATTGAGTAGAGAGGTGGATGGCTATGATTTGGAATGGGCAGCGAGGCTTCATGTTGAGCATGCAACATGACACGTAGGCAAAAATAGTGAAGTGACACTCATCCAGTGAGGTGGCCGTGAGGCTTGGCGAGGAAAGGAGTGGACGTTGGTCACATGATGTAAATGTGAGGATAGAGGCAGCTCAGTGCTGGGTGTCAGCGACGCAAGCTGGCAGGGCCAGTGTGGGGGCTATAAGGTCAAGGAGGCTGACTAGAGGGGGTGAATAGGCATTTAAAATTATCTTTGTCTAAAACCGAGTTTTAGACACGGAAGCATAAATCAAACTGGTTATACTCAATTAAAGCCTAAATAATCTAGTTTCACTAAGTGTACCAGCAACCTAAGTCAATATCAATGTTTGTAATCCTAGGGTGACAATAAATCAATACAATTCTAGGAATATAAATTACGCGAATGTAAATGAGCACAAGAAATAAACCGCAATTGACACAGTCTCTTTTTACCATGTTGTTCGATGACTTGCCGGTCTTCCTTAGTCCATGTTGAAGTAAGCATAAATGAATTGGACTGGCTCTATAAATTAATCCAAACACATCAAATTCACTAGTGGTAGCTCTTTCTCCCTCTAGGTAGGTAAGCTCTAACTTTCACAATACATCGGACCTTCTCATAAGTTTTTTGAGCAGATCACCGGACCACGACACCTCTATGCCGTCTAGAAGTCCGCAACCTTTAAGAGTAATATTCCAAGCCTCTTGCTTGATTATCACCAAGTGCAACACATACACAAGTGGATACTAAATCTACCTCTAGAAATAACATATGTAACTAGAGACTTCTCTCCTTACTCACAAGGTACAACACACGCACAACTGAGAGGAGAAGCTCACACTAGTTCAAGAGAGTGAAATAGAATGCATCAACCTTGCTGCCAACTAGCCATGGTGGGTATTTATAGCCCACACACAAAACTAGCCATTGAGATAAGATTTCAACAAAATTAGTCTGGACTGGTCTGACTGTCAACACATGGCTTGTCAGACTGGCCCTACTGCAATAGCTAGAAAACTAGCCTTTACATTCTAGGCCGATGAGACCACCCACACAGGGTCTAGTCAGACCACTCAAACACCGATGGTCAGACCACTTGGCTAAAACCTTAGAGACGCATAAAAAATATGCTCTCTATAAAAAAGGTACCGACTAAACAGCCCGATCAGACCGTCAACACATGGTTGGTCATACCGCTGCGAGAGGGCCGATCAAACCGTTCACACAGAGCCGATCAGATTGCAGGCCAGTTTGACCACTCACACAGTGCCAATCATACAACTAGCCAGCCCGATCGCTCACATAGAGCTGGTTGTACCGTCTTGAAATTTGTAGCAAAAACAGAGATGCATGTGCTTCAATAAATTTATAAAACACATTCGTAAATCGTAGTACCACGGAACCAAAGGTCAAAGCATGATTCACAACAAGTTGAAAAATATATTTGCACACTTTATAATCATGACAGAGGTTTAGGGACATGAACTGAACCTGTTTGCAAAACACATTTGCAAATTGTTGTCACATGCTACAAGGATTATATATGAGATTCAACTATTTACAAAATACATTTGCAAACCTTAGCATCATGCCACAAGGAGTAGGTGCACGGACTTCGACTATTTGTAAAATACATTTGCAAACTCTAGTCACATGTTACCAGGATTAGATATGTATGAGCCTTAACTATTTGCAAAACATATTTGCAAATAATATCGTCATGCCAAAGAGAGGTAGAGCAAGAGGAATTAATCTATCAACACATGATGAGACTCAAGCTATTAGACAAAACCCCTCTTAATAATACGGCAACCTATATTAGCAATCCGATCTTTCAACTAAACATCGAGACCGATAAAAGATTAGATTAGAAACACATCCTTAGTCTATGCTAGTTATACCTTTGCTTTTGGCTTTTGGCTTTCTACGTCATTTCACAGTTGTTTCAAGGAAAATAGAGATAAGAGGTAAGTTTTATCTACTTGAAGCTTGATGATGAACACCCCTCTCTCGAAGTCACACTCAACCAAAACACCTAAACGGATCCTTGACATGTTGTGCATCAACACATAATGGTATCCACCACATCGGAATCTTGACTTGATGACCATCAATACATGATGTCATCATTCTTCCGAACCTTGACTTAATCATCAACACATGATGTCCATTTCTTGACTTGATGATGATTAGCACATGAAGCCATCCAAAGTCTTCATTATCATGAGACATAACCTATTTGTAATATTCTAAAATTTGTTTTCTTAAAAAATTAATTCCAATTAATTATTTTAAATTTTTATCTGGATTATTCTTGCTTAAATAAATAAATATATTAAATTAAAAAATTCCCAGTGAGGAACCCATTCCTCGGCCTTGAGTGTGACGAGGAAGGAGGAGAATAAGAAGGGAGAGGGGGCATGGGCGGGAGGGGAAGGGTAGGGTGTGGTCGACATCAGCAATAGGTGAGGAGGATTAGAGGTTGGAGAAGTGTTGTGGGCGGTGGCATTCGAGAAGAGAAAGGAAGATGGGGAGGAAGAGAAGAAGATAGGGATATGGCTGATATATGGGCCCTTCTATCTTTTTTATTTGCTAATTTTGTTGGTTGGTTTGGTAGACATGTGGCATCCACGTTAGTCAAAACCATTTTGGAATGGGTCAAGTGACCTGATTTTGATACTTCAAAGTTAGGTTTTAGAAGGTTTAGAGTTGAGGGTTAAAATTCAGACTTGTATGACAATTTAAGATTGAACAATGGACTTTTTTTCGAGCAGAAATAAAAACTCAAATTTTGGGTGCATACCAACTCATATATTTTTTCTTTTATTTTTGGGATTTCCTTTCGGCAGAATTTGTCTTTTCCTTTCCCGGGTACAATTTTTTCTTCAGATTTGTTACCTCACTAAAAGGATCACATTTTTTAATAACCATTTGGATGTAATTTTGAGGTGGTATGTAACTATGGCTATGTTCTTTGTGGCTTTTGGTTTCTCCAGAAGTCAAAAAAACCAAACGTCAAAATGGGACGTTATCTTGAAACGGATTTCTAAACGGCTTTTGAACTCAAAACCATATACGCCATCTACATTGGTGTCTCGTCATCCGCTACCATGTCAAAAAACACAGCCAAAGATCATCAATCACAATAAAAAACTATTAGCTATAGTCTAGTAGAACAAGAACACCGAGGATGGGTAAACACTAGCATAGTAGCATTTCCCGCTCTAGTGTTTGTTAGCGACTTAGGGCCTTAGCCGGAGTATTTTTTAAGACAGTTAAACGTAGTACACGTTAAAACTTAACGTCTGCATCACCCAAAATTGCAATTAGGCCTAAAATTCAAAATTTCAACCAAAAGCCATTAGGCCCTTAGCCTACAGCTTGTGGCTTAGGTTGTTACTCGCCATTTCGTTGCGGTTACCCGTTACATTATTTATGTAGACACTACACGTTGCAATCTGACTACGGTTACAGACTTAACAGTCGGTGTTTCTCCGACGCCCAGCAGCTTCTATTCCAGCCAACTATACCACGCGTTTGCTTTCTAGCTGTCGAAATGATACAAGAAGATGCAATTCCTACTCACGAAGCAAAGCCCAATTAAAGAGGCATCACCACTGCCGTGTTGGTCGGTCAATTAAACAGTTTCTGCTCCATAATTAACCGCTAATAACACACGCCTAAAACCAGGGGAAAAAAAGCAAAAACGAAACCCCCCAAAGCTGGGTTTACTTACAACGGTTGGCATCCGGACAAAGATTAAAAACGATAAATTAACTGCAGAAGAAAGGGGGGGGAAAACAGTTAAAAGAGAGCATCAGATCAGCTGCCGGTGGCGTTGGCCATGCCGCCGTCCTCGCGGTCGCCGAGGAGGAGGACCGCGAAGCTGGCGGCGGCGCAGAGCGCAGCGACGGCGTTGCCCTCGCGCAGCAGCACGCGGAGCGCGAGCCGCGCGATGTCGGCCGTGGCGCGCCGCCCCTCTGCGACCAGCGACCTCCTCGGCTTCCCTGCGAACGCCAGCAGCACGAGCACGGTGATCCACGTCACCAGCATGGCCGGCGCCGCAACGGCGAGCGCGGCCCCCATCGACAGCAGCCCGAACACGGCGCCGCACATCACCGACGCGTACAGCGCCGCCGGCCACGCCACCGCCCCGCCAGCCGCGGAGTAGTACCAAGCGCGCACGGACGCGAGCAGGCTCCACGACGACGAGAGCAGCGCGGCGTACACGGCGAGGAAGAGGGCCACCCAAGTCCGCCGCTTGCTCATGGCCCGGAGCAGAAGGGAGGTCCAGGGGGGCCACGCCGACGGGGCCGGCTCGGCCGCCTCCTGATCCGCCATGGATGGACCACGGATTCTTGGTTGGTTGATTCCGCGGTGGTAATTTTAGCTGGGTTTGCTTGCCTGGGTGGTGAAGGGAGCGGAGCAGCTGCGAAGGGAAGGCGAGGGATGCCGAGTCGCTGATTGCTGCCTATTGCGGTGATTATGTAGCCATCAGATCTGCTGTAAGATCTGCCTGGGTTTCCTTTCGTTTTTTCCTCTCACCTTCGCTAAATCGCAGGCGCCTGCTTTCCCTTGAAGCCACAGCCGATTTTGTAGCGATCAGATTTGCTGTAAGATTCGTGCACTATGCATTCTCATTTTTGTTCTTGTGGGTTGCGGTTTTCTGTTTCAAACCCAGTCCGCTAATTTTCCGACCCATTTGGACAGAGAAATTGTGCCTGTTTCAATTTTTATTTGTATCTCTTGTACTCGCGATCCTTTATTTCCATTGTTTTCAGAGAGAGAGAGAGAGAGAGAGGAAAGGAGAATCCGAGGAGGGGAAATAGAGAAGAACTTGACAAGAGGCGATCAGCGAGCGGTGTGCCCGTGCGCACGTCGGGCTTGCGCGTGAGCAACGCCAATTGGCGGTGACTGATGAGTGGCTCGACAGTTACTGTTGTGTGCTATTGTATCTCCCGTACGTTTTTGGTGTGCTACTATTGTTTGAGAAGTATGGTCTATTTTTGTTCAGTGATATTGCCTTCAAATATGTGGGAACCCTTGATTGTTCGTGAATTTTGCAAGCCCTTTCGTCATTTAGGTAACGTTGCCATCAAATTAGTTTTTATTTGGGATTCTAGGGTTTGTGAATCTGTTCCCATGCCTTGAGATCGGGGTGTTCTACAGTGAAAATACTAGTACTTAGGGTTGTTCAATTCATATGTAGTTGCTGATATTTCATGTCAAGACTCGAATATACAAATCTGGACTTCCTCTGTACTCTGCACCAGTCTAGAAACCACGCTAGTGCACATAGTGAAAATATATATGAAATACTGACCATAATTGTAACTGTCCAGCTGTTTATTTCAAATTTTTGGAGTAAAAAAATTAAATTATTAAATTAAATTAATTTGGTTTAAAATAAAAAATATTGTTTTGTTGCTTAAGTTTTATTTTGATTTGCCACGATTTTAGTTTTTGAAAAAGCGGGTTGTGAAAATAATTCGGTAAAAACATAAAACATTATTAAATAAAAGGATATTTTGAATTTCTATAAAATCCTATTTCAAATTAATTATTAATTATTTGAAGTCATTTGTCATTTATTTGGATTTTAGTTGAAAATAGAAACTTGTGATTTTTTCTCGAATTTTGGAATTTATTTTTCTGAAGAGTTTAAAATCTATTTTGAAACCCTTCTCCTTCGACAAAAGTCGCCCACCCGATTTTACGATATGAAAATATAATACCAAATTAAGTTGAAAATATTTTCCCCGCCACTTAAGTCCAAAACCCAGGTCTCCCTCTATATCCGAAACTTCCCCAAGCTCAACCGGGACACTCGAGAATACTGATTTTTCTCTATAAAATCCATTCTATTCCCTTTTTTGGGTCCAAATATTTTTGGCGAGCCACGTCGGCACCGACCGACGTGGATGCCACAATTTTTTTCCAACCGACCCGGGTCCACGTCTTCCCAAAATTCATTCATGGACCCGTCCATGTAGACCAGGCCCACTGTGAGTCATCCAAGTCCGATGTCATAATCCTAGATTTTCTTTGAATCTTTCTCCTAAATTCATATAAAATTATAAACTTCCTTCCAGTTTGAAATATATTATTTTTTTGTAATTTTATTCCAAATTTTATTTATTTGTTCGTCCAAATATTTTCCAGTAATTTTTTGTCCAAATTCATTCTTCGTATGAGAGTAGAATCTTTCTCCTAAATTCATATAAAATTATAAACTTCCTTCCAGTAAATATATTATTTTTTTGTAATTTTATTTTTATTTATTTGTTCGTTTGTTTTGTCGTTTTGCGAGTAGAACCCGACGTCGTCGCAGAATTCTCAGATCCGTAGCAAGAAGGTCCAGATAGCGTGCAAGAAGGCAAGTCTCCTTCGATCATCTTGAACCTATGTTTACCAAAATCTTTTATTATTTTAAATTTAAATTTATTTGCTATGTTACATAAAATAATAATTTCTGTTGTAAGGATAATAGTTAAACCGATAATTGTTATGCCCTCATTTGATATTGACAACCATGTACATTTGTCACCATAGGTTTCTCTTGTCTTAGTATTGAGATTATTATGTAATTGTTAATTTTAGAATGGTAGTAATTGCTTAGACAAGCTAGTCGGTCAGTATAACCCTTCGGGTCGAGAATTGATATGAATGATTTCATCTTTTTATTTAGTGGCAATAAGTATTGTTGTTGTTTTTAAACTAAAATAAAATGGTGAAAGTTGTTTTAGACTTGAGTGGATGGTAAGATTGGATTGGTGTGGATTTAGCACGAGAACTTGTAAAGTGTATGTTCCGCCCTAGTCAATTAAGAACCGACGCTTGTGTTTGTCCAAACTAAGCACTACTGGAGTTGGAGTCTTGAATCCCGACTGCTAATGCACACGGGCTGGCTGCTATCCACTGATGCAGGTTCTTTGTGACTAGTGCAACTAAGCACCTTGCTGCATCATCCTTCTGTTATGAGATTTTTCCAACTCACGACTAGACTCCCCAATAAGTATGGCCTTGCCCACCATGTTCTAAAAACTAGCATAGTCATTGCAAATGACTTGAACTTTCAATTCAGGATTGAGTCATAGCGGGCTAGCTAAGTTAACTTATTGAGATATTTATTTCCTAACATGTTGTTCTGCTAAAGCTCACGAAACTCTTCCTTCTTTATTTCAACCACCCCATCTATGATATGAGCATGGCAAAAAGCTATGGTTAACTCTGCCCAAGTGATATTCTGTTGATCTTCATGAGTAGCACAATAGTTCGCACAATAATTCTCCCACTATTATGATGTTGTACCTTTCAGTTGGTGAGCAACATAGAAAACTTCCTCTTGATATGTGCACTGAGAAAACTTTAGCTTCTTCTCCACAGAACAAAGCCACTCATCTGCCTCCAAAGGTTCAGATGAACTAGATAAGTAGGCAGTCTAGTCCTCATGAACTCTACAAATCTAGATGATGAACGAGCTGGTTGAGGTGCAGCAGCTTCCTGATTCTACTGGTTCATCATGTTATTCATGTTCTGTATCATGGTATTCATGAGCTGGGTTTGGGCTACCTTGAACTAACTGAGAGTTGAATCCAATCCACTTGGAGCTATCTGCTGACCTTGAGCTAAAGGATTCGTGACACCGCTGCTAGGATCAAATGCATCTGATTGTAACCATCAAAATTCCCAGTATCAACCATCTACCAAGTTGACACCAAGGTTACAAAGGAAAGAGGGAATAGAAAAGATAAGTGGTAAATTTGTCTACGGGTGATAAACTAAGGACAATCCTAAACTAATATCACTTACTTAGCCGAAAAAGGCTATCAAAATGCATTAAACTCCACATCAAAGAACACATTGACACAACTGCAACATAATGCCCGAGGCAAAACTATAATTCACATCACATACAACTGCAAAGAAATAGCAAAACACTCCACTCGATGTTAAAACTATAAAGGGTTCTAATATAATGGCTCCCACTCTAGCTCTACTAAATAAAGCTTACTTGATTCTAATCCTGAATCACTGTAGAACACTTAGAGTTGTGAATTTATGGCAAAAGTTCTCTTGCTTCGGCTTAAATGAAATGATGAAGGTACTCTTGACAATTGCTAGTTATGTATCGTGTTTCTTTTAGATTGGGAGGAGTCGATGAAGGTAGTGGAACTGGTGACTATGGCGGTGATAGTGCCTCCATAACTTCCTCTCGCTCTGAGGTGCTGGATACCGGTGCATATTGCCCTTCAAGCTTCCGAATGAGCTTGGACAAACTGATTCGGTATAGCTTGCAAAGGCATCGAATAGCTTTACGTGCAGCTCCATGCACAGATAGGTCTTCATGAACACTATAGTACTTCAAACTATGATGAAGGACTTGGCTCCCAACCCTTGTAGTAAAGTTCGGTCTTGTCCTGAATCCAATGCATTGGCCCATTGTTGTCTCATCCTTCGGGAAATAAACTGGTGGCCTCTTTGATCCAAAATTTATCAACAAAGCTCAAAGAACTTTAGGCCAACCTCCACTTTTGTTATGGAAAACCCGAGACATCTATGGCATTATAAGGATAAGAAGTCAATTTAAGAACTGAAAACCAGCCTCCAGAAAAGGCAAAAAGAAAGAACCTTAAGAATGGGGGAAAGAATAGGGAATTACAAGATATCCATTTTGCTGGTTTGATTTAGAACATAGATTTTAAATTTTTTTGCTAAATCGACCTTTCTAACTAAAGCTTTGTCCTACTATTGATATGGCTCTAATACCAAATCTATCAAGGCCTGAATATGCAAATCCGGGCTCTATGTATTCTGCACCAGTCTAGGATCATGCTAGTGCACACAGTAAAAATATATATAAAATATCTACCATAATCATGATTAACTTTGAAAGACGCAAATATTATTAATTATCAGAGTAGTGACATTATGGCCAAACTTACAGATAATAGCCTGAAGGGTCTAACAAAACTAACTAGAAGTGAAAAAATAGAAATAGGCTAGGTGGCCATTCGATATGCCCATAGGCAATCGATTGAGAAGCGAGGTCCTAATCCGAGAAGTCGTCAAAGAACACTCTGTAAGATCGAGGAGCCCGACTATAGTAGGGGAGAATAGTCATTTATAAAATTCTCTCTTTTAAAAACTATTTGAGCTATTTGGCTAAACATAAGTATATAATGCGGAAGCTTAAATCAAATTGGTTTAGCGCAAATAAAGCCTAAATCAATTAAGTTGCCTAAGTGCACCAACAATACTAGGCTATGTCAATGTTTGAAATTCTAGGTTGACAAGCAATCAAATTAATTCTATGTATGTAAATTGCTTGAATGTAAATTGAGCACAAGAAAAACAAACCACAATAGACACGGTCTCTTTTTACCGTGGTGACCAGAGACTTGCCAGTCTACCCTAGTCCACGTTGAGATTAGCCCAAATGAATTGGACCGGCTCCATGAATTAAGCCTTCCACCTCAAATCCACTAGAGGTAGGTCTTTCCCACTCCGGGTAGGTGAGCTTCAACCTCCACAACTTTGCCGGGTCTTAAAATAATTTGATACTGCTTAAAATAATTTAAAGATATTTGAAACACATTCAAATAATCTTACTCATGAGAGCTCCTTGAAGACTTTGAAAGTTTTCTCCTTTTGGTATTTGATACCGCTTGATACGATACCACTTGTAGCATTTGGATCATTTTCAGATTTTGCATTCCAATCGGCCTTCAAAAGCTACCTGAAAAACTAACTTACAAAAGTCTAATAAATCTGAGAAAATTTATCAGTATAGATTAATATTTGAGGATTAAATGTCATAATTGTAACTGCCTCAGATTAGGAGCACATTCAAAGGAATAAAAAAATAAATCTGCTAAAAAACCTCTTGTAAAAATTCTGTATTTTCATCATTTTATAATGAAGGAAAGGAAATAACTTTTCAATAGGAGCTTAAAAACTAAAAGAGAATGAAACACATTCATTCACAAAATCCATTAAACAATTTTTTTGGCAAATAAGTAAAATAGTTTTTCCAATTGTAATATTTTACCCCTTTTGCTTTAGTAAGCTCAAAAGTATTATATTTGTTTTTCACAAAGAAAAAACCCCCTTACACAAAGGGTCTTCTTGGCATTTTCTTTTCCTTTGACACACAAAGAATTCTCCTCTTCTAGTTTTTCTTTTATTTTCTTTTCTTTTCTTATCTCTTCCTCTTTTGATTAACTATTTTTCTTGTTATGTCATCTAACACAAAGATTAATGTGTACCACTTGTAAAACACTTGTCCATAATTCGTACCACTTGTTAGCCTTTTATCCATACTATGTGCTTTTTAACCCTTTATGGTTCTTTGGTATTTTCTATAAGAGCACATACCACTTTGACCTTTATACCACTTAAGATGACATTAGAAACCACTTGTGAGAATATACCACTTGTAAATATGAGTGATGTCAAGTATAATTAATTCCAATTGTAGAAAACTTGATACCACTTATGAAAAATATCACTTATGAGCTTAAAGGATATCAAGTGTGATTAAATCTATTTGTAGAGACTTGATACCACTTGTACTATTTGTGAGTATACATGACACCAAGTGTGATTAATTCCATTTGTAAAAACTTGATGCCTTTTGTATGATCAACTTGTATCTCATAAGGTCAAATTCAGTATGTCATCTTCAATGATTTTCACTTGATTTGATGAAGGGGATACCACTTGCAAAAAGGTGTCACTTGAAATAGCACTTGGAAGAAGAGGATAATATCATTAGAGGATACACCACTTGTAAAGGTGGATACCACTTTGAAAGATGCCACTTAAAGGAACAAGGATACCACTTATTTTCCAGATGAAAGAGATACCACTTGAAGAATGATATCGCTTGTAAAGATAGGGATAAAACTTATGCCGATGTCAAGGTAATCAAAAGTCTACCACTCTTTGGAGAGGATGCCATTTTATGAAAATAGATCAAACTTAGAGTAAAATGACATATAGAATCAAGAAATACTTGATGGTAGCTAGTAAAGATTAACATAGATCAACTTGACTTTGAGGAGCAAGAGGAGTTGCTGAGAGAAATTGGAATCAACAAGTTTTGAACAAATAAGCCATTTATAGAAAATTCGAAAGTACTGTAGTTTCATCGCCAAGAGTTCGAAAAAGCAAGTACATGCAGAATGACCGTCGATGAGTTCGATTTTTCTGGGAGCATGCCAAGAGATTGATTTCAGATGAGAGACAAGATATAATATTGTATATTGCTCCAAAATTTTTCACAAAGAAACAGAAACCGCTTGTAGAGCATTTTCAACTATATTCCAAGATCAAAACTCTTTTCAATATAGTTTTTAACAAATTAAGCTTTCAATTTTTCAAAAATAAGCTCATTTCAATAAATTCTTCGAGATTGAAAAAAATGAGCATCTAGAGTATATTAAGCATTTTTTAGGTAGGAGTCATAAATACCCTTGTGAGCCAATATATGTCAATAGATTTAGCTCAAATGGCAAAACTCACTTAAGTGCTAGATTGTGACCATATATGTCAACTTAGGATTTTGAATGAGTTTCAAAAACAAATAACTTTAGATTGGTTGGCCTTTTGGAAAACTTTTGAATACCAATAATATTTGAAATAGTCAACTCTAGGTTTTTGATATTGAACACTTTCTCAAATTCCTTTTAGAATTAATTTTAGCCAACTTTTGAGTTTAAAGCCAAAACAAGATACTAGATTGCTAGTTTTTGATTAGAAACTCACTTTTACTTGAAACAAGTTTTTCTAAATCCAAACCCTTTGGAAAACCTTTAAAATGCATTTGTATACATTTTTCAACTAATTTTTCAAAAATATACTAATAATTTCAAAATTTTAACTTTTTGTTTAACTGGCTCAATTTTGAAAACCAATACTAGTACTTAATTAGTATGGGCACACTTAGAAATGTGATATGCATGAATATGATTTAGCACTCCCCTTTAATGTGCCACATAACATCTTGCTCATGATTTACAATAATGAAATTTTATAACAAGAGCAAGAACACCCCTTTTTAAAAAAATTTCATGTAATGCAACCTACACAAGGCTAGGGGCTTAATATATCAAAGATAGATACTTGTTACCGAGATGACATTGGTTTATCATTTGGCAAAATCATCCTCAAGCTTGGATTCTATTTTGTATATGGTGGAATTCACCTCTTCATGTATAAGCCAAGCCTCCAATGCCTCTCCAAGTATCTATTAAGCTTTTAAGCACATTTTGGTACCCCAAAACTTGGTTGGATCCATGAATGTTAGGCACAATAGATTTGAGCATCCAAATAACTCTAATATTAACTTTATGTGAACTAATATTCCTAGCAAATACATTGATATATTTATCCTTTCTAAACACATAATGTTCATTAAATAGAGATGGCTTAGGAATAATATTTTTGGGACAATTCTTACTAAAGTGTCCCTTCTCCTGGCAATTATAGCAAGTTTGGCAATTATTATCTCTTCTTATTTTCTTGCTTTGCTCATTGCCGGTTTGCCTCTTCATTGTGGATTTTCTTGTTTTCCACCTTATTGGGGCACTTAGAGGCAAAGTGACCCATCTTGTTGCATCTAAAGCATTTGACTTTGTTGGATTGTCCTTCAAGTTGCTTTGGGATGCTTTTCACCTTTTTCTGAAGGTGAAACTAATACCTCTCTTATCATTTGACATTCTTTGACTACCTAAGATTTTGTCAAGAGAGGCCTTCCCCTTGTAACTTTTCTCTAAGTCTTTTCTCAAACTTGAGACTTGGGCCTTGAACTCATTATTTTTCACTACAATGTTAGTGTTGCAATCTATAAAGGAAGTAGAAGCATCTAATTTAGAGCAACAAGGTATATCAAGCAAATCATCACAAGAAGTGAATATGCTAATTTTAGATGAATTACAAGAGTTAGGAACTACACATAGCATATCATTCTAGTTCTTCTTCTACTTTATGATAATCATTTTAAAGAGAGACATGTTCATTCTTCAAAACCTTATATTTAGCCTTTTCTTTTCCAAAGAATTCATTTAGCTCTTCTAGCATATCCATCAACTCATCATAAGAAGGTGAATTATCATTATCATTTACCTTGTTGTTACCTTTTGCCATAAAGCATCGAGTTGATGTGGAGGGGGTAGTGGATTCTTTATCGTCGGAGTTAGAGGTTGAACATTTATCTCCCGACATATATCTATGTGATATTTGTGTTCGAATTCGTAGTTCGTACTTGGTGGTTCTATGATTCTCGCGATGCATTTATGTTTCATGATGAATTTATGAATTTATTACGATCCGTCATGCAATCGCCGACAAGAAACAACACATACATTGCACGTAAAGTAAATATGTAAACTACTACATGCAAGAAAGTAAACACGACATATTACTAACTTAATCACTATGTCTATATGTCAAACGAGCCTCGTGGCACCCACACGAGTGTTGCTCGTGGGGCCGCCCCTGACGTGGTCGACCGTCGGAAGTGGCACGCACATATGCAACTAGGGTTCACAGCAGAAAGATGTGGGATCATAAGAGCTTCCTATGTTGACGATCATCTCGCTGCCCCTCCTCGCTGCATCCGCATGGCGAGGTCGTTGTTATCCTCACCGAGAGTCTCGATCCTGGCCCTCCAACTCCAATATTCACGCCATAATGTATCCACATAATAGACAATATACCGCTCATGAGGAGGGTCAATCCAATGATAAGTCGATTTTGCCATCTACGGAAAGGACGTAAACATGGAGGGTCCATAAGCAACAACAAAATGTAGTATTACTACTTTCACCTCGTAGCGCAGCATCTGAAGAAACGCCGCCCGCCATCTGACGGGCATCCAGACCGCACGACAACAGACTCATTGTGTCTACATTTCGCCACGATGGTTGAGCACGCCCTGGTACCAAGCGCACTGCATCAAGATCTCCTCCTTTGTAAGGGAAGGTCTTCCTTCTGGACCCAAATTCGACCGCCCATCCGCTTCGACATGATATTTTCACCACGAAGAGAACGATTGTGTTCGACGAAGTCTTCTTCAGACAATGCCATGGGACCCCAACCCTGCTATTTATACCGAACGGAATGACTCTCATCGCAATGACCACAACCGAATGGGCGCTTTGGCGCAAAGGACATGGCAAAGAGGCCACCTTATGCAAAGGACATGACAAAAGAGGCCACTTTGCGCAAAGGACGTGACAAAAGAGGCCAGCTTTATGCAAAGGACATGACAAGACCGAATCCACTCTTATATGCAATCTTCATTGGTTGATGTGCATATTTCATATTTATCTTGAATTTTCATCCACATATCATGAGCGCTCTCAAGATTGCATATTGTGTTGAACACGTCTACACTCAAAGCACTAAATAGAGCATTAGTAGCTTGAGCATCGAGATATGAGCATTTCTCTTCCTCAATTGTTGGAACGAGATGATCCAATGAAGGAGAAAAATCCACATCTATAATCCACCATATTTTTGGCCTCATGGCCTAAAAATAACATGTCATGCGGATTTTCCAATTTGCATAATTTGTGCCATCAAATAGAGGTGTGTTATCTAGGTGCACAATCCCATTAGTCACCATCCTTTATACTCTCTAGGTGGTTAAGCCTAATAGATGAGAGACCAAACTCTAATACTACTTGTTAGATCGAGGAGGCCGACTAGAGGGGGGTGAATAGTCGTTTCGAAAATTCTCTCTTTTAAAAACTATTTGAGCTATTTGGCTAAATACAAGTATATAATGCGGAAGCTTAAATCAAATTGGTTTAGCGCAAATAAAGTCTAAATCAATTAAGTTTACCTAAGTGCACCAACAATACTAGGCTATGTCAATGTTTGCAATTCTAGGTTGATAAGCAATCAAATTAATTCTATGAATGTAAATTGAGCATAAAAAAACAAATCACAATAGACATGGTCTCTTTTTATCGTGGTGATCAGAGGTTAGCCCAAACGTGTTGGACCGGCTCCACGAATTAAGCCTTTCACATCAAATCCACTAGAGGTAGTTCTTTCCCGCTCCTGGTAGGTGAGCTCTAACCTTTACAACTTTGCCGAGTCTTCTCACAACCTTCTTGAGAATATCACCACGCACGACGCCTCCAACGCCGTCGAGGAGTCGGCAAACTGCAAGGGTAACAAGTCAAGCCCCTCGCTTGACTCTCACTACGTGCAACGAATGCACAAGGTCAAATGGACACTAAGTCCACCTCTAGATGCAATACATGCAATCTAGATCCTCTCTTCTTGCTCACAAAGTGCAACGCATGCACTCTTGAGTGGAGAGCCTCACACTAGCTCAAGACAACTGAAATGAGTCAATCAATTCCTTTTTTCAATCGGTCATAAGGGGGTATTTATACCCCACACAAGAAAACTAGCCATTGGACCAAAACCCCGAAAAATCAGGGCGAGCGGAAGTACCGCAGTGCAATGGCCGGTACTTCTACACCTGCTCTGACACAATAGTAACAGCTATTTCAGAGCTTCTGATCTAGCCATTGGAAGTCGGCACGGAACTACCGCCGTTATTAATCCGGTAGTTCCGAGAAGTCGGCGCGGTACGTCTGCTTGAATTGAGACCTAGAGTTGGCGCTCTCTGGAAAAAAGGTTTCGCTCAACCTTTGGAGCTTCTGAAGTCTGGTAGTACCGCGCAACACATGCTGGTACTTTCGCCTTCTGGTAGTATCGCTCACACAGAGCTGATACTTCTGACGGCTGGACGAGCCGCTCACACGGAGCCGCTTAGCCCACTCGCATCCGGTAGTACTATGCAACACATGTTAGTACTTCCGATGTCCGGTAGTAACGCTCACACAAAGCCAGTACGTCTGACCTCTGGTAGTACCGCAACGCACACAACGGTAGTTCCGATTTTCCTAATAAGTGCAGATATCTCAACAGATTTTGCAAAACATATTTGCAAACTATAGTATCATGCACACAAGAATCAAACATGATTTCCATCAAGTTGCAAAACACATTTGCACACTTTTGAAATCATGACACAAGGAGTTGGTACATAGACTTCTCACATTTGCAAAACACATTCGCAAACCTAAGCCACATACTACAAGGATTATATATGAGCTTCAGCCATTTGCAAAACACATTTGCGAATATAAGCCTCATATCACAAAGAATGGAAACATGGACTTCAAGCACTAGCAAAATATATTTGCAATGCATAGTCCAAAATTGCAAGGATTCACCACATGAGCTTTAACTATTTGCAAACACATTCGCAAATCTAAGCCTCATGCCAAGATGAGCTAGAGCAAGTGAGGTCGAGCCATCAACACATGATAAGATTCAAACTACTAGACATGATCACTCTTAATAGTATAGCAACATATACTAGCAATCCGGTCTTCCAACCAAACACCAAGACCATTAAAAGACTAGGAACACATCCTTAGCCCTAGCTAGTCATACTTTTGCCTTAGGTTATCGTGTTGATATGCATCAACTCATGATGCATCCTTTTCATCAACTCCATCAACACATGATGGTCTTCACTTGACTTGATGATCAACACATGATCATCTCTTCTTGGACATCCATCAACTCATGATGCATCATCTTCTTGATGGTCTTCAACACAAGAAGCCTTCTTTCATCCAGACTTGATGATCTTTAACACATGAAGTCATCCCAAGTCATCCTCATTTGTAGAAACTAACCTATTCATCCAACTCATGGAAAATGTTAGTCCACAAAATAATTGTCATCAATTACCAAACTTCAACATTAACACATAATGGAGAGACTAGATTCAACAATCTTCCTTTTTGGTAATTCATGACAATCTCAACAAATAATGAGATACAAATTGATTTGCGAGTATACAACTTATACACAACAATTGTATACTCTAAGATAAGCTTTAAACAAAACTTACTTATCCGATTATCATTAATCGTCAAACCATTAACATATAATGACGAAGTTAGATAACAACCTGATTGCACATGAGTATATATAAACTACACAAGCTATATATATATACTCAAGAATGTATTTGAGAGATCATGTGGAGATGACCCATGTTTGTGATGAGTAATTGACACGTGTTCTGAAAGTTTGAGTTTGATTTGAGTGTTTCCCACGTGAGTACTTTCTATTGATGCGAATGTATGATTACATTATCTCGAGCTGTGCTATGTGATGTTTTTCTTATCTGTGATGGTTGTAGGACTTTGAGGCAGAGTCATGGCGAGGCATGAGATGGCCGGACCAGGCACAGGCGGTGCTGAGGTCAAAGCGGTCGGGAGATGCCGAAGACGGTGAGGAATCGAAGTGGTTGCAAGTCGTAGACAGCATGAAATGAGGAAGTGATACGGGGTCGCCCGATCTTCTCGACGTAGGATGGATACTCACGGGAGTCTTGATGAATCGTAATGATCCTCCAATGCCAATGCAAGGGACGAACACTCTTTAATCCACCAAAACATAATCGTGTTGATTTCACGACCACTGTTTAAGATTTATCGTGCACCTAATTCCCAACGGAAAGGCTGAACGATCTTGATTGAAGAAAATCACTCCTAATTCCCTATGGAACTTCGGTAGCAATGTTAAACTCGAACAAACTTTAGTAGATTCATTATTCTCAAACGTGGTCTGCCTTACAATAGGGGTCTAACCCTCAATATATAGTTCCCTCTCCACCACATGGCTGGCCAGGAGGTCCAAAACCAACTCCAACTCATCCCTACATGTATTTGGAAACAAACTCACACAAAAGGAAAAACCTAAAATTAAGCTATCACAATGATTCGGTCATAACTTTTAATTCGTGATGAATTTGAAGGTGCGGTTGGATCCATTGCGTAGCTCTTGAAATTATCTTTCCAACGAGTACAAGAACACCTGAATCGGACTCCGTTTGTGAAAGTTATAGCCTTTTTAGTAACTACTTGTCAGGCTGTCCCGAACCGAATCCGAATTGAATTCTGAGTTGAATCCGAGTTTGAATTGGATTGAGCACGTGGGAGATCCGAATTTGGCTTGAAAATCTTATCCAAAACTTGTATTTTACGTCCTTGTGCTCCTCCCTTTGGCCCTCCCAAGTCTTCACATGAATCATACCTAAGAATACATAAAATAATAGCATGATGTAGTATTCCAAGTTCATCATCAATTAAAAGAAACTCCTTAAGAAACAAATTCACCTGACAATATTTAATGCAGCTCAATACTTCTTTCCAGTGAAATAATGTATTTGACTGAAAAGTGCAAAGCTTGTGCGTATCCGCATCAGGAAGCTTCCAAGAAGGTGCAGGAGTGGCATTTTGGTAAATACACAAGGCTGCAAAGTGGAAGTGGATTCGGTTCGTGTTAATGGGTAAAGCGCATAGTAGTTGAAGCTATTGGGTAAAGTGCAAGTTGTAAACCCGGTAGTGGGAGGCTATAAATAGAGAGGTGTTCTCTAGTGCTAAGTGAGAGTTTTTGTGGTTTTGCTCTCCATGACTGGATGAGTTGTGAGAAGTGTAGGTAGAAGTAGTATTTTCTTTTCTTTGCGTATGTGTTCCTCTCAGATTGAGAGATGGGATGAAATGGATGTAAACTTTTGCATTATGTAATCATTCATATCTCTGTGTTCATCTGAGAAATCTTGTGTTTTGTGTTGCTCCTCTTTTTGAATTTCTCTGTGTTTTGGTTTTGGTTTCTTGTTTCGGTTTTGCACTCAGTTCTTCTTTGCCCTTCTCGTTTGATTGGAGTTCTTGATTGTTTAGTTGCAGATCTTCCGTACTCTGAACTAGGTATATCATCAAAGCCCCTTGGCTAGCAAATTCCCGAGAGCAAAGGATTTTATTCGTTGTTTGTCTTTCCAATTGCCATCTGTTGGATTTCCTCTGTTTGCAAAAATTCTAGGGTTCACTGTTCATCATAGACAGAGGACTCTTGTTCTTGGTGTCTCTCTAGAATGTTTGTGCTAGCCTTGTGTTTTCTTGATCCAAATTCATCTCTCTGTTATGGCCAAAAGCATCTTGAGCAAAAGATGTGAGAATCTTTAGCTATTTTGATTTTTGTTTCTTTCTCTGTTTAGCATTTCTTTTCAGGGGTTCTTGCTCTTTCTTCATCCCGTTTGCTCCTTTTTGCACTTTCTTGTTTCTGAGATCGAGATGCTATTTAGTTTGAAGACCCGATCATTTGTCCTGAGAAGAGCAGCAGACAATCTTCCATGTTTTCAATTTTCCTTCGCTTCCTCGGTAGTTACTATGCCGACAAGTTTGTTTTTCAGTTGCCTTCTGCTTTTCTTTTTTGCTGCCTGAGAGCTCTCCTTTTTGGTATGCTTTTCTTCTTTTGTTGTATTTCTTTTGCAGCCTCTGATCCTCTCAGTGTTATGTTCCCTTCTTAAGCCTTAATCTATTTTTCAGCTTTAATCGGTTGCAGTTTCAGTTCTCTGTTGTCGTGATCCCCTCTCTATTTTCCATTTGCTTCTGATCCTTGCGCTGAATCCATTCCCGGTTGGACCGGAATCCCTATGGCGGTCAGACCGGAGGGGCATCTGCGGTCAGACCGCTCCTCTGCTAGCAGTTAGACCGCTCTCCGGTACTACCGCTCCTCATGGTGGTACTATCGCTCTGCGGTCAGAGCGGCCTCATTAAGGCGGTCAGACTGGGAGTGCACCAGCGGTTAGACCGGCCTCAAGATTTGTTTTCGGTTGCCTGATTGTTTTCTTGCCTCGTTTTTTCCTTTCAGGTTGTAGCTTCCGATGAGCATTGAGTTTCTTGCTTCATAACTGTTATAGCTATCGGAGAAGAAATCTGTGTGAATACTTGGGGCAGTTTTTAAGGCACCATTCACCCCCCTCTGTTGCCATTTCGGTCCTACAGTATTTCAAAGTAAAGATCCTAAACATGCATATTAAAAGAAGCATGGATCAATACTTATGAAACTCTAAAACATAGAGAGAGCTCCCTCTAAACGTGTGCATACAAGTGTGTATAAAGAAAATATATGCACATATTCAATTTGGACTATTTTTGGAGTTCAATCTATATTTCAGATCTAAGGAATGCACTAGTATATGCGAAAGTGTGATTTCGAATGCATACATTTTGATTTTACCTTTCCATCCAAATGAGACTAAGCTATAATATACTTACATAAACATATTAGTCTTACATATATATTTATCATTATCATCAAAATATTATAATAGTATTTGTCATTATTACCAAAACCAACTTAAACATAGCTTGATCTTTCACCCTCCTTCAAGTACCTCTAGCTAAGAAGGTTCTTCTTCATCAATTGTTCAATAATAAACATAGCCATGAGTACATAGAGTACCCAGCAAGTTGTTTGTAACAAGATGCAGTTATAATTTTGCAAGGATTATCAAGTGATCGTTGAATGCTCACTTTGTAGAAAGCAATAATTTATAGTAAATATAATAAATAGATTAAAATGCACCTTGAAGCTGTTTATTAAATAAATAATCGCAGAAATTGAGTAAACCACAAGTGAACTGCCATTCACTTTCTAAACCGACCAAACCTAAGCTTTATGTAATTCTACTCCTCATGTGAAATCATCGAGTATTGTTCATAGCTAGAGACATAGCTATTCAAATAGTTTTACACCTTGCAGATGTTGCACAACTTTACCCATAAGACATGACTATCTCACATTGCCACGCTATTAGCACATTTCTTAGGTGTGCAGCGGAGAGATCATGACAAGCCCTTTACAATGTGTGCGATTTCGAGAGATCATGACAAGCCCTTTACAATGCTCAATCTCAAACCGAGTCGGTTGGTTCGGACCTGACGTTGCGTGGCGTAACGGGCTCGGTCGGACTTGGTCGAACCTAGTCCGATCTCTATTTACGCTTTCATGTATCGAGTGGTGCTGTGTTGCAGGGCGCCGAGGCTAAGATTTCGTTACCAAGTAGGTTGACTACCTTATCAGTAGAAGCCCCCTCTTGCGCCACGTGGAAGGTTACCAAAAATTAACTATCCACCCACATCATCTCAATGACCAAATCAAGTTTGAAACATCATAAATGAATTAGTCAGGTCCATCCTATACTAAACAAGTAGTTGTATGATAAGAATCAAATCAATGTCGCACAAAGTTAAGTCCTTAGACATTACCCAGATGAAGCATCTACATCCCAATGTGCTATTAGCATCCACTTTACTGCACGATCACTCATCCAAGTAAAAACTATTTTGGTTTAACTAAGACCAATGCCGCCACTCATGTCATGGTACATAAATTTTACAACTGTGGTTACAACCATGATTCATTATTTCTTTAAGTCAAAATTAATTAATTGATCAACATGTGATGATGAGCCCAACGTAACAATAAGCATGGCTATGCATACTAAACGCACAACCCAAGTGGATACTAGTATTGCATTACTGGATAATTAACCATCTTATGGTGATAATGGAATCGTGGCATTCAAATTATCAAACAAGGGATTGATCAAAATTGGTTAATAACTACCAAGTATGAGGGTTTGTGTTAAATAAGTAATGCATCATAATTTAAAACAAAATAACAATAACTATATTTAAAATAATAGGTTCAATATAATAACAGGTCATGACTTGCCTTGGCTTTACTAAGTTACCACTCCTAAATCTTCCGTTCGCTTCTGCTCATTCGAAGACGATATCTAACGAGAGAGAAAGTGTACAAAATACAAATAAACTTAAATAAAACTAAAATAAAATCCAAAAATAACAAAAATAGAACCAAAATATAGAGCTAATTTAGATAAATTTAGGAAGAAGAATCGGGTCAATCGAAGTTCGGACGGAGGAGAATAGGGTCTCGAAAGGTTTAAATCTAAGAAAAAAGAAAATAAACTCTATTTTGGATTTTATGGATACATTTTTCTAAAGAAAATTAGATTTATGATGTGAGCAAACGTATTTAGATTTTTAGTCGAATTATTTTTCTAAAGTAAAAAGGTTTCGATCAGTGATATATGGGGGTCATGATCTATAGATTAAGTTCATGAGCTAGCTCGGATCTACGATAGATTTGACCTATAAGATCGGTGGGTAATAGGTGGCATCCATAGGACAGAGACACGGCTCACTATGGACCATGTTCATGAAACACTGTAGCTGGTGACGTGGCTATGCCGGCGTCAATGCTAACGCATGTGCTGATGTCATCAGTGAGTGAACGGTGAGCTGAGCGAGGTGAGCGGGCGGTGGTGGTGCGACCGGCGGTGAAGACGAACGGCGAAGGAAAGCACTCAGCAGAGGGCAGCTCACCGATGGTAGATTCGATGACGACGCAGGACACCGACAGTGAGGAATATGAAGTGGCGCAACGGCGAAATGACGAAGAAGACGCAACGGCGACGGCGAAGACGACTTCGGCGAAGGCAAAATGGCCCGGTTCTGGCACAAAAGTCTGGACGACATGCAACTCGGGGTGCGGGAAATGAGAGGTCGGGGTACGCAAAAGTTTGGATGACGATGCAACTTTAAAAAGACATTGAAAACTAGGATGTTACATTTCATCTATATAGTTTCCCATTTGGCAGGGTTGTGAAATTGCTCTGTTTGTGGTGAAACTGCTGTTTTGGTTACTCGCACCGATCAAATACTCATATATACAGTAGGCTATAGTTTTTTTAATCTGAATGTTGCACTATTGCATTTGCATGACGATGGGAGATTAATTATACATGTTGTACAATCGATCAATGAAAACTACTTGGCTGTGAGAGTCCATGGTGAGCGAGGTTACCTTTCGTTAGTACTTGTTCTGTCTTGTTGTGTCAGTTCCAGGTTCAGAGGAATAGGAAGGCTTATGCTAGTTTGGCTATCTCTCGTAGCTATACACAAACAGTTCGGAATGTTCTTCAGAAAATGAGAGAAAATTCTTCCATTTTTCAGTAGATTAGCACTAGATTTCATGAAAATTGGAGTGGGGAGCACGGATCTAGCTCGTAGATAGATTGACCTATTTTTGGTTTTTATGCATTTCATGCTGCTGTGTGTTGCTGCTAGCTTGTTTTTTCTTGTTTGTTTGGTTTAATTTTGATGTTATTTTTTAGGTGGATTAGTACTCCCCGTGCTAATTCTTTGCTATCAAGTTTTTATAGCAGTGACTCCCTCTAAATATGTTTTGTGGTTTATCATTTCTTTAGGCATGATTCAGGTGCCTTTGCTATGAAGTTTTAGAGAAGTTAGACGCTCTAGTTGCCCTTCAAGACAATTTTTCCCAAAGTGACATTGCCAATATCCGTGTTCAGTATGTCAACGACATTCTTTTTAGTAGGATCAATAATGCAAATGCTCAGAGACTTGTTACTGAGTATGAGTACTAGGTCAGTACATGAATTTATATTTCAAAAGTTGCCTTTTTCCAGCTTATTGCCTTGGTCATTCATTTTGTTAGTCTGGTCTACATTTGTCTTTACTGCGTGTCAAGGTTCAGGAAATTGGGAAAGTCGAAGGAAGAAGGTGGCATCACACTGTGCCAGATCTTGAGGGCATATAAGCTGAAGTAAGGAATGTGCATATTATGTTTTGTATGGGAGTGAGATCAAAATTGGGCCTGTTTTTTCTATTTCTATTGCTGCCCTATAGCATTGTGGATTTTTTCCACCGAGATGCTGCAGTTCAGCATAGAAAGTTGGATATATTCTGACTGGCCTCTATGGTTCGATGGGAGAATAGGCTTGAGGTATTTATGCAATTTTTTGATAGTATCCCATGTTTCATAAATGATTTCAAAACTGAACAAAATTTATGTTGAAGGACTATGTGAGAAGGTCTATGGTTTTGTTGTGATGATCCATTATCATTTTGGAGGTGTGAAAAATTAGAATTTCCAAATTTTCAGATTTTTTCTGGACAACTTATAGAAATAGATGATTTTAGAAATTTGAAGTCATTAGATGATTTGGTGACCTAGGTTAGTGGTTATAGGTCGCACGAAACATGTTATTGCTAATGTGTGTTAAGTTATGAGGAACTTGTGCCCGAAACTAATTTTTTTATCTTTGGATGTGTAGGATCATTCAGAGTTAACCATGGTCAACAGCGAGAATCAGGGCTACACTCATGGAGGAATCAAGGCCCAAAATGATCAAGGATACAATGTGAGATGGCTAAGCTCAAGCATGGCACAAGGAAGACGAAAAATATTGAAGGAAGTTCAAGCGACGAGTTGCACCATGTGGCTTGGTTGGTTCAAGCGAGACGTGGTTCGGTGGAACTGAAACAGAGGAAACTTGCCGGTGTATAGCAATCCAGTGGTACACCTGCACATGGTAAGTATGATAATTGCTTGCAATGAAAGAAGATGACCGAGTCAAGAAAGGATATTTTGGTAATTTGACCAAAATACCAGAGACTACCATGGAACAAAAACCCTGGTGCTTGGAAGAGCTATTTAATTAGGTCAAGGAGAAGCTGAGAAGATCAAGTTGGATCAAGACTAAAGACATAGTAGATTTAGGTTTATACACTTTGAAAAGCGTGCACAAGTGTAGTGTGTGTTAAAACTCGTGTATGTGGTTATCGGGTTTCCCCCATATATGCTAAGTGGATAATATCCACTAAGGGTTAGATGAAGCTGGTTAGTTCATCTATTTAACGAGTTAAGATGAAGATTTGTAGTTAACCATCCAACCATCCTTTCTTGAGACCAAGGTGTTCATGAGTTCTAGGGTTATGGTTTGAGAGTAGTTGAGTACTGTGGTGTGCTCTATTATTCTCTAGGTAGTGTGACTATAAAATACTCACCCTCAAGTAGCAATACATCAATCTTTGTTCATCTCCATAAATCTCTCTTGTGTTGATTGGTTTACTCTTGATTTGGTTGGCTTTTTCTTCTCTCTCCCCTTCTTGATCTTGTTGTGCCAAGAGTGTGTAAGAGATAGATATCCTCTAGAAATCAATCTCCACTCATCTAAGTATTTACATGGCAAGTTCATGAAGAAACTTGATTTTTGCTCTTTTTGGCATCTCCGAGTGATTTCTTGATCCAACTATTTATACATTAGTTTCTTTGATGTTCTAGCTTGCTGTAATATGTGAAAACATATCTAATTCTATCTTAGCCATCATTCACACATGAGCAAGTCATATTCACTAGTTTTGGTTTTTGACTCGTTTTTTGTGTAACCTTCCTTCAATGGGAAAAGTGTCAGAACTTTGGCAATGATTTTCTTAATCGTTGATTAGAATAGGATTTTAACATCCTAGAGAAGGTGCATGACAAATGCATGTGATTTGGAGATTTGGTTCGAGAGTTAGTTCAATTTTAGATTTTAGCACGATTTTGGTGCAACAAAGCTTCATAAACAAAAACATCGCAATTCTCTCAAGTTCTTTTAAGGTTTTTTTGTTAGGATACATTCTTACGGTCATGGTCTAGTCTTGGTTCAAGTTTCAAGTCTTTTGGATCGACGAATCAAAAGTTTTAAGGATTTTTGTTTTTTTCAAATAATGCTAAATTTACTATTAACAGGGCTGAAATTACTATAGCACCGAGTGTTTTCAAAATTTTGGGTTCTTGATCTTCATAGTTTCTCATAGCTATTGGAGTAAAGAATTGGCGAATGCTTAGGGGAAATATAAAGGCACCATTCACTCTACTCTGTTGCCATTCCGGTCGTACATACATATTTATCCTGGTACCATCTAATGCATTTCTTTGCTTTGTGCTTAGTTGAAGGAATTAGAAGCTAATGTTGTTCATTTAAGCCTGCTTAGGAGGTAAAATTATACTTTCATTTGTCTTTTTCTTGTGTTTGTTTTACATGTTACTACTTGTAACCTAAAATGCCTGTGAGTAACTTTTTTATTATGATTGTTTCACTTGTTACTACTTGTAACCTAAAATGCCCATGAGTAACTTTTGTATTGTTTCATGTGCGAGTCACGGGGTCCTATCTCCTATCTGCTACAAGCACTATATGGTGCAAATGTTGTCTTTAGTCTTCATTCTTAATATAAGATCTTTCTTCTAGCTGTTGTGATAGGCTATGTTTCTTTTTATTGTTATCTTCATCTTTTGAGTGTATCAACCATCTCAGCTAGTTCACAATCTGGTCTTTAGTGCATCTTTTCAGTAATTTTGTTAAGTTTTTCCATATTGAGCCTTCTTTTTTGTCGTCACGAAGGCTTCAGAGATACAAAAAGACAAGTTCTCACTGCACCTCTTGAGCTCTTCCTCACCTCAACAGCCATTTTTGGGGATATATATCTTCACCAAAAGAGAGCATCGATTCTACCTTGTAGATTTGATCAGAGAGCTTGCTATGAAGTTTTGTTGCCTCTTCTGCTCTCTTTTCGTTACCTTCCTTCTCTCTCTGCAGTTTGAATGCACCGTTAGGTTTCATTCCCTTTCAATTAAAATTCCTTGTTTTGTATGAGCCGAAGCTGAAATTTGTCTTGTCCTGATTGTCTCAATTACAGCTACTTTTATTCTCTTTTGTAGTTTTCTTTACTTTTTCTCTCTCTCTCTCTCCAATCACATGCAAACTACTTCGAGACTTAGTTTATTTCTTGATGTGAGGATGGTGCTTTCTGCTCCTCCTTATTGCTAGTCCTTGATCTTTCTATTTTCCTTCAGCATTTCCCACATATAAAAAGTTGCTTAGTTCTCTAGTTGTAATTGGAATACATAATTCTCTTGTTATCCTCTTACCTCTTCTTTTTCTTGTAGCTCTTTGTGTTTCATTGCTCCTTCTCCAATTTTGAAAGCACTCATCAGCCAAACATGATAGATGTATAACTGCAATTGCAAACCAATTTAATTAAAATTCTAGTGTTAGTTATGCAAATGTAGTTTATTGGTTGTGTAAATCCCATTTGTTTCTACATTAAATTTATTTTATGACTAAAATACCTTATAGATATCAACTTGCAATCCATTTTTAATAATCTTTCAATGTTAGTTGTTTTGCAAATTTAGTGCAATGGGTGTGCAGCTTTGCATAGACCTAATTAATCTAGTATTTTCTATCTATTTAAGGGGTCCCCGAGGTTTATGATTTTGTATAGGATAGGTTAATATGTTATTTCATTGTTATTTGTTTAATGACTGGATATCTATTAGATCATGCAGTAATTTTCTAATCATTATGTGTTTTGTTAAATGGCCAGACATTTTACTGTCAACTTGCATTCCATTTTCATTAAATTTTCAGTCATACATATGCTGCAATTTTAGTGCAATTGGTGTGATCTATATTTATTTCTATATTTAGCATTATTTAGAAATAATATCCTCGATGGAAAGAAATGTTAAATGTATACTTGCATGTAATCTTAATTAAAATTCTAGTATTTGGTATTCTAAAATTTTAGTTCATTGGTTGTTTAACTTATATATGTTTTGTATTTAAGTTGCACTCCTTTTTAATTAACTTTTCAGTGTTTTTATTCTGCAATTTTAGTACAATTGGTGTAAAACTTATATTGTTTCTGCATTTTGTATGTTTAGAAGGGAATCTTTCTATACAAAGTCCTAACACTTGTTTACTTGCATTCCATTTTAAATAAAATTTCACTATTATGAATTCTGCAATTTTATTTCAATGGATGTGCATATTCTATTTGTTCATACTTTTAACATGTTTTGGACGGAATTTCTCTATAGAAAATCCTATCAGATGTTTACTTGCATTCCATTTCTAATTGAAATTTCACTGTTAGGTATGTCGCAATTTTTGAGCTCAATGGCATGTAACTTGTGTGTGTGTGTGTGTGTTTTCATTTAATATGCTTAGATTAATCGGTTGTATGGTTTATGAAGTACTTAGCTTTATCTTTCCGAAATGTGAGCTTTCAGTCTGAATTGTTTGAGTAAGATTAAATAGCACTGGTTCATGTGAACGTGTATTTGCCCAATGGATACAATCTGAAATGTGAGTTTTTTAGTCTCAAATGTGAACTTTATTATTCTGTTGGGGTTAACCAAGGTTATGATTATTTTCTACAATTTTAGTTCATTGGTTGTTTAACTTACAATCCAGGAAAAATTTGGTTTGAAAATTTAGGGTCTTTCAGTCCTCCAATCTGGGTGGGATGCTTTTGTGGTTGCTCGTCGCATACCAGAGAATGACCTCATTTTCAGACACAAGGGGAACTCGCGCCTCGAAGTTCTCATCCTTAACCCAAGTGGTTGTCGGAAAACCTCTTCATATTTTGCCAAGGGAGATTTTTCCAATACCCAAGAAATGTGTGAAGAGCCTCGAAGTTCTCATCTTTAACCCAAGTGGTTGTCGGAAAACCTCTTCATGTTTTGCCATGGGAGATTTTTCTAATACAAAATGTGTGAAGATTCAATTGTTATTGTTGATCCACTCCCTGGTATAGTTCTGATGATGATCACATTGTGGGAGAAGACACTAGAAAATCAGGTAGGTGCCAGAAGCAAAGACAAGACCATTGTGCAAAAACTCGAAAGATGGCTTCAACATCCTTACCTTCTATCAAATCAGGTCATAGTATTGTAGTTACCTGCGCATTATCGTTATCACATTTTAAATTACATCTGGTCCATTAGGAAGCAGGCCCATAACATCCCGGTGGTTGAAAAAAACTGTACCCATTAGTAATCAGAAACAGCCCAGCAACTGAAAAACCAAACAACAATTGAATCAAATAACAGGAGCCAACAGATGCTCTGAATTCTGATCCAACAGAATGAAAAAGTTCAGGTGGTTCACCAGTGTTCTTCCAAGGACTACTGTGCATTTCTTTGACGTGCTGGGGAATTTTTTTAAATAATCCATTTTTTATTCAAAACTACACAAATATACCCATGCAAAAATATTTATAGGAATGGGTTGGGCGACTGGAACCTGTCGCCCAATGGCCACGCGATATAAAAGCAGTTGGTAGGCCGTTGGGTAACATAATTGCAGTGGCCGAACGGTAGGGCGACTTGATGTTGTCGCCCAACCGTTGGGTGACTGCAGAGTCCAGTCGTCCAACTGTTCAGAGACTGAATGCGATATATATTCGACCGCTCGACCAAGCCCCTAGGCGAGCGGCTGATTCAAGTGTACGCGCACGCAAGGAGAGAAGAGAAAGAAAGAAGAGAAGAGAGGAGAGGAGAGGAGAGGGAGAGGAAGAGGAGAGATTCTACTACTTCTGTGAGGTAAATATTTTTTATGTTTTAGCTAATATTTTTGTTTGAAGTAAATAGTTTGTTTAGTGTAAAATTACAATCCGTAGAAAATTATAGTTGTAGAACTTTACTATGAAATAAATAGTTGTAAAAATTTAGTCGACATAGTGATGGAAAATTAGCATCCGTAAAAAATTGTAGTTGTAGAAAATTTAGTAAATATTATAGTTGTTAAAACTTTAGTCAATATAGTTATACAAATTTAGCATCCGTAGAAAATTATAGTTGTAGGGTTTAGCATCTGTAGAAAATTAAAGATGTAGAAAAATTAGTCAATATTGTATACAAAATTAGCATCCATACAAAATTGTAGTCGTAGAAAGTTTAGTCAACATTTTTGTATGAAGTAAATAGTTTGCTTCGAGCAAAACATTATTAGTTAACTTTTACTATTTATTACGAATGAATGTAATGTCATTAGTACATTGAAAATACACGTGTATTGTTAGAACTGAGGTATTGGCATTTAAATCATTATGTCATATAAACTATCGAAACCCATTAGAAATAATTTACAGTATAAGAGAGCTCGAGCAGCGAGTGTGGAGCGTCATCAGTGTGCGTGGGAGCAGATAGGAAGTTGATGCGTATTGGGGCGGAGGATAGAGAGCGGTGGTGGTGCGAATGAGGAGGGATTCTGCTATGAGGGTACTGTAGTAGTTCATGATAGGCGAATGACCATAAAAATGTAAATCACAGTATAGCAGTAGTTCCATATTGTACGATGCGATTTGACCAGTAGCAACATTGAAAATGTTTGCAGGTAGACATCAACAATGCCGATACCCACTACATTGAAAGTGCATTACGGTGTCGGCACTGTTCATGAAGGTCCAAACGGTGTTGATTTAACCAGTTTTACACAAGCCACTCTGGTTCATCCGAACGACGAGAATGCTTGAATCGTAGATATGATGTACTAGTTCACCTGTAGCTTCTCTTTGAATCCTGAGGTGTGCAACGTTATCATACAAGTGCTTTGGAGCCGGTCTCCCACGCACATTAGATAGGAGTTGAGACCATTGATGCGCACTGTTGCGTGCAAGGTGTAAGTTCAAGATCTATTAAGTTGGTTTTGGTGATAATGATAAATACAATTTTGAGACTAATATGTTTATTGATTATGATATTGCTTAGTCTCATTTGGATGGAAAGGTAAAAAAAATATAAGAGGTATGCATTTGATATCATACTCTTATCTTATTGCATTCCTTGAATCCGAAATATAGAATGAACTTCACCAAATAAGCCAAACGTAAATATGTGTATATGCTTTCACAATACATTCTTGTATGTATACATTTCAAATGAAGGATATATCATGTGTTGATGCATGTAAAGACGATGACCCGGATTTAAAGTGTAGATGTGGGTCATCAAGCTTCAAGGGGATGCACAAGGCAAATGTATTGCTAGTTAATGCTAAAATGTATTCCTAGTTTTTTTACTGGTTTTGATGTTTGGTTGGAAGATCGGATTGCTAGTATATATTATCGTACTATTAAGAGGGGTTATGTCTAATAGCTTTAGTCTCATCATGTGTTGATAGCTAAACCTCGCTTGCACTAGCTCTCCTTATTATGAGGCTTGTATTTGCAAATATGTTTTGCAAATAGTTAAAGCTCATATGTTGAATCCTTGTAACATGTGACTATACATTGCGAATGTGTTTTACTAGTGTTTGAAGTTCATGTTTCCATTCTTTGTAGTATGAGACTTATATTTACAAATGTGTTTTGTAAGTGGTTGGAACTCATATATATAATCATTGTGTCGTGATTTTAGAAGTGTGCAAATATGTTTTGCAACTTGTTGGGAATCATGAATAATCCTTGTGTGCATGATACTGTAGTTTGCAAATGTGTTTTTGTAAAATTTGTTGAAGTATATGCACTTCTTAGAAAAATCAGAACTACCACAGTGTATTCTGCGGTACTACAGCTAATCGGAACTAACAACGTTGTAATCATCGAACTACCGTATCTGTTGGTGGTCGGAAAACTTGTGTGGTCGAGAACCATTGTGTCAAATCAATGTGGTTGAAAACTTGTGTGGTCGAAGATCAATGTGGTCGGGAACCAGCATGGCTAAAGCCGACGTAGTCGATCTGACGAGGTCGAAGATCGACGTGGTCAATGACCTGTGTGGTCGAAGATGATACGGTCTAAGATCAAAGTGGTCAAAACCAACGTAGTCGGAACCGATGTGGTCGAGATCTGTGTGATTGAAACCAGTGTGGTCGAAACCAATGTGATCAAGATTTATGTGATCGAAGACAATCATGATCAAACCAGTACGATCGAAATCAACGTGATCAAAATCTATGTGATTGAAGACTAAAGTGACTAAACAGATGTGGTCGAGAGTCGTAATCGACCTGAAAAAGACGTTTAGCTGAATCACCGAGACCTACCGTGGATCCACCACTGTTACTGATTGGCCCGAACTGAGCTCTCCACCCGTGCAGCTCTAGTATCGCAACAGCCTAAAGCAGTGAAGTTTCGGATGGCACAAATCTAGCTAGGGGCGTTCTGTCAATAATTCATGGAGGGGGCTGGCGGTATCAATCCACCAAAATAACCTGCAAAACATAGAGAGAAAAACACGCATATCAGCGAAACAAAAGGCAAATGAAAGCACTCTAATGTACCCAAAAGAAAAACAAAAGAAAAGCATCTTATCACTTGTGGAAAAGCGAAACGGAAAGAACAAAAAGATAGGAAAAGGAAAAAAAAGATATGGTTGAGCAGAGCACGCCAAGCCGCGGATACAAACGGACGGGAGCGCGTCGGCTCGCAAGTGGTAGGGCACGCGAAATGATGGAAATGGGAACCGTAGCAAACGAACGCGGCAACCATAGGAACACGGCTGCGATATTCTCATGCCGCTAAGGCTTTTGGCTGTTCCTCACTGGTTGGCCGATAGTTTGCACTTTCGCATTGAGCGTTGTACACGCTATATGCCTGTAACATGTGTTTAGCAGGTAAGAATTACAAACGAACACATTACTTATGCACAAATATGTAAGTCGTGCTCAGCAGCAAGTTTCGTTTGGATTTAAAAAACTGTTTAAAAAAACCGTTTTAAGAAACCGTTCCGTTGTTTGAACTTCCAAAGAAATAATAGCCAAAATCATAAAAGAAACAGGGCTATTATGTTGGAGGCTTGGAGCAGAGGCCGTTCCGTATCTTGGTTTGTATTTACTTCAGTTACTATATTATATTGCACTTAGAAAAGCGAGGGTACAAACAAGGCACAAACCGTGTACATACTAGCTAGTGGTTAATTACAGTTTACTGAACAGAACTCATGTTCCTCGACCCTTCCGCTCCGTTGTGTGCTGATGAGGTTATTGCCAGTGGCTGCCGCTGTGGACGAGGCGCTGCTGCTGGCGATGGTGCGCGTGGCCGCGCGTGACGCTGGGGAGGCTGTCCGCCTGGCCAGCGAGCCGGGCGGGCGCGGCGACCTGGTGGACGCAGCGCATGGCTCGCGGCGGCACGGCGCGGGAGGCGTGGATAAGGTGGTGACCGAGGCGGTGATGGCTGGCGAGCGGCGGGGTGGATGGTGGGCTGGCCGACGCTGCACGCGGCGTCCTGCCTCCCGCCGGCGGGAGCAGGAATGCGCGGATCTTGAGCTGCTGAGGCCGGTCCTGGCTCGCCACCGCCGCGTCGTACTCCTCCAGTATGTTCGCGAGGTCGTCGTCGCTCTTCACGGAGACCAGCGCGTCCAGGTCCTCCGTCGGCAGCTGGCACCGTACGCTCACCGCGTCCCACCCGCACAGTTCCCGTAGCTTCCGGTGCAACTCTGCACGTAGCAAACGTCATCAGCATAAAGCAGAGCAGATGCCGGAATTAAACAACGCAGGCACGGGTGGTTGATGGATGTGTGATGTGTCTATATAGTACGTACCGGAGAAGCGGAGGGAGCGGTCGACGTTGAGGACGCGGGTGTCGCCGCCGACGTAGCGCAGCTGGCCGTCGTGGTGGCGCGGGAGGATCTTGCCGCCGTAGCTGCAAAGGAATTTGACGCCGTCGGTCGCTGCGGGGGCCGGCGGCTTCACGGCGCAGTTGTCGTCGAACGACACGCACGAGGAGGAGGAGGACGACGACGAGGTGCCCTCCATGCTCTGTGGAGAGGCTGAAGAGTTGTGGGCAGGGTTAGAGCGGCAGCTGCGGAGTTTTTGTTGGGTGCCCCGGAGCTGGCTCCAAGCTTCATACTGGCACCCTGTTCGGTTTATTTATATATCTTGGGGAAGGAAGGGGGTTAATTGCTTAGACGCATCTTTAACTTCCGATAAATTAGGTTCTGAACTTCTGATATTTGTTTATGATGGTAAACTATCATACTTTCCACACGTGGTATCTTAATCTCCAGGATTATTTTGTATTAGATTGATAGACTAGCAAACTCGATTGAAACTCCACGTAATTACAAGGTGTACTCACATAAACAAGTAGCACTTGAACTGAAAGAAGGGAAACTCAAGTAAATTAGTGTAGATATATACAAAGATCTACCAATACAGGCCACCGAGTTGTAGCCCACCTAAGTGCAACACTCAGATGCCCAGCCATATGGCGCTCCTTCAGTTTTTTGTCCTTCAATTTTGAGCTTCATGCCACATTTAATTAGGATCCAAACTCTTTGACAAATTATTCCAATTCTACTCCCACAGCTTGGTCCTCTTATGCCAAAGGAAAAGCACCTTATGTCGCTGGTAAATGTGTTTTGCCTCAATATCATCCATTTGAGGACTCAATGAATCTATAATTAGAAATCAAAGCATGTCTTCAAATACAAAGAAGGTCACTAAATAGCTCATTCGAGAGTTTTAGTCCCTAACATTAAGGTAGTGCTCATTTGGCTTTTTAAGTTCGGGTTTACGGTTTATTTTGTACTGTAGATGCTGTTAACTTTTTCAATATAATTAAATTTAAAAAAAATAAAAAAAGTTATATCATCACAGATAATACAAAGAAATAAAAAGCAAAAAAACTAGAAAAAGATAAAATTAAAAAGCTAGAAGGTTGAAGTTGGCCTGCTCGTTTCGTTTTCTGGCTTATTTTTTCTAAACTTTTGGTTTTTTAATTTTTTTTTGGTTCTCTTTTCCCGTATTCGTTTGTGTTGACCGTGATGAGCTAGCATATTTTTCTATTTTAATTTTTTTAAATTTAATTACGTCAAATAAGTCACCTTCAGCTACAGTGAAATTTCAACCGCTATATTGTAATTTTAATCATAAACCACAGCTTTTTAGTCCAACCAAACGAGGTCTTTCCCCATTTTTGTCATCAAAATTTCGCAAAGCACAGTAACCGCATCTCATCAACAACCTACTTCTCATTTTCCCATGCACTTCCGGTCTCCGGAGACTTTGCCAGGCCGAGGAATAATCGTAGCGTCGTTTTCACCCCTTGCACAGTATTCTCCGGCATTGAGTCAGGAAAAAAATATATTCTTCCCCGGCCATTGCCCCGCTTTTTCTTTGTTTTTTGGTCTCGGGAGATGCATCGCCGTCTGATGAATCCTCCACTAAAAATCTGTTCGCTGTACCAGAATAATCCCAAGGTCCAACACACCGGGTCACCGGCCACGCCAACCGCCGGGCCCCACGCTGCCCCCGCGGCCGCGTACGTGCTGGCTGGCTGGGGATGCACGCAGCGGCCGCCACGACGCACCACGAGTCGGCAGGGGGGCGAGAGATTCCGCTGGACAGCGACGCGGCGAGGCGTACGCGCGACGGAACCGACGGAGGGCTCTGCCCCGCGCGCACGAGAAGACGCGATGCAGCACCGGCCGGGGGTGCCACCCGGCGGATCGTTTTGGGCCAGCCAGCGGTGGGGCGAGGTGGAGCTCACCACCGCAAAGCGATAGGCTTCGCCCTGCCGTCCAGGCACACGCGTGGCCTATCGGTTCCCTTCTATCTTGTCCTTGTAATAGTAGATGTCCATCGCGGACGGACGCTAATCTCCCACCATCTCTCCCCTGCTCCCCCTACGAGAAACGAAATTTGCTCACGCTAGTGTTTCCAAAGGTTAATTTAAAGACTGAACAGTCTATTTGTTAGAAATAATCTTAATTTAAAATTTAAGACACGGTAGAATCTGTCTTTATGTATAACTCAAGTTGAAGTTATATCTAACTGAAGTCCGAATACGTATGCTAGTAGAAAATTATTAGCCTATATATTGAGAAGGCTTATAGCCAGTTTTGTAAGCGAGAGAAAAAAGCAAAGAAAGAGGAGGAGTAATAAAAGATTAAAGAAATTCAGAAATTCTTCTGTGTTCTCTTAGTTTATTTGAGATATGTACGTTTTCTCCTGGAACAAAATTGTAACAAGTGGTATCAGAACGTAGCCAAGAACCGAATCGCTGGAAAAATCATCTTAGTGATTCCATTTCCGCGCGTCTCGCACGGCGCTCCTGAGGCGCATGTCGCTCGTCTTCGCGCAGCTCTCCCGGAAAAAAGACGCGTGCGGTACGTCCTTCTGTTTTCTCACCAGGCTTCCTTTCGGGTCTTGGTCAACACATGAGACAGAAATTTTCATACATCTGAACACGATGCAATATAGTATGTTGTCACCTCACCAATAATCCATATTCGTGACTAAAACGCTAAGAGAGAAAACCCCAATCTAGGGATGAAGAAATCGTTTCTTGCTAAAACGCTCAGCAATAATGAATCAACAATATTCTGATGATAAGTTCAGTCAGGGATGTTGAGAAGATGTGTCGTCATCCAAACTCAAGTAAGGTGGAAAGAAATCGGAACGATGAGAAGATGTGTCAGTGTCACCGTTCTGTGTCAAGTATGAGTTTAGTAAGTCATAGTTGAGTCCGACTGTCTCAATATTTTAGAATCTTTACACCTGGATGGAGCCGTACCAGTTGAGTTGAGTCCCTACATATAACTTGTATGTAGAATGCTTCATGTGGAGACGTAGCTGGTAGTAAAAGTGAAGAGAGAAAAACCACTTCTCTAACATACAAATTAACTTATATATAAAAAAACTACTGTTATCCCAACAACATCCTCGTCAATCTCGCAAATTCCTCCCCATCCTATAAGTTTTCCCAGGTGTCATCATTCGATGAGGCTACGACGCACCCCATCGTCGTTGGACCCATCCTCTTGATCGTTGACGAGCGAGGACCTCTTCCAGTTTTGGTAGCGGGGAATTTGCCGCGAATGACGTGATACGAGGATAGTGGTGTAGGCCAGGCATGGGCGTATGGCGGTGTGGCTACTGGCTAAGGGTGATGTCAAGGATGAGCACGGCAGCCGAGGTGCGACGCTAGCCGAGGCAGGGCCATGGACATGGTGTAGACCGAGACCACGATGGTAGCTGGACATGCTAGGTAATATGATTTTTCATCTGTAGCCACTTACGAGCATTCAATTAGTCTTTGGAGTATTATCGTAGTAAATTTTAGACTGCTATCATAGTATATTTTGAATTATTCCCTTTGTATATTTTGATCGTAGCTGTATTGGTTGAGTTTTTTTAACTTTTAGTCGGTTATGCTTGTACTATTTACAGTAACTAGCTTTTAAATCATATGTTTTTTAAATTGAGATCAACAGAAAGATTGTAATAAAAAGTGTACTGAGTTCAGCTGTATTAGTCAAAATTATAGGTGACTATTTTTACGTATGTCTATCTCTTGCAAACAACCAGAATTTAAATATTTAAGTCTAAACTATAAGCTATCAGCTAAAAAAACCCATCTATTATCTTTGGGGTATTCCCTACGACATTCAGTTGGGATGGGGGCTATGGTCAGGAGCAGAACTACCGGGTGGACTTCGTCAGGCTTCAGGCCACCCTTGGCACGCCCCAAGGCCCCCGAAGACGGGCCCGCGCAGCACCAATAGGCCGGGGCCAGCGCAGCACCAATAGGCAGGCAGCAGAGATCATGTTCATCCACCGAGCCGAGGCGGCCACAAGAACACAGAGCACGAAGTCAGAAACCTACAGATCCACATGCATCGCATGGGAGACGAGAGGGAGGCAGAGAGGACCAGCAGCCCGACGGCCGAACAGATCTGGGCGGTGTCACGTTGGCCGAGCACATCTAGGCACCACAGTATCGGCCGAGCACATCTGGGCAGCGGCCGACGGGCTAAGGCGCCAATGTAGAGTAGATCCCAGCGGCGTGGTGGCGATGGCACCCTGGCGCTGGCGACTGAGGCACTGGGTGTGCATCTGGGGCTCTAGGCGGTGCGTCGCGGGGGGAGCCGGCCAGCCGGTGTCAACTGGTGTCTAGGGAGCAACTGAGCAAGAGAAGTCAGAAGAGTAGAGCCCATGCCACTAGATGTGCCACTTCAATGGCATAACGCCAGGGACGGGGATGTCTGGCCCAGGAGCGTGCAGTGTCAATCACCCTAGACGAGTGGAAGGTGTTTGATGAAATGCCTTAGAGTGAGAGTGCGTTATTTGATCGAGCTTCACAACGTGCTGCTTAGCCAGCATCAAGAAAGCAGTAGGTAATGCTGATTTGGTGTCTCATTTGTTCACAAATTTCCATGATGATTAGGACTTACCATCAGGTACTGGGTAATAGAATTGGCTTGTCTATGCTAGCAATTCTTGACTTGACCAGTAAATGCTAGTCACTCTTGGCACGCAGAGTGAAACCTCTTGGTTTGTATTCTCCTTATTGGTTGAGGGACGGGGCAGTTCTCAATAGCTAGCAAGAAATCTCTCTTCTCAAATACTACAGGTCTTTGGTTCTGTATGCCACCAAATATGCATTTTGCATAGCTTGCAGCATAATCTCAATTAACCTTTATGTGAATTATTCAGTTCAAAGGACAATGAGAGTTAAAAATCCTAACTATTCTAGGCTGATCTAAAATCTTCCTAATTTTGATTATTTTCAACTGATGACATCAATGTGATAGTCTATACGTTAACCACTTGTATTTTGTTGATAGTCTGTATGTTAACAACTTGTATTTTTGTTGTAAAGTGCCATATAGATTAAAAGAACTTGTGCAGAGTCTCTCAGTTTTTCAAGAGTATAAAGTTACCAAATCATATACTCCAAATTTGTTAAAAGCAAATCTTGGAGTTTATAGTTCTATAGTGTAGTTATTTCATTCATAGTTAATGGTTGCAGTCTAAGCACATTTTATCAATTGAAATACTGAATTGCACTTTTCTTTCAATCATTCAACTAGGAAAGCCTCTGTGGAGCTAGAAAGGTAAGCAGCACCTCAATTTGAGTGCATTTCTTAAGAACTCTTTTACGTTATGTACTATTGTGTTAGATCATTATGCTCTCTTTGAGTGATCTGATGCTTACTATTTGTATCTCATGGCTTTGCCTAAACTTTAGCTTAGTCTTTAAGCCCACCCTCGATTTTCCTCCTAGCTTCGCCACTGCCTGTCGTATTTGAGAAATTTTCATACATCTGAACACGATGCAATATAGTATGTTGTCACCTCACCAATAATCCATATTCGTGACTAAATGTGCATGCCCCACCTTTGTTTTCCGATCTTCCTTTTTAGTTTGAACACAGGTCCTTTCGCAATATCTTCTTCAAATGGTAGGATATCTCAAAATCTTGTTTAGTTGGCAGTTGGAACTTGGAACCAATTTTTTCTCCCACGATGATTTCGTCGAGAAGAAAAAGACGTTCAAGGTCCTTGTCAATCGTGGAAATGTCTTTTCGTATTTGCGTGCATCAGCGCTCGCTGTTTCGGTTTGTCCAGCTTGTAATTCTCCTCATGTACATGAGTGGTCCTCCTCAAGGATGCAGGGCAAAAGATCTTCTTTCAGCGTTACCTCAAAAAATTGCTTCCGTTTTAGATTATTATGCAGAACCTAAGGGTTCAAGCCATTCGATTACCATCTACAAAAAGGTGAAAACACCATGGGTCAAAAAAAAAAAAAGACTAAGGGGGGGAACGTATTATGAAAATCGGATACGATTCTTGTGGTCAAAGTTATCAAGGTTTGTAAACACATCTAAAAGAAAAGAATAAGGGGGGCAAAGTAACTCATCATCTTCGTATGACAAATCTAGATATCATAACGGTATCATGGATCGGTTAGGTCGAAACATGGAAAATATTTTTGTTTATGCAGCAAATAGACCTGAAAAGTTTCAAAAAAAATGTATATTTACTTCTCAATCTACTTTACTGTGTGTGCAATGTAAAGTTCAAATTAAATCTACGTGAAGAGAAATAAAAATGAGAAATTTCCTACGTACGATGAATCAAAGAACAAGAGATAAAATAAAAATAAGAGTATGCACAGAAAACTTTTGTTATTTTTCTAACGTGTGATGAGTTTAAAGTTGAAATTTCAAAGGTGATACAACAGCCTACATCTACAGTTTTTTTTTCAGAAATTTGTTTCCACCGAAAGTTGACCTTCCACCTAATAAAACGGTTTATAACTGCACATAATTTACAAGCCACATAGTTTTTTTTGGCAAAAAAAAACCCATATATGTAGGAAATTTCTTAATGACCTTTTATTTTCCAATAAATAGATCCTACAGATATTTGAAACCATGCATTAGACTCCACAGTTTTGTTCTACCGGTGGAAGTAGCTATATCCCTTTGACATGTACTCATGACAACGGAGTTTACTACTAGACATCGAAATAGCGATTTGTTCTAGATATTCTCTCCCTACAACAATTCGCAGGACCGAAGCTAAAACAAGTGGAACTACTAGGCCGCTTCCAGTGGCTGACCTCAGTTCATGTCAAAGTGGGCCATAGCCAGTGGCAAGGCTAAGAGAAAAATCAAGGATGGGCTCAAAGACTAAGCTAAAGTTTGAACAAATCCATGAGATACAAATTAGGCATTATTCTTTTCACCTTCTAAAAGCTGATTTTCGATTTTTCTACAGTAACTAGCTTTTAAACGGAGTATCTTTTCAAGATAGGGTCTACTAGTTAATTATAGAACATATTGTACTGACTTCATTTATATCAACAAAAACCACACGAGAGTTTCTGTTACTCTGTAATCTCTCACACAAACAGCCCAAAAGCCTGAGCCATGACCAAAAGCCATAAGCTTGGGCCTGTTTGGCAAGCAGTATGACTTATGGCTTTTGGTGAAAATTTTGAATTTTAGTTGTTTACGGTACAGATTACGGAGAGAGATATTCACTTGCGATTTTGGATGGTACATATGTTGGGCTTTTAACGTGTACATCGTTTAACTTATAGACCCCGTCTTGAGAAAATACTCCGTTTAAAAGTTAGGTACTGTAGCAAAAGCCAAAAGCCGTCAGTTTCGGAGGAAAAAAACATGCCATTTAATAGAAAGCATAACAAATAATTGCATCATGCAGATTACTCAAAGAGAGCATAATGATCTAACACAATAGTACATAACTTAAAAGAGTTCTTAAGAAATGAACTCAAATTGAGGTGCTGCTTACCTTTCTAGCTTGACGACGAGGAACCGAGGATGAAATAGGCTGAGTATATTGAGCCACAAAGGTTTTCCTAGTTGAATGACTGAAAGAAAAGTGCAATTAAGTATTTCAGTTAATAAAATGTGCTCAGACTGCAACCATTAACTATGAATGAAATAACTACACTATACAACTATAAATTCCAAGATTTGCTTTTAAAAATTTGGAGCATATGATATAGTCTTTTACTCTTATAGAATTTCAAATTCATACAAAAAATTATATAATTAGAGTCTTGAAGACAAACAACGAAAAACAGATAATTACAAAGTAGATACCTCGACAATAGAAAGCGCATACCCAAGAATATATAATTATTACGCTATGAGTACAGTATCAATAAATCACATGTGTATGAAACATATGAAAATTAGTGATATAATAGAAAATTGTGAATAATAATAAAATTTAGATCATATGAAACATACAACAAATAAGCTAATTTGAATCACAAGACAAATTCAAATCACGGTGCAAATGCATTCCACGCGACTTCATGTCTTGGAAGCGGTTTGTGATTTTATCATCATCAATGCTTTTAAAGATCTCTCGCTCAGTGTAGCACACCATCAAGTCATTGAGCCACTCACCCGTTACCTTATTGCACAAATCTGTTTGATAATATTCATTAATGAAAATATTCTCTCAACAGATGTCGTTGCCACCGGAAGTATTAATGTCAACTCGATGAGGCAATATACCAAAGGGAAAGTTCTATCTTTTCTTGTTTGAACCATCAATTGAGCAAGTTTTGATATATCATGACATCCATTGAATTCTTCATTTCTTCTAATGTTGAGAATGAAGGTTTGAAGTCGATTTCTTAACAAGAGCCGATCAACACCGTGAAATCATCAACATAAATCTCAGCAAGTCGAACAAGTTTATCAATATCAAACTTAGAAAAGGAGTCGCTTGGATCAAGACAAGACATGCATACCAATAACTCCGAGGAAGCTTCATTGAATCGATGATTCATCTCATTCATTATTGCATCAATAGCAACATTAAAAATGTCAACTTTGAAATAATGATGTTGAGTAACTTTATGTTTTCGACGTACTGATTTACCCATAACTCCAATAGGATCTTCCATATTTGGCACATCAATCTCATATGTTTCACAAAAGCTTTTGACTTGGTTAAATAATGGCTCCCACCCATTGTCTCTCATATCTTGAAAGCGTTGTTTAACATCTTGTAACAAGCCCATAGCTTCAAGAATATCTTGATGCTTCCTTTGCAAAGCAAGTGATAGCTCATTTGTAATGCTCAGCATGGTTATTAAGAAATGTATGATGAATACAAATTCAAAATATTTCATCTTTTTTAGCAAACCTGCTGCTCCACCATGACTTGTGTTTTGACAAGCATCTTCACTTACAAGCTTAAGCACATTCACTACTGCCTCCCACATTTGGTATACATGAAGCAAAGTTTTGAGATGTGAGCCCCACCGAGTATCTCCAGGTCTAGCAAGTCCAGCTTCCTAATGCAGTCCTGTCCCAGTTGAAACCAAACCATTCTCTAGCTTCTCCAACAAGACCTCATGATATTTTTTAAGCAAGGCATTTTTTTGCAAGATGAACTCACAGCAGTCACTATCAGGGAAACATAGTTAAAAAAAATCTGCAATAGCTCTACTACAACTTGCCACAGTGATAACTACCAACTGTAACTGGTGGGCAAAACAATGAACATAGAAAGTATTTGGATTATCTTTCCGAATAAGTTTTTGCAATCTATTAAATTCACCTCTCATATTTGAAGCTCCGTCATAGCCCTGTCCACTTAACCTTGAAATAGGCAAGACATGTCAAGTAAGCAATCCAACCAAAACTTCTTTCAATGCTGCAGATGTACAATTTGTGATATGCTCAATGGCAAGAAATATTTTCATCACTTTCCCTTGATTAGTCATAAATTTGCATAAATGATATGATTATAAAATGTAAAGGTAGAACAAAACAACAATGCATAAATGATGTGGAACTATAACTAACCTCACAATCACTGCAATTTGCTCCTTTTTTGATACATCTCTGGAGTCATCAATAAGGACTACAAAATTTCTATCTCCAATCTCACCTTTAATCACTTCTGTGACCTCTTGTGCACAACATTTACAAAGCTCTTTTTGAATATCTGGAGAAATCATAACTGCGTGCCCTAGAACTGTATAAAATGCCACCTTCACTTCCTCCTTTTTATCTTTATACCAATCTAATAACTCTTTGAAATTCCCCTTGTTGATGGAAATAGAGGATTCATCATGCCCTCGAAAAGCTTCACTTGAGCTATAAGATATCTTGCACAATCTAAAGATGTAGTTAAGCAATTTTGTATGCAATTTCGGCCTCCTTACTATAAGTATTGATTTTGCTAGACACACTTGACTTTGATTTTTGAAGTCGTCGCAAAGACCCCTTGCAATATGATGGAAATTATTTGTACTACCAACATGTTTATTAAAAGCATATACCTTTATAAATACATCACTTCCAAATGTATTGAGTTGTGCTAATTCTTGAAAAAACAATAGAAACAAAAGGCGGTATCCTTTTCCACACTATATTCCAACCAATCGAACTTATTATACCATGATTCTTGGAAGGACCGCGGTTGTTTGCCATCCAATGTCTGTGGAAATGAATATCCAATTACTCGAGCAGGGCCATTAATAAATATGCCCTTCTTACTTGATCTCTAATTTCATTAGCATAATCTTCAATTGGTATGCGCAACGCCGGATCGACAATTATTTCATTTGGATTAAATTCTAGTAGAAGCTTTTTTGGTTGAGTTGTATTCTCATCGGTTGGACGAGAACTACTTGAATTATTTGCGAAATAGTTACACAAAGTTTGTTTCTCCATTATAGCAAAATCTATAAATAAATTATCAATTTCTGTCAATACAAAGCTATAAATATATGAATTAATTATAAGGACTAAACTATCTATCATTACTATTATAAAAAACGAGTTGGTGGTTGTACGTCCATTCTCCTTTAACCGCTCTATTCTCTCAACTTCTTACCATTCTCCACTTTCCAATTGATCAGAGCAACTCTCTTCTATAACATGATTCTCTATACATTCAATGAGTTCCGTTGCAACGCACGGGTACATAACTAATATACACTAAATGTGAAAGTCTAAAATCTAAACTCTAAAATACTAAATTGATAAGAAAAACACTAGAGAAAAATTACCCACTCTGACTGTAGACACGGGCGACGAGCTGACGGCTGACCCTATTTCCTCAATTCCTCCATTGATATGTTCTCTACTTCTCTGTCCTCTCGCCTCTCGTCTCAGTATCTCACACTCGTCTGTTTCACTCTCTGTCTCTCTCAGACTCAATCGCTCACTTCGCTCCGTCCAGTCTGTTGCACCTCGCTCGGACTTTGCCATCTCTGCCTCTCCGCCACTCCGGTCTCCCTTCTCCCATCTCCAGCCTCTGGGACTCGGTGTCTTGGTGCTCACCTGTTAGGTGCTCCTCCGCGGCGCCGTGCCACCACCCAGACTCGTCGGCGGTGGCTCGACCCCTGCCACCCTGGTCCGGCTCCCTTGCCTGCTCGACCCCTCGTCGCCCGCTCGATTCCCCGGCCCGGCCCTAACCCGGATGGCCTGATCGCGAACAACCTCCCTCGGGCGGCTCGGCCGGCACGCCAGATCCGGCTCCGGCCCGGCCCGACGGCACCCTTTCAGTGCACACCGTGCGCCCGCCGGCCGCCTCACCCCATCCCCTCTAGCCTCTGCGTTGTGGCGGCGCCGACGCATCTCTCCTCTGGGTCTGCCACTGGTCTAGGAAGTGGAAGTGTGAACCAATTGTAATCGCTAGGATTGTGAGTTGGAGTGGGTACTTTGGTAGGCCAATGAGATGAATTTGTTGGGCCTCTTTAAGGGCAGTGAGCTGCCATTTGACTATGCTTTTTGTTATTTGTTGGGCTTCTCAACCTCTGTGATTGTCGATGTCGCCGACCGCCATGGGCACTCCGCACCCGGCGGGCGGGGGGAGGGTGTTGCCGTTGGGGATGTGAGGCTCGAGCCTTACTAAGCCCCCTGGCTTTGCCCCTATCTCCTTATATAGTCCAGTAGGTATGCAATAACAATAGAAGAAGCAATATGTGACTTGACTAATCTAACTTGCATCATGAGCCTTTGGGCCATATGGCCCTAGTTTAAGTCAAGTCTCTACACATATTAGGATAATGTATCACTCCTCTTGGACACGTTGGCATGCATGTCTCATTAAAAACACCTCTCAAAAACCTGTGAAAAAAATCAGCAATAAGAAAAGAGTACATAGCTTAGGTTGTTGCCATTGCATATGTTGTCTCATTAAAACACTTCAATTGAGAAAACCTATTGTGACATAAATTAATTGTAAGAAAAAGAGTAAAGCATCTTTCATCCCAATAATGAATGCTTAGGAAGACTATATATCTCCACATGAGGAAGACAGGTTGCTATGTCTTGTCATATCTAGGGGTGGAAACGGATCGAATACGATCGAATAGTTTCGAATACAAATACGAATCCTATTTTTAAAACGAATATGAATACGAATTCAAATATTCTCATATACGGATACGAATATTCTCGAATAGGAATATAGATATTTTTGAATACAGATTTTCTCGGATACGAATATCGGATAAAACAGATTCCTACCAGTTTTGCCGATTTTTCACCGATTTTTGACCGGTTACCGGTTTTAAACCGCATAAATTTAAATTTTGAATCACAAAATTCGTATGGATTTTTCATGAGTTCTAGAAACGGATCGAATATGAATCGAATAATCTCGAATACGAATACGGATACGAATATTCTCGAATACGAATGTGAATACGAATATTCTCAAATATGGATACGAATATTCTCGAATACGAATATGAACATTTTCGAATACGGATTTTGCTTACCACATTCGTGTTTTCTCGGATACGAATATCGTATAAAATGAATTATCCGTTACCGTTTTCCACCCCTAGTCATATTTATGCCACGAACATGCTTGTCAAAAGTACAAGCTGGCAAGAAATAAATCTGCAAGATTATCATCCGTTTGGATTTTCCGTATTTCTATATTTTTATTATCCTACTGTTCATATTGGTAAAAACAATTTAGGAGTATATGTTTTGTTACATGCATTTTAACGTAGCTATTCTAACACTTTGGGGGTATATACTTTGTTATATGCATTTTAACATAGTTATTCTTTGTCCGTACGACACAAGCAGCATTATCCTTATGGAGGCTACCGTATGTGGCGTATGGGTTGAAGCAGATATGGAAATTGAAGTGATTATGGATGGAAAGTTAGATCTTATACGATATTACGGTGGAAAAGACCTACATGAAGACAACAAAATGTACGAATATGAACATTTTCGAATACGGATTTTGCTTACCACATTCGCGTTTTCTCGGATACGAATATCGTATAAAACGAATTATCCGTTACCGTTTTCCACCCCTAGTCATATCTATGCCACGAACATGCTTGTCAAAAGTACAAGCTGGCAAGAAATAAATCTGCAAGATTATCATCCGTTTGGATTTTCCGTATTTCTATATTTTTATTATCCTACTGTTCATATTGGTAAAAACAATTTAGGAGTATATGTTTTGTTATATGCATTTTAACGTAGCTATTCTAACACTTTGGGGGTATATACTTTGTTATATGCATTTTAACATAGTTATTCTTTGTCCGTACAATACAAGCAACATTATCCTTATGCAGGCTACCGTATGTGGCGTATGGGTTGAAGCAGATATGGAAATTGAAGTGATTATGGATGGAAAATTAGATCTTATACGATATTACGGTGGAAAAGACCTACATGAAGACAACAAAATGTACGATCTATATCTACTATGTCCACTTTTTGTCGCATTTTTTCCTTGCATCAAGATTATCCTCTAGTTTGTAGATCCAATCCATTGACCTTTGTAATTTTTTTATTAATTAATATTTATCAACTTTGAATTACGCTTTTTCAGACCTTTATTGATTTGCTTGAAAATAGTCTATAACGCTTTCATACATCGTCAAGGTGCACCCTCCATATACGCGCACCGTTATCTGTCAGGAAATTTCCTGGCCACGGCAAATATGAAAAAACTAGAATGGGTCATAGGCCTAAATAGTTGAATGAGCAGAGCTGAGCACAGTCAAGCTTGCTCCAACTCCACACGATTGCATTCATTCTTACAAATTTTACATGTTTTTCGATCATCTATTTTGCACATAGTTTTTTCTCTTCCAGTGTTTTTCCCGTTCTACTATTTTGCATTCTTGCGTTCTAAACAGGCACTGACCTATGACATACTTTACTCTTAAAACAATAGTGCAAATGAAATACCATTTATTTTTTAAATTAGTAATGACAGATATGATTGGATAAATGGTGAATCTTTACAGTGTAAATATGACATGTGCTAAATGATTTTATAATTAGTTACTATAGTAGGTAGAGGTAAGGCTTGCTTCTGTTGCACCCTTGTTGGACAGGTTTGGTTGTTGGCAAATTTACAAAAATCCACCTAGAAGAACGCCGGAGTTTGATCCCTATTTTTTGTCACTTTCCTGCCACTAGTAATTTGTCGTTTGAAAAATCACCTATCTGTTTTCATGTGATTTCTATGATGTGTTAAGGTGGACTTCCAGCTTGGCATGGCAAGGTGGTCTTCCAGTGTACCAGGAGAGGCTTTAGGTTAGGCACAATTTAGGGGAAGACAAACCATTTTCGTCCTCCATGTACTCTATGATGAACTCGAAGTGACACACAATGGAAGAAGAGGGCCAAAGCAATTGGGGGACAATCTAGAATTTTTTGTACGGACAATCATTTTTTATTCGAAATTACATAAATATACCCACGGCCAAATTATTTACAACAATAGGCTCCAGTCGCCCCCCATTGGGCGACTGGAGCCTTTCGCCCAACCGGGAGGCGATTATATTGTAGTCGCCCTACGTTCAGGCGAGTACATACAATCGCCATTCTATTGGGCGACTAGAATGCAGTCGCCCAATGGATGGGCGACAGGTAGTGCAGTCGCTCAATAGGAGGGCGACTGCACTACCCCGTGATTTTTTAGAGTTTTGTCAATTTTGTAGTTTTAAACTGAAAAAAATTTGGTGTAGTTGTAATAAAAGTTTATGTTCACTGGATGTTGTAGGTGCATAAAAAATTTTGGAATTTTTTTTAAAGAACGATTGACTGTAGAACGTTCGATATATATAGTGGTAAGTGATATTTTATTGTTACTGAGAATTGGTTTGTTAATATTGTTAAATTACTTGCTATCTGAATTATTAGATGCGAACAGACGAGATAATAACCTTATGTGTAATAGAAATAAACTTCATAATACATTTGGGAGTAACATGCCGCGTACATTTTATTACATGCATAACATATAGCATGATATACGACTAACCCATCCAACTGCTCGTATGACCTACTGTGTGGACCGGGGCCACTTTCCTTTCCTTGCCCGCTCGGCGTTGAACTCCTCCGCGGCCTCTTTTGCCTTAGCCGCTATTTCTCTCTTTCTCCCGCGATCCATCTCGCGAGCCTCCCACTCCCTCCGCGTGCACGCATCGAGATGGGCTTGCGACTCGCGTTGTATACGCAGGGTGTGCTCGTTCTTGCGGCTCTCCTCCTGCAGCAACTCTTTGTCCTGTTTGACATTCCACTCATCGAAGTCGAGGGTCCATTGGTCCGCAGGGTGGATCTCAAGATCGATCCATTTGCGGTAGCTACATAGGGGCTCCGGAGACTGCAAAACGAGGGGAGAGATTGTTTGTACGTGATGTGAAGGAGAAAATGTTGGGAAAAATGGTGCATGTGGTCGTTACGGGTTCCCGATAGGATGAGGTGTCAAAACGGCGGTTGGGGTAGTCATTGGAGTAGTTTACGCAACCCAGTAACGTATACCCAGGCTGATGCATTCCTTTGATTTGATGAACTTGCACGTGTCCCCGCACCAACAAAGGGGGTGTCTCCCCTCGGTGGGAGTTGTGGCGAACGCCGTTGGGGACGTCCGGGATGGGGTTGTTGCTCTGCCGCTCATTGCGGGAGCTGACCTCGTAGCCGCAGCAGCCCTTGCTTGTTCCTCGTGAGCCGCCGCAGCCCTTGCTATCTTGCATGTCTCCTCTCATTCTGCATTCTTGCGGGACTCCTCCCTACCCTTCCGAGTAGCTTCATTTATCTTGTCCGCGAATTTCTGTCATTCCTTTAGATTCTTGTTGTTCATTTCGACGTGGAGAAGGAATGTATGATGTAGTGTTAGATTGTGTAGTGTTCTCTTGCAGACGCATTGCACCTCAATTTATAAGGCGAAGGGTAGCCATGTGTTTTTTTGTCACGCGCAAAGTCGCCATCTTTGTCATGTCACTGGGCAAAGCTGCCCTCCATAGTCATGAAAGAAGGCAGAGCTGCCTTCTTTTGTCATGTCACTGCGCAAAGCTGGCCTCTTTTATCATGTCACTGTGCAAAGCTGGCCTCTTTTGTTGTCACTGCGTAAAGTTGGCCTCTTTTGTCATATCACTGCGCAAAGCTGGCCTCTTTTGGCATGTCACTACGCAAAGCTGGCCTCTTTTGGCATGTCACTGCAGTAAGTTCTCTCGTTTCGTATAAATAGCACGGTTGGGGTCCCATGATATTGTAGACAGAGAACCGTGCAAATCGAAAAAAGAAGTGTGTTCTCTTCTGTGGTGAAACATAACATATCGGAAGACATTCCCTTGGAAAGGAGGGAGATATTTGATCCACACTACCGCTTGATACCAAGTCGGCGTGCTCAACCAGCATGGCCGAAGTGCTGACACAATGAGGACGCAGTTGTGCAGGCCCTGGAAGGCCAGTTCGATGGCGGGCGACGTTTCTTCCGATGCCCACGATCCGGGGTAAAAATTAGTAACAATACTTTCTTATTTCTTATGCAGGCTGCATGTTTACCCTCCTTTCCTGCAGATGGCGAAATGCGAGTTCTCCCGGTGGATCGACCCTCCCCACGAACGGTATATTATCAATTATGTATTCACATTATGGCAGCGAATATTTGAGTTGGAGGAGCGAATCGAGACCCTCAATGAGGAGAACAACGACGTCCGCCAACAGATGCAACGCGGGAGGGGCAACGAGGAGGTCGTGAACATAGGAAGCTCGTATGATCCCACATATTGTTGCGCGAATCCCAGCTGCATATGTGCGTGCCACTACCACGACGGCCAGCCACGTCCGAGACGGCCCCCTCAGCAATACTCCATGTGGGTGCCACGAGGCTCGTTTGGCATGTAGGCAACGAACGAGGGTTAAGATTGTGTCGTATTTTAGTACTTATGTTCGATGTTGTGGTAATTTAATATTGTGTGCTATTTCCTTTCTTGTGTTTATTGTTATCGTTTGTTGTACTGCTGGACGGTTGATCTATGACACCTGGTAGTCGTCGGCCTCATCAACCATGCGATCCACCTGAGTGCAAACAAGTTGTTATTAGTACGTATTACCACAAATATGAGATTCGAAGACACGGTCGAATTTAAATACCACGCACCGACTTGTGTGAGTCACCTCAGGGTCGGCCCGTGGGTCTGACTCTCACCGAAGATGTGGTGTCGACATCTTGTATGAGCCACTAAATTGTCTAAAAGAAATTTTCTAAACTCAATTTCTTCTAAACTAAAATTTCTTCTAAACTAAAATTTGTTAACTATATTTTCTAACCTAAATTTTTCCTAACCTACAATCTCTTTTAAACAATAATTTCTAAACTATATTTTCGAAACTAAATTTTTTCTAAACTAAAATTTTTTCTAAACTAAATTTCTAAACTCAATTTCTTCTAAACTAAATTTCTAAACTAAATTTGTTCTAAACTCAATTTTCTAAATTCAATTTCCTAAACTAAATTTTCTAAACTAAATTTGTAAACTACATTTTCTAAACTAAATTTTCTAAACTTACCAAACTAATTTTCTAAACTAAAATTTCTAACAATAACAAAATATACCTGAAAATCACGCTTTCCCTCCCTCTTCTTTTATGCTTCTTCTTCTCTTCTCTCCTCTTTTTCTTCCGCTCTCTCACGCTGATCGGTGCCGCCGGCCGGCGACCGCGGGCGGCTTAATGCAGTCGCCCAACGGTTCGGCGACTGCATGCCAATCGCTCCACCGTTGGGCGACTGCATTAAATCGCCCAACGGTTACCAGACTCCCCACCTGTCGTCGTAGGGTGGGGCGAAAGGCTCCAGTCGCCCAATAGGGGGGCGACAGGAGCCTATTATTGTAAATAATTTGGCCGCGGGTATATTTATGTAATTTCAAATAAAAAAATAATTATCTGTACAAAAAATTCGACAATCTACTAGGAGTTGCTCCTCCTTAGGTCACCTCACTGTCGCTTCCTTGCTTCTCGCGTCGAACCGGTCGGACTAGAGAAGAAGACAAAACTGATTTGATTGGGTCGAACCAATTCGCTGCATTAAAGGGTCAAGTTCCAACCACTTCGACACGCTAGAAAATCACCTTGCCACATCATCAGAAATCACATGAAACAAACACCGGGGGAGTTTCAACCAACTGCGTACTTCTAGGTGGGTTTTTGCAATTTTGCCTTGATTATTAAAAGTTGTAGATGAGACTGATCAGATCACTCTTGTTAAATAGAATTTATCCTTTCAAGTTATCAAACGGGGGGAGTCTAATTAGTAGACCGCCGCGGCGATGCACACTCCCTTCTTTGGAGAATAGGGGCTGTTTTGTTCATGACCCATACAAACCCTACTAATGTGTTACACTACCAAAATTTTGTCATAAACTTTGTGGCTAAACAGGGGAGACTAATTAGTAGATCGCCGCGCCGATGCACACACTCCCTTATTTGCAGAGTAGGGGGCTGTTTTGTTTATGGCCAATACAAACCCTACCAATGTGTGACACTACCAATATTTGATCATGAAATTTTCGGCCCAAGTTTTCACCAAACATTCATAACAAAATGAACTAAGGATGCAATGAAAGAGAAATCTTACTAAAGTTTGGTAACACATTGGTAACAAACCAAATGGGTGCCAAATTTGGTCAAAGTTACCAAAGTTTGGTAACCCGAATTATGGCATGCATGGACTTAGAACCAAACAGCCCATATGTGCTGTCGAACTAGAGCTACCGCAGTGAGTGGTTTTTGCTGGAGGGTATGGATATCTCATTTGCATAAGTCAGCAAAAAAGAAAATAGTGAGTTCCGGGTGTTTCTTATGGGTGAAAACAGATCGAATACGAATCAAATAGTGGTCATACCATATTCATATTTGTATTTTTGAACAAATACTGTCAGGATCCGAATATATAAATTCGAACCCTCTGTGTATACTATACTAGTCTAGAATCACGCTAGTGCACACAGTGTTAACACAGATGCAATATCATCCATACACAGTGATAAGTAATAAAGTAGCATGATTTGAAAGCAAATAATGATTGATACCATATGGTCAAATTTACAATTATTTAGCCTTGCAGGGCTTAAGCACTAAATAAAGTAAACTATAGCCGAAGACAAAATAAACTCCAAGCGATTGCATGTCTCATGCCACAGGCAATCGACTGGGATACGAGACCTAGCGGTGGACCTCCTTGTAGTACTCCTCCTCTAGAAGCGGTGTAGATTCCTCTTTTTTAGCAACTGAGTGATGATTATTACAAAGGTGAGTATATGGAGTGCTCAGCAAGTTGTGCACACATATTGCAAGTATAGATGTATGGCTTATTACAAAGGAAATGGCTATCCTGCCTTGTTTTGCATGGAGCGGTATTGCATTTAAATACAATAATTAGATTAAAAATATATTTCAAAATGATAATGAATAATAAACAATATTAACAAAAAATGTTTCACCTAGAACATCTATTTAACTCACACAATTCACCTTCCCAACTTGTTTTACAAAATCTATCCCTCAAGTGAAATCCCTGAGCATGTCCATGACCGCAGACATAGATATTCAAATAGTTTTAATAACACTTTGCAGTGGTTATACAACTTTTCCCATAAGACATGATCATGTCATTAAGCCAAGCTATTAACTTACTTCCTTTGGTGTGCAATAGAGAGTTCATGACAAGTCCTTTCATAAACTTCGCCCCAACATTGACTCTCATGATGAGCTTGATTCCATCCACTGGACCCAACACATGTGAGCTGATCAAAGGGACTCATGTTGGATTTGAGGATGGAAGCCGTCCATGATGTAGCCCAATACATGAGTCCACACCCTCCTTCCCTATGCACAAATTCTAACCTACAACCTGAGGTATCAACATTAGAATTCAGTAACTTACTAAATCAGGCTTTTCCCATAGAGCATGTGGTTGTACGATGGGGCTCAGTTCAATGGCGCACAATATGAAGTCCTTAATTAACTAGGGCGAGATTACCCAATTCACTAACTAAACAATAAGATCACACATGATTCACACAGCATGATCACACAATATTTTTCATTGTCCTAGTCTAAATCATTTATCCACTAGTTGATTTTAAGGTATAACATATGCTATCAACGATAACACACAGTGCACATAGTTATTCATAAAGCAATTCCATATATTATTAGTTAACTATAAATTGGTATTTCAGAATGATATCAATAACCCAACATGGCTAAGACTGAACCAACCTACGTTGGTTCTACAATAATGACCAACTAATAGTTAACCATCCTAGGGTGAAATGAATCATGGCATATAATTAAGAATGGCGAATAAATGACAACTAGGGTTCATAGCTACTTCCCAAGTAATTAATTTTAAATTACTAGAACGAGAGAGGAAATACAAATAAACAAATAACAAAAAACTCCAAAAATTAAATAAAAATTACTAGAAAGCAGGGTTCGATTTTAGATGAATTTAGAATAACAAATGAGCTCAATCGGAGATCATATGAGGAAGAACGGTTTTAGAAGTTAGGTCAGCTAAGAATTTCATAAAATAAAATGAGCAGAGAATCAGAGGCTGACAAGTGGGTCTAGCGAATATTCCATGAATCTTTCTTTTTCTGGATTTTTGGAAAATTGGGAGAGGCTGACATGTAGGGTCCATATGTTAGTGGCTCGGTCTACGGTGAACCATGTCCACAGCGAACCAATCTAGGGTTTGGGCTCGGTGTACCACATTTACGGTTGACACGACGAACACATGGGCTAGTAGGATGAGGTGGCAAGGGCGTGGTACTGGTGTGGACGCTAATGCGGGTACTAATTGGGATGATGACACGACGGCGGCGCACAGGGACCAATGGGCGACGGTGAGTAGCGGTGCAACTGTAGTGACAACAGCAATGACAAATGGTGGTGGTGCTGGTGTCTTGGGAGTAGCAGATCTGGAAGCAGTGGTGAGGGCACGGCGGTGTAGATTTGAACACATGCATGCCGAAGGTGATGGTAGCAAAGTCAGAATCCTACCGGTAGCGGCGAAATTCAACGACGAAGGCGATTGCGACGATGACTTCGAGCTCCTGATCGGTGGCTTGGAGGCGTGTTTCCAAGGCTGTGGCTAGGGCTTCGGGGCGCCACATCACGGGATGCAGATCTGAGGGCTCAAGGCAAAGCTTTATAGTTGGAGGAGGTAGTGCGACGCGGAGTTCAGCTCGGAGACGGCGGTGGTGGCGTGCGGGAGACAGAGACTGGGAGGAAGAAAAATGGTGACACGAGGCCCACACATAAGTGAAGATAGTAGCACGAGATGCGTGGTGCACGCATAGGCGACGCGTCGCAGAGGCGGGCCATGTTGGCAGGGAGCTGGGTCGAGAAAGAGAGGAAACAGAGCGCACCGGCTTGGTTAACGAAATGGGCTTCGGCCTGAGAAGAGAGAGAGAGAATGAGAGATGGTCAAGTTTGGCATCCTTTTGGGATGTAGTTCTTTGAAGCTGGTCATTTCCTTCGTGTGTCCTTTGTTTCACTAGCCTTTCATACTCGGCAATGTTGATGTCACATTGGCTTCATGCATATTTCATTGAGTATTCTTCCCTTTTAAACATTCCATCATTCGTGTTATCTTTGAACCTACTAGACTAGGGTCTTCACTGGTAGCCTAACCCTACACCTATCAGTGTAAGTTCAAACTCCATTAAGTTAGTTTTGGTGATAATGATAAATGGAATTGTAAGACTAACTTGTTTCTTGACTATGATATTACTTAATCCTATTTGGATGAAAATGTGAAAATCATAGAGATATGCATTCGACATCTTATTCTTATATCTTGTTGTACTCCTCACATCCAAATATATGATTAAATGACAAATTTATATATGAGACTAACTTGTTTGTTGAAGTATTACATTGTTTAGTCTCATTTAGATGTAAAGGTAAAAATCATGGAAGTATGTATTCGATGTCATATTTCTTATATATCTCATTGCATTCTATGGATCCAAAATATAGGTTAGACCCCACCAAAAGATTAACTTGAATATGTGCATATGTTTTTATTATACATTCTTATATGCATATATTTATGGAGAATTCACTCTATATTTTGTGATTTCATTAAGTATTGATCCATGTATCCCTTTCAACACGTATTATGATCTATACATTGAAATGTATCCTTTGAGTATATAAAACTTGTGTAGTTCATATATACTCATGATTGATTTAAACTAAATCAATCGTAATCATGTTGTCATCAATTATCAAAGGAAAGGATTAAAGAATTTAGATCATCCATTATGTGTTAATGGTTGGATGATTAATAACAATCGAATGAGTAAACTTTGCTAGTAATTAGTCTCAAAGATAAACACTCACATTTAAATGAGTTAATTGCTTAAGAAGCTTATCCTAGAATATACAATTATTGTGTATATATTGTATACTCGTAAATCATTTTCTATCTTATTATTTATTGAGATTGTCATGAATTACCAAAAAGAGAAGATTGTAGAATCTACTCCCTCCATTATGAGTTAATGGTGAAGTTTTGGAAATTAATGTCAATTGATTTATGGACTAACAATTTTCATGATTTGGATGGATAGGTTAGGTTTCATAAATGATGATGATTTCATGTATTGAAAATCATTAAGTTTAGATACAGGATGGAAGATGGTTTCATGAGTTGAAAGCCATCAAGAAGAGGAGATGATCATAAGTTGATTATTAAGTTAAGAGAAGGCCTATCATGTGTTGATAGAGTTCAAGTGAAGGATGCATCATGGGTTAATGCATATCAAGACAATGACCCGGACTTGAAGGAGAGATGTACGCCATCAAGCTTCAAGAGAATGCTCAAAGCAAAGGTATGACTAGTTAGAGCTAAAGATGCATTCCTAATCTTTTATCGGTCTTGTTGCTTGGTTGGAAGACCGGATTACTAGTATAGGTTACAGTACTTTTAAGATATGTCTTGTCTAGTAGCTTGAGTCTCATCATATATTGATAGATCAATCTCACTTGCTCTAGCTCTCCGTGCATGATGCTATTATTTGAAAATGTGTTTTGTAAATAGTTGAGGCTCATGCGTTGAACCCTTGTAACATAGGACTATACATTGCGAATGTGTTTTGCATATGTTTGAAGTCCATGTTTCTTACTCCTTGTTTTATGAGGCTTACATCCGCAATTGTGTTTTCCCAATGGTTGAAGCTCATATATAATTCTTGTAGCATGTGACTTAGGTTTGTGAATGTGTTTTGTAAACGTGTTGAGTCCATATACTTATACCTTGTGATATGATTCCAAAAGTGCGCAAATATGTTTTGCAACTTGATGGAAATCATGGTTGATCCTTGCATGCATGATACTATAATTTGCAAATGTGTTTTAGAAAATGTGTTGAAGTATATACACTTCTCAGAATAATCGAAACTACCGCTATGTATCTCTTGGTACTACCGCTGGATAGTACCACCGGCATTGAGTTCATGGTACTATCACATCTGTTGGTGAAGCAAGACCAGAGTGCTCGAAAATCAACATGGTTGGAACCAACATGGTCGAAGACCTGTGGTCGAAGGTCGATGTGGTTGAAGACTTGTGTGGTCGAAGACCGGTGTGGTCAAAGATCAACGTGGTGAAAGATCGACGTGGTTGAAGACCGTGTGGTCAAAGAATGATGTGGTCAAAGACCCGTATGGTCGAAAACCGGTAGTACTGGCTATGTGTGAGCGATACGACCGAGTTATGGTAAGACCGATTTATCTGCGGTGTGGTCGAAGACCGGTAGCATCTGCTTTGCGTGAGCGGTTTGACGCAGTACTATCAACCTTTGTAGTGCGGTATGATCGGAGTTACAGTATGACCGGTGTGCCTGTGGTACATTATTTTCTAGAGAGACACCTTTTTAGGAAGTCTTCTTCTCCCCTGAAAAATGATAGTTCCGCATGTGTGGAGCAGTACTTTTGTTATACGGTAGTACCGGACAATGGTTGGCGGTGACAGTTGTTCCAAATAATTTGTGGACGTGTACAGTTGAATCTAATGTCTCATGTTCAAGCTTTGTCATGCAATCAGGTATAGTTGGCCATCCACCCACCCTATTCAATGGCCTAGATTAAAAGTTGTCCCTGCCATCTCTTGACTGGTTAATGTTTGTTACTCCTCTCTTAATCCTATACTAATACTCATCAATACTCCTACTAGTCCTATATGAAGGATGAATTGATGATTTATCACATCTTTCATTAAAATGACAAGTGATGACCGTATGTTAGTAAGACATCACAGGTCATTTTATCAAGTGGCAAAGAAAGATGAGCCAAATCATCAAATCTCCCCTATATGAATGCATGAATGACAAATTAATTATGTTCATTCAGTATATGCATGACATTCTCGTAAGAGCATTTTTCGCAACCTGATTTACACATTAGGATTACTAGTTAGCGGTTAAAATGGTACTTTAGAGGTTATGCTAATGTCCAAAACAACCTATATTTATAACTGGAATTACGAATGTGTATACTCAAATTTCGCTGCGCAGTCTACACATAGTAGAAAACAAGTGTAAATTAAATGTATCATATCGTTACTAATGATATTGCTAACGGACAGGTCAAACAAAAATATGCTTTTGAGCACGAGAGCGTCACAGAAATGCATGGCCCGGCCAGGGATAGGGAAGACTAGTTTTCCTAATTCCAATCCACTTTACTAATAAACATATTTCAACTAAACTAGCTAGATGCCCATACCTTAGTATGGATTAAGAAATTATATTACTATTTGCCTTTGACACATCAAGCTATCATCACCAATCTTGAGCACTTGTGGCACACGGTTGACTCCATCGGAATGCACCTAAGGCACACCTCGGCTGAGACCACGCCTCCTTCGTCGTGCTTAGCATGCACCGCATCAACTTCGCTACCACACCAGGTCTAGCTATGTTGTGCCATATGTACAGAGGGTTCCGCCGCCACACCCGGCCGAGCTCCGCTACGGTCCACAAAATAAAATAATTGCCACCAAACTCTTATGCTAAATAACAAAAGATTTATGAATTAGTTAACCAATATCCCTTGACTAATGTAGTCAAGCACAATAGATAAATGCTAGTTGTTACTATGAACAGTAAAAATAGGGAGCGAATACATCAAAGCATATATTTCTAGCAACCCACATAATAGCAAGTTGTTTTCTCCATATTAAATCATGGACGTACCATGAATCGGTTGCAGAATTATATAGTGATCTGATCACGATATATTTTGCTCTATTCATACATATATACTCCTACATGTAGAAATTAACCATAATTGAACAACTAAAAGGTTGCAAAATTCTATGTCCATCTACATCTATGACAACATTGAAACCAAAAGATCCGACAATAGAGGCTAGTCAGCCATCTGTAATATGCGAAACAACAGGTGTTAATGGCAAGTGAATGGATGCCCTTGGAAGTTGGTACTGATTTTCACACGTTCGAGCTCACTTTGGATCGATATGGCAGCTTGGAATCCAACCCAAGGATTTAGTACTGATGCCATGCCAAGAAAATATAATACTTGAGTGGGCCTACCTGTCGGCATGCGCCACCAATGTCTCCGCCCCAACGATGGGAGCAACCATAGCGGCCATGATGTCGAGAACCACTGTTGTTGGTCGCACATGGCATCGGTTGCCCAATTCAAAATCCAAGGTCAGAGATGCCATCGCGCCTCTAGATTTGGTGATCTCTGCCGCTAACACCATCTCGCCCTCCAGATCATGCGGTCTCCACCATGCACCCTTGATGCAAGCCTCCACCGCCGGTAGCAGACCTCGAATCGACTCTAGATCTGCTGGCCGCTGGTTGTGGTATGGGCAACAAGACGAAAGGAAGGGTTTTGGTTTGGGAGGCAGCGAGATAGTCAGACTATGCAATTTCTTTCTTTCTTTCTTTCGTTTGAAGACAAGAAGGGGGTTAGCGTTGTGCTTCGCGAGAGATTCAGGCCTTCGAGGGAAAGGAGATGGGCCACCTAGCGGCACGATTTCTCCCGATATGAGAGTAAGGGAGAGGCAGATTGACAAATCAACCAGGGATAGTGGATGACATTGTAGGAAATTACTTCTAACTTTAAATGGTTTTTTTTTTGTGGGAGAATAGACGATGACCACCGATTCTTATTATTAAATTAGTAAAGATTACCCAAATGGTGATTTGTCTTATATGTCGTTTCCTACGGCAAAATCACCAACTTGGCGCGCAGGCAGTGGAACTTGATTTATCTTTACTGAAGAAGGGGCTAAATTTGGCGAGTTGGCTCTGGAGATCAAATAAAAATTGAGAAAATTCGGTCTATGCTATTGATGTTTTCGGTCTTTTGTATTTTTGCTATTGCTGTCTTATTGGTTTTATGCCATATGAATTACAAACTTCTTTTCAAAATGCACCTAGTGACTCGACTTTTCTCAAAATACCATAACTGCCTTACCATGTTATTTCTCTCCATTCCCTCTCGTGTTCTCCCCCATGACCCATCTCTATCTTTCTCTCCCCTTTCTAGGTGTTTGTTGAAATGCTGGCACGTAAAACAAGCAAAATGACAATTGGATATAAATTTTGTGAATTAAAAAGGGTACAAGGTCAGTTTGACTTGGCCAAAGTGTTTTGACCTTGCAAAAATGGCATTTTGCAAAGGTGTTTGTAATTTCGATGTCATAAAAATAGTAAGGCAAAAAGCAACGGCAAAACCTAAAAGCCACAAAATATCACTGGCAAAGACCAAAATTTCCGATAAAAATTGAGCGCAATAAGTGGATTTGTGGACCCGCGACGTTAAAGCTTGCATGCAGGAGACGATCTTCTCAGAAGTGGGTTTCACAGCTAAATTGCCAAGAAAGCACTCTTTCTATTCAGTTTATAAGGCTCATTTTCTTATAGCACATAGATCAAAAAAATAGTAAAAATGATTAGGTTATTCCTAATTATTATCTCTAAGCACTATATTCAATGTATGCATATAAAGAATAGCAAATAAAGTTGCATATTTATTAGGGATATAAAGAGAACATCACACTAATTTTATATTAAAACATAAAATATGCCTTATATTTATTCAAAAAATACATCCTACAAATTTAGGCGGAGTAACTCATAAAGTATGTCGTTATCCAGTGGCTGTTTCACACCAATGATGCCGAGGAGATTTTGAAGATTTGGGGTGGATTTTTAGATTGTGACTTATGGTTTATGATTTAAATTTTTAAATTAAGGCTGTTCACAAGAGACAATACACAGAGAAAAATAGTCACATGCGATTTTGATCAGCACACCTGAACTCAATACACTTTTTACTACAATCTTTCTATTGACCTCGCTTTGAAAAAAACACACCGTTTAAAAGTTAATTACTGTAACATAGGTCATAAGCCATAAGCTTTAAGTGGAAAAGAACTAAGCCCAAACTCCCTATGAGCCACAGACGACTTCCTATCCTGGCACACTAAGCTAGGACAGATCTAGGATTTTATCACGTTCCGAATTAAGGAGGATCAAAAACCACTGTTACCTGAGCTGAGAAAAAGTTACGTACTTAGCATACCTAAACTTACCTGAGATGCTCGGGTGTAGATCCACCCTGACACTAAGCATAGCGTGTTTACGGTTAGAAGACCCTACAGAGGGATGCAGTTGCAAGCTGAGGAAATTGGGCCAAGCAACGGGCAGTACCAAGGCTGAAGGGGAAAGGACGCTACGGAACGATAGTGCTCCCAGTATTGCTTGGCGTATTGCAAATGAGAGGCTCAAGTTGGCTTCGACTTCTAATTTCAATTTTTTTATTTTTTTCAACTTTTTTATCTTTCTTTTTTTCCTTGACAATATAACAATTTTTTATTTTTAATTAAATGACTTAAAAAAACTAACAATCATTATAGTACAATTTCAGCTAAAAATTAACAACCAAAGCCAGAAGCTTAACCTTTTTAGAGCTCAGATTGGCACAGGAAAGCCCCGTTGATGTCGTAGTACCTAATCTCCCAAGAGGGAGGAAGCCATAAAATTAGCAGGACCTTTACCAAAACCAAAAAAACGGTAGAATACGATGCCACTTCACGTGAAAAGGGCCGCACGAGCACATAAAATAAAAAAAGTTGCATTACCTTCTCGGCCATTTAGCATCTTCCAAAGCAACAAAATTTTAATGAACACCAAAACTTTAATGAACACCATCGTCATGAACATTTCAATAAGGAAAACGTAAAAGCGCATTCTCACTCTGACCTCTTCAACTTCCTCTTTTGTGATAACTTTTTTGTTTTTTCCTTACCGCCCACACTGTCCCCAGTCACCTTGTGCTTCCGCTTCTTCAACGTTGGCTTCTCGGCATCCCCATCCATGAGATGTTCATAGTCTTCTAGTCTTGCAAATGGAGATGCACCACTCTTTGCACCATGTTTCCGCTTTTGCCCACGGGCTGCCGCCTCTCCATCGCTAATGTTATCTGAATCGTCAGCACTCTCAAGGGATTCAGTATCCATATAGGAAATATTAAGACCCACTTCGTCATCATCATTTTCCATTCCTCCATCCCTAGAAGCGCTATCATCTGAAATGTCATCCAGCTCAACATCACTGACATCTCTAAGCAAATCCCCCTCCTCCTCAAATGCTTTTGCGTCCAGATTGTCATAGTCATATTCTCCATATTCCGTTAACCCATCTCCCAGCTGTTGCATCTCATCATCACTTTCATCACTAGCATCATCAACATCATCAGCTAAGAGATCCCTAGTATCATCATCAGGAACTGAAGCTCTCTTCTTTGCCTTATGTTTAATAGGGCCACTCTTGTTCATGTAGAAACGATGGAAAACAACATCTTCAGGAGGCACTTCATTTTCTGCCAGTTCTAGTAGCTCTTCTCCAATGAGATGATTATTCAGGTCAATCTGCAGACACACACAAAGATCAGCCAAACAAATTGAGGCCCTTGAGAGTGCTAACAAATCCAGACTACTACACCGGTTAAGATTCTGACGATCAGGCAAAATATAGGAGGGAAAGTCAACAAATTCAGAGACAATATTAAAAGAGAAAAAACAGCACAACATGAACAGTTCAAAGTCAATAAAAGAAAAGGATAACATGTAACCAAGGGATACCTTTTTAGCTGGTGCAATTTGTGATCCACCATGCCATTTTCCTTCAGCAATGCGGTTTCCTTTCGGTTTTTTCTCCATGAATTTGTTGAGGAAGGCAGGAAGTGATAGGTCTGTTAATGGATCACCACTATATACAATATTGTTGCCAGATAGCAACGTCCTGGCCATAGTAGATACTGACGGGTGCACATGTGAGGCCAATAACGTTAGCTCCCACCAACTCACACGGTCTGCGTTGCTGAGAACACAGCAGATCAACACACTTTCCATTTTGTAACAAGAGTGAAAAAAGATAATATTAAAAAAGCAAAGAAAATTTCCATATTACAAATTATCAGGGATTTTGTCAGAGTCCATTCAAATACAACAAAGCCTTTTGTCCCAAACAAGTTAGGGTAGCCTAGGAAAAAAACCTCCTCAAAGTCAAAGAAACAAAAGCCTTGTAATAAAACCTACAAGGCTAAAACCCTAAACCATATGCCCTGCCATCTGAACTGAGCTTAAAACATCAGCCCTAAACCTTCCTTTTATGTCATGGTTCCGATACATGTATCGCTAACTTCCATGCGCTCCTATTCAAACCTAACTCTTTGAATATACTCCAATCCTTAAGTCTCTTTTAACTGTTTTCTCCCACATTAGTCCTAGTCGACCTCTAACTCTTCTTATATTTTTGGTAGGTCGTAAAATTCTACTACACACCGGTGCCTCAGAAAGCCTCCATTGGAAATATCCAAACCATCTTATGCGATGTTGGACAAACTTCTCTTCAATTGGTACTATCCCCACCCTATCATGTATACCATTGCAGATTCGATCTCGTCTTGTGTGACCACATATCCACCCCAGCATCCTCATCTCCGCTACACTCATCTTCTATTACATAGTCTTTTAGGGTCCGTTCATATAAACTTTTGGTTTATGAATAGTAATAGTTTGTAGAGAAATTTAGAGAGAGACTGCATGCGATTTTGGCCGATATAAATGAAGTCGCTACAGTGTATAGTACAATCGACTAGTACACTCTATTTGAATACTAGGTATTGTAGAAAAGCCATTTACTGTAGAAAAGCAGCTTTTAGAAGCCAATATGAACAGATTGCCTAGTATTCCACTCCATATAGCACCGCAGGTCTGATAACCGTCCTATAGAACTTACCCTTTAAATTTTGAGAGATTTTTTTTATCACATAAGATACCCAATACAGAGTCAGGACAAATGTTGACTAAAAATACCAAGCTACCTGTTCTTTTTGAGATTTTGTTTGAAATTGGATTGCAGTAGCCAGTAGGATTTTAAGATGAATTCCATTAGAGCAATTTTCAGGAAACCCAGGTATTGGAGCACAGGCAAAACAAAACCACAAGTCCTTAGGAATTATATACCAGTCTAAAAGCACTGCCTAGGTTAAGCAGTGTTTGTTTAGTTGGTTCCTTAGGAATTATATACCAGTCTAAAACACTGCATCTACCTGTATGGCACTAGACCCAACACTCCCTGGCCTTGCTAGGCTAGGTTGGTATGTTACATTTATTAACAGTAGATACAAGTAATGTAATAAACCTTTTCATAACTAAAATGGAATAACATATCAAAATTAGAGCTTAGTGGATAACATGAATGTTGAAGCCGAACTCTTATAATTCACTTCCTTACACTGTACATTTCACAGGTAAAGCCAAAACTTAAGTATTGTGTACCGCATTGTGTACGGCTCTTCACACGCTGTTTGGCTAGACTAAACTCCAACCACGTAATGCCAATTATGTTCATGGTACTAAATTAATAACATACTAATGACACTACGATATAATCTAAAGAATAGAAAAGGAAGGGCCAATTCCACTTCTTCCAATAGAAGCATGCGGTAAAACCCAAGGCAAACCAGGGTGTTTTGCATGCTGGTAGAACTAAGCTTCTGGCATGTTGGTAGAACAATATTTCTAGCATGGCACTGTGGTTTGCACTAGGTTACATTTAATAAGGTGCCACAGGCCCAGATGTAACAATATCAGAGACGATTACGGAATATTCCAAAGCAGCTCGGCAGATGTATAAAGAGAACTACCTAAAAATGGACAAGTTGAACTTGCAATCTGGTGAGGATTCTCATGTGATACACACTAACATATCCATATTTCATGCCTTGCATTTAAACAAAGTAATTTGAAAGATCCATGCAAAAAATGAGATTCAATAGACAATACCAGTAAGAAGGCTCCCTGTGTCGTGGATTGTATAATGCATGTAGTGTCGACCCCTTAGTTGATGCATTGGTTTCATCCTTCTCATCACCAGTGACCAGTTTTACTTGTTTCATATTATCAGAACCCCCCTCAGTATCAGAATTGTATTTCTCAAGGGTAGCTAATATGTCATTGTGTTTATCTGGAATTGTTGAAGCAATAGCAGGGTTCTCAGTGCTCTCTACAATGTCTTCAAAGTGCTCAATACCATCATCAACAGATTCATTCTGGAGCACAATCGCCTAATGATTTAGATGTAAATTATATCTTCAATAAAAATCTGATGACATGTTTTGATTATGAAAACTAATCACATACCATAATGGTTGCTTTGCTTTGAGGACCTCTGACAGTATGAAAAGGCATCCACAAGCATATTGAGGAGGCCGTTGAAGAGCCACCTGTTCAGAGATATTATAATTTAATTATAGAACTTCAATAGTTTCATTCAATTCTGTAATCATAAACAATACTGGTAAAACTAAATTATTCAATATTTCAAATTTGTTATTATTGTTCTGTTCCAGATACATTAAAAAAAAGACTTCATTTATTGGGAAAGAATCAATGAAAAAAGATTAGGAATTGCAATGCTACTATACACGTCCAGAGGAGTATTTGGAATAAAATTCTTCTATAATCCATTCTTGCGTGGGTTCTTACAAACAAGACTTAGCTGCACAGGACGGCCGAAAACCTAACTCCACCTGGCATTTTCATACCCACGCAATTTAAACAGTAAACAATGAAACTAGGATAAGTAAGAACAAAGGAATGCTAAGTGAAAATTAAATAAAAAGTTAATTTATTACTTAATAAATGATTATGCCATCGTGAGACTATTGTGAACGGTAATTCACAATGGGGTAAACATCTGTCGGAAAGAGGCTGGACGGCGGACGGCGACGACTTAAAGTATAACAGCGCCATGTGAAGGAGGGCACCAATTGGGAGAGGAAGGGATCTAGAATAGCCAGTCAACAAAAGACCACGGTAGGACTTTGGAGACTAGGGACTTTGTTTATTCATCACTTGATTCAACCGAAGTACAAGGCTATCCTTTTGTAAGGATTATTCGATCTCTGTATCCTAACTAAATCAAGCTGAACTAAGGAACCAACTAAACTAACAATCCTAATCCACCACGAACTCATCTTTCCTAATCTTCTTGCTAGACGCTACTGATGCTTATCTATCCTTAGCCCATACGGCCGGCATGCCATTGCAAAACTTGAAGATGATTTTATGCCATTCATTACAGATACGCCATAGCAAAACAGACAACAGTGGAGGCATAAACGAAAGCAGTCCATGTTTTATAGTGGTACACACATAATCCATGTTTGCAATGGCATATGCTAGTTCGTAGTAGCATAAATAATATTTCATGTTTGCATAGCATACTAGCAACTAGCTGTTTTCAGTGGTATATCTGTAATTACAAACTTAAATATCATATTTATGTAACACACATCATTAAAATCAGCTATCATGTTAAATAAAGAGCCATGATCAAACAACAGACCTGCAGCAGCCGCTTTGAAAATGCAGCTACCCTCTTCAACATTAAGTCATCCTTCATTGCTTTCACCAACAGCCCTAGAAATAATTCTGGCTGAAATATGTAAGACGAACCAGTCAGGTAAACTATAATGTAAAGGCGTCTAACAATGTATAAGTGTGCAAAGTTCAAAGCTACTTTCTCCATGGTTACTTCTCAGGCTAACCAAACCATGTCATTACTTAAAGTTCAAAGAAGGGCAAAATCAAGAACTCATAACGATAGAAATAAAGCAAGACAAAAAAGGACCAGGAGCTAAAACCTTTGAAGAACTAACAGCTGCAGGACTCAAAAGTTTTGCATACAGCGCACGGTAAAAACGGCCGCTTGCTATCTGATTTTTGGTAGAGATTTGGTACAGAAGCATTAACGCCTGAACACCGATATTGAAATTCTCAGAGTGCACCTAAATGAAACAAAACTAGTTAGGGAAATCTTTGTCTTTCAAACAACAACTTAGCTAATAAGCTCACCAATCTAAATAGAATTGGTGTCTGAACTTCCACAATATCATCAACTTCTGAGCTTGCAACATATGGTAATGCTCTGTTTACACCCTGCATCAGATGATAAGATTAATACAGAACTAGAGACACAAGTCAAGCACCAGTTTGAGCACAAGAAAGGAAAGACATGCATATGACCATAGTGTCAGCACATAACACGAAGCAAAGACAGTATTCTGCAGAGTGTTAGACATACAGTTAAAAGTGCAGAGAGAATCCGGGAGTCCATCTCTATATCTGATCTTGCTGATGGATCCACTTCATGGTTTCCATGAGAAAAAGAGTCATTGACCATGTTCTTTCTCCCCTTTGTTTTTCCATTTTCAACAGTTTTCTTGCCATGTTTACTGTGTTTATCCCCTTTAATATCACGGGAGCAAGACATGAGTACCTGACATAACAGTGGCATAGAAAAAAAATCATAGTTTAAAACTTTAAGGTCAAACGGTTAACACTATACAAATGAGAAAATTACGAAAATGAACCAAACAACAAATGACAAAATTGAAATATAATGTGAATTGCAGAAAATTAAATCCTAAAAAAAGTAAATGTTGCTGTATACTTCAGCACAATAGTGGTTGGCAACTTGGTACGACACAGTTCAATTAGCAAGGGCATGTACAATTATATGGACACCCCTCCATGTCATCTATAGGTACGTAGACAGCATTAAAGACAAATCCTACAACGTGTTATCTCTTAAGCTGTCTCTATAGGACCCCACGATCTTTTAATTCTTGCATGAAAAAGTGTTTATTATAGACAACAACTCATACAATGGTGCTTTTTGAAATATATATCTCCTTATTCCATGAGCTTGGGTCGTCTATTCACCAAGATACAGCGACTCTCTCTCCTTGTTATCTTTCTTCCATGTCAACAAAAATCTTATATGGTATGACAGAGCCAGCTGATATCACACTATTATACATGCCCTAAGAAGACATGGGGCCAATAAGATAGGCAGTTGATGATTGTACCACCTGAGGGGGGCCATGTGATGAAAGGACAGTAAAACTAAAAGATGACAGGAAAAGAGCCGAACACAAAATAATTGTTCCTACAGGAAGCACAGCAGCAATTATACACTATTGAAACAATCCAAACCTTGAAAAGTGCAATGTAAACATCAACCAACCGCTTTGCGATTTTAGGTCCATCTCCCTTATTGGTAAGAAAAATATGGCTCAAAAAGTTGACCTGTACAATAGTAAATGAAGCTAATCAAAAGGCTATCACCATGACAACCATATTTCAAACACTATACAACAGTTTGGCTTGATAACTCAGCATATTCCAATATTCAGAATATACTACAACTGTAGACCAAATATTAACTACAAGAGAACCAATGGCTCTGTTTATGATGTTATGAAACAATGTTTTACCCTAAAAAAGTAAGATAAACAATAACATACAGCTTGGTATTTGGCCTTAAGCCCAACATGTGGTCTGAAGAGAAATGAGTCCACCTCATCTATCACAACCATCTGCAAATTTTAGAAGTCCAATGAGACGAAGAAGAATTGAATTTTGTGAACTGCTTTGTAAGCAATTATTCATAATTAACTATCTTGATCAAAATAGACAATTCATGACAATCACAGAAGTCTCACATATTTGTATCGAACAAATGCATATACCTTCATATTTGGATGAACAGACAGGAGACATGTTAACAGATATGCAGCATTTGATGCTGCCCTCCTTTCAGGATCTCCAAGCTGCAGTAGATAAAGTTGCATCAGGATTAGTAAGAAATTAAGAATATGTTCACTTCTCATAAAATTCTAAAGCCTTGCTGCTCATACGTAATCTGAAGTATTTTATCTTCAATCTAAATCATATCGGCTTTGCACATATTAAAACAAATGAAAATAGAAAATTATGGACAGTTACATTACTTGCATGGTGTAGAAAATGGACAACTCACTTTGTTAACAAGAGCTTTAAGTAACCGTCGTTCCTGTTCTGATTTACTCTTCAAAAGGATGAAAACCATCTGCAAAGAAAGACCATATAGACACCTAACAACACTCAATATTACATGAACCATGAAGGAAAAAATAACAAAACAAGAAACAATACAAGAATAGTTTGGTGATGCTAGTAGTAGCACAAGTCAAGATATGAAAGTCTATTTTATGAAGCTTGACTAAGTAAATCCTGAAAATTAAATGGCTTGCCACTTGCCGATTCACAAATGACACAACTTATTGAGTTTCATGCACCAACCAGTTCACCCAAAAGCTTAAGCTGATGAGGAAAGGTGGGCAATTCACTTATACTTCAACACTCCACCTCACGTGTAGGCTCCCTTAGGCCTAATACGTGGAATAGAAGTGGACCGCAATTAATTTTTTAATTGCGCCACCGTGTCTTGAACTCGTGACCTCTTGGCTCGATACCATAATGGCTATGAATTCCATTAGAGCAATTTTCAGAAACCCGTGTATTGGAGCAGCAAAACAAAACCACAAGTCCTTAGGAATTACATACCGCCTAAAAGCATCGCCTAGGTTAAGCAAAGGTTTGTTTAGTTGGTTCCTTAGGAATTATATTCCGCCTAAAACACGTGATCTACCAGATATTACTACCGCCGCCACACGATGGTCAAACCACCGTTTCATCCAGTTTGGCTCCCATTTCGCCCGAGTCGAGTTGGCAGGGAAGACCTTCCAGCACGGCGACCGCAGCAAGAAGTTGACGCTGCCGAAATTGGAAAACGTTCCCCCTCACAGCCTCTTCGGCTGACACCGCACGTCGTGGAGAAACGCGAACAGCGAGGCGCTGGGCCAACACGCCTCCATACACAGAGCCCAGCTGTAGACGGCAAGATGGGCTATCGTGTTCGGAGTCAGCTGCGCAAGCTCCAGCCCGAATGTTCACAGGACATCACTAACAATCATGCAGGCCGGGATGCGAAGCCCAGCTTCAAAGTAAGCGACAAAGACGATCGCCTCCGACTCCTCCGGGTGCGGCTCCGTCTCGTCGCTGGCAGGCAATCGCACCTCACAGCGGCCCGACAGCTTCCCTTCACGCAGCAGGGTGCGGATCGTCTCCTCCGTCGCGAGCGTCGGGCCCAGGACGCGAGAGCACGGACCTTCCATTTTCTCCGTCGCCGCCCACCATCTGTCCACCAGCGACGATCGCGCCCCTCGAGCGTGTACTCCACCTCAACCGGCAACAACCACCGGGACGAAGTGCTGCCGCCAGCTTGTTGAGCATGTTCCCCATCGTGAGCCATTGCTTTCCGAGAGCTAAGCGACGTTGGGAGCAGCGCGACGACAAACAAGGCGAGAGAAAGGCGCAAGACAGCAAGGAACTAGGAGGTAGGGGGAGAGCACTAACGCGGTGCCAAAGGGGACATTTAAACCCCACACCGCCGGTAAGTCTAACCGGCGGAAGACGAACCGCTCACCTCCCCCATCTTGGGCGAGTGTAGTCAATAGGAGCCGTGTGGCACAGTCGCCCACACGCACCGTGCCTTGTCAAAACGCACGCACGCGACCACGGCCGAGTAGCGACGGCAAGCGCACGACGCGCCAATCACGCCTCGCCACGCAGCCACCACCTCGGAATGAACGCAGCCACATGATATAACTCACCTCCGCCACGCTCATCGGCAGTGGCAAGACAGTTCGGGGCCATCAATGCGATGACGACGAGTCACTAACCAGTCACTCCGACTTCAACTTCGTCGTGGACTCGAGTCCGCAGAGACTCGGCTTCAATTGCGGCCGACCCGCCAAGCGCCACCTCGTGGCGTTTCGCAAGCCTCACGCGAGCCCCCCCCACACACACACACACTCGACCCGCGACGCCATGTCGTCATCCGACCTCCGGTCCATGAGTCCCAGAGTCTTGCTCGATCAACCAATGCAAAGAAGCACGAGGCCACCTTCACTCAAGATCGACGGCCCCACATTTGAGCTCGAATTCTGACCTGCGACAAGTTTTGGCTTATTCTTACAAATAGGCCACCTTCACCCCCATCAACATTCTCTGTTATTAGCGCCTATCGACGCGACCACAGAATGCGGATGAACCGAAGAAGGCCTACTTAGGAGAACAGGATCTTGTCTCATACACGAACACGACCCGCCGTGGGGCTCCAACCGTCTGCGCCCCCGACAGCTGGGCTTGTTCTCATAAATAGGCCACCTTCTATCCATCAACATTCTTTCATGATAGCGTTGTCAAGCGCAACCAAGGAACGCGGATAAACTAAAGAAGGCCTACTTATGAGAACAGGGCAAGCCTTGTCTCATGCGGGAACGCGGCCCGCCAAAGCAGAAAGCAACAAAGCGCATAGCTAGCGGTGAAAAGCGGTTGCGATGGCGGCACTTATATACCCACCTCCCCCCGACTAAAACCATTCAAACCAGCGAAAGTTAAACCGGCAGAAGCTCAACCGGTGACAGGTGAGGCGCCGCGGTCAAAGGCGCACGCGTCGCACCTGTCCCGTCCTCGGGAAGATGCATGATGCACACGTCGCCTGGCCGCGTGGCAGAAGCTCAACCGATGGCAGGTGAGGCGCCGCAGTCAAAGGCGCGCGTGGTGCACCTATCCTCGAGAAGATGCATGATGCACGCGTCGCCTGGCCGCGTGAGCACGCGCACCCCCCAAGCAGTAGCACCGACGGCGCGTGGCGCCCAATCAAGCCGCGATTATCGCCGCCATTAAGACGCCGCCCGACCGCAAAGTTGCCGAGTCACGCCACGGCCACACCTCTTTAACATGACCCGGAAGGTACCTCCGCATGACGAACTACCTCCGGACCGTCTCCGCCAAGACCCCGACCCGCTCTCCTCCGCTAGGCGCGGGGTTTGACTCGCCCCACCCCCGGCGTGTCCACAGCATGAGCCAGCCTTTCACTGACCTCGACTCACACCAAGGGCCCCGTGGTCAGGGCGGCTCCGACAACCCGCTCAACACCATATCCACGGCGCGGGGCGGAGACTACACCAACCAATGAGACCCCATCCGATAACATAGAAGTTCACAGCGTAGGGACGGAGGGGGCCAAATGGCTCGGCAACATGGCTTCGGCCTGTGAAGCCCTTCACCATGAGAAGCTCCTGTTGTAGGGGTGGCCCCCACCTAGGCCCAGCCGGCCTGTTAGGAGGTTGTAAGGCCCAAAATGGGACATGTACAATGACATAAATATCCCTGAGGGGGGCACCAGAGTGTAAGGGTGAGATTGTAAAACACTCCCCAGGTGGATATATATATGTAGCGCCCAGGCCATGGGAAAAACCCTAAGCATTATTCACCTAACTCTCCACTACGACATCTCTCTTTTCTATTTGGTCTGTAGCCACAACAATTGTCTTCCTAATAAACCATGACTAACTAAGATAACAAAAGGGAAACTAATCAGAAGTCCTGGACTCCTGGCGCCAATCCACGCAAGCTGCGCCGAGTGCACCAGAGTCAGATGCTGCCACATCCTCTGTGGACCAGAAGTGGTTCCTCCAATAGTACCTTAGCCCGACCATAAAAAAACTGAGTTGGAACTATTCTTTTGGGGCTCAACAATCCCATGTATAATCAGTTTCAAAGATGATGCTTCGATAGCTATGTCAATTCAACAGCGATATCTCAGGAACATTAAACTCATGCCTGACTACAAATGATAATTCATGAGTATATTACATGATATGCAAGTTTATCATTGCAAAGTGCAAACCATGCATAGCTGCCTTAAAATTTATACTGTTGTGAAGGCAAAGCAATTTCTATTGCAGCTCCAACATATCTTATCAAATATTTGCTATTTATATTTCTTTTTTTCATAACGACTGCCTTTTATTCAATATTAACCCGATGTACAGAAAATAGTAGGACATGTTCAACCACAAGTTCCCCAAACAATTTATTTTAGAGCAAATTGCTGTTTGCACCAGGTAAAGTGTATCACATTTCACTTTGCATCAGGGTTAGACAATAGTTTTACTTTGCATCAAGGTGGACAAAATAAAGTTGCACGTTGCACTAGCCTAAACACCTTAGGTCTAACCGGTTGCATCTACTGACAAGTAGTGCTCCTTCATGAGGCCGATGAGGATGCCTAACCGGTTAGATTCAAGGTGTTTAGGCTAGTGTAAAGTGCAACTTTGTTTTGTCCACCCTGGTACAAAGTAAAACTACTGCCTAGCCCTGATACAAAATGAAATATGATACATTTTACCTGGTGCAAACTGCAATTTACTCTTTATTTTATTCAGCGAGGCTATATATCTTTACCCTAAACCAGAGCAATGATAAAGCCAGTTTTCCAAATGAATACATAATTTGTGCTAACCTTCATTGATTTGTCCTTCAGATTTGGCAGCATATCTTTTAAGCCATCCTCCAGTGCAATAACAAACTTCTCATACCTGTAATAGTATTAATCAGAACATTAAAGTTGGAACGTACCATGATCATGCTTGAACGAACAACATAAAAAAGGTTTGTGTTGATTCATTTATAATTGTCTACCCTACATTTTCCATATGTCTCAGCATCTGATAACAATCAATTTAGTTGGATAATTTGTGTAAGAATCATCAATGAATAGCATGACATTTAAAACGCTGACCAATAGAACAACAATAAAGAAGCCATATAAAACACTGGCAAGGAAACTAAGATCTAGACAAGGACAGAAGGTCCAGCATCTTCATTTCATGACAGTGTCATACTAAACCATTTTTTTGCTACTCTTGCTTTTTAAAGCCAGTGAGGGTTAGGATTGTTTATCCCACAGTTCAGACCTACGTAGCATTTACCCGAATTCCTGGATCTCAAAGGTAAGTAGCCAAATAGTTAGTTTAGTTAGAAATACCTCTGTTTCAAGCAGTCCTCCCAATGCCAGAAGAGTAGAAGTGAGTTGCCATCTTTTGTTTCAGGTAAAATGTCTAATGGGCGCTGAATAAGACTTTTCAACTTACGATCAGGCAATAACCTACCAAGAAAATAAAACCAATAACCAGGATGACAAGATAAAAATAAAAATCAACAACTTACTTATGTGGTAAGAACAGAAAAAAAAGATGGTCTTAAATAAATAGCCCGGTTAATGATCTAAAAAAAGATCACTCATAAGACAGCCGTCACTTGCTCTGGACCATCGTACATGTGTTGTGAACTAATTAGTTTGGCCATATCACACTCATTTGCTCATATGCGACCTAATTTTGCAAATTACCTTTACCGCATTACTGCATGAAAACACTTGAGAAAAGTGGAGGAACCAACTAGTAATGCACAACTTGTTTCCTTAATTACCTATCTAGACTCCTTATAAACCACCTGCACCTTCTTCCCTCACTTCCCTTATCTATAAGTAAATCCGATGAAATTAAGTAAAACAAAATATTTAGTTAAAATCAGGTACCATATTTTTGTGGCAATTCCTAAAGAATATACTAACAAAACTTGGAAGTATAATGTTCAGATCAGTCTATGGGCTGCAGGTTTGTACCTTTGTTTAAATTCACTATACTAACAACACTACTAGTGTTACTGATACATCTACCAACTAAACGAGAAAATGAAACCTGTAAAGGCACAAGGTAAACAAGAGTCCAGTTTTCAGCCTTTAATTTCAAATTATTTTTTTGTTGCTTAACAGGGATTGTCACAACAGGTTATTATTGACAGTTTGACACAATTTGTGACATTTTCAAATGTGCTGTGCTGACAAAATTTCTCGCATCACTCATAGATTGGTACATGCACCAAAATCAAAAGCATCATTAATGGGATCAAACATATAGATATAAATGGACCATTAATAACTACTGCCATATCTAAATAACTACTTCGGCATCAGATTGCTGTTGATGGTGCCGTTTTACTATTGTTATTTTGCTACTGTACGAACATTGAACACAATATAACTGTAGTAACACAGTTGCACAGAATCAGAAGAATTAAAATTCCAAGCAAAAGAGGGAAAGAAAAGCCAATAATGGAAGACAGTCTAGTCTAAATCAGATGTCAAGGACAAGAAATTACTATGCTGGAAAGTCAATAGATATGCAAGATTCTAGCTCTCTATTCACAACCAAGATACGGAATAAGATATTGTTGAACTTTACATGGCACGGCAAGCAATAAACAATACCCCACAAATAAGAACAGTAATTAATTGTAATACATATTTTGCACCAGTAAAATAGGGAGCCTTTAACACTAACATAAGACCAACTGTGCATCTCAATAAGATGGCTCCCACAAGGCTCAATCCAATTCAATGACAATATCCATGAGATGACAACAAGGAAAAGAAGGTACAAAATAGTACCAATAAACATAACCAGAATTGCTTTAGAATGCCACAAGGGAAATAAAAAACAAAGGTGGTTTCACAAATCACAACTTATGTGGAGGAAGCTATAAGGAAACAAACATATTTACAAGATTACAGAAGCTCCTAACCTCCTGAGGAACAACTCCTTCAATGCATCAAAGCCTGTGAACGCATACCTTTTGCCAACCTTTGATGTAACCATACCTGTTGTGATTTTTTTTCCAAACGAGAAAGAGCATCTTAAGAGTATCTATGAAAAAAGAATAAATAAACAAACAAGAAGATCTGCAAAACGATCATGACATGAAAAGCCTAGGTACACAGAAGATTGCAAGTAATATGATTGCAAATGAGGCAAACCATAATTAACAAATTTACAACAACTGCAGCAAAATAAATTTCCCGTATGCACAGATAAATGGACTTCCAAGCACTATCTATCTTACATGATGTCTAATTGCATTGCCTGTATATAGTATCAACTGATAGTTAATAAAACATCAAAACCTATTATTTGAGTTGATATTGATTTGCCATTCATGGTACATTTTCAAGTTTCTGATTGATGATGTTTATTGGAAATTGTGCTATTTCATCAAAAATTATTTGATAGAAAGGAGTATGAGGCAACAACGGGCCTTCAAAGGCCCAGTGAGGCTCTCCTTCCAAGAGGTATGGTTATATTATAAGGGACTAGAAAAAATTTATGACCTCCGTTTTAAGAAGGAACTCTACAAGAGGAGACTGTGCAGAAGGTGACCTCAACTCCTCAAGGTGAGTAATCTCGTATGGTGCGATTTGACTCTTGTAATCCTTCTCCATTGCCAAGGAACTCATTCACTGCCAAAGGTCGTGCTGGTGTTTACACCTGGCCAGTGGCAGTGACTCCATTGAGTTGATCACCATACAGTACCCAATGACAGCAATATTAATAGTACCAAGGGTCCAAGGCCATGGAGAGTGTCAGCTGCTCAAAGCAAGCCTATTGAACAGCTTTGTCTATGTGCACATAAAGAACTAATGATCAGCTTCCCTTATTTCAGGGTTCCTTGTTTTCTGGAGTACCATGATATGGGTTATATCGAACTTCTTGTGGTAAAGATGTGAAACATGTTCGCTCATCTAGGATTTTCTAGTGACTTCAAGTCGATTTGAGTTCTTTAAGGTCTAACATTTGTGCAGTTTCAATTTTCTCATTTGACCCATTGAATCTTTGGTTAGCTTTCATACAGTTTTTTGATGTAATGCAACCAGATTATTTTCAAATAAAACTTCAATTCAAAGGGTTCATGTGATAAATAATGCCTCTATGTTCATATTAGTTGCTAAGTTGTCCGGAAGTCACTTCACTTCTCACATTAATTCCTAGTTTTGTTCCGAAGTACAGGAGGCATCTCGAAATGTTTGGTTGCAGCTACCATAACTTTTAGTAAATCTAGCTCCATGTTTCCCTGATCTGCGAGGCCTTATTACCCACAATTTGTTCAATATGCAATGAAGATGGATCATTCACAGTTACCGTAACTATCATCAATAGTGTATTCACTTGTATATTTTGTTACTGCCTGATCACTTTAAACCGATAGCATTTCAATAGTGTAACTCACCAAGGAGACAGTCGAGCGCCCTCATGTTCGCTATTGGATTCTCCTCGATGAGGCATGTGAATGCTGACACCTTATCGGCTGATGTGCCAGACTTTGCCGATATCTCCAGGAGCTTCAGGTCACCACTACGCCGCTTCACCATGTCATACTCCATCGCGTACTGCACCATGAGCCTCTCCACCAGCTCCCGTTTCTGCTCCACTATCCGCTGCATTTCCTGAAGCCCCACGGCTGGTGGGACATGCTTACGGCCACCTAGGACCCTCACCTCCAGCTCATCAGCGTCCGTGTACCACTGCCCCGAGAGAGCCAGCGCTTTTATCAGTGGGTAATTGGTGGCGGCACCAGCATTGGTACCGGTATGGAGATAATGGAGCTCAAGAGGATGTGGCTTCTTGGTAGATTTAGGGTTTGGTGGATTTGCGGTGTCTTCGAGGGCTTCGGGGGTTCGGGGAGGCTTTGACGGTTTAGGGGGTTTTATGGGGCCGGACTTGCGGAAGTCGGAATCGTCGAAGCCAGAGGAGTTGCCGGCGCAGGGGAGGAAGCCGAGGGAGGAGGCGAACGAGGCGACGTCGGACTTCAGCGCGTCCATGTCCTCCTCCTCCCCGCCGGCGGCGGGCTTCTTTGCTTTCCTTGTGGACTTTGCTTTGGGGTTTGGCTCCACCATGGATGGATGCGGCCGCGATGGGATGTGCAGGCAGAGGCGACGTGGAGGCCGGTGGGATGAGAAGTGGGGGGAGGTGGGCAATGACAGGCCGGAGAGGCGGCGGCAGCAGCGAGCTGGAGAGGTGGAGTCGCCTCCGGGAGTTGGCTGGCGGCGGCGAGCTTTCGGCCGGCCGGTGACAACGTTGAGCAGGTGGCGGTGACTGGCAGGAGAAGATGAGGCCGACGGCGAGGGTGAGGCCCACAGCGACGGACCGGAGAGTAGGCGGCGGAGACAGCGGGCTGGAGGGGCGGAGTCGCCTCCGAGAATTGGAGGGCGGCAACGTGGCTTTGGGGAGAGGCGGCGCGAGGAGCTGGTGGTCGAGGGCCTGGGCGGTGGGAGAGGGGATTAGGGCGCCGCAAGAGGTGGCCAATGAGCGTGCCGGGCCGGCCCCATTAAGATTCATCAAATAAATAGGTCGTGTCATATACCGGCCCGTGGGTCACGATTCGAGCTCACGGATCACAGTCCGTGATGTTTAGAGATTTATCGGTTTTCTCTAGTTTACGTTGAGGTAAGCTCAAATAAATTGGACCGGCTCTGCGAATTAAACCTTCCACCTCAAATACACTAGTGTTAGTTATTTCCCGCTCTAGATAGGTGAGCTCCAATCTTCACAACTTTGCCGAGTCTTCTCACAACTCAGTCATGGAGTAGTGTTTGGTAAACCCTTAGTAAACTATTACAGATGTAGGAAATAAATAACGATATCATGTCTAAGGATTATACATACACTATTTATGAGATCAACTGATGACACTTAAAAATATAACAATTCTCGTAGTATCTCATGGTTGGGTCAATCCAACGTCATGTTCTCTAACATGTGTCCACATTATTGATTAGATATATCATATTTATGATCTGTAAAATATGATCATCAATCAATACATATGATGATCTGTAAATCATAATTGTTCCACATAATGATATAAGATCAGTGATACTTTAGAATAACATCAAAACATGAATAAAGAGTTCCATGAACAAGTAACATAATTGTTGATCAATACAAATGATATTTATTCAAGGGAAAAAATAACATATTATTCAAAATATCATAAATATGGAAATGATACAATCATCTTTATAATTGTTTCTAGGGCATATTACAAACAACTACTCGCCTCTCCTCCCAAAGATGGAAGGTATCTTTGATATTCGGCGCCGAGACCGGTTTCCACCGAAGATAAGACTCGGGCATTCCTTTCTCTCCACGCTTACCATGCATGTGATCAACATGAAGATAATCTCCATTTTCTTGGCTATTGCCGTTATAAGTAGCTTGGGCTTCCGGCTTCTGGTTTTCAGAAGTTTTAAACTGAAATGAATGTGTTGGCTTCTTAATTTTCACTTATTTTGTTTTTGGGTTTTGTTTTTTTTCTCTATGCATTGTCTGTGGAAATATAATGAGATTTTTTTCTTATTTTTCTTTAATCAAATAATGCAGAAAAAATCTAACAGCCGCTATAGTCTAATTATAGCAAAAAGACAACACCCGAAAGCCGTAGTTAGTTATAATGGGTTAGCCTCAGGCACTCACTATAGAATGAGCGAACAAGGTTCCCTTCACTTGAATTTTTTTATAAATAATCTATATTTTATTCGAAATAATAGAAATATACCCATGTGAATTTTTTTTTACAGAAATAGGTCCAACTCACTAAACTGTTGGGTAACTGGAACCTATCGCCCAATGGCTACATGACACGTAAGCAATCCGCTGGCCATTGGGCGAAATAATTACGATCATCGAATCGCCAGTGATCGCTTAATCGCCCATTGGTTCAAAGAATCGCAATTCCAATTGCCTAATGGTTGGGTGACTGGAGGCGCATATAAATTCACTACGCGGCCGAGCGCGGCCACGCAGTGAATAGAGCGGAAAGAAAGAAGAGAAGAGCCGAGGCCGCGTGGTAAAGGGGAAAGAAAGAAGAGGAGATGAGAGGAGATAAAAGGAGAGAGAGAGAGGAAGGAGAGGTGAGAAGAGGGAGAGGAAGGAGATGTTTCGCGACTTCTGTGAAGTAAATATTTTTGTATGTTGTACTTCATATTTTATATATGAAGTAGATAGTTTATTTAGTGTTAGCATCCATAGAAAATTATAGACGTAGAAAAGAATAGTACAACTTTGATATAGAAAGTTTGTCAATGTAGTTATAGAAAATTAGCAGCCATAGTAACTTGTAGTTGTAGAAAATTTAGTGAACATAGTTGTAGAAAATTAGTATCCTTAGCAAATTAGCATCCGTACAAAATTGTAGTTGTAGAAAATTTAGTCAATGTTATGTAGAAATTAAGCTTCCGTAGAAATTTGTAGTTATTCAAAATTCAGTCAATATTTTTGTAATAATTTAATAATTTTATTTGTAGAAAACAATAATACGTAACATTTATGATTAATTATGAATGAATATAATGTCGTTAGTATATTGAAAAATCATGTGTACTATTATAACTGGTATATTGGTATTTAAATCGATATGTTATGTAAATTATCAAAACCTATTAGGAATTATTTATAGTAAGAGAGCTCGAGCAGCGAGACAAGAGTGCCATCGATTCGCAGTCTGCCGATAGAGAGTTAATGCTATGAGAGTAGTGTAGTTAGTTACGATAGGCGAACGGTCATTGAAATATAAATTACAGTACATGAGTACTTCTATAATATGCGATACGATTTGACTAGTTGCAATATTAAAAATATATGTAGGCAGACATTAGTAATTCCTATACCCACTACATTGAAAGTGCATTACGGTGTTGGCACCGTTCGTGAAGGTCCGATTAGTGTTGACTTGAGCGGTTTTGCGCAAGTCACTCCAGTGGCGTAGCCAGGATTTGTAGCTATGGTGGTCCGTTGTCTAAAATTTATTTAACCGCTATAAATTTAACATGTCGGTACACAAGTATATAAATTACGAAATGCAATTAAGGTAAAAAGGACATACAAACTTCATAAAATAGACGAATATAGCTTTCTTAACATAGAATTGAAATATTACATACCTATAATAGTTGAAGAACGATGCGTCACTACTTCTTCTTGTCGGTCATCGTCTTCTAATAGCCATGAAAGTGTTGATGATCTCTTCTTCACTCAATTGTAAGAAGATGTCCCGCTCAATAAAAGTGACTAGTGTAGGACCGAAATGGCGACAGAGGGGGTGAATGTCGTTCTCTTTAAAAATCGCCCCCGAGAATTCGGAAAATTAATTCGCTGAAAACTAGAACGCATGCAATACTAAAAATTCAGCGTAAATCGAGAGTAATCAAGTAAAATTTCAATTGAAAATATTGCCGCTTGATCCGCATGCAAAATCGTCAAAGATCAACACAAGAAATAAAAGAAAGAAGACCAAGCTTGATGTTCTACTTCCGATCGGTAGGAGTTCACATTCTTTGGGCATCTATTTCCGAACAATGAGACGGGGTTCACAAGAGAAGCATGTCAAAACAGAAGAAGAAGAGCGGTAGAAAAACCGTAAGGGCGAGAAAAAGAAAGAGCAGAAAGAAGGAAAGCTAAAATACACATAAGGCTAAAATACACCAAGCGCAGGGTGGTCCACGGTCCACAGGGACCACCCTGTAGCTCCGCCCCTGAGTCACTCTGGTACACCCGGACGGCAAGAATGCTCAAATAGCAAATATGATGCACTGGCTCACCGACAGTTTCTCGTTGGACCCTGAGGTGTGTAGCGTCGTCATGCAAGGGATTGGAGTCAGTCTCCCATGGCTATTAGATGGAAGTTGAGAACATTGATGTGCATTGTTGCGTGGAATGGGTTTGTGTAAGGGTGTCGGCGCCGTGGATACGAGTGCATGATGCTTGTGCAACCATACCCAATAGAAGTTGTGCAAGGTCGTGTGGATGGCCATCATCCAGGAGGTGCGAGCAGCTCGGGTGCCCCGTATGTTGGTGAAGAGAAGGAAGTTACTCGTGCTGAGGCCGATGCGGTATATGGAGGAGAGGAAGAACGGTCATGGCATAATGAGGCTACATGACAAGCCGATGAAGCGGAGCATATGGAGTTCATAGTAGATCAAATGCAGAGCGATGACCAGATGGTTTGGGCTGAAGAGGAAGCTGTACCGGGAGACGACAAGGATAGTTCAGATGTGGACGAAGCTCCTATCTCACGGAATGGAACTGGTTTGATGTTGAGGGTGTTGCCGCACATGACGAGCACGAATCACCGTGGGAGTATCATGGCACAAAGGTTCGGTTGCATTCAATATTTGCTGGCAAGGCATCATTGTAGGATTTCGTCAAGCTATGGGCCATGTCCATGCAGCGGACTTTTAGGGTCATGAAATCTACTTAGGAGTAGTACACCATGAAGCGCGAGCAGGCCGGTTGTCCTTGGAGGGTGCACGCACGTAGACCGAAGTATGAGACTCACTTGATTATGTTGAAGGTGGAACCACATTCTTGCATTCTCAATAGTGTTTTGTCAAGGCATCGTAACTTAACATCAGCCTTTATTGCCAATCTGATATTTGGAGAGATAGTAAAGAAGGACATGGAGGCCACTCACATCATGGTGGCTATCGAGAAGAAATTCAAGTACAGTATTAGTTACACGAAGGTGTTGGAAAAAAGGTTCGGGTCTTTCGAGGTGACGTACGACAAACTTCCTCATATGTTTCAGGCGTTGTAGGAAAGAAACCTGGGGTGGCATAACCCAAATGCCTCATAGCACTAGATGAGCCTAACGCAAGCTGGTCCGAGGAGGAGGAGCTCACAGAACATCAAGTGCTTCTCGTTGTGGATCGAAGGAGAATCATTGGAGAAGTTGTCCCTACTACATGACACGGACATCGCGAGGTACAACATAATAACGACTAACCTTGTCGAGGTGTACAACTAGATTCTCAAGAGCCTTCGTTCTCAGTCCCTCATCGCCATCGTGGAAGGTGCTCTGCACATCACAATCGACTATTTCAGGGAGAGGTATGCAAATGCCGCACTTCATGCAACCAACCCATGAACATCGTACTCGTCGAAAATTATGACATACATGGATACGAAGGCATAGAAGGGCCAATTGTACACTGCACGTCATGGGCAATAGGGAGAATCCTTTCAACGTGGCACTCCAGGATATAGCCGGATTTAGGACAGCTTGTGCCCTTGTTACGTACGACGTATGCCTTGGAGATCATGTAAATGAACCTAGATGCTAGTGCAACAAGCCAAAGCTATTACACAAGCAATGCTCTCATGTCCTCGCGGCATGTGGGACTGTGGGCATGAATCCTTCGAACTTCATGTCTGAATATGTTAGACCATGTGGATGGTCGTGATTAAAAATGATGATGAATAATTGACATTTGAATTGCTTTTGGTTCGAGTAATCGTAGTCAAAGATTTTGGGTTTGAGTGTTTTTTGCTCTTTCCGAGTGGTTTTGCTTCTTCAAGTGTTTTGGCCGGCTTCAATGCTTTTCCACCACGGCTGGCTTCAAACTTCGTCCAATTTATGACCATGGCAAACCATGTCTAGGTTACGACCATGGAAAACTTTGTTCATGAGGTGTTTACAACCACGGTGTCATTTACAACCATGCATGGCTTTACGATGATGGTTGTCACGGCTTTTCGACCACGATTGTTGTTTGTGACTACGTTCGGTTTCAACTTCAACTATGGCAACACGACTTCGACCACGACAACACGACTTCAACCACGGTAATTTGATTGCGACCATGCATGACTTCAAACATGACTACAACCACGAGGTAATCATTGCTATAGTACATTTACATGGTTGTAGCTTCAATGCTTTTGATAGCCGTGGACTTTACTGGTTATACTCGATAGTTGTAGGATTTTCTGGTCGATAGTCAGTGACTTTGCAGTCGATGGTCGTAGATTTTGCTGATTACTCTTATAGTCATATCTTTTGTAGTTTTGTTTATAGTCGTAGACCAATCAGTCTGTTGTCATGGTCTTTCGTAGTAGAAGGCTTTACTATCACTGTCAGTACTCATAGACTTTGTTGTCGAAATGAGTGCTTCACTTTTCATGATCTTTGAATATTTTGAGATGGAACGATGTTAGTACTCGGTAGTCAGAGCGACTTGGTACTCGATGGTCGGTGAGAGATAGTTGTAAGTGTTGTGGTCAGTTTTTGGTTTCAAGTACTTGTGCTCAGTGGTCGTGCTGAGTGGTCAGAAGAATGAGTTCAGATAGCGATGGTTTTTGGCAGTCGTAATCGGTAGTCTGAGATCGTTTTCTGGATTGCGATGAGATGAGTGGTCGTGTTCAACCAGGTTGATTGGTCGTGGATGGTTTTTCTCTTGTTTTGGATGGACATGGGTATTATGAGTTGTTATGCTGATGATGGTCAAGCTGGGAAGAGCTTGTGCCGGGAAAAATGTTTCTTTGGTCTTTGCATGTGCAGGAGAGTGTGGAGACGATCACATTCAGTGACGTGGAGGACCGGGACTAGGATAGAGAGATCTGATGTCCAGACAGTTGAGGATATCACGCGAGGTGATCGGGCTAACGCTGGAGCACGTGGAGATCAAGGATGGGAAGCGGGACAGAGCTATGGGAGGAGTTATCCTGGAGGCTTCATCATGTGTTGGTTTTGGATTGTTACAGATAGAGTACATGTGCTAGAAAGATAGACCTTGAATAAAATCCGTGTTAGGAAAGGATTTCGGATCCCTTGATTTGAGGAAGAGATTAGGTGTTGTGTTCGTGTTGAATTGAACACAATTAGGGACATTGGCCTATAAAAGTAGGGAAAGGCGTAGACTAACGTAACTAGTGTTTAGGGCTTTCGTTGAGGAAGTGTTTAGGGGTGCCATGAAGGCACTTTGTAGATTGGATCTATTCTAAAATAAGTTGATCGGCAGGATGTTTCTCTAAGCTTCATTCTTCTTGCGTCATCAGCGGTGTTGTTTTCTTGAGCGTTGCCTTTTCAAGTTCTCGCCGATGTGCTACAACCATGGTGCTATCTTTGACTTGTTCTCGATAAGCGATCGATTTGTTCAAGCAGTCAAAATCTTCTTAGCAACAGAGATCTTGACTACGTGATCGTAGCGAGTGGTCTTGCGAGAGGTTGAACGCCAAGCAGATGAGATATTCATCGAGCAAGCAGTTGTCTTCGACTAGTACTCATGCGAGCGAGTTTGACCACGTACGTTGTTGAAGTTTACAAGTGAGTTCAACCACGTACAGTGGTGGTCGTAGCAAAGCAATCGAGTTTTCATTGTCGAAGACTGCAAGCGAAGCAGTGCGACGAGGAATTGTTCGAGCGGCGGTTGTTTTCATTGTCAATTACGAAGAGATCGAGCGAAGCAGAAGAAGTGGAGGAGATCATTCACCCCCTCTGATAGCACCATACGGTCCTACAAGTGGTATCAGAGCCAGTTGCAATGGCGTCAAATCAGGAACGGTTCTCTGGTAAGCCATAATTCTTTGATGGTATAGATTACCTCTAATGGAAAACTCGCATGGAAGTCTTTCTACATGCTCAAGGTAATCTGATTTGGCAGAAAGTTGAATCTACGTTTCAAGTACCTTCTGTCATTACCATGAAAAACACTACTGACGTAGAGGCAAACGCTAAGGATCTCTGTCTCCACCATCACCGAAGCCGGATCCACTGTCTCCACCATCGCCGAAGCCGGATCTGCCGTTGTTGTAGCCGGATCTGCCGTGGCGCCGCCTCCTCCGCGGTTGCCGCTTGGGGGCGGTGGAGAGTGGCGGCCGTCGGCGAGCTGGCTCGGCCTCGCGGGCCGGGAGGCGGAGGAGATAGGGGAAGGAGAAAGGGAGAGAGGCAGGGGGCGGCCGAGCGGGCAAGAGGGAGAGGTGGGCGACGTATGCTAATTGCTGAGCGAGCAACGCCTCCAGAAGGGTTATGAGGGTTTCTGATTTGTTGCAATTTAGCCCTCTTACTTTCTAAAATTGCAATTAAGTCCTTTTTGTTTTATATTTCTTCTATTTAGGCCCTCCGGAAGTCCAATATTGTTGTAGCTATTTATATGTATGGCGTCGTCACGTCGCGCGCCATAAATGATATTGTTGTATGAAAGTGGTGAGTCGCCATGCCTCGCCGCACCGCTGTAATAACCATGCAAAGTATCATTCATGTGCCATCTATCCCTAACAAAAAGACAAATTTGGATCAAGAGAAAGAACTACTGCTATAGCAAAGCTGACGACATGTCGGGGACTGGCAATAACAATGAAGGTACATGAGAGGTCAAGCTTTCGACCAAAAGTAAGCGCTGCAGGGAGGCAACCCGGAATTTCTGTATCTTTTTTCCAAAATTTGCAATACACACACATACATATGTACGTACGTATGTATCAAAAAATTATGTCCTTTGACCTATTTTATAGAAAGAAAAGGAGACTAAAAATTTCCATTAAAATATACTTAGAAAATTCTTGTCACTATTTCAAAAAACACCATTTTTTGTGGAACCATCGTTCCACACAACCCAATCCCATCTCTAATCCAGAATTCAGTGCATCACACAGTAGCAACTGAAGCTCTCAAAGATATCACCATTTGATCCACATGTATGTTGTTTCAATTTGGTTGTTTAAATATTTCAAAAGCTTTAAACAACTGGGGAGATAATTAGATTAAACATGGTGCTTAGGCTATTACAAGAAAATTGAAACTCACTTTATCTCTATCTTGCCACACTCAGAGCAAGGAGAATCATTGGCTCCTATACTTAGTTAATCAAATTAAGCATGATGTTTAGGTTGGTTAATGGATCTATAGAGATATACCATTGCCTGCCTTTATGTACGATATTTTTTGCGCTACCATTTTTGCAAGGCTTCACGAGCTATTATTCAAGGACCGTCAGGCAAGTTTCATCACCTCAGGCTTCAATTCCAAATCTTAATGAGTTAGAAACTACAAATATTGGAAGGCAGTTCCAAGGATCTACGCAACCAACACTAATCATCATCAAGCAACATAAGATAAGCAATACTTTATATGCCGATCATCACATCACACCTTTCGTGAGTGCACAGTGAGAATTCCTCTCTCAACCTTGCTTTAAAAGATATGTTGATCTACATTGTTACCTTAGCTTGTTGCTAATCCTTGTCTGTCACTTTGGGTTGTGCGCTTCATTGCTAAAAATGGTGATATGATGAATTAGGAATATCTTTCGTCTAGAAATTTCAAAAAGAAAATAGAAAACTAAAAAAGGGGGATAAAATAATAATAATAATAATAATGCAATTTTCTTTTCAATAATTTTGCCATGCATTTTTACGTATCTTTTGCATTAGCTTTGTTTCAAATAATCCATAGGACTTTCATCCTTGCATTTAGCATTTCGCTTTCCTTGTGGGGCCCTTCTCTTTTGCTTTCAGGGGAGCTTGTTTTCTCCAAGTATTAGCTCTTTACCATATTTTTGCCACTTAGAACCTAGAGAAAGCAATGGCTGATCTCTAATAACCACCTTGGAGGTATTCCTGCGTACGCCATTAACCTATCTAAGGTAGCCTTAGGTTTTCCAGATAAACCCAGTGTTCATTGCCTAAAACTAAACCTTGGCCACACCCACATTTGCGGAAATGATGAAGTTGCTCTAAACAGTGTTCTACAAGTTTCTGATGTATATAACCTTATATTGTCACTTAGTAAAGAGAGTAATTTGGCATGTTCACAATACTGGTCTCTAGTCTCTTTCTATTGTGTGGGTGCAAAAGCTTGCAAATTATAAAGTTCCGACTCAAGGTTGTTGAGGTTTGAGATATAGCAATGATGAGTGCTTTGGCATTTCACTCATAGTAAGGCAAGTCCTTTAGAAGATCTTTTAATAAGCATTATGATGAAAAACCCCAATAGTTGGTTTGCCACTCCTTTGAGAAAACCAGTACAAATCTAGTCTTACCACAACCAAAAACATGGTGAGTTCGGTCAAGTTTGGCATCCTTTTGGGATGTAGCTCTTCGAAGCTGGTCATTTCCTTCGTGTGTCCTTTGAGAAAACCAGTACAAATCTAGTCTTCACATTGGCTTCATGCATATTTCGCTGAGTATTCTACCCTTTTAAACATTCCATCCTTCGTGTTATCTTTGAACCTACTTGATACGGGGTCGCCCGATCTTCTCGACGTAGGATCAAGATACTCACGTGGATTTGATGAACCGTAGTGATCTCCCGTTGCCAATGCAAGAGTTAGCACTCTATAATTCGCCCAACCACACGTGCCGAACTTCACGACCACCGATGAAGTTCCATCGCGCTCCCAATTCCCAATGGAAAGGTTGAACGATCTTGATTGAAGAAAAATCACTCCTAATTCCCTATGGAACTTCGGTAGCAATGCTAAACTCGAACAAACTTTATTAGATTCATTATTCTCAAACGTGGTCTCCTTACAATGGGGTCTAACCCTTAATATATAGTTCCATGTCCACCTCATGGCTGGACAAGAGGTCCTAAACCAACTCCAACTCATCCCTACATGTATTTGGAAACAAACTCACACAAAAGGAAAAACCTAAAATTAAGCCATCACAATGTTTCGGTCATAACTTTTAATCTGTGACGAATTTGAAGGTGGAGCCAGATCCATTGCGTAGCCCTTGAAATTATCTTTCCAACGAGTACAAGAACACCTGAATCGGACTCCGTTTGTGAAAGTTATGACCTTTTTAGTAACTGTCTGTCAGGCTGTCCCGAACCGAATCCGAATTGAATTCTGAGTTGAATTCGAGTTTGAATTGGATTGAGCACGTGGGAGATCCGAATTTGGCTTGAAAATCTTATCCAAAACTTGTAGTTTAAGTCCTTGTGCTCCTCCCTTTTGCTCTCCCAAGTCTTCACATGAATCATACCTAAAAATACATAAATAATAGCATGATGTAGTATTCCAAGTTCATCATCAATTAAAAGAAACTCCTTAAGAAACAAATTCACCTGAGTATATTTAATGCGGCTCAATACTTCTTTCCAGTGAAATAATGTATTTGACTGAAAAGTGCTAAACTTGTGCGTATCCGCATCACTACTAGACTAGGGTCTTCACTGGTAGCCTAACCCTACACCGACCAGTGTAAGTTCAAACTCTATTAAGTTAGTTTTGGTGATAATGACAAATGGAATTGTGAGACTAACTTGTTTCTTGACTATGATATTTTTTAATCTTGTTTGGATGAAAAGGTGAAAATCATAGAGATATGTATTCGACATCTTATCTTATATCTTGTTGTACTTCTCACATCCAAATATATGATTAAATGATAAATTTACATATGAGACTAACTTGTTTGTTGAAGTATTACATTGTCTAGTCTCATTTAGATGTAAAGGTAAAAATTATGAAGGTATGTATTCGATGTCATATTTCTTATATATCTCATTGCATTCCATAGATCCAAAATATAGGTTAAACCCCACCAAAAGATTAACTTCAATATGTGCATATGTTTTTATTATACATTCTTATATGCATATATTTATGGAGAATTCACTCTATATTTTGTGATTTCATTAAGTATTGATCCATGTATCCCTTTCAACACATATTAGGATCTATACATTGAAATGTATCCTTTGAGTATATAAAACTTGTATAGTTCATATATACTCATGATTGATTTAAACTAAATCAATCGTAATCAGGTTATCATCAATTATCAAAGGAAAGGATTAAATAATTTAGTTCCTCCATTATGTGTCAATGGTTGGATGGTTAATAACAATCGAAGGAGTAAACTTTGCTAGTAATTAATCTCAAAGATAAACACTCATATTTAAATGAGTTAATTGCTTAAGAAGCTTATCCTAGAATATACAATTGTTGTGTACATGTTGTGTATTCATAAATCATTTTCTATCTCACTATTTATTGAGATTATCATGAATTACCAAAAATGGGAGCTTCTTAATTGATAAGGCTCATTTTCTTATAGCACATAGACCAAAAAAATAGTGAAAATGATTAGGTTATTCCTAATTATTATCTATAAGCACTATATTCAATGTATGCATATAAAGAATAGCAAATAAACCTGCATATTTATTAGGGATATAAAGAGAACATCACACTAATTTTACATTAAAACATAAAATATGTCTTATATTTATTCAAAAAATACATCCTACAAATTTAGGTGGAGTAACTCATAAAGTATGTCGCTATCCAATGGCTGTTTCACACCAATGATGCTGAGGAAATTCTGAAGATTTGGGTGGATTCTTTTGGATTGTGACTTATGGTTTATGGTTTAAATTTTTGAATTCTGACAGTTCGCAAGAGGCAGTACACAGAGAAAAATAGTCGTATACGATTTTGGCCAGCACAGCTGAACTCAGTACACTTTTTACTACAATCTTTCTATTGACCTCGCTTTGAAAAAACACACCGTTTAAAAATTAGCTACTATAACATAGGTCATAAGCCACAAACTTTAAGTGGAAAAAAACTAACTCCAAACTCCCTACAAGCCGTAGACGACTTCCTAGCATGGCACACTAAACATGGATAGATCTAGAATTTTGTTACGCTCTGGATTAAGGAGGGTCAAAGACCACTATTACCTGAGCTGGGAGGAAAAATTAGCTTACCTAAACTTACCTGAGATGCTCGGGGTGTAGATCCGCCCTGACACTAAGCATAGCGTGTTTACGGTTAGAAGCCCCTACAGAGGGGATGCAGTTGCAAGCAGAGGAAATTGGGCCAAGCAGCAGGCAGTGCCAAGGCTTAAGGGAAAGGACGCTACGAAACGATAGTGCTCCCAGTATTGCTTGGCGTATTGCAAATGAGAGGCTCAAGTTGGCTTCGACTTTTCATTTTTTTATTTTTGATTTATTTAAATAAGAAACCATTTAAAACACATGATTTCTTATTTCAACTTTTTTTTTATGTTTTTCAACCTTTTTATCTTTCTTTTTTTCCTTTATTTCTTTACATTGTCCACAACGATATAACAATTTTTTATTTTCAATTAAATGACTTAAAAAAACTAATAATCACATAAGACAATTTTATAATCAACGACCAAAGCCGAAACAATTTTAGCTAAAAATCTACAGCCAAAGCCAGAAACTTTAACTTATTTTAATAGATTAGCATAGATTGATCACATGGAAAGCTATTCATTAACTCCCCCTTTAAATATTATAAGTGGTGTCACAGTACCTAATCTCCCAAGAGGGAGGAAGCGATAAAATTAGCAGGACCTTTTCTAAAATAAAAAAAGGTAGAATACGCAGCCACTTCACGTGAAAAGGGCCGCACGCGCACATAAAATAAAAAAAACTTGCATTACCTTCTCGGCTCAGCTTAAGCGTCGCCATTTAGCATCTTCCAAAGCTACAAAATTTTAATGAACACCATCGTCATGAACATTTCAATAAGGAAAACGTAAAAGCGCATTCTCACTCTGATCTCTTCAACTTCCTCTTTTGTGTTAACTTTTTTGTTTTTTCCTTACCGCCCACACTGTCCCCAGTCACCTTGTGCTTCCGCTTCTTCAACGTTGGCTTCTCGGCATCCCCATCCATGAGATGTTCATAGTCTTCTAGTCTTGCAAATGGAGATGCACCACTCTTTGCACCATGTTTCCGCTTTTGCCCACGGGCTGCCGCCTCTCCATCGCTAATGTTATCTGAATCGTCAGCACTCTCAAGGGCTTCAGTATCCATATAGGAAATATTAAGACCCACTTCGTCATCATCATTTTCCATTCCTCCATCCCTAGAAGCGCTATCATCTGAAATGTCATCCAGCTCAACATCACTGACATCTCTAAGCAAATCCCCCTCCTCCTCAAATGCTTTTGCGTCCAGATTGTCAGTCATATTCTCCATATTCCGTTAACCCATCTCCCAGCTGTTGCATCTCATCATCACTTTCATCACTAGCATCATCAACATCATCAGCTAAGAGATCCCTAGTATCATCATCAGGAACTGAAGCTCTCTTCTTTGCCTTATGTTTAATAGGGCCACTCTTGTTCATGTAGAAACGATGGAAAACAACATCTTCAGGAGGCACTTCATTTTCTGCCAGTTCTAGTAGCTCTTCTCCAATGAGATGATTATTCAGGTCAATCTGCAGACACACACAAAGATAAGCCAAACAAATTGAGGCCCTTGAGAGTGCTAACAAATCCAGACTACTACACCGGTTAAGATTCTGACGATCAGGCAAATATAGGAGGGAAAAGTCAACAAATTCAGAGACAATATTAAAAAAGAAGAAACAGCACAACATGAACAGTTCAAAGTCAATAAAAGAACAGGATAACATGTAACCAAGGGATACCTTTTTAGCTGGTGCAATTTGTGATCCACCATGCCATTTTCCTTCAGCAATGCGGTTTCCTTTCGGTTTTTTCTCCATGAATTTGTTGAGGAAGGCAGGAAGTGATAGGTCTGTTAATGGATCACCACTATATACAATATTGTTGCCAGATAGCAACGTCCTGGCCATAGTAGATACTGACGGGTGCACATGTGAGGCCAATAACGTTAGCTCCCACCAACTGACACGGTCTGCGTTGCTGAGAACACAGCAGATCAACACACTTTCCATTTTGTAACAAGAGTGAAAAAGATAATATTAAAAAAGCAAAGAAAATTTCCATATTACAAATTATCAGGGATTTTGTCAGAGTCCGTTCAAATACAACAAAGCCTTTTGTCCCAAACAAGTTAGGGTAGCCTAGGAAAAAAACCTCCTCAAAGTCAAAGAAACAAAAGCCTTGTAATAAAACCTACAAGGCTAAAACCCTAAACCATATGCCCTGCCATCTGAACTGAGCTTAAAACATCAGCCCTAAACCTTCCTTTTATGTCATGGTTCCGATACACGTATCGCTAACTTCCATGCGCTCCTATTCAAACCTAACTCTTTGAATATACTCCAATCCTTAAGTCTCTTTTAACTGTTTTCTCCCACATTAGTCCTAGTCGACCTCTAACTCTTCTTATATTTTTGGTACATCGTAAAATTCTACTACACACCGGTGCCTCAGAAAGCCTCCATTGGAAATATCCAAACCATCTTATGCGATGTTGGACAAACTTCTCTTCAATTGGTACTATCCCCACCTTATCACGTATACCATTGCAGATTCGATCCCGTCTTGTGTGACCACATATCCACCCCAGCATCCTCATCTCCGCTACACTCATCTTCTATTACATAGTCTTTTAGGGTCCGTTCATATAAACTTTTGGTTTATGAATAGTAATAGTTTGTAGAGAAATTTGTAGAGAGACTCGCGTGCGATTTTAGCCGATATAAATGAAGTCGCTACAGTGTATAGTACAATCGACTAGTACACTCTATTTGAATACTAGGTATTGTAGAAAAGCCATTTACTGTAGAAAAGCAGCTTTTAGAAGCCAATATGAACAGATTGCCTAGTATTCCACTTCATATAGCATCGCAGGTCTGATAACCGTCCTATAGAACTTACCCTTTAACTTTTGAGAGATTTTTTTTATCACATAAGATACCCAATACAGAGTCAGGACAAATCTTGACTAAAAATACCAAGCTACCTGTTCTTTTTGAGATTTTGTTTGAAATTGGATTGCAGTAGCCAGTAGGATTTTAAGATGAATTCCATTAGAGCAATTTTCAGGAAACCCAGGTATTGGAGCACAGGCAAAACAAAACCACAAGTCCTTAGGAATTATATACCAGTCTAAAAGCACTGCCTAGGTTAAGCAGTGTTTGTTTAGTTGGTTCCTTAGGAATTATATTCCAGTCTAAAACACTGCATCTACCTGTATGGCACTAGACCCAACACTCCCTGGCCTTGCTAGGCTAGGTACTCCCTGGCATTGCTAGGCTAGGTTGGTATGTTACATTTATTAACAGTAGATACAACTAATGTAATAAACTATTTCATAACTAAAATGGAATAACATATCAAAATTAGAGCTTAGTGGATAACATGAATGTTGAAGCCGAACTCTTATAATTCACTTCCTTACACTGTACATTTCACAGGTAAAGCCAAAAACTTAAGTATTGTGTACCGCATTGTGTACGGCCCTTCACACGTTGCTTGGCTAGACTTAACTCCAACTACGTAATGCCAATTATGTTCATGGTACTAAATTAATAACATACTAATGACACTACGATATAATCTAAAGAATAGAAAAGGAAGGGCCAATTCCACTTCTTCCAATAGAAGCATGCGGTAAAACCCAAGGTAAACCAGGGTGTTTTGCATGCTGGTAGAACTAAGCTTCTGGCATGTTGGTAGAACAATATTTCTAGCATGGCACTGTGGTTTGCACTAGGTTACATTTAATAAGGTGCCACAGGCCCAGATGTAACAATATCAGAGACGATTACGGAATATTCCAAAGCAGCACGGCAGATGTATAAAGAGAGAACTACCTAAAAAATGGACAAGTTGAACTTGCAATCTGGTGAGGATTCTCATGTGATACACACTAACATATCCATATTTCATGCCTTGCATTTAAACAAAGTAATTTGAAAGATCCATGCAAAAAATGAGATTCAATAGACAATACCAGTAAGAAGGCTCCCTGTGTCGTGGATTGTATAATGCATGTAGTGTCGACCCCTTAGTTGATGCATTGGTTTCATCCTTCTCATCACCAGTGACCAGTTTTACTTGTTTTATATTATCAGAACCCCCCTCAGTATCAGAATTGTATTTCTCAAGGGTAGCTAATATGTCATTGTGTTTATCTGGAATTGTTGAAGCAATAGCAGGGTTCTCAGTGCTCTCTACAATGTCTTCAAAGTGCTCAATACCATCATCAACAGATTCATTCTGGAGCACAATCGCCCTAATGATTTAGATGTAAATTATATCTTCAATAAAAATCTGATGACATGTTTTGATTATGAAAACTAATCACATACCATAATGGTTGCTTTGCTTTGAGGACCTCTGACAGTATGAAAAGGCATCCACAAGCATATTGAGGAGGCCGTTGAAGAGCCACCTGTTCAGAGATATTATAATTTAATTATAGAACTTCAATAGTTTCATTCAATTCTGTAATCATAAACAATACTGGTAAAACTAAATTATTCAATATTTCAAATTTGTTATTATTGTTCTGTTCCAGATACATTAAAAAAAGACTTCATTTATTGGGAAAGAATCAATGAAAAAAGATTAGGAATTGCAATGCTACTATACACGTCCAGAGGAGTATTTGGAATAAAATTCTTCTATAATCCATTCTTGCGTGGGTTCTTACAAACAAGACTTAGCTGCACAGGACGGGTCTTTGCCGAAAACCTAACTCCACCTGGCATTTTCATACCCTTTGGGTGGTATATGGCCTTAAAAAGTCTAAGGGGGTAGTATGAGATCTGTAATAGGTAAGAGAATTTGCCCTTTGATTTTGATTTAGTATGCCATTTTTCTGCCTTTACCTGCATTGATGTATAAGCTTCTAGAGGAGCACGTATGCAGGACAGAAATTACAGATTAATAAAAAAGTCTAAAAAAGTTTCAACTTTACGACATTATCGATCAACTTAAAAGCCCTATGTACGAATCCTTACAACCGATGGGATAGGATGATAATTGTTGGGGATAGCTATTGTATAAACAACTTTTAGCCACAGAATGTCTGAACCTTTTTCTTCTCCCAGATTTTCTCTTTTCCCACTTCCCGCTTGTAGCATGAGTACTGGATGTGGGAAAAGAGTGTATAAAATTGCATAAAATACAAACACATGTACCATTGTCACTCCTATGTTTTATTTCAAAATATCAATTGTAGCATTTTCCTCCATGTCTAAAATATCACAAACCATGAAGCAACTAAAGCAAAAATAGAGTTATGGTGGGAGTTTGGACTTTACAATCCTATTGCCACATAAACACTGTAAAAATATGAATGGCATATAATGTGCATTGCACATACTAGGAGTACCATATAATTAATATTGTTTTCTGAACAAATGTGATCTGAAGCAAGCTTCAATAAAAGATAATTGTAGTATTTCACTGGTTTGTGCTCAGATACGGACTATCATCCTGCGCTCTTATCTATAATACTATAACACCTATGTTGGGTCCATCCAGTCTAGGACAAGAGGCATAGCAGCCACTATTTGCGCTACATGCTATTGCTGTCATAGCTGTCATGACACGAATTTTAGTCGCGGAACTTCAAGGGTACGGCAGAGCCCGCAATTTAAACAGTAAACAATGAAACTAGGATAAGTAAGAACAAAGGAATGCTAAGTGAAAATTAAATAAAAAGTTAATTTATTACGAATAAATGATTATGCCACCGTGAGACTATTGTGAACGGTAATTCACAATGGGGTAAACATCTGTCGGAAAGAGGCTGGACGGCGGACGGCGACGACTTAAAGTATAACAGCGCCAGGTGAAGGAGGGCACCAATTGGGAGAGGAAGGGATCTAGAATAGCCAGTCAACAAAAGACCACGGTAGGACTTTGGAGACTAGGGACTTTGTTTATTCATCACTTGATTCAACCGAAGTACAAGGCTATCCTTTTGTAAGGATTATTCGATCTCTGTATCCTAACTAAATCAAGCTGAACTAAGGAACCAACTAAACTAACAATCCTAATCCACCACGAACTCATCTTTCTTAATCTTCTTGCTAGACGCTACTGATGCTTATCTATCCTTAGCCCATACGGCCGACATGCCATTGCAAAACTTGGAAGATGATTTTTATGCCATTCATTACAGATACGCCATAGCAAAACAGACAACTGTGGAGGCATAAACGAAAGCAGTCCATGTTTTATAGTGGTACACACATAATCCATGTTTGCAATGGCATATGCTAGTTTGTAGTAGCATAAATAATATTTCATGTTTGCATAGCATACTAGCAACTAGCTGTTTTCAGTGGTATATCTGTAATTACAAACTTAAATATCATATTTATGTAACATACATCATTAAAATCAGCTATCATGTTAAATAAAGAGCCATGATCAAACAACAGACCTGCAGCAGCCGCTTTGAAAATGCAGCTACCCTCTTCAACATTAAGTCATCCTTCATTGCTTTCACCAACAGCCCTAGAAATAATTCTGGCTGAAATATGTAAGACGTAACCAGTCAGGTAAACTATAATGTAAAGGCGTCTAACAATGTATAAGTGTGCAAAGTTCAAAGCTACTTTCTCCATGGTTACTTCTCAGGCTAACCAAACCATGTCATTACTTAAAGTTCAAAGAAGGGCAAAATCAAGAACTCATAACGCATAGAAATAAAGCAAGACAAAAAAGGACCAGGAGCTAAAACCTTTGAAGAACTAACAGCTGCAGGACTCAAAAGTTTTGCATACAGCGCACGGTAAAAACGGCCGCTTGCTATCTGATTTTTGGTAGAGATTTGGTACAGAAGCATTAACGCCTGAACACCGATATTGAAATTCTCAGAGTGCACCTAAATGAAACAAAAACTAGTTAGGGAAATCTTTGTCTTTCAAACAACAACTTAGCTAATAAGCTCACCAATCTAAATAGAATTGGTGTCTGAACTTCCACAATATCATCAACTTCTGAGCTTGCAACATATGGTAATGCTCTGTTTACACCCTGCATCAGATGATAAGATTAATACAGAACTAGAGACACAAGTCAAGCACCAGTTTGAGCACAAGAAAGGAAAGACATGCATATGACCATAGTGTCAGCACATAACACGAAGCAAAGACAGTATTCTGCAGAGTGTTAGACATACAGTTAAAAGTGCAGAGAGAATCCGGGAGTCCATCTCTATATCTGATCTTGCTGATGGATCCACTTCATGGTTTCCATGAGAAAAAGAGTCATTGACCATGTTCTTTCTCCCCTTTGTTTTTCCATTTTCAACAGTTTTCTTGCCATGTTTACTGTGTTTATCCCCTTTAATATCACGGGAGCAAGACATGAGTACCTGACATAACAGTGGCATAGAAAAAAAATCATAGTTTAAAACTTTAAGGTCAAACGGTTAACACTATACAAATGAGAAATACGAAAATGAACCAAACAACAAATGACAAAAATTGAAATATAATGTGAATTGCAGAAAACTAAATCCTAAAAAAAGTAAATGTTGATGTATACTTCAGCACAATAGTGGTTGGCAACTTGTACGACACAGTTCAATTAGGAAGGGCATGTACAATTATATGGACACCCCTCCATGTCATCTATAGGTACGTAGACAGCATTAAAGACAGATCCTACAACGTGTTATCTCTTAAGCTGTCTCTATAGGACCCCACGATCTTTTGATTCTTGCATGAAAAAAGTGTTCATTATAGACAACAACTCATACAATGGTGCTTTTTGAAATATATATCTCCTTATTCCATGAGCTTGGGTCGTCTATTCACCAAGATACAGTGACTCTCTCCTTGTTATCTTTCTTCCATGTCAACAAAAATCTTATATGGTATGACAGAGCCAGCTGACATCACACTATTATACATGCCCTAAGAAGACATGGGGCCAATAAGATAGGCAGTTGATGATTGTACCACCTAAGGGGGGCCATGTGATGAAAGGACAGTAAAACTAAAAGATGACAGGAAAAGAGCCAAACACAAAATAACTGTTCCTACAGGAAGCACAGCAGCAATTATACACTATTGAAACAATCCAAACCTTGAAAAGTGCAATGTAAACATCAACCAACCGCTTTGCGATTTTAGGTCCATCTCCCTTATTGGTAAGAAAAATATGGCTCAAAAAGTTGACCTGTACAATAGTAAATGAAGCTAATCAAAAGGCTATCACCATGACAACCATATTTCAAACACTATACAACAGTTTGGCTTGATAACTCAGCATATTCCAATATTCAGAATATACTACAACTGTAGACCAAATATTAACTACAAGAGAACCAATAGCTCTGTTTATGATGTTATGAAACAATGTTTTACCCTAAAAAAGTAAGATAAACAATAACATACAGCTTGGTATTTGGCCTTAAGCCCAACATGTGGTCTGAAAAGAAATGAGTCCACCTCATCTATCACAACCATCTGCAAATTTTGAAGTTCAATGAGATGAAGAAGAATTGAATTTTGTGAAGTGCTTTGTAAGCAATTATTCATAATTAACTATCTTGATCAAACTAGACAATTCATGACAATCACAGAAGTCTCACATATTTGTATCAAACAAATGCATATACCTTCATATTTGGATGAACAGACAGGAGACATGTTAACAGATATGCAGCATTTGATGCTGCCCTCCTTTCAGGATCTCCAAGCTGCAGTAGATAAAGTTGCATCAGGATTAGTAAGAAATTAAGAATATGTTCACTTCTCATAAAAATCTAAAGCCTTGCTGCTCATACGTAATCTGAAGTATTTTATCTTCAATCTAAATCATATCGGCTTTGCACATATTAAAACAAGTGAAAATGGAAAAATATGGACAGTTACACTACTTGCATGGTGTAGAAAAAGGACAACTCACTTTGTTAACAAGAGCTTTAAGTAACCGTCGTTCCTGTTCTGATTTACTCTTCAAAAGGATGAAAACCATCTGCAAAGAAAGACCATATAGACACCTAACAACATTCAATATTACATGAACCATGAAGGAAAAAAATAACAAAACAAGAAACAATACAAGAATAGTTTGGTGATGCTAGTAGTAGCACAAGTCAGCATATGAAAGTCTATTTTATGAAGCTTGACTAAGTAAATCCTGAAAAATTAAATGGCTTGCCACTTGCCAGATTCACAAATGACACAACTGATCAGAGTTCAAGTTTCCAGATTTGATGAAAAGCCTCACACCTTCGCCGGAAGAAGAAAATGAGCAGTTCCAGGTAAGATTTGAACCTCCTGGTTTTCTCTCGTAAGTCAAGTAGGTATTTTTGTGTTCAAACCCAATTCCCAGGAACTCCAGCTGGTTCCCAAAAAAGCAGCCAGAAATTTCAATTCAAAGTTCATATATTAATTAAAAACACCCATCTGGTTGGCCAGTTCGCACTGGGAATATTAAAAAAACATGCTACATATTTGATGGGAGAACTGCTATGGTCTACGGTTTGTTTGCGCAAACAGTAAGAATGGGAAGTAGGAGGGCGAATGGCAAGCGGCCGCAAGCGACGTGGCACCATCGTTCATTCGTTCGTAGCTGCGGCCATGGCGCGAGAGAGAAGAGAGGGAAAAGGACTTCTGTTTATTGTTTGCCAATCACGATACACCAATCCTCCTTAAGTAGGATGGCTTGCCAAACAAACTGATTCTAAAGATGATTATTGTTGTAGGGGTGGCCCCCACCTAAGCCCAGCCGGCCTATTAGGAGATTGTAGGGTCCAAAATGGGACATGTACAATGACATAAATACCACTAAGGGGGACACTAGAGTGTAAGGGTGAGATTGTAAAACACTCTCCAGGTGGATATATATATGTACCGTCCAGGCCATGGGAAAAACCCTAAGCATTGTTCACCTAACTCTCCACTACGACATCTCTCTTTTCCGTTTTGTCTGTAACCACAACAGTTGGCGCCATCCGTAGGGAATGGCAAGAGCAAGCTCCAAGATCTGAAGAAGAATGGCACCAAGGAAAGCTTCATCATCGGCGGCGAAGAAGAAGGAAGGCGCGACGGGACCCCGTGTCGCCACCAGGGCTTCGGCAAGAGTGATGAGGACATCGCTACTACTACCACGTCGTCAACTTCTCCAAGTATTCATGAAGCCCCAAAAGGACCAATGACTAGAGCGAGAGCTAAGCTTTTAAATAAACAGGTGAATTTGTTTCTTAACGAATTGCTTTGTATTAATGAGAACTTTATACTACCTAATGCAAGTTCTTTATGCATTGTTAGGTTTGAACAAATTGAAGACATGAGAATCACCAGTAAAGAAGGAAATCTAAATATGCAAGCGAGCCATGAAGGAAGCTTAGAGCATAGAGTTCTCACCGCCAACGTGCCAAGTATTTGACCAAGTTTATTTAGTATACATGTTTTTATATTTTTATTAGTGACCAATCTGGCCCATCCAACCGAACGGCGCTGGAGTTCGGCCCACCCAAACCCGCGCGTATTCTGTGCGTGTGCATGAGGGTCGCCGCCGTATAAAAGGATGGAACAAAGAGACGCGAGGGGGGAACACTACGTGACGGGAAAAAAAATTGGAGAAACACATTACGTGAAGGAAGAGACTAGATATGAGTTGAGAGCTTTGTACATGTTTTTGAACTTTCGATCCCCATCAAAAATCCAATGAAAGATGTGCGAGTTCTTGCAATTTGAGATCGTTCAACCTTCCATTTGGAATTGGGGCGCGATAGGGCTTTCGCTTGGTGGTCGTGAAGTCCGTGCGTGTGATCTTCTTGAATTAAAGAGCGTTCGTTCTTGCATTGGCAACGGAGGATCGCTACGATTCGAGAGGTCTGCGTGAGTATCAATCCTCGTCGAGAAGATCGGGCGACCCGTATCATCTTGGTATCAGAGCGTGGTTTCCTCGGTAGGATTCTTTACCCTTGTTTTAGATTGATTTATTTTATCCTATTGTCCATTAACCACAAAAAAAAAATCCAAACCTTAGTTTTTGCATCCTTTAATTTTGTGAGTTTTGTTAAGTCATGATCCATTAGAATTTTTATTCTAGGTGCTGATCGTTGTGTTCTTTTGCGTCGCTTAATCGTTGTGTCCACATATAAAAAAAACCATCTGGGCGCTGCCATTGCTACAGTTCTCCGCACTGCTACAGTGCCGCGTCCGCTACAGCACCTCGCGCCTGCTGTGTTGCTACAGTAATCGTTGCTACAGTAACCGCGCTACAGTACCTCGGCTGCTACAGCGCGCGATTTACTACAGTAATTTCAGGATTTCATACAGTTCAGTCGAGCTACAGTGCGCCAAAAAAAAAACCTTGTTGACATTTTTTTTTCATCAATTGAGACTAGCTGTTGAATATTGCATTAAGGGCTGCTCTTGAGTATTTTACACCTTGCTGAATATTTGTGACCTGTACAAAATCAAAAGAAAAAAATCTTAGTTCGGCCTTGAGTTAAAAAAAAACAGACAGCCGTTAAAAAAAAAGAACGGCGTGGGTAAAAAAAAAAAGAAAAGAAAAGAAAGTGAACTTTGGCCGAATTGAGGTTAACCAAATCCAGTCATAAATTCAGATTGTGTAATTTAATTTCTTGAGCAATCTTGTGCCCTTACATTAATATCTTTGCAATTGGCTAGCGTCTCTCCTAGTACTTGGTGCAAAACGAGCTAATTAATCCTCAATTTCAGATTATCTCTGTTTAGCTCATTCATTTGTTTGCATTGAGTCACATTGATCTTTGCGTGTGCGTTCATATACTTCACTTAAATCTTTTGGATCAGCACTTAGGCAAAATATTCTAGCTTGGACTATTACTTAACTTTACAATATCAAGAATTTCAGATTGCTAGGATATACACTCCCAAACCAAGCTCCACTAAATAACCGTTGTTTGTGCAATAGTGAACACTCTTAAATTCGCTTGATCATCACGTTGCTATTGTAGCTTCTACCAAGTGTGGAGAAGATAACTATGGTGAGGAGCATGAAGTTAATCTTAATGCACCGGTGACTCGCTTTCAACATCAGGCATTAAGAAGTACATTGCAACAAGAATTTGTAGTCGGCACCACCTGCGATGGAGGAACAACTCAAGTCAAATATGCGAACCTCTTGATCGAACTCAAAGCGGATATGCGGGATCTCGCATTGAGCTTAATCAGCGGATGAGCGTGCTACGTGGGAACATTGTGAATGGCGTTGTGCGAGCACCGACCACAACAAGAGGAAGAAAGCGTTCATCACTGGGCTGCCCTTCCTCCACGTGGTGAGGGAGTGGCTGCTGTCCGAGGTGGCCAAGAAGCTCAACAAAGGCGAGACCAGGTGGTGGCAAATACCATTCGTCCACCCCTACGGGAGAGGTGAAGGGGCGGCTTCCATGGTCCGGGGAGGGGCCATGGACATGGAGGCCGTGGTGGAGGAGCACCTCGTGGCGACGACGATTTTCTTCACTACGACGACGGTTCTGCGCCCGTAACCACTACGGCGATGGTCGACCAAATGAGGAGAAGTTTGGTAAGCTTAAATTTACTATGCCAACATTTTCAGGTACACATGACCCTGAGGTTTACCTCACTTGGGAGCTCAAGGTGGACAAGGTGTTCCGTCTACACAATTACTCAAGAGAAGAAAATACACATGGCTGCACTTGAATTCACGGATTATGCACTTATATGGTGGGAACAAGTTCAAAATCAAAGGAGAGAGTACGACGAGCCTCCCATTACTACATGGGAAGAGATGAAGTACCACATGAGATCAAGGTTTGTTCCCAAACATTATAAGCGTGATTTATTTGATAAATTGCAGCAAATGAAGCAAGGAACTCTCACGGTGGAGGAGTACTATAAAGGGATGGAAATGGCCATGATTCGAGCTAATGTATATGAACAAGAAGAACAAACAATGGCTCGATTTCTTGCGGGTTTGCACCCTTCCATCAAGCGCATAACTGAATTTCAGCCTTACAACAACATGGTGGAATTGGTACATCAAGCAACCAAGGTAGAAAGACAAGTGCAACACGACATGAAAGCAACAAGAACATCATCCTACATGCCTCGTGCAAAGCACCTACAGGAGGTAAAACCGCATCTCATTTCAATCCTTTTAAAGCTAACACATCGGTGGAAGTTTTGCTCCTAGTGCACGTCTTGCCTCGAGTGCCAAGAATGTCACTCCTTCCTTTCCAAAGAAAGGACCAACTCCTTCTTCATCATCTTACATTGGTTCTACTGACCAAGAGTAGCTCCATCCAATGCTTCAAGTGTCTTGGTGCGGACATATGCAAAAGGATTGCCCAAATAGTAAGGTAATGTTGATAAATGAGAATGGAGGATATGATTACGCTAGTGATGAAGATGGAGAGCACCTTGCTGATTTTGAGGCGTTTGAGGATGGCCATGAGGAGGAAAGAGAAGCCGAAACACATAGGGATGGGTATTGTAACCCGAGTCCGGTCCTATCCTAGTGTGCACCCCTTCGGTGTTGAGCGTTCAAGCAAAATCCAACCATGAACAACGTTGCAACCTTTTCCAAACAAGAGCTCAGGTAAGTAAAGATGGTAAGTGTTGCAAAGTTATTATTGATGGAGGTAGTTGTCATAACCTAGCTAGCAAAGAACTTTGCACTAAACTTGGATTGAAATACAAGAAACACCCACATCCATATCAAATTCGGTGGTTGAATAATAATGGTTCCATGAATGTTGGGTACCTTGTTGATGTTAGCTTTGATTGGTTCTTATCGTGATCTTGTAGAATGTGATGTTGTGTCCATGGAAGTATGTCACTTGTTATTAGGAAGGCCATGGCAATATGATCGATTCATTATTCATGATGGAAGAACTAATCAGTACAAATTCATGTGGAATAATAAGGAAATAGTGCTACTACCATTGACTCCTTCTCAAATCATACATGATAACATGCAAAAAGTTAAGGTGAATGTAGAGAGTGAGAAAGGGAAGGAGCAAAGAGTGTGATTTCACAAAATGTGAGTGAGAGCCACAAACTAAAAGCGAGTGGAAAAAGAAAGGATGAGGGAGAGAAAAAGTTAGTCATGATAGCCACCAAATCGATTTGAGAGAGATGAGATGATCCCACTTTGGAGCATTTGGTATTCTTTGTATAAAGATATTTTGCTTTCTACTCGACTTAACCTCTCTTCCTAGTGTGGTTTCTCAAGTGTTACTGAGCTTATGAAGATGTCTTTCCGGAGGAGGTACCATTGGTCTACCACCCATTCGAGGCATCGAACATCAAATTGACTTGGTCTTGGGAGCTCCACTTCCCAACCGTGGCCGTCTGCGCACCAATCTGAAGAGACAAAAGAAATTCGGTGACAAGTGCAAGCACTCATGGAAAAAAGTGCGTCGCGAAAGTCTTAGTCCTTGTGCCGTTCTGTCATTCTTGTTCCTAAGAAAGATGGTACATGGAGAATGTGCGTGGCGTAGAGCTATCAATAACATCACCATTCGTTATCGTCACCCTATTCCTACGTTAGATGATATGCTTGATGAATTGAGTGGCTCTACTATTTTCTCTAAGATTGATTGCATAATGGTTATCATCAAATTAGAATAAAACATAGTGATGAATGGAAAACATCCTTTAAAACAAAATTTGGATTGTATGAATGGTTAGTGATGGCTTTTGGTTTATCTAATGCTCCTAGTACATTCATGCACTTAATGAACCATATTTTGAGAGTTTTGATTGAAAAATTTGTGTTAGTCTATTTTGATGATATTTTAATATATAGCTCATTGAAAGAACATGTTGAACACATTAGACAAGTGCTAAAAGTGCTAAGAACGAACAATTGTATGCTAATCTTGAGAAGTGTACCTTTTGCACAAACAAAGTGGTGTTCTTAGGCTATGTTGTTTCAGCTCATGGTATTGAAGTAGATGAATCTAAAATTGAAGCTATTCGAAATTGGCCTACTCCTGTGAATGTTAGTCAAATTCGTAGCTTCCATGGGCTTGCTAGTTTTTATCGGCGATTTGTGAAAGATTTTAGCACCCTTAACGCCCATTAAATGAATTAACTAAAAGGAGTTGCTTTTGAATGGGGAATCACAAGAAAAGCTTTTCTTTGAATTGAAGAAATGTTTGGTGAAGCACCATTGCTTATTTTACGATTTCACTAAAACTTTTGAGATTGAATGTGATGCTAGTGGAATAGGTATTGGTGGTGTTTTGATGCAAGAAAGAAAACACATTGCATACTTTAGTGAAAAACTTCATGGTGCACAATTGAATTATCCTGTTTATGACAAAGAATTATATGCTCTTGTGCGCGTTTTAGAGACTTGGCAACATTATCTTTGGCCTAAAGAATTTGTTATTCATTCTGATCATGAAGCTTTGAAATATTTGAAAGGTCAAGCTAAACTGAACCGTAGACATGCTAAATGGGTTGAATTCATTGAGACTTTTCCATACGTTATTAAATACAAGAAAGGCAAAGAGAATGTGGTAGGCGATGCATTGTCTAGAAAGAATGTTCTTTTCACTCAATTGGAAGTAAATGTTCGAGATTAGAAAGTTTGAAAGAATTATATGCTTAGATCATGATTTTTCAGACCATATTCTAATTGCAAAGATGGGAAAGGGTGGGATAAGTTTCATGTTAATGATGGTTTTCTCTTTCGCATGAACAAGCTATGCGTTCCAGACTCTTCCGTGCGTTTGCTACTATTGCAGGAGTCTCATGCAGGAGGACTGATGGGACATTTTGGAAGAGAGAAGACATACATGATGTTGGCCGATCACTTCTATTGGCCTAGGATGAGACGTGACGTCGAAAGGTTTGTTCAACGATGTATCACATGCCATAAAGCTAAATCGAAACTTAATCCACATGGTTTGTATACTCCACTTCGGTTCCTAATGCACCTTGGGAAGATATTAGCATGGATTTTGTTTTAGGATTGCCTAGAACTAAGAGGGAGGATTCTTTTTGTTGTTGTGGATAGGTTTTCAAAAATGGCTCATTTTATTCCTTGTCATAAGAGCGACGATGCGTCGCATGTAGCTGACTTGTTTTTCAGGGAAATTGTGAGACTACATGGCATGCCACGAACTATTGTTTCAGATCGCGACGTCAAATTTATGAGTTACTTTTGGAAGACTTTGTGGGCTAAGCTTGGGACAAAACTTCTCTTTTCAACAACTTGTCACCCACAAACCGATGGACAAAGCAGTGGTGAACCGTACACTCTCAATGCTCTGCGGACCATGATTAAAAAGAACTTAAAGGGTGGGAAGATTGTCTACCGCATGTCGAATTTGCATATAATAGGGCGGTGCATTCTACAACTCAACTGTGTCCCTTTGAAGTGGTATATGGCTTCAAACCAATCACGCCACTTGATTTGATGCCACTTCCATTACAAGAACGTACTAATATGGATGCTTCTAAGCGTCTTGATTTTGTGACAAAGCTCCATGAAAGAACTAAAGAGGTAATTGAACAAAAGGTGCGTGATTATGCTTCTAAAGCTAACAAGTCTAGAAAGAAATTGTTATTTGAACCGGTGACTTAGTGTGGGTACATCTTCGCAAAGAACGCTTTCCAGAGAAGCGTAAATCAAAGTTGATGCCCCGTGGTGATGGTCCTTTTAAAGTACTTGCCAAGATCAATGATAATGCCTACAAGATTGAACTTCAGGAGGCGATTATGGGGTAAGTAATACTTTTAATGTTGCTTGATTTGTCACCTTTCTTTGGACAAGGCGATCTGAGTCGAGGGCGACTCCTTCTCAAGAGGGGAGGATGATGAGGACATCGCTACTACTACCACGTCGTCAACTTCTCCAAGTATTCATGAAGCCCCAAAAGGACCAATGACTAGGCGAGAGCTAAGCTTTTAAATAAGCAGTGAATTTGTTTCTTAACGAATTGCTTTGTATTAATGAGAACTTTATACTACCTAATGCAAGTTCTTTATGCATTGTTAGGTTTGAACAAATTGAAGACATGAGAATCACCAGTAAAGAAGGAAATCTAAATATGCAAGCAGAGCCATGAAGGAAGCTTAGAGCATAGAGTTCTCACTCGCCAACGTGCCAAGTATTTGACCGAAGTTTATTTAGTATACATGTTTTTATATTTTTATTAGTGACCAATCGGCCCATCCAATAGAAGTATTGGAGTTCGCCCACCCAAACCGCGTATTACGTGCGTGTGCATGAGGGTCGCCGCCGTATAAAAGGATGGAACAAAGAGGCGAGGGAACACTACGTGACGGGAAAAAAATTGGAGAAACACATTACGTGAAGGAAGAGACTAGATATGAGTTGAGAGCTTTGTACATGTTTTGAACTTTCGATCCCATCAAAAATCCAATGAAAGATGTGCGAGTTCTTGCAATTTGAGATCGTTCAACCTTCCATTGGGAATTGGGAGCGCGATAGGGCTTTCGCTTGGTGGTCGTGAAGTCCGTAGCGTGTGATCTTGCGAATTAAAGAGCGTTCGTTCTTGCATTGGCAGCGGAGGATCGCTACGATTCGAGAGGCTGCGTGAGTATCAATCCTCGTCGAGAAGATCGGGCGACCCGTATCAAAGAGACACATTGAGGCGACCTTTCTCCTCTTCCGGTATGACAATTCTTTGGAAGCAGCCGTCCGCTCCTCCGCGCTTGGCTCGCGCCACGCCAGTGAGTCTTGACATATGAAATCATGTTCGCGTGCTCCGTCCCCAAACGTTGGATGCGGTCGTCCTTGGCAACGTGCGCCTCCTCGGCCGCGCGAAGGGCCTCTTCGGCGGCACGTAGCCGGTCTGTTAGCGCCCCCTGGTCGCGGGCGTGAGCCGCCTGCAACGCCTGGCTGAGGGCGAGGATCTGCACATCGCAGTGGTCAACAAAATTGTAGATGGCCATGCATCGCCCACGGTAGGATACTTACCCTTATCTCCGAGGCCTCGGTCGCGCCTCCGGCTCCAACCCACAAGCCGGTGAGCATGCCGGTCGGGTTCGCGTCCACGCCGTCATGACCCCGCCACGACCCCAACTCCGCTGGGGATGAAGTACGCTGGGCCGGACGCACGACCTCCGCGACGGCAGTCCTGAAGGTACCCGGTCTCGATCCCGAAGGGACGTCCCCGCCCCGAAGGTCGTATGCGCTCGAAAGATCGTGCCACTGCGAAGAAACGCAGTAGTTAGAACCACGCAAACGCATTGCAGGATCGTGCGAAGGTGGACGACCTTACCTCTAGCACCAACTGGCGGGCTCACCGTGGGCGTCGCTCGACCTCGGAGGAATTGTAGGGGTGCCGCGCCCCGGCCGGCTTCCAGACGGGGGCTACGGTGAAATCGACCCCAACAAGCCCTCGACGCCGGCCGCCACGGCGGGAAGCTGCAGGACGCCGGACAAAGGGCCTCGTGTCGAGTCGAATCCCACGAGCCTCGACCTGGTCACCACAGCAAACTCTCTTTGGGCGGGCCGGCGACCGCACGCACGGTCGCTTCACCATCGGAGAGCAGGGCGAGGATTCCGCCTCGGTAACTGCGGTAGGTACGGACCCCGCCCTGGCAGCCATCGCAGGTGACGGCTCCACCGGGTGTGGTGTTAAATGACATCGGCCGGCCCGTGCACTCGAGGCCACTACCGCTCGCCACACGATGGTAAAACCACTGTTTCATCCAGTTTGGCTCCCATTTCGCCCGAGTCGAGTTGGCAGGGAAGACCTTCCAGCACGGCGACCGCAGCAAGAAGTTGACACTGCCGAAATTGGAAAACGTTCCCCCTCACAGCCTCTTCGGCTGACACCGCACGTCGTGGAGAAACGCGAGCAATGATTGGGCCAACACGCCTCCATACGAGCCCGGTGTGAGCGGCAAGATGGGCTATCGCGTTCGGAGTCAGCTGCGCAAGCTCCAGCCCGAATGTTCGCAGGACATCACTAACAATCATGCGGTAGGGATCGGCCCGACTTCAAAGTAGCGACAAAGGCGATCGCCTCGAGCTCCTCGGGTGCGGCTCCGTCTCGTCGTGGCGGCAATCGCACCTCACGTGACCGACGGCTTCCCTTCACGGACAGGTGCGGATCGTCTCTCTCCGTCGCGAGCGTCGGGCCCGGGGCGAGTACGGACCTTCCATTTTCTCCGATTACGTCCACCGTGACGAATCGTGCCCCTCGAGCGTGTACTCCACCTCAGCAAGCAACAACCAGGACGGTGATGCCTTTGACTTATTGAGCATGTTCCCATCGTGAGCCATTGCTTTCAGAGAGCTAGCGGACGTTGGGAGCGCGCGACGACAAACAAGGCGAGAGAAAGGGCAAGACGAGAAGGAACTAGGAGGTGAGGCGAGCAGCGACGCGGTGCCAAAGGGACATTTAAACCCCACCGCACGGTGAAGTCTAACCGCGGAAGACGAACCGCTTCGCCTCCACGCGTTGGGCGAGTGTAGTCAATAGGAGCCGTGTGGCACAGTCGCCCACGCGCACCGTGCCTTGTCAAAAACGTACGCACGACCACGGTCGAGTAGCAGCCTGGCAAGCGCACGACGCGCCAATCACGCTCTGCCACGCGGCCACTACCTCGGGAATGAACGCAGGCCACATGATATAACTCACCCTCCGCTCACGTTCGTGACAGCAGCCGGCACAGTTCTCGGGGCCATCAATGCGATGACGACGAGTCACTAACCAGTCACTCCGACTTCAACTTCGTCGTGGACTCCGAGTCCGCAGAGAGACTCGGCTTCAATTGCGGCCGACCCGCCAAGCCCACCGCGGCGTTTCTACAAGCCTCGCGAGCCCCCACACACACACACTCGACCAGCGACGCCATGTCGTCATCAGACCTCCGGTCCGCGGAGTCCCGAGCTTGATTCGGCCGAACCAATGCAAGACGGCCGAGTCCACCTTCACTCAAGATCGACGGCCCACATTTGAGCTCGGTCGACTGCGACAAGTTTTGGCTTATTCTTACAAATAGGCCACCTTCACCCCCATCAACATTCTTCATTATTAGCGCCATCGACGCGACCACGAATCGGATGAACAGAAGAAGGCCTACTTAGGAGAGCAGGAAAATCTTGTCTCATACACGAACACGACCCGTAGTGGGGCTCCAACCGTCTGCGCCCGACGGTGGGCTTGTTCTCATAAACAGCCACCTTCATCCATCAACATTCTTTCATGATAGCGTTGTCAAGCGCAACCAAGGAACGCGGATAAACTAAAGAAGGCCTACTTATGAGAACAGGGCAAGCCTTGTCTCATGCGGGAACGCGGCCCGCCAAAGCAGAAAGCAACAAAGCGCATAGCTAGCGGTGCGGAAAAGCGAAGTTGCGATGGCGGCACTTATATACCCACCTCCCCCCGACTAAAACCGTTCAAACCAGCGAAAGTTAAGCCGTGAAGCTCAACCGGTGTGGTGGTAGCCGCGGTCAAAGCGCACGCGCCGCACTTTGTCCGTCCTCGGGAAGATGCATGTGCACGTCGCTCGCGCGCGCGCGTAAGCTCAACCGATGGCGGTGGCGCCGCGATCAAAGGCGCGGTGCACCGTCCTCGAGAAGATGCATGATGCACGCATCGCTGGCCGCGTCTTGCGCACCCCCACAAGCGCAACACTCGACGGTAGCGTGGCGCTCCAATCAAGCCGCGTGATTATCGCTGCCATTAAGACGTCGCCCCCGGACCGCAAAGTTGTCGAGTCACGCGCCGGCTACACCTCTTTAACATGACCCCGGAAGGTACCTCCGCGACGAACTACCTCCGGACCGATCTCCGCGAAGACCCCGCGCGCCTCTCCTCCGCTAGGCGCGGGTTTGACTCGCCAGCTCCCGGCGTGTCCACAAGATGAGCCGACCTTTCACCGACCTCGACTCATGGCCGAAGGGCCCCGTGGTCAGGGCGGCTCGACAACCCGCTCAACACCATATCCGCTAGCGGGCGGAGACTACACCAACCAATGAGACCCCATCCGATAACATAGAAGTTCACAGACCGTAGGGACGAAGGGGGCCAAATGGCTCGGCTACATGGCTTCGACCTGTGAAGCCCTTCACCATGAGAAGCTCCTGTTGTAGGGGTGGCCCCCACCTAGGCCCAGCCGGCCTGTTAGGAGGTTGTAAGACCCAAAATGGGACATGTACAATGACATAAATACCACTGAGTGGGATACTAGAGTGTAAGGGTGGGATTGTAAAACACTCCTCAGGTGGATATATATATGTACCGTCCAGGCCATGGGAAAAACCCTAAGCATTGTTCACCTAACTCTCCACTACGACATCTCTCTTTTCTGTTTGGTCTGTAACCACAACAATTATCTTCCTAATAAACCATGACTAGATAAGGTAGCAATGACAGACTAAGATAACAAAAGGGAAACTAATCAGAAGTCCTGGACTCCTGGCGCCAATCCACGCAAGCTGCGCCGAGTGCACCAGAGTCAGATGCTGCCACATCCTCTGTGGACCAGGAGTGGTTCCTCCAATAGTACCTTAGCCCGACCATAAAAAAACTGAGTTGGAACTTGGAACTATTCTTTTGGGGCTCAACAATCCCATGTATAATCAGTTTCAAAGATGATGTTTCGATAGCTATGTCAATTCAACAGTGATATCTCAGGAACATTAAACTCATGTCTGAATTCATGACTATATTACATGATATGCAAGTTTGTCATTGCAAAGTGCAAACCATGCATAGCTGCCTTAAAATTTATACTGTTGTGAAGGCAAAGCAATTTCTATTGCAGCTCCAACATATCTTATCAAATATTTGCTATTTATGTTTCTTTTTTTCATAACGACTGCCTTTTATTCAATATTAACCCGATGTACAGAAAATAGTAGGACATGTTCAACCACAAGTTCCCCAAACAAATTATTTTAGAGCAAATTGCTGTTTGCACCAGGTAAAGTGTATCACATTTCACTTTGCATCAGGGTTAGACAATAGTTTTACTTTGCATCAGGGTGGACAAAATAAAGTTGCACGTTGCACTAGCCTAAACACCTTAGGTCTAACCGGTTGCATCTACTTACAAGTAGTGCTCCTTCATGAGGCCGATGAGGATGCCTAACCGGTTAGATTCAAGGTGTTTAGGCTAGTGTAAAGTGCAACTTTGTTTTGTCCACCCTGGTACAAAGTAAAACTATTGCCTAGCCCTGATACAAAATGAAATATGATACATTTTACCTGGTGCAAACTGCAATTTACTCTTTATTTTATTCAGTGAGGCTATATATCTTTACCCTAAACCAGAGCAATGATAAAGCCAGTTTTCCAAATGAATACATAATTTGTGCTAACCTTCATTGATTTGTCCTTCAGATTTGGCAGCATATCTTTTAATCCATCCTCCAGTGCAATAACAAACTTCTCGTACCTGTAATAGTATTAATCAGAACATTAAAGTTGGAGCATTACCATGATCATGCTTGAGCGAACAACATAAAAAGGTTTGTGTTGATTCATTTATAATTGTCTACCCTACATTTTCCATATGTCTCAGCATCTGATAACAATCAATTTAGTTGGATAATTTGTGTAAGAATCATCAATGAATAGCATGACATTTAAAACGCTGACCAATAGAACAACAATAAAGAAGCCATATATAACACTGGCAAGGAAACTAAGATCTAGACAAGGACAGAAGGTCCAGCATCTTCATTTCATGACAGTGTCATACTAAACCATTTTTTTGCTACTCTTGCTTTTTAAAGCCAGTGAGGGTTAGGATTGTTTATCCCACAGTTCAGACCTACGTAGCATTTACCCGAATTCCTGGATCTCAAAGGTAAGTAGCCAAATAGTTAGTTTAGTTAGAAATACCTCTGTTTCAAGCAGTCCTCCCAATGCCAGAAGAGTAGAAGTGAGTTGCCATCTTTTGTTTCAGGTAAAATGTCTAATGGGCGCTGAATAAGACTTTTCAACTTACGATCAGGCAATAACCTACCAAGAAAATAAAACCAATAACCAAGATGACAAGATAAAAATAAAAATCAACAACTTACTTATGTGGTAAGAACATAAAAAAAAGATGGTCTTAAATAAATAGCCCGGTTAATGATCTAAAAAAGATCACTCATAAGACAGCCGTCACTTGCTCTGGACCATCGTACATGTGTTGTGAACTAATTAGTTTGGCCATATCACACTCATTTGCTCATATGCGACCTAATTTTTGCAAATTACCTTTACCGCATTACTGCATGAAAACACTTGAGAAAAGTGGAGGAACCAACTAGTAATGCACAACTTGTTTCCTTAATTACCTATCTAGACTCCTTATAAACCACCTGCACCTTCTTCCCTCACTTCCCTTATCTATAAGTAAATCCGATGAAATTAAGTAAAACAAAATATTTAGTTAAAATCAGGTACCATATTTTTGTGGCAATTCCTAAAGAATATACTAACAAAACTTGGAAGTATAATGTTCAGATCAGTCTATCGGCTGCAGGTTTGTACCTTTGTTTAAATTCACTATACTAACAACACTACTAGTGTTACTGATACATCTACCAACTAAACGAGAAAATGAAACCTGTAAAGGCACAAGGTAAACAAGAGTCCAGTTTTCAGCCTTTAATTTCAAATTATTTTTTTGTTGCTTAACAGGTATTGTCACAACAGGTTATTATTGACAGTTTGACACAATTTGTGACATTTTCAAATGTGCTGTGCTGACAAAATTTCTCGCATCACTCATAGATTGGTACATGCACCAAAATCAAAAGCATCATTAATGGGATCAAACATATAGATATAAGTGGACCATTAATAACTACTGCCATATCTAAATAACTACTTCGGCATCAGATTGCTGTTGATGGTGCCGTTTTACTATTGTTATTTTGCTACTGTACGAACATTGAATACAATATAACTGTAGTAACACAGTTGCACAGAATCAGAAGAATAAAAATTCCACGCAAAAGAGGGAAAGAAAAGCCAATAATGGAAGACAGTCTAGTCTAAATCAGATGTCAAGGACAAGAAATTACTATGCTGGAAAGTCAATAGATATGCAAGATTCTAGCTCTCTATTCACAACCAAGATACGGAATAAGATATTGTTGAACTTTACATGGCACGGCAAGCAATAAATAATACCCACAAATAAGAACAGTAATTAATTGTAATACATATTTTGCACCAGTAAAATAGGGAGCCTTTAACACTAACATAAGACCAACTGTGCATCTCAATAAGATGGCTCCCACAAGGCTCAATCCAATTCAATGACAATATCCATGAGACGACAACAAGGAAAAGAAGGTACAAAATAGTACCAATAAACATAACCAGAATTGCTTTAGAATGCCACAAGGGAAATAAAAAACAAAGGTGGTTTCACAAATCACAACTTATGTGGAGGAAGGCAAGCTATAAGGAAACAAACATATTTACAAGATTACAGAAGCTCCTAACCTCCTGAGGAACAACTCCTTCAATGCATCAAAGCCTGTGAACGCATACCTTTGCCAACCTTTGATGTAACCATACCTGTTGTGATTTTTTTCCAAACGAGAAAGAGCATCTTAAGAGTATCTATGAAAAAAGAATAAACAAACAAACAAGAAGATCTGCAAAACAATCATGACATGAAAAGCCTAGGTACACAGAAGATTGCAAGTAATATGATTGCAAATGAGGCAAACCATAATTAACAAATTTACAACAACTGCAGCAAAATAAATTTCCCGTATGCACAGATAAATGGACTTCCAAGCACTATCTATCTTACATGATGTCTAATTGCATTGCCTGTATATAGTATCAACTGATAGTTAATAAAACATCAAAACCTATTATTTGAGTTGATATTGATTTGCCATTCATGGTACATTTTCAAGTTTCTGATTGATGATGTTTATTGGAAATTGTGCTATTTCATCAAAAATTATTTGATAGAAAGGAGTATGAGGCAACAACGGGCCTTCAAAGGCCCAGTGAGGCTCTCCTTCCAAGAGGTATGGTTATATTATAAGGGACTAGAAAAAATTTATGACCTCCGTTTTAAGAAGGAACTCTACAAGAGGAGACTATGTGCAGAAGGTGACCTCAACTCCTCAAGGTGAGTAATCTCGTATGGTGCGATTTGACTCTAGTAATCCTTCTCCATTGCCAAGGAACTCATTCACTGCCAAAGGCCGTGCTGGTGTTTACACCTGGCCAGTGGCAGTGACTCCATTGAGTTGATCACCATACAGTACCCAATGACAGCAATATTAATAGTACCAAGGGTCCAAGGCCATGGAGAGTGTCAGCTGCTCAAAGCAAGCCTATTGAACAGCTTTGTCTATGTGCACATAAAGAACTAATGATCAGCTTCCCTTATTTCAGGGGTTCCTTGGTTTCTGGAGTACCATGATATGGGTTATATCGAACTTCTTGTGGTAAAGATGTGAAACATGTTCGCTCATCTAGGATTTTCTAGTGACTTCAAGTCGATTTGAGTTCTTTAAGGTCTAACATTTGTGCAGTTTCAATTTTCTCATTTGACCCATTGAATCTTTGGTTAGCTTTCATACAGTTTTTTGATGTAATGCAACCAGATTATTTCAAATAAAACTTCAATTCAAAGGGTTCATGTGATAAATAATGCCTCTATGTTCATATTAGTTGCTAAGTTGTCCGGAAGTCACTTCACTTCTCACATTAATTCCTAGTTTTGTTCCGAAGTACAGGAGGCATCTCGAAATGTTTCGGTTGCAGCTACCATAACTTTTAGTAAATCTAGCTCCACGTTTCCCTGATCTGCGAGGCCTTATTACCCACAATTTGTTCAATATGCAATGAAGATGGATCATTCACAGTTACCGTAACTATCATCAATAGTGTATTCACTTGTATATTTTGTTACTGCCTGATCACTTTAAACCGATAGCATTTCAATAGTGTAACTCACCAAGGAGACAGTCGAGCGCCCTCATGTTCGCTATTGGATTCTCCTCGATGAGGCATGTGAATGCTGACACCTTATCGGCTGATGTGCCAGACTTTGCCGATATCTCCAGGAGCTTCAGGTCACCACTACGCCGCTTCACCATGTCATACTCCATCGCGTACTGCACCATGAGCCTCTCCACCAGCTCCCGTTTCTGCTCCACTATCCGCTGCATTTCCTGAAGCCCCACGGCTGGTGGGACATGCTTACGGCCACCTAGGACCCTCACCTCCAGCTCATCAGCGTCCGTGTACCACTGCCCCGAGAGAGCCACCGCTTTTATCAGTGGGTAATTGGTGGCGGCACCAGCATTGGTACCGGTATGGAGATAATGGAGCTCGAGAGGATGTGGCTTCTTGGTAGATTTAGGGTTTGGTGGATTTGCGGTGTCTTCGAGGGCTTCGGGGGTTCGGGGAGGCTTTGACGGTTTAGGGGGTTTTATGGGGCCGGACTTGCGGAAGTCGGAATCGTCGAAGCCAGAGGAGTTGCCGGCGCAGGGGAGGAAGCCGAGGGAGGAGGCGAACGAGGCGACGTCGGACTTCAGCGCGTCCATGTCCTCCTCCTCCCCGCCGGCGGCGGGCTTCTTTGCTTTCCTTGTGGACTTTGCTTTGGGGTTTGGCTCCACCATGGATGGATGCGGCCGCGATGGGATGTGCAGGCAGAGGCGACGTGGAGGCCGGTGGGATGAGAAGTGGGGGGAGGTGGGCAATGACAGGCCGGAGAGGCGGCGGCAGCAGCGAGCTGGAGAGGTGGAGTCGCCTCCGGGAGTTGGCTGGCGGCGGCGAGCTTTCGGCCGGCCGGTGACAACGTTGAGCAGGTGGCGGTGACTGGCAGGAGAAGATGAGGCCGACGGCGAGGGTGAGGCCCACAGCGACGGACCGGAGAGTAGGCGGCGGAGACAGCGGGCTGGAGGGCGGAGTCGCCTCCGAGGTGGAGGGCGGCAGCGTGGCTTTGGGGAGAGGCGGCGCGAGGAGCTGGTGGTCGAGGGCCTGGGCGGTGGGGGAGGGGATTAGGGCGCCGCAAGAGGTGGCCAATGGGCGTGCCGGGCCGGCCCATTAAGATTCGTCAAATAAATGGACGCTCACGGATCACGGTTCATGGTGTTTGGAGATTTATCGGTCTTCCCTAGTTCACGTTAAGGTAAGCTCAAATAAATTGGATCGGCTCTATGAATTAACCCTTCCACCTCAATTACACTAGTGGTAGTTCTTTCCCGCTCTAGGTAGGTGAGCTCTATCCTTAACAACTTTGCTAGGTCTTCTCACAACTCAGTTACGGAGTAGTGTTTGGTAACCCCTTAGTAAACTATTACACATGTAGAAATGTAACACCCTAAGATCCACCATACTCTGGGATGCTACTAAAACTGCTCTAAACTAGCCAATTTAAAAGATAAATTAAACTGGCAACATTTAATTAACAGGATAATATAAGCGGAAACATAATCAACTAGTAAATAACAGAATAATGAGAACAATTTAATATTCATAATCAACTTAACAATAATAACCAAAGAAACAATTCCAAGTTCAACATTAATAAGGATAAACATCATCAATATGATAACTAACAAAGAACTAGAATTCTTTCTACTCTATTTCAGCATTAAGATTATCATCCAAGTGCATCTGTGTGGTGCCACTCTACCCTTCCCAATGCATACTCAAGGTCCACCTGTAGGGAGGGGGAAACAAGGGTGAGATAAAAATCTCAGCAAGCAAACAGTTTAACAAGTTATTCATACTACAAACAATTATACATCATCAGTTATAATTACATACAACTACAACCACAACTCATGTCCATAATTATTAATCTCCTTAAACTTCCATGAATCATACCTTTTTAATTTCAGATTTAATTGGCATATGAATGCAGTCATTTTATCCACAATTATATGCAAATGAAACATTTAATCTTCCATAACTACAATAGATTAATCATCAACATTTATTCTTCCATAATAACAATGTTTATATCCTCAACCTCAAATTACCATCAATGACAATAAGACATATGTATGATCACCTCACTACTTTATTATTTCTCACATCCACAATTACTATCAACAATTAACACTAGAGAAAAGAATCTCATGCCACAACCTCAACCCTTACCACACACAAGGGACGAATCCCATTCCACGACCACATCCACAATCCTCACACCACAAGTAGCTCACATGAGCCAATTCCACATTACAAATTGCAATATACGATGCTGTACCGGTACGATCGCGGTTAAGTGCGGCGATATCCATATATGCAAATGACATGATATGACATGAATGATATGATAATTCATTAATTACATTAATTCATCCACAAGGAGCATTATCATGCTCTCAACATATCCACATCCACCACATGCTATCTTCATGTCCACATTATAACATTAAGCAAGAATTTCACATGTCCACTAGCATAATATCAACATATCAATGTATAAATACTTGCTATCATCTCCACAATTAAAATATCTTGCAATCATGGCATGATGTATCAAATTAAGATAATAATGTAAATTGCAAATAGAAGGAATAACAAGTTAAACGGAAGCAACCACCGCTACGTTCACTTGCCTCAATCCGATGAAGCGAAGTAAAATCAAGAGCGCTTAGGGACAAGACCACCTGTCCAAAAGACAACTCTCAGCACACAACCACAGCATACAAGCATGACATAAATATATAAAACATCGCTAGAAACCCGAACCCGCACACACTCCTCTCCGCTCCACAATTCAATAAATTTCTCTCTGCAGCAGCGCTGCTTCACAATTTCGTATCTTTAAAAATATAGATCGAAAAACAGAAAATGATACCTCTCTGGATTCATGACTTAAAAACCTACAATTTTCATGTAGAACTCATATTTTTATTTGGATCACAACTAGATGTAATTTAATGCCCGAAACAGAGGAAGAACTCTGTTCTGGCAGATTGGACAGCAGTATTCAAACGCGTGCCAACAACAGCACAGAGGTCTAAAACATATGAAATTTATACAGAAGCTAGATCACTAAATTATCCACAACTTTCTCAATTACGGCCATGTCCAAAAAATGCGTTTACTATTTTTAATCTCCAGATTACCGTCGGACTGTACCAATCTGTCCGCCTGACGGACAGCGGTATTGCCGACTTCGTATCTCTCAGATCCCATGGTATAAAAATTTAAAATAAATACAGGAGATGCATATGGAAGTCCCCTACAACTTTCCTTTTGGGAAGACCCATAGAAAAATTCGCTTACTATTTTTAATATCCGGATTACCGCTGGATTGTACCAATCTGTCCGCCTGACGGACAGCGGTATTGCCGTCTCCGTATCTCCCAGATACCATGGTAGAAAAATGTGGAAAAACATACAGGAGATACAAATGGAAGTCCTCTACAACTTTCCTTTTGGGAAGACCCGCAGGAAAATTCGTTTTCTAGATCAAAAGCTAGCGACAAGCCAGCGGCACGAATCGATCTAAAAGCGTTCGTCTAATCTCTAATCGGGCATTTGATCTATTATCTACCAACAAATTCCGTGCCAAGAACCTTAATTAATCCATAAAACAGAGGATTTGGGATGGGCAAAAATTATCTAGATGAAGAATTTCCCTAATTTTTCCTCCTCTTCATCTTCTCCTTCTTCTCCTTCTCCTCCTTCTCCTTGTCCTTCTCCTTCCTCTCTTCCCTTTTTTTCTTCCTTGGCACCATGGCAGCAGCAAGGGGAGAAGGGGCACCCAAGGGGTGGTGGCGGCTGGTTTGGGGTGGAAGAGGGAGGGTCAAGGAGGGTTTATAAAGAGGATGCTAGGGTTTGGGAGGGTGCAGGCCCTATTGGAATTTGACCGCCCAAAGCGGTGGCCCACCTCCTGGACAGCTCAAAACATTCAAATTAATTATTTTAATTTATTTAATTCATTTTACAATGTTCTACAAATTATATTTTCCCTTCCGTGATTTACTTAGAAAAACCGTGATTCGCGATTGATTTAAAATCTTATGTCATAACGACGTTCCGGATATTACAAGAAAATAATAACGATCTCAGGTCTAAGAATTCTACATACACTATGTATGAGATCAACTGATGACACTTAAGGATATAACAATTCCCGCAGTATCTCATGGTTGGGTCAATCCAACGTCATGTTTTCTAACATGTGTCCATATTTTTTATTAGACATATCATATCTATGATTTGAGAAATATGATCATCAATCAATACATATGATGATCTGTAAATCATAATTGTTCCACATAATGATATAAGATCAAGGATACTTTAGAATAACATCAAAACGTGAATAAAGAGTTCCATGAACAAGTAACATAATTGTTGATCAATACAAATGATATTTATTCAAGGGACAAAATAACATATTATTCAAAATATCATAAATATGGAAATGATACAATCATCTTTATAATTGTTTCTAGGGCATATCACAAACAACTACTCGCCTCTCCTCCCAAAGATGGAAGGTATCTTTGATATTCGGCGCCGAGACGGGTTTCCACCGAAGATAAGACTCGGGCATTCCTTTCTCTCCACGCTTACCATGCATGTGATCAACATGAAGATAATCTCCATTTTCTTGGCTATTGCCGTTATAAGTAGCTTGGGCTTCCAGCTTCTGGTTTTTATAAGTTTTAAACTGAAATGAATGTGTCGGCTTCTTAATTTTTGCTTTTTTTGTTTTTGGGTTTTGTTTTTTTCTCTTTGCATTGACTGTGGAAATATAATAACATTTTTTTCTTATTTTCCTTTAATCAAATAATGCAGAAAAAAATCTAACAGCCGCTATAGTCTAATTATAGCAAAAAGACAACACCCGAAAGCCGTAGTTAGTTAGAATGGGTTAGCCTCATGCACTCACTATAGAATGAGCGAACAAGGTTCTCTTCACTTGAATTTTTTTATATATAATCTATATTTTATTTGAAATAATAGAAATATACCCGTGTGATTTTTTTTACAGAAATAGGTCCCAGTCACTAAACTGTTGGGTAACTGGAACCTATCGCCCAATGACTGCGTGACGCGTAAGCAATCCGCTGGCCGTTGGGCGAAATAATTGCAGTCACTGAACTGCTAGGTGACTGCTTCTAGTCGCCCATTGGTTTAGCAACTGCAATTCCAATTGCCTAATGGTTGGGCGATGGAGGCGCATATAAATTCACTATCGCGGCCGAGCGCGGCCACGCGTTGAATAGAGCGGAAAGAAAGAAGAGAAGAGCCGAGGCCGCGCGGTAAAGGGGAAAGAAAGAAGAGGAGAGGAGAGGAGATAAAAGGAGAGAGGGAGGAGTGGTGAGAAGAGGGAGAGGAAGAAGGAGAGGTTTCGTGACTTCTGTGAAGTAAATATTTTTGTATGTTGTACTTCATATTTTATATATGAAGTAGATAATTTATTTAGTGCTAGTATCCGTAGAAAATTATTTACGTAGAAAAAAATTGTACAACTTTGGTATAGAAAAGTTTGTCAATGTAGTTATAGAAAATTAGCAACCATAGTAACCTGTAGTTGTAGAAAATTTAGTGAACATAGTTGTAGAAAATTAGTATCCTTAGCAAATTAGCATCCGTATAAAATTGTAGTTGTAGAAAATTTAGTCAATGTTATGTAGAAATTAAGCCTCCGTAGAAATGTGTAGTTATTCAAAATTCAGTCAATATTTTTGTAATAATTTAATAATTTTATTTGTAGAAAACAATAATACGTAACATTTATGATTAATTATGAATGAATGTAATGTCGTTAGTATATTGAAAAATCATGTGTACTATTATAACTGGTATATTGGTATTTAAATCGATATGGTATGTAAATTATCAAAACCTATTAGAAATTATTTACAGTAAGAGAGAGCTCGAGCAGCGAGACAAGAGTGCCATCGGTTCGCAGTCTGCCGATAGAAAGTTAATGCTATGAGAGTAGTGTAGTTAGTTACGATAGGCGAACGGTCATTGAAATATAAATTACAGTACATCAGTACTTCCATAATATGCGATATGATTTGACTAGTTGCAACATTAAACATATATGTAGGCAGACATTAGTAATTCCTATACCCACTACATTGAAAGTGCATTACGGTGTTGGCACCGTTCGTGAAGGTCCGATTGGTGTTGACTTGAGCGGTTTTGCGCAAGCCACTCTGGTACACCCGGACGGCAAGAATGCTCGAATCGCAAATGTGATGCACTGGCTCACCCACAGTTTCTCGTTGGACCCTGAGGTGTGCAGCGTCGTCATACAAGGGATTGGAGTCAGTATCCCATGGCTATTAGATGGGAGTTGAGAACATTGATGTGCATTGTTGCGTGGAAGGGGTTTGTGTAAGGGTGTCGGCGCCATGGATACGAGTGTGTGATGCTTGTGCAACCATACCTAATAGAAGTTGTGCAAGGTCGTGCGGATGGCCATCATCCAGGAGGTGCGAGCAGCTCGGATGCCCCGTATGTTGGTGAAGAGAAGGAAGTTACTCGTGATGAGGCCGATGCGGTATATGGAGGAGAGGAAGAACGGTCACGGCATAATGAGGCTACAGGACAAGCCAATGAAGCGGAGCATATGGAGTTCATAGTAGATCAAATGGAGAGCGATGACCTAGATGGTTTGGGCTGAAGAGGAAGCTATACCGGGAGACGACAAGGATAGTTTAGATGTAGACGAAGCTCCCATCTCACAGGAATGGAATCGGTTTGATGTTGAGGGTGTTGCCGCACATGACGAGCACGAATCACCGTGGGACTATCATGGCACAAAGGTTCGGTTGCATTCAATGTTTGCTGGCAATGCATTGTTGCAGAATTTCGTCAAGCTTTGGGCCCTGTCCATGCAGCGGACTTTCAAGGTCATGAAATCTAGTTAGGAGTAGTACACCATGAAGCGCGAGCAGGCCGGTTGTCCTTGGAGGGTGCACGCACGTAGACCGAAGTATGAGACTCACTGGATTATGTTGAAGGTGGAACCACATTCTTGCGTTCTCAATAGTATTTTGCCAAGGCATCGTAACCTAACGTCTGCCTTTATTGCCAATCTGATGTTTGGAAAGATAGTAGAGAAGAAGGACATGGAGGCCACTCACATCATGATGGCTATCGAGAAGAAATTCAAGTACAATATTAGCTACACGAAGGCGTTGGAAAAAAGGTATGGGTCTTTCGAGGTGATGTACGACAAACTTTCTCATATGTTTCAGGCGTTGTAGAAAAGAAACCTGGGGTGGCACAACCCGAATGCCTCATAGCACTAGATGAGCCTAACGCAGCTGGTCCGAGGAGGAGGAGCGGGAGAGTGTGGAGACGATCATAGTCAGTGACGTGGAGGACCGGGACTAGGATAGAGAGATCTGATGTCCAGACAGTTGAGGATGTCACGCGAGGTGATCGAGCTAACGCTGGAGTACATGGAGATCAAGGATGGGAAGCGGGACAGAGCTATGGGAGGAGTTAATCTGGAGGCTTCATCACGTGTTGGTTTTGGATTGTTACAGATAGAGTACATGTGCTAGAAGGATAGAGCTTGAATAAAATCCGTGTTAGGAAAGGGTTTCGGGTCTCTTGATTTGAGGAAGAGATTAGGTGTTGTGTTCGTGTTGAATTGAACACAATTAGGGACGTTGGCCTATAAAAGCAGGGAAAGGCTTAGACTAACGTAACTAGTGTTTAGGGGTGCCATGAAGGCACTTTGTAGATTTGATCTATTCTAAAATAAGTTGATCGGCAAGATGTTTTTCTAAATTTCATTCTTCTTGCGTCATCAGCGGTGTGGTTTTCTTGAGCGTTGCCTTTTCAAGTTCTCGCCGATGTGCTACAACCATGGTGTTGTCTTTAACTTGTTCTCGATGAGCGATCGATTTGTTCAAGCAGTCGAAGTCTTCTTAGCAACAGAGATCTTGACTACATGATCGTAGCGAGTGGTCTTGCGAGAGGTCGAACGCCAAGCAGACGAGATCTTCATCGAGCAAGTAGTTGTCTTCGGCTAGTACTCATGCGAGTGAGTTTGACCACGTACGTTGTTGAAGTTTACAAGTGAGTTCAACCACGTACAGTGGTGGTCGTAACGAAGCAATCGAGTTTTCGTTGTCAAAGACTGCAAGCGAAGCGGTGCGACGAGGAATTATTCAAGCGGCGGTTGTTTTCGTTGTTAATTACGAAGAGACCGAGCGAAGCAGAAGAAGTGGAGGAGATCATTCACCCCCTCTGATGGCACCATACGGTCTTACAAGTGGTATCAGAGCCAGTTGCAATGGCGTCAAATCGGGAACGGTTCTCTGGTAAGCCATAATTCTTTGATGGTACAAATTACCTCTAATGGAAAACTCGCATAGAAGTCTTTCTACAAGCTCAAGGTAATCTGATTTGGCAGAAAGATGAATCTACGTTTCAAGTACCTTCTGTCATTACCATAAAAAACACTACTGACGTAGAGGCAAACGCTAAGGTTAGAAATATTTTGTTACAAGGTTTAAGTTGTAACGAGTTTGTTAGAATAGCACATCTTAAATCTACAAATAAAATCTGGTCTACTCTAGCCGACTATCATAAAGGCTCAAAGTCGGTTAAGGGTGTGCATAAAAATCAATTCAAAAAGGAGTATTCTAAATTTGAGATGAAACCAGGAGAATCAGTAGATGCTCTTTTAGACCGCTTTAATAAAATGGTTAGTGATTTGTAATCTGTTGATGTCATATATTCTGATTCGGACAATGCTCGTCAAATTCTAAATTCTTCAGATATGTCTATTTAGAATGGGTTAGTCACTACCATCAATCACTCTGTTAGCATGGAAACACTCACTTTGAATGACATGTATTCCATGATAAAAACACATGAGATTGATTTTTGGCCAAGATTAACAAGTCAGATTCTTTAGGTTTAGTGACTAACCAAACTGACGACTCTTCTAGTTCCTCTATTGCTTCCTTTTCTGTATTATGCTCTTTTTCAGATGGACAATTAGAGGAGATTCCCAAAGAGCAATTTATACTTCTCTCCAATCGGGTGAGCAAGGCAATTAATAATACCAGGTCAAGGTGGAGAGTTGGTCCAATCATGTGCGATGAATGTGGTGAGCAAAATCACATCGATATAAATTGCCCGAAGCTGAGGAAGGAGGTCAAGGATGATAAAACATAAACTCGTTGATCTCAAGTCAAGATTGACCCAAACAAGAAACACAATTATTGTAGGGCAGCCAACAAAATAATTTCAGCACTTGAAGAAATCAATTTGAGTGCCAATGAATCTACAAGTGGTGAGGACAATGGTAAGAAGGTCAAGGATGCAGATTTCACAGGAATGTGCTTTATGGCGAAAAGTGAGGATCTCGACGATGATGATCTCTATAGCGATCCTGATGAGGTAAAACCTTCTTATATAGATTTATCTCGTGCTATGCCTAGATTGAAAGAGAAGCTTAAGAAATAAAAAAAGAAAATAAAAAATCATGATCTTGTTGTTGAGAATTTAAATTGTGAAATCGACAGACTTAGAGCTTCAATTCCTAGTGATGAATATTGTGAGTCCTATCAAGTTTTACATTCTGAGTTGGCGTCTACAAAAAAATTAATGCATCAACCTTGGGTCAATTTAGTGATGTAATAGCTAAATTTGATGAGTTAAAATTGGCTCACGACTCTTGTGATGAAAAGATAAAACAAACGCATGATGAAATTGAAAAGCTTAAGTCTAACTTACCTAAAGCTTGCTCTAAATGTGATTTGCTTCAAGCTAGGCTTAACTCTTCTCAGGAGTCTATTCAACAAATTATTTATCATGAGACTCTCTCTTGCACTAACTGTCCCATGCTTAACACAGAAATAGAAGCTTTCACTCGACAACTTAAGGAGTTTGCTGAAAAGGAAAAATTGGCTCAGTCTAGTGCTTCTAAGAGTCTTAGTGATGAATAAATGCACAACATGTTCCACATTGGCTAAAGAGAATGGGTATCTTAAAGACACCTTAGAGAGATTTTTTTGGCAAAAAGAATTTGAATATGATTCTAGATCAATAAAAAATAAGTGCAAATAAATATGGTCTAGGATTTAATTTTGTTGAGTATGCCAAGAATAATCTTCCTAAGTTTGTTAAACTTTTGGAATCTGGAAAACCTATAGCAGAATCTGAACCAAAAGAGATTATTTTTAAACCTGCTGGTATAGCAAAGAATTTCCCTACCAAAGAGAGTGTTGTTGATCAATAGATATGACTTCTCAGCAAGTCAAGTTCCAGTGTGCTCACTGTGGTAGAAATGGTCATCTGGTTCAATTTTGCTTTTCAAACAACAAGAAGGAGAAGAAAAACAGGTTAAGAAAGCGTTTTCAAGCAGAGATTGTGCAAGCTCCAAATCGTAGCTCTGCTCCCTCTAATCAGTTCTCTGTAGGCTCAGGAGTTTTTGTAACTAGACCTGATCGTAACACTCAGTTGGTGGTCGAACCAGTTGTGCCAATGCATTCAGACTACTCTATAATCGGACATTCCCTGATCGGACCATCGCTTTGACCAGTAGCTTCCCATGGTCGAACCAGTGCTGTTGGATCAGGTACTCGACTAGTTTGCTCTCGTGGTCGGACAAGAGTGGTTGAACGAAATTTTTGACAAAATGGTACTTGTGGTCATACCAGCTTTTCAAGAGACCGTCAACTGGTGTTCATTGCTCACTCAGACTAGTCAATGGCCAGACCCAGGCAACGTAGCCAAACAGGCTATTTTTACCAGCTCTTTCAATGTTCGGATCGGCCTAGTGGATCATACATGGTCGTGCAGCAGTCAGACCACCCCGGCTGACAGACGTCCTATGGTCGGACGCTTCATGGTCGGATGTCCTCGTGTCGAACCAGCGCTACGACCAGCTCTTTCTACTCGACCAGATCGGTTGACTGTCAGACCAGTGCTCTCCACCCGGTTAGAGCAATCAGTGAGTAGATCAGCTCACTTGAGGAGGTCAGACCACTCCATGGTCGTACCTGTTTCTCAACGTTCCTTCGGTCAAATTTTGTTAGATGCTAATACTTCATTTAAATCTTTATCAGTGTCTGTTGTTGCTCCTGTTCGTCGTGTGTCACAGTACTGGATTCTTAAAGCTTATCTAACTAACCCCAGTACTGTGAAGTCGACATTGTCTGTGATTTAAGACCAGATAATGTGGGATGGAGAACATGTGCTTGATTGGATTCCAGTCTCTTGCTTGGTTGGAATAGTTGATGGTTCTTCATCTTCTTTGATGGCTCCCAAGAGATTTCATCTTCTGGTTAGACCATGTGAAAAAGGTGATGCTACATTTCAAGTGGTCTTTTAAAAGTGGTTTTTGAGTTATTTCTCAGATTGATCTTTTTCTCTCAACTGTTTGGTTCTTCTCTTTGGCCCTTTTTGCTAAGGGAGATGGAATTATTCTGAGGGGGATCTTGTTGTTTGAAGAGGTGTCAGGAGATTTATTTATTATACTTGTCATATAATTCATTGAGATCAAGCCATTGAAATTAAATAAGTAGTGGAGCTCTTTTTATCATATTCTCTCATGTGTGTAGCTTTGTTCATGACTGGTTTTAATTAATCTGCTATCTTTGAACTAAAACATGACATGGCGTAAGACTTTGACTAGACTAATTATTGATAGTATTTTGCGATGCTCATCTAAAAGGATTAGCTTAATTATGAATCCTATTTTAAATCTTGGCTATGAGGCTTGCATGGTTCATATTGCAATCCTTTATGTTCACTCAAGTTGGCATACGATAAAAAATTGAGATTCTCCAAGTGATATCATATAAACGGTGTCAAATGAGAATTGAAAAAGAGAAGATTGAAAAGATGTATACTTCAAGCATGCCATGGTCAAATGAAAAAAAGGCACAAGAGTACACAAATGAAAAGAAGTATGCTTCAAGCATACCACCATTTAAAAGAAGTTTTCTTTAAGCATGTATCATAAAAAATAAGTATGCTACAAGCATGCCACATGCCTAAGAATCGTGTGTGTGGAGCAATAGGTTGGTATATGAGACAGCTAGCCCGTCTAGATTTAAGGTTTGCTTCAATTTTAGGCTTTGACTTTTCGTTGTGGTATCTCATTGTAGTGTTTATAATTGGTTTAGTCATTGATGAGATGCCTGTCATGATCTAACTTGCTTAATTGTGCTAAAAGATTAGTTTCGATCTTGCTATATGATATATGATTTTATGTGATCTAGATAGCTCTGCACATACTGTTGGCTTCGTCAGAAATTTTAATCAATGCAAAGTGACTAGTATAATCTACAAAGCTTCTTGATCTCTATTCGCTCGACTTCTTTTAGAATTATTCTCACTATTGAGCCCTTGATGATTTCAGTGCCAAAGGGGGAGAAAAGTAGAAGAAAGGGGAGATTTGAGATTTGTTCTGGAAGTTGTTCTCTGGGTTGGTCCTTGTTTGGTTGTGTGGTCGGTGGTCTCGAATACTCGTTGTTTAGGATCACACGCAATTTTTTTTGCGAATCGCAAATTCTTTTGTTTGATTGTTTTTCGAGATGTTGTCGATGTATTCATCAGAGGGGATTGTTAGACTGTAGATAGTCATGATTAAAAATGATGATGAATCATTGACATTTGAATTACTTTGGAATTTGCGTTTGCGAAAGTATCATGTGATCGTAGTCAAAAATTTTGGGTTCGAGTGTTTTTGGTTCTTTCTAAGTGGTTTGCTTTTTCAAGTGTTTCGGCCGGCTTCAATGCTTTTCGACCACAGCCGGCTTCAAAGTTCGTCCAGTTTACGACCATGGCAAACCACGTCCAGGTTACGACCATGGCAAATTTTGTCCACAAGGTGTTTACGACCACGGTGTCATTTACCACCACGCATGGCTTTACAACGATGGCTGTCAGGGCTTTTCGGCAATGGTTGTTGTTTACGACTATGTCCGGTTTTGACTTCGACCACGGCAACACGACTTTGAGCATGGTAATTTGACTTCGACCATGCACGACTTTGAACACGACTACGACCACGAGGTAATCATAGCTACAGTACTTTTACATGGTCGTAGCTTCAGTGCTTTTGATAGCCGTGGACTTTACTGGTTGTACTCGATAGTCATAGGATTTTCTAGTCAATAGTCGGTGACTTTGCAGTTGATGGTCGTAGATTTTCTGACTACTCTTATAGTCATATCTTTTGTAGTCTTGTCGATAGTCATAGACCAAGTAGTCTGCTATCGTTGTCTTCAATAGTCGAAGGCTTTACGATCACGGTCGGTACTCATAGACTTTGTTGTCGAAATGAGTGCTTCACTTTTCATGATCTTTGAGTATTTTGGGATGGAACGATGTCGGTACTCGGTAGTTGGAGCGACTAGGTACTTGATGGTAGGTCAGCTATAATCATAAGTGTTGCGATCGGTTGTCAATTTTGAGTACTTGTTGTGCTCGGTGGTCGTGCTGAGTGGTCGAAAGGATGAGTTCAGAGAGCGATGGTTTTTGGCAGTCATAATCGGTAGTCTGAGATCATTTTCTCGATTGCGATGAGATGAGTGGTCGTGTTTAACTAGGTTGATTGGTCATGGATGGTTTTGCTCTTGTTCTGGATGGACTTGGGTATTATGATTTGTTATGCTGATGACGGTCAAGCTGGGAAGAGCTTGTACCGGGGAAACGTTTCTTTGGTCTTTGCATGTGCAGGAGAGTGTGGAGACAATCACAATCGGTGACATGGAGGACTGGGACTAGGATAGGGAGATCTGAGGTCCAGACGGCTGAGGATGTCACGCGAAGTTGTCGTGCTAACGCTGGAGCACGTGGAGATCAAGGATGGGAAGCAAGATAGAGCTACGGGAGGGGACATCCTGGAGGATTTGTCACGTGTTGGTTTTGGGTTGTCACGAATAGAGTCCGTGTGCTGGAAGGATAGAGTTTGAATAAAACCCGTGTTAGGAAAGGGTTTCGGGTCTCTTGATTTGAGAAAGAGATTAGGTATTGTGTTCGTGTTGAATCGACACGATTAGGGACGTTAGCCTATAAAAACAGGAAGAAGCTTAGACTAACGTAACTAGTTTTTAGGACTTTCATTGAGGAAGTTTTTAGTGGTGCCGCGAGGGCACTTTGTAGATCAGATCTCTTCGAAAAGAAGTTGATCAGCAGGATGTCTCTCTGAGCTTCATTCTTCTTGCGTCATCGGTGACGTGTTTTTCCCGAGCGTTGCTTTTTGAGTTCTCGCCGACGTGCTACAACCACGGTGCTGTCTTCGCCTTGTTCTCTATCGAGCGGTCGATTTTTTTTAGCAGTCGAAGTCTTTCAAGCGATAGAGATCTTGATTACGTGATCGTAGTGAGCAGTCGTGCGAGAAGTCGAATGCCAAGCGGACGGGATCTTCATCGAGAAAGAAGTTGTCTTCGGCTGGTACTCGTGCGAGCGAGTTTGACCACGTACGCAGCTGAATTTTGTGAGTGAGTTCAACCCCGTACAACGGTGGTTGCAGCGAAGCAATCGAGTTTCCGTTGTCGAAGACAGCAAGCGAAGCAATACGACAAGGAATCGTTCGAGCGGTGGTTGTTTTCATTGTCGATCATGAAGAGATCGAGCAAAGCGAAAGAAGTGGAGGTGATCATTCGGCCCGCTCTGATAGCACCATACAGTCCTACAGAGTACTTCTTCAAGGAGAGGGTGATGCATGTGTGGTGTGGCGAGCTCAGGGGTTTCAGGGTTGTGGGGAACTTCGCCACCTTGGATATTGCAGGGAGGACCTAGATTCCGGATATTGACACGCTGAAGGGTGGGAAGGGTCGGCGATAGAACCGGTGTATTAGAAATGATATGGACGAAATGTAAGCCGGAGCGCCTAGTGCACTCTGCGGGCGATGCGGTCGGGAAGGGCACACAGCTAGACGATGGAAGGCATCTGCTGATCAGTAGGCAGACTGGTATGGTTTTTACAACTGGCTGTTGGAGACTACAAATAATTGTCCATTGTAATATGTACTTTGTTAGTTGGCACTTTTGACGTGTGTACTGTCATACTAACTATATCATACATTGCATGTACCGTTTGTACAATTGTTGTGGTATTTCCCCCCTTTTAATAATGTAGCACGTATTGTGCTAGTAACCTAGTTTGTTTTCTTTGTTTATTTGCAAGTTCTATTTACTGTTGCTTGACATTCAATGTTTTTGTTCCGCATAAATGCTAACTTGAATTCATATTTGATCCATGTCGACGCCGTACCACTTAATTAATGGCAACCGCACTGACACCCGTAGCACTCGAACTGTGCCCTTAATTAATGGCAACCACACCGACGTGCAAACTATTCAATTACATGCTTTACGACATTAAACAATACCGCGGACAACATGGGAGAGTACTACAATACAACCTTATACGTTGGTGCCTACAGGTAGAATGAGCCTCGTGCTATCCACAAGGGGGCTGCCTTGGACATGGCTGGCCGTCGTTGTAGTGGCAAGCACATATGCAACTAGGGTTCGCATAGCAGCATGTTGGATCATACGAACTTCCTCTGTTGATGACCTCCTCATTGCCCCTCTTGCGCTGCATCTGATGATGAAGGTCATCATTGTGCTCTTCGAGACTTTCAATCCATGCCTCCAAGTCAACAATTCGCTCCCACAACGTATCCACGTATCTCACAATATACCGTTCATGGGGAGAATCAATCCATTCCACGAAGTCGCATTTGGCCATCTGCTATAAAGGAAGGTTAACATCGAAACTCTATTAGTACTACTATAAACAGATGATTGCCTAAGTGTACCCCGGAGTGTAGGCATCGCAAGTGTAGGATCAAGGATACCGACTAGAGGGGTGAATAGACGGTTTTAAATTTTTTGGTCTAATTAATTGATTATCTACAATTTCAATAGCAGGAATATAAAGCAAATGAACCTACACAATTCTAGTCAATTAGGCAACTAAGCTAGCTCTAAAACATGCAATTGATCACACTAATGAATACAAACAAGAGCTAGAACAAATCAAATAAGAGATATACACAATCGATATTTTTACCGTGGTACTCGAAATCTTGCCGGTTCCTTCTAATCGGCGTTAGCCCGAACAAATCAGACCGGCTCCACGGATTAAGTTGAAGCACCTCGATCACTAGAGGTAGCTCTTCCCCGCTCCAGGTAGGTGAGCTCCAACCTTCACATGAACGCCGGGTCTTCTCACAAGCTTCTTGAGAAGATCACCGATCAATCCTCCGCCCAATCATCCAGGTGCCGGCAAACACCAAGAGTAATAAACCAGGACTTCGCTTGATTGCAAACAAGTGCCAGATGATCAACTAATGAATGCTATGCACTTTTTGCTCAACCACCTCAAATAAGTGCTCAAGAGAGAAAAGAGGTGTGGAGTGAATGCTCAATGCTCAAGAATGATCAATAGAGTCTTTAACTTCTGTCCTTGAGCAGTGGTACGGGTATTTATACCCTCCACCAACCAAACTAGCCGTTTGACTCAAAATCAAAAAAAATCGAGGCGGCGGAACTACCACGGCGAGGGGGCGATAATCTTGCTACCCAATCTAACGTGACAGAACGGCTATGTCAGAGCCTCTGTAGTGACTGTTGGATGGTCGGCGCGGTACTACCATCGTTGTAAATTCGGTACTCTTCGCTGCGGTAGTTCCATAAGTCGGCGCGGTACTACCGCTCGGGCCGAACTCCAAAAGTCTCAAGTTTGGTGCTTTCTGGAAAAAAGGCTCCGCTCTCCCTCCAAAACTTCCGGGAGCCGGTAGTACCTCTCTAGACAGCGGAACTACCGTTCCTGCAGAAACTCAAAATGCATCCGAGGGTGCTCTCTGGAAAAAAGGCTTCGCTCGGGTTCCGGAGCTTCCGGTCGCCGGTAGTTCCGATTTTACCAGCGGTACTACCGCGCGGTGGTAGTTCCGACGTTGAAAACTGCGGTACTACCGCTCGTCCAGACAGAGCACAGATTTGGTTCTTAAAACTGATTTTTAGTGAATGCATGATCCTAGTTGATCCAGATGGCACATAAAATTTGCTATCAAGCTACTTGCCGTGATCTCTCTTTATGGTACGATTATTTAACCTATAATGCGGTCTTCCACCTTTTCTCCTAGGATCGGTAAAAGTAAAAAGGGATCATATTCTACATATATCTTTGTCTTGAGCCAATCTTAATCTTCACATTTATCATTTGGCTTGCATCTTGTCACCCATATATGGACTTAACCTTTAAACACTCATTAAACATGTTAGTCCCATATTCACATAAATTCATTAATTACCAAAATCATTTTTGGGGCCTAGATGCTTTCAGGAAGAAACGTCACCCACCATCCAAATGGCCTTCTACCACCTGCATGACCGCGTCCTCCATGTGTTTGCATTTCGGCCACACTGGCTGAGCACGCCTGTTTAGTAACAAACGGTAGTTAACACCGAAATCCTCCCTCCTTTCGAGTGGAAGGTCCCCCTTTTGTGACCCATGTTCGACTGGCCCTCGGCGCCTGTCAAGGTATCTTACTCTAGGACATGGAGGAGAAAGTTATTCCTACTATCAATGGATCGGGCATGCATTTTATAGCCCGTGGGGGGTTGCGGCGTGCTTTATGACAAACCACGTCATGTACAACCTTTATGCAATGACTACACCGGACGAGGTAGCTTTGCAAAGCGATAATACCATACGAGGCAGCTTTGCGCAACGACATGACCACATGGGGCAGCTTTCCGCAGCGACAAAATCACACGGGCTAGCTTTGCGCAGTGACATGACCACACGGGACAGCTTTGTGCCATGACAAGACCAGACGGTCCAGCTTTGCACAGAAGATGACCAGACGGTTCAGCTTTGCACATCGACTATACCAGACGGGACAACTTTGCGTAGCGACAAGACCACACGTTCCAGTTTTGCGCAGCGACAAAACCAAAGAGTGCAGCTTTGCGTAGTGAGAAGAATAGAAGGTCCAGTTTTGCACAGCGACTACACCAGACGGGACACTTTTCGCAGTGACAAGACCACACGGGCCAGCTTTGTGCAGCGACAAGACTAAAGGATACAGCTATGCGCAGTAAGAAGACTTGACTATCCTGTTTTGCATATCGACAAGACCACACTAGGTGGGTTTACGCAGCGACAAGACCACACAGGTTAGCTTTGCGCAGTGACTACACCGGAGGGGCATCTTTATGCAATAAGAAGACCACATGGGATAACTTTCATGCAATGAGAAGACCACACCGGGCCCAATAAAAGGAGGTGGACGAGATTTAGGAGAGAACACTACACAAGCAAACCCAACACTACACTGAATCTTGCTTCACTACACCGGGATGGATAAAAGGCAGAAGAAGCAATGGGATAAGATAATGAAGCAATGGAAGAAAACCCACGAACAAGTAAGGTTCATCGCTGCATGCGACCAAAAGCAGGCTGCGGCCGGGCCGAACAAGCCGAGCGTGCTACGAGGTCAGCTGGCCACGATGACGTCACCCGTAGCAACAACGCCATCACAAACGTTCCTACCGAGCGTTCGCCGCAACACCCGCCCGAGGGGGAGACGTCTCCCTATGTTTGTGCCGAATCCCATGCAAGTTTTTCAAATCTAAGCACCGCCTCAGCCTGGGTATGCGTTACTGGGGTTGCGCAAACTACTCCAGTGACTATCTCGATCGCCGTCGGAACACCACCAGCTATCAACAGCCGGTAAGGACCAGTTACACTGAGTTTCCCCTACTTTTTCTCATTTAAAGTACGCAATAACTTTTCTCTCCCGTCTACCCATAGTCCTGGACCCCCTATGTGGCTACCGTAATGGATTGATCTAAAGATTCACCTAGATGACCAGTGGGCTCTCGACTTCGATGAGTGGAACGTCAAAAGGTCCTACGAGATCCGGGAGAAGGAGCGCCGCAAGGATGAGCAAACCGAGCGTATACATCGGGAGGTGAAAGCTCATCTCGAGGCGTGCACGCGTAGGGAACGCGAGAAAAAGAGGGAAATGGCGGCCAAGGCAAAAGAGGCTACCGAGGAGTTCAACGCCGAGCTCGCAAGGAAGGGAAAATTGCCCCGGTCCACCCAGTAGGTCGGGCCATCCCGTACTAACTACTCCCCTGAAGGTCGAATTTACTTCCATTCCAAAAAGGTGCGTATGTATCGTAGGAGTAGTTCGGTTTATTGCATCGTACATGATGTGTTTTGTTTTGTATGTAATCAAACCCTACACGCTGTGTTACTCCCAACTGTACTATAAAGTCTATTTTAATTTGGATGAGCATATCTTCTCGTCTTTTCACATTCAATTATTCGCGTAGCAAGTCATCCAACAAGATTAACAAACAAGTTCTCCTCCATGTACGAATTCCTGGTTACATCGTAATATCACTTACATTCGTATTTACCGATCGTTGTTATTTCAAACATTCTTAAAAAAATTCACGAAATTTCTTGCACTACAACAACATACAATGATCGCAAACTCTTATTGCGAATCCAATAGATTATCTACCATTCATAATATACGGAAATCACAAATGGATTAACTCACACTAAGACTTGTTTGTAGTCGCTGCATAGCTGAGCGACTGCAATTGTAGTCACCCAGTCGCAGGGTGACGGACTGCACTCGTCGAATCGTCCAACGACTAGCGGATTGCTTGCTTGTCGCGTGGCCATTGGGTAATAGGTTCCAGTTGCCCAACAGTTCGGAGACTGGAGCCTATTTCTGTAAAAAAATTCGTGCAGATATATTTCTGTTATTTCGAATAAAATATGAATTATTTATAAAAATCCTCTTCACTTGCAGCGTTGATTACGTCATACGGGACACAACTGGGGAAGCACGGGCCGGGACCTGAGATCCGGTTGGGAAGAAGAATGAGGGAGGAGATAAACATTCGACAGGAGAGAGCTTCCCAATTAATATGTCCATCTGTCCATTTTTTTGGACGGTTTAGGTTTTGTATGCATACACTTATACCTAAAGTGCCCTTTATACTAGATACTAACCCTTAACATTATCCAGAACTCGTAAAGTAACATCACAATGTACCATGACTCCTCTGCCCAATGGTAAAACCGGAGATTATGTTCGTCGCAAATACAACCCCGGAGATTATGGCTGGCCGGCCGGAATTGTGAAGCCTGCTGCAAATCAACATCATTTCATTTATAGGACCTCTACGAGCACCGAGAGCTCTGACACTGAGTGGAGAGCACAAACAAATGTGTTGTGACATCCTTGTAGAGTTAAGCACGTCACTAAACATTCAAGTGTGGCAGAAAGACCCGTTTGATAACGACATGCACGAAACACGGACGGCTACCTTCCCAAGAAACGAAGCATTTTTTTTCCTGAGCAACAAATTGATCATATATATATATATATATATATATATATATATATATATATATATATATATATATATATATATATATATATATATATATATATATATATATATATATATATAGGCATATGGCAGCACCAAACTAATAAACGGTTAACTAGGAATTAGTCAGTCTAGAAATAGGAATTAATCAGTCTAAAAATTAGGGTGAATGAATACACGAAGGTTCTTTGTAGATGCAGCAAGACAATCGACACCGACAGTCTGGCAAATTACAGTGGATTACTAGCTACATTGTGAAAACTAGAAGGCAAAAACCCATAGCATCGCAGACACAAAACTAAATAACCTAGGTAGAGATATAGAGAGTGACAACAGGAAAGAAAAATACAAATATAAGCTTGGTTTATTCAGGCGACGAAGTTGAGGCCCAGGCAACCCATCCACAAGTTCCTCACCGTCTTCTTCTGCATGCAAACAACACAAACATGTGATGAAACCAAGCATGTGGTAGTAACGTAAAAACGTCTTAACCAAAGTACATTAACGGCAACCAAAAACAGAATGCATGTGCTTTAACATTCGCGCGCGTCCGTACGTACCCTTCGTCTTGGCTCGTCGCGGACGAAGTCCGGCGGGGGCACCTGGTACAGGTCGGCATCGACGGGCCGCACCACCCTGGTGGTGGCCATCTTCGTCGGCGTGTGCGCCGCTGTAGCCGCCCCACCGTCGTACGCCCTCGCCGGCGTCCGCGTCGCCTGCAGCCTCCGCTTGCCGCCGCCGCTCGGCTTCTCAGACCTCCTCACCTTCTTGGGCTCCTGCTTGCGCTGCGGCGGCGAGTACCTGAACCAGACGTCGCTGCAGGCCTCCGGGTCCGGCGCGTAGCACACTGCGGCCACCGCAGGCGTCGACAGCTCGTCGCTGTAGTAGTAGTAGTAGTAGTTCCACTCCCCGAACGCCGGCACGCGCCGCCGCCTCGCCTTCTGCATACGTTCATAGCAAATTAACCACTGCACGATAAGCTAGCTTAGCTAACTAACTCGAGTACTTTTTTTCACTTACCTCCATTTTTTGGTTTATGCAGGGCAGGCAGAATGAGGGAAGAAGAGATCAAGCTGGCGATCGAGGTGTGGCCAGTGAGAGTAGTGTGTAGCCTAGACTAGCTAGTGCTGTGGTGGTAGGAGATGGCCATTGACCGGATGGATGTGCATGTATTTATAGCTGGAAAGGTGAGTGCAGTGCAGGAGCAAGAGCTAGAGAATGACGTGTGTGAGGCTGGACTTGATGTTAGATGTAGAGAATGAGAAGTGTGTGAAGTTGGACTCTAGAGACAGAGAGATCGATCGAGTGGAATGTAGAATTGGAGGGAGGTGGAAAAGGGAATGGAGCTGTTCGTAAATGGTATCATGGCTTTTTCAAAAAAAAATGACTTCTAGATGTAAATATTTGCAAATCTAGTCTTCTCCTTATGTTTGTCATGTATTTGCTGAGCTAGCCGAGCTCACTAGGCACCTAAGAATTAAATAACTTAGCATGATACCAGCCAGCCATGCAGTAATTAAATAGTATTAATCATATCTAATTAGTGCTATCATGTAATATAATGATCATTAGTATTAATCATGCCCCTAATCATCTGCCGCTACGTGACTACTCGGCAAAAACATATATCATCTGCTACGATTGTCGAGCTTAAAAATATGCTAGATTTGTAAAAGCTAGACGTTAGAATCATATTTAAAAATGTATGTATATATAGCTACAATAGAATCATATTTTAAAATGTATGTACATATAGCTACAGTAGTATTTACACGAACAGGGGAGGCACGAGGGGAGCGGGTCCTTTTCTGTGCTGGTCAGGAGTGCAGCACAGTAGCTACTGTGGCCTGCGGCTATAGGTAGGCAGGTGGAAGGTAGGGAGTTAGTCTTGAGCTTGACGTGCTTGTGTTACTATGTAGACTAGATGTCTAGACGGGCTTCATTTCCTACTGTGTGGCACTTCATGGCCGGCTTGCGCGTGCCTGTACTGCGTCTGCAGACTGCTTGCAGCGTGGGTGTACGCCTGGTCCCGGCTGTCGTTGTGGGGGAGCATGCACATCTGTCGCTATGGGTGCATGCGGCGTTCTGAATTTCTGATTTGTGCATGATTAGAGAATGACGCACCAGTCATTAGTTGATCAAATGTTATACCCGTAGATTAACTAATTATGACTTTTTTTAATAACTAGTTAGAGGTCCGTACGTTACAATGGAGTCATAAAAATAGTGAGACGAAACTTATTGCCTTACCAACTTCACACATCAAACATTGAAGAGCAAACGAGAGAGAAGAGTGGCCAGAATGCACGAAGAGACGAGGAAAATAGAGGGGTGGGCGGTTGTATCCTGAGAGAGAGGGGAGAAAAGAGATGAATGATTCAAATCAAATCAGATAGTTGTAGAGAGGGGAGAGAAAAATATACTAATGACCACCAACTCATCTTTTTTATATAACACTAGAGATTTTTGTCTAGCACCCAAACTACCCGTGGCGCTGGCTAGAGTATAGAAATTAAACCGCGTGTACTCCGTCGTGCCCGGCGGCGGCTTCATCACTTTCCCAACCAAAACACACTGGGCAGCTACATTTGAGGGGATTCAAAGAAATGCTGAAAGGTGAGATTGACTTCTCTTCGCCAGAATAGACTTTGGAAGGCGCCATGCATACACTACTACAGAAAAGCTAATACTAGACAGTAAATCACAGACGATTTTATAAAACCGTCTGCGACAGATAGTAATATAGACGGTTTTAATTTGAACACCGCCTGTGTTGGTGGCGTCGGCGAAAAAAGTATCACGACGGTTCATACCTATGAACCGCTCAGGATACATTATTATCCTGACGGTCCGTATTAAGAACAAATGCGTGATAATCCCAAATTATCACGAGCGGTTTGTTACTAAACACCCGCGTGATAAGATAATTCCTGAGCGGTTTTAGTAAAACCCGCTCGTGATAATCCCATCTCACCGATAATTGGTGTGCAATAGTCACATGTCACCAATAATTGGCGTATACGTGATTTCGATCTCACCCGTCTATTCTCTCCACATCGAATGGCCGGCACCGTTCCTCCCACGGCGGGCCCTTATTAATAACTCCCATCAACCTTTCCACGGTACTAGTCACGCGTGAGTTCATCCACTAGCTAGCTAGCTTATGCGCATATCTCCTCCGCCGTGAGCTAGCACCTCCATCGCGCACGTCCGGTTCATACTAAAGAACACACTCTTGCCGTAAGTGTCGTAAGTGTGTCTTGTTTAGTGTGGACCGTCGTGCCACGAAGGGTTTGTTAGCTTGTCATCTGTAATAGATCGATCCGAATGTGTTGTTGAGTTTTGTGCTTGCCTCTGTATTTGCATGTTCCTCGGCGATGCCGACTCATCGTCGAGATGTGATGTCGCTCCGACAATCCTTCTTTTTGCAAAATTCAAGGCAATTTTATTACAAAGTTCAAAAAGATATTTTGAGATTCTTGGTGAGCAGTAGATCGACATGCAGACTTCTCCGTTGGCGACTATCCATCGCCTCTTCCCACTTCTTTTCTTGTGGGAGAATCCCACTCAATTCTCCCACAAGAAAAGAAGTGAGAAGAGGCGATGGATAGTCGTCACCGAGAAGTTTGCATGTCGATCACCGCTCACCAAGAACTGAAATGTCTTTTTGAACTTTGTAGGTGGGACCCACATGTCGTGACGGATTTAATAGAAATAGCTCGACCTCGGTGCGCCGTGTGAGCGGGCTCGAAGCAGCCGAGGGAGGGGGGGGAGAGATCGGCGATAGCCGGTGGTTCACTCGGTGTTGCTTACTCTATAAGGGTAATAATCCCTTTGAGATATCGCGATGGGCGGGGAACTATCACGAGGCGGTTGTTACTTATGAACCGTCAGATATTTTAGTATCCTGAGCGGTTTTTATTACAAACCATCCGTGATAATCCCCTTGAGATATCTCGATGGCGGGACCTATCACGACGGTTGTTACTTATGAACCGTCGTGATATTAGTATCCTGACGGTTTTTATTACAAACCGTCGTGATAATCTGAATTATCACGACGGTTTGTAATAAAAACCGTCATCATAATTCAAATTTGTAAAGACACGGGGGATCGAAATAAAAGACAATTTTATTAATATCAAGTGGAGGAGATTTATTACAAATGTCGCAGAGATAAAGCATTTCCGATTCTAATCTTACGGGCTTCGTCGACGCTTCTTCGCCTTTGGGAGTTGGAGGAGGGCCCACGAGTTCTCGAACGCCGCTAACATTGACGTTGTCCTCAGGCCGCTCCTCCTCCAGCGCTGGCAAACGCTCAGACGTCATTATCTCGTAGAGGATAGCATGGTATGATTCTCAGAATCTGCCTGATCTAATTGATCGGCAATGCTATCCATCGACCTATCTTGTGCGACAAGCGCTTCTTGACTGCGCACGTTGTATAGTAGAACGAGGGTAATGGCCGATTCCCTGTCTTGAGCCGACGAGACGCCCGCCGACGGCGGATGGTCGATGCGGTAGCGGATGGAAGACGATTGGGGAAGAGAGGAGGCGTGGCCATGAAGCGACTCGATCGTGAATTGCTGGCCGCTTGTGTAAGATTGCGGCCGAACAATTCACGATGAAGAGAAGAGAGGAAGGAGATTATCAGAAGCTGAACAGTAGACATTTTAATGAAATAGACAGCACGTACAGATGAAGAGAGGTAGTAAGAACAGATGAGAGGACACAGTACGCATGTAGAAGAACTGGCGCGCATATATAACCTCCAGCACAGACGGTTCGTATACCAAAGAGACGCTTCGTATAACGAAGGAGATACGCACGAAACACAAGAGATACGTTCTGACTTTTCATTATCATAGCTTGTTATCGCAGACGGTTTTAATAAACAATCGTACGTGTTGTCAACGTCGCAGAGCGGTTTTGAATAAACAACGTGCGTGAAAGTCGGTTATCACAGACGGTTGTTTATTCAAACCGTCTGCGATAACCACTTTTCACTGACGGTTTTAATATAAAACCGTCGTGAATGATCCTGACGGTTTGCAATAAAACCCGTCGGTGATAATGCCACAAGCATTTAATGCGCCGCTCAGCCGCCTCGTCTTCATTTCGATCGGATCAGTAGCCATCCGCCAAGACTCGAGCCTAAGCGATTTGAGGCCGATTATTTTGGTGGGAAGAGGCGAGATTGAGCTTTGAAGATTCATTCAATTCATACTTTCCTGGCGGTGGCTAGCTCTAGATCGATATGGTTAGTAAGATAATTTATTTTTCTTTAATTGCATTACAATTTAGATTTAAGTAATTGGTGAGTGTTATTGAAGATGGTTAATTTGTAAAATTGTTGGTTATATAATAGTCTGTTGTGTTTATAATATGATTTGAGCTAGCAAATTAAACCTCAATATAATACATGTGGCGGTATATATGTAGTAGTAATTAGTTAAGCTAATTTTAATCTTGAGTTGTTATGTATGTACGTAACGTAGGACCAAGTCGGATGTATGCATGAGCCGTGTGAGTGAAGAGTATATTAATGGCGTGTCTACTTTTACAAGAGCCACGAGGAGGATATGTTGAATAAGGGGTGGAATATATGTATCGTCCATGCGCCGATGCGAGAATTTAAAGATGTTTAAGAACCGAGGGCAAATTGAAGCGCACTTGATTTGGAGGGTTTCAAAAGGGTTATACGTGTTGGACCATCATGGCGAAGTGAATGATCATATGTCACGGATGACATCGCCGGTGAAGTGAATGATATGTCACGGATGACATCGCGGTGAAGTGAATGACATGGCACCGGATGATGTCGATTGTGGTTCGGATACGGATAGGTTGCACGATGACAACTGGATCGGATGCTTCGCGATGTAGAAGAGAATTATGATGAGAGAAAGTATGTTAAATTCCGTGGCTTGATGGAGGACTCGGAGAAACCTTTGTTCACGTGTTGCGGTCAAAGTACACGAGGTTGTCACCGTGCTTGAACTGTTGAAATTAAAGGCAAGCAACAGTTGGACCGACAAAAGTTTCACTACCGGCTGGGTCTTTTAGCGGACATGCTTAGGAGGGAAATGAGTTGCCTAAAACCACGTATAAAGCTAAGAAGGTCCTTTGTCCATTGGGAATTGAAGTAGAAAGAATATATGCATGTCCGAACGATCGTATCTGCACAGTAAAGAGTATGAAAACATGCATGTATGTCCGGTGTGCAACGCATCCCGATACAAACGTAACAATCAATCGATGACTGAGGGAGGAGAGGTGAAGAAAGGACCTCTGGTAAGGTGGCATGGTATTTTCCTATAATTCCCGTTTGAAAAGGTTTTTGCAAATCCAAAGGAGGCAAAATTGCTGCGTTGGCTTTTCGGAGGAGCGCAAGAAAGATGGAATGCTAAGACACCTTGCTGATTCCGCCCAATGGAGAAACATCGATAGGAGTTTTGAGACTTGATGCAGAACCAAGGAATATAAGGTTCTGATCGATACGATGGAATGAATCCTTTCGGTAGCATGAGCACCGACATAGCACATGGCCGTGACTCTCGCATCTATAACCTTCCTCCTTGGTTGTGTATGAAGCGAAAGTATATTTTGTCGATACTTATCCAAGGGCCAAAGCAACACAGGAATGATATTGATGTGTACCTAGCACCATTGGTGGAAGATCTAAAAGTACTATGGAGCGAAGAATGCGGTATGGGATGCGTACAAACGAGAGAACTTCAATTTGACGAGTTACCTCCTTTTGGAAATGGCATAATGGTCGATGATGAACAACGTGACGAAACTAGTTACGTCTGACTGATCATCATGAAGGGCTAATTTTAAAGGAACTAAGCAAGTGGATTGAGTCATACACCCAATTGTTCAAAATGTGTGATATTTTGGTGAATGTTGAAAATGACAATTCATGTATGTGATGTATATGTGAATTTGCATTTATGTATATAACAATGCATGTATGTGATGTATATGTGAATTGATGTTTATCGAGAAAATGTGTATGAATCTTGGTAGGTGATGTTGATGAATCTTTGGTAGGTGATGTTGATGAATTTGGTTGGTAACTCTGAGGTTATCACGACGGTTCTAAATTAATAACCGTGCGGATAATATATCCTGACGGTTAACAATTGAGAACCGTCATTATCAATTGAGAACCGTGCAACCCCTCAAAAGAAAAAATCACACTATAGGGGTGAGATAAAACCGGCGGGTTGGCTACCGTCGCTCACTCCTTCCCCGGCTCCCTCGGTGGCGTTCGAGCCCCGCTCACGCAGTACCGAGGTTGAGCCTTTCTTTTATTTTTGAGACCGGCGGTGGGCCCCACTGTCGAGCGACATATCACGAGCGGTTCTCAATTAATAACCGCTCGTGATATATATTATTACGAGCGGTTATTAGTTTATAACCGTCGTGATCTCGCCCTTATATATAACCCCACGCGCACCCCCACTAGGGTTAGTCGCTCTAGCCGATCCCGATCGAGCCCATCGCCCCGTCGCCGCCGCCGTGCCTCCGACCCCGTCGCCGCGCGGAACCCCGTCGCCGCCGTCCTTTCGCTGCCGCCGTCCTCCTCCTCGGCCCGTCGGCGCCGCCGTCCTTTCGCCGCGTCGCCGTCCTCCTGCCTCGCCGCCTGCCGCCGCCGGAACCCCGCCGCCGTCCTCCTCCTCGGCCCGTCGCCGCTGGAACCCCGTCGCCGTCCTCCTCCCTCGGCCCCGTCGCCGCCGGAACCCGTCGCCGTCCACCTCCTCGGTGCCCTCGCTACTTCTACTCCTTTGGTTGAATCCATTCCCCATCTCCGTTCTATCGCTCACTTCACTTCACTTCACTTTGTTGTCTTGAAGGACATAGATTGCTTGTGGGATCGGTTGTTGCTCTATGATGATTAAAATCTTATCTTTGAGATTGGAGGATTTAATCTTTGAGCTCTAATTATCGTCACTTGTTGTCTTTTGATTCATGCTCATATCATGCAACTATTGTTAATCGTGAGCTTTGAAGAATATATTATCGTCACTTGTTGTCTTTTAATTCTCGTCACTTGTTGTCTTTTAATTACCGTCACTTGTTGTCTTTAAATTATCTGTCACTTGTTGTCTTTTAATTACTGTCACTTGTGTCTTTTGATTCTATCTGTTGGCCGAATATGTGCTATATCTTGAATGATTTGTTCAGTTCATATGATTACATTTTCATTATGATTTGTATATATGGATTGATGTCATTGGTGTGCTTATATAATTATAGAGGAATTATATTTATGCTTATATCGCAAATTTTTTATCCTAATAGACCCACAAATTGTCGAATAGCAACATGTCATCCGCGCATTCTTCAACATCATCGCGGAGGCGCCCGCTCCAAAATCAAGACGCCAAGGAAGAGGGCTATCAAAGAAGCACGAGGACGATTTACCATCACACAAGTCGATGTATCGGGGTCCCTCTTTCCTCCCAAAGCGAAGCGCACGGAGAAGAACGATCGGAATAGTTGCACGACAACGAATTGAAATCACATTCGATTCGTGGAAGAGCGTGCTGCGACTTCGGAAGCGTGAGTGGTGACCGAAATTTTGGCATCGTTCGAGATCCCGAAGAACACCAAGGCGCGTGCAACGACAAGCCTTGCTAGGGGCATGCAAAGCATGGAAGAACTTCAAGAGCACGCTTGTCAAGGACTACGTGGAGAAGGACGAAACACCCTTTCAAAAATACCCATTCACGGAACCACAATGGGAAGAGTTCAAGGCGATGAAGACAACCAAGAGTTCAAAAGTACAAGTGCGGCGCACAAGGCCCTCCAGCAAAAACACACACCCCACTGACTTGGCATACTGGGTATGCGGGTAAAATCATGATGGAGGAGGGAGGACGAGCAGGCGTACAGCGGACATCGCCCGCCATTTGCCAATATCCCGGATGACCGCTCGAAATTGGATTAGAGCAAGGTCATCTACAACGACATCGGGATGTTTCCTTTGAAACCCCGAGACCGAGCAAGTGTCTCGGTAGCTTGGTAAGATATCGATCGAACCACGTAGCTTGTAATTACTCCACAACTTCGCATGCAGTGAAATGATATGTCGTGCTCTTGCAGAAGCGTTGATTCTTGAATCTTCCTGGGGTCATTCCATGGAACAAGGGAGAAGGATATACTCTCCATGCCCCGGGAAACAAGGAGCACCGGGTCGTCACGAGAGGCCTTGGGCTTTACGTTCCATGGAAACATGGAGCCAAGATGACCAAATGTATCGGCGTCAGAAGAGAAACAAAGCCGAGCGTGACGCACGGCCGAGAAGAGCTCAAGGCTACTCTAAGAGAGGAGATAATGGGTGATCTGGCCGATAAAATCGAGATGAGGTGCGGAAAGCAGACGGAAAATCAGTGAGCCGCCCGCTCCTATGCTAGCTAGCCCGCACAACCATCCGAGTAGTTGCGCGTCCAATCCGACGCAAACCGAGGCCGATTTTCTGTGGACGACATCCTGGTAATAATTATTATCTCGAATGCTTGCTCCATTGATAGGCCTATTCGATGAGCTAATTTCAGATCGTTATGTAGGAGCCACGATGCGGGCTCAAGTGAGATATGCCTCCGTTCCCTTGTACGCTGCTTGGGGCCAGGCATATCAGTCTGGTATCGGGGCCAGGGTGCACGGTCAAGCTTTAGCGCCGAGCTCGCAAAAGTTCATGTGGATGGTGTGCATGTTAATTTTGAGGTCGCCCCGCCACAAGCCGCCCAACGACGAGATCGTGGCTCTAGGGCGTGCCATTGGAACATTCATCCAAATGGCCTAAAAGCGACATCTCCACGGAGGCTTCTTCACCGGTGGCGTGACCAGATCTCGTGCACCGGTGCCATCCCCACCGCAAGACTTGTCTCCACCACCGCTAGTCGCACCGGTGCTATCTCCACAGGTGCTCTTCTCGCCAGAGCAACTTGCCCCGCTGCTACCTTTAAAGTCGACTACCGTAAAGTCGACCCACAGCCGAGGCAGCAAGGGCAGCAAGGGCAGCAAGGGCAAAGCACAGAAGACCAATGATGATATTGGCCCGTACCTGCCATTGGCCCGTAAATTCGTGCTTGGCGAGCCGTTGCTCGAGAAAAAGGGCCTCCAACACCTACCAATTAGTTGCCAGCAATTGCACAAGTGGTACATGGAACAGTCCAATAAGCCAGAGGGCTAACGGAGATCGGTATCACCGTCAAATTCGCGTTGGAGCATTTCCATCACAATTTTCAAGACGGTGTCTTCGTGGTCGCCGAGGACTTATTCGATCTTTTCACGCTCAACGCCTCGACGCCTCACTCATTCGATCTTCGACGCCGTAAGTGTGCACAATCACGATCTCCGTTCATGTCATACCGATAAATGCCATATATAATTTGTTGCTTTCGTGTGTGTATATGTAGACACGCGGCGGAAAGCTAGAACATCCAGTCATCATCGGTTGGTTTCTTGGACCCACACATGGTCGCCAGTATACCATCGACGAGGATATGTCCGTCGTCGAGAGGTACATTGCATCGTGGTGCGGGCTCAACACAATAAGGATTATATACTTATGCCCTACAATCAAAACTTTCATTGGATTTTAATAGTCATTGTACTAAAATGGAACAAGGTATATTACCTTGATTCCTTAAGTAAGAATAAAATGGACTTCACGGTTGTCGCCAAGTAATCGATAGGTAAGTTTATTTTCTCCATACATACCTATATTGTACTCTTTCTTTCATTCCGATTGACTAAGGTTAGCTTTTTGAATCACGAGGGCGTTCGCGATGTACGTTGAAATGGGGGTGTCTCAAGTAAGGGCCAAAGGCACGAGACATACTCGAGATTTTAAGGTATTCGCTATTACACATTAATTAATCCTATGCGTGAGTCAGTATTAATGCCTCTTGAATTATTGCTCATTCTATTTTGCGGTGCCACCGGCAGCCACGGCAACACATGTGGATTCTATGTTTGCCACCATATGGACCTACTCCTCGATTCCTCGAGGATCACCAATTCAAGGTTTATAATCTTTCCATATTTACTTCATACTTATCACGTTACATATATACGCATTCATATCCCTATCCACAGTGCGTACATCCCGTCAAGCGCATTGGAACGACCCGATATTTCACGAATTCGAGGAGAGTTGGCGTACTTTTGGTGGCTCAAGTCATAAAGTCGGAAGGACAGTTCCACATGCACCATGAATTTTATTGCATTGTAATGCGATGTAATGGATATTTTATTTCAATTCAATTGATTCATTTGCGAAGTGGATACTTTATGTTTGTGAATGAAATGTGATGTGTATTGGATGTTTATGGATGCCTTATATACTTGTTCATCCGCTTGTTTCAGAGGGCATGGCTAGCATTTCTGAGGCTAGCCAATAAATAGGAATAGATTTAGGGTAGAAGGAATATCACAGACGGTTTTAACTAAAAACGTCGTGATATCGATATCGAGCGGTTTTAATTAAAATCGTGCGTGATTATCATGTACCACGACGGTTTTAACTAAAACCGTGCGCGATATCAATAATCCCGCGGTTTTAACCAAAACCGTGCGGGATTATTTGATATCACGACGGTTTTAGTTAAAACCGTCAGGTACATGATAATCGCGCACGATTTTAATTAAAACTCTCGATTATCGATATCACGACGTTTTTAGTTAAAACCGCTCGTGATTATCACCATATCACGCACGGTTTTAGTAAAACCCGTGCGTGATTTTGAGCTATCACGCACGGTTGAAAACCGCCGTGATGACCTCATTATCATCGACCCATAAATACCAGACGGTTCGCAAAACCGTCGTGATGACGTTTTGAACCGTCTGTGATGACACATCTGTAGTAGTGATAGCACCACACCATGTGAAGATACCCAGGCCCCAACATTCGCATGTCAACCATACACATATAGGGCAAATTGATGTCCAAAGACCACCGAGTGTGTCAGGAGCGCCACACTTGGAAGGGAAATCCAATATTGTTAATCATCAATTACTTTTAAGCTAAAAGAGTATGTCCTGCACAGATCACTTTCCTAGTTTTGGTTGGATGTTTTTTCGATTACCACAAAGACTCACATACATACACACCACACACGTACACCATAAGCACACACGTAAAGACACACACGAATGCGCTCCCTTACACGTGCCTAAACATACGGAGATCAGAGATAAATCCGTAACCTTACAAAATTTCTACTGAAGCGCACTTACATGTGTTAATAGGTGGGTACCAGGATTTAAATCCTGATGGGTGGAGTCGTACACCCATACCGTGACCACCCCACCAAGAGGTGGTTTCCAGTTGGACGTATTTTTCACAAAGAGAAAATTGGATTGGTATTTCAATATTTATAGACAGTTCAAAATTGTATAAAAATGACTTAATTTAAGAAAAAGAGAGAAAACTATACTAGTGTTAAAGATTGGACATGCCTCAGGTCGTAGCTCAGTCAAAATTTATGGATCGGAATAGGACAATCAAGGAAAAGAAATGAGAAAAAAGAACTGCTAATAATTGCAATTAACAAAAAGCAATAGTTTTTTTTGTGAGGAACAAATTAAAATCAATAGTTTGATCGGATTTTATTTCATTTAGTCTTTGCTATATTGGTTCAGAACAAGAATTCCAACTCATCCGTGGGCATATAAAACATACAACTGATGACCTACAATTTGTGTTACATTTTTTTTGTTGACATGTATATATCTTTTTTTGCAGGAATTTGACATGCATATATCAAATAACTATAATAGCATTTTTCAATTCAACAGTTGCATGAAACAAACGTCCAACGAATGTTTGATTTTTTTGCATTTCGAAAATGGAAGCGCCTAGCTTGAGGAAAACCCCCCAGGGGGAACTCAAATCATATGTAGGACACCACATCCAATGTCTAATACGTCCTCAAACACTCGTGTATATGATGTACAGTATCGACAAACCGGCCTAGACCGTACGTAGTACGTGGTCCGGCAGTGTACCAGTAACAGGTTCTTCGATATGACGCATAGCGCATGCGCGGAGTACGTTATTAAGGATGGCGCGCCTGTTCTTTTCTTCTCAAGCTAGTGACTTTTGATTTTTATTACAGTATCTAATTTTTAAACGGAATATTTTTTTAAGATGGGGTCTACAAGTTAAATGATGTACACGTTAAAAACTCAACATCTGTACCATCCAAAATCACAAGTGAGTATCTCTCCGTAATCTGTACCATAAACAGATAAAATTCAAAAATTTCAGTCAAAAACCATAAACCACAGCCGTTGTGGAACATACCCATATACCACCATACTGCCACGGATGGAAGGCCGAGGCGACGACCAAAGATCGTGCGCGTCAAACCATGCAGCTCTCGATCAAAATTTATGGCGAGCTGCCATGCAGACAGTTCCAAGCAGGCGTCGATCAGTGGCAAGCAGCTGCATGCAAAGCTTTTGTTCGCCCATTTACTCTTCTATGCAGCGACGTTGCACTGTGCATGCATGAGGCATTGGGCTTCGAAACACTAAGCATGGATGAGTGTCTCCCGGTTCTAGAACTGGATTGCTGTTTGTCTTGTACGTCAACAAGCTGAGATGGGCTCGTAATGGCTTCATTGCTAGTTTGCCCTCTGTCCGAGCTACGAGCAAAAAGAAGACGCAGGGAAAGTGATCCATAAAGTAGGAACACGTATAGCTACACTGTGCTGGCTATCATGTTCCAAATAGTAAAGGCATCCATAGTATATGAAAGTAGAGAGTCATAAGCTACCTTAAGATCGACCTTATACATTATATGGTTGATCTTAAGCAGTTCATAAGCAAAAAAAGGCTTAAACCGGTCTTTAAGCTAAATACCTAGCCACAAGTATTAAAATACAATTTTCTTTTAATCATGTTGTTCTCTCTCCCCTACCAGCCAACTACCAATAACCACAAACATTAAAATACAATTTTTTTACTGCCGAGTGAGACCCTTGTTACAGTTAAGCGGTGGCCTCAAACATAATGAGTTGTCAGACCCGGATTTTTCAATCCGAAATCCCCTGTGATTTAATGCACTATTCCCTGGATCAGTAGATAGTGCTCACGCTACGTAAAATGAATATCAAATACATACCATGCGGAAGCATAATTAAAATAGTAAACTTACTCATGGGCCGATTAGGCCGAAATCAGAAAATTGCAGCAGCGGAAGAACGAAGCACACATGTGGGACCTTCAGACATGCCCACAGCGACCAACCGGAGGTTCGCGACCCAGCCCTCGACATCTTCACCTTCTTTGACTTCAAGACCCGAGTATTGCTTATGCGCAGTGATCTGATTTCCTGAATCTGAATTTGTTATGAGAGCGAGCGTGAGCACACTAACCACCGTGCTCCGCGAGCCAATACACAGAATGCAAATATATAGTATGCATGGCTTATCAAAGGAAAGGCTCGGGTTGTTTTATTTGCCAGAAATCTCTTTTGGTAGCATTATCGTTATTGAATCATAGAGTTATGGCTACTACCTAGAACTCCACACGGCGGTTGCCATAATTGACTTACTCCACCACGACACACTTCCTTTACTTGATCTACCGGCGATCCTTTCCTAATTGATTCTTGTCCAAGACTCCAAACAATGAGTGGCATCATTTGGCTAATCCACCGATCAAACTCTTTATATACATACATCCATTTTGAATCCACCAACGTCCTCACGTATTCCGAATTCATACTAGTCCAATCTTGTAATCAATATCCACCAACTCCCTGCTTCTGAATTCCAATGATTCCCTAATAGGATTACTTTTTAATCCACCGACATCATTCATATCAGAACTTTCTAACAAATCAATCCTTTCTGCTAATGATCCAAAACCATAAATTGCTCTTTCCATAATCACTCTTATTTTCATTATTTATCTCTAACTAATTCATCACTATACGCACCAAGAATATCATTAATCTAGTTTATGCTTGATTTATCATATCTCCATATTTCCTCAAGTTCAAATCATCTATCTAAATCAATTCCTGTTAATCCCATTAAATCCAACAATTACCTTTACACTCTTCTAATTCTCCAAAATCATTAATCCAGATTATATTCCGGTAACTATTATTATTCCTCCGATGTACCCAAAAATTCAATTCACCCTTCCAGTATTTTAATCGAATCCTATCAATCACATTATTACTAACATCTCTCCAGAATTTATATTAGTGTCGTAATCCAACAATTTCTTTTGCACACTCTAATCTTCCAAAAATCATTTAAATCATCTTTCTAGCCCATCCATTCATATAGACTCCACCGATTTATTTCTCCTAAACCTCTCTAATATTCTCTTTTATAATCGGCATAAATCTACCAATCATCGTTATGTATTTACCACAACAGACATCCACTCTTCCTACGACTCTATTTATCTTCCTATCACTTTACTTTGTAAAAGCAGAAGCTTTATCATTGTTTAGCTTTTGAAATAGAATACATAGAAAACCTCCCGAGACTTAGCGGTTTGAACAAAGCGTAATATATATGAGAATGCAATAACGATGGCGATTGATTCCATCCACCGTTACATGGCATCTCGCACCATATGCTTAATCCTTGACGTTATAGCCGCTTAACTTACCACCGGGACGACACCCGGGACAACTCAAACCAGGGCCTTGCAACGCCTTCACTTTTCCTTCCCACCACAAATCATTTTGAAGCGAACTATATCTAGTTAAGTTTCCCATGTCCGCCCATGACCGTGGGCACGGCTATTCGAATAGTTTTGACTCGCAGAGTTTGTACACTTTCACCACAAGAGACAATCAACTCTTTGCCCCACACGATTCCTTAGTCATGTGGTTGAGACCATCACGGTGGTATTCGTAGTATCTAGTTCCTTTGTCATCTCACCTTATGGGCTTCTCCCACTTGCGGTGGGTCCCATCTATGCACGGATGTTCTCCACGATTACTAACGCAATAGGGCTCCACTTCCCGCAACGCTAGAACAGTGGAAAACTTCACCTCCCTTGGTGTCCCTTTAGGCCTCCCTTGCCCTTGCTTATCCACTTCAATCCACTACCAAAGTGAGATGAGTCCAGGAGTTTCGATACAACTACTTAGCCAAGTTGTACTTCTGAGACTTGTGGTTGCCTTTGTTTACGTGGGAGATCATGACAAGATTCGGTCCTTAGCGGTATCTCGGGCGATTCTACCACAACCCACTTTATGCCTCCACCGCACCATTCACACACACACCATCGAACCATTCGCCCGGATATTCAAGCAAGTTGGGGTTTTTGGGAGCATAAAATAATAGTTCCAAATATTTCTCCAGTCATTCCCACCATGACTGCCCAACCAAATTTTCTCATGATTAAAAGTGATGCTTGGGCGTTTTCACGCCCATGAATATCTATGCAACACTACGCATGGCGTAATAAATTACGGACTTATTTTCAAAAGGTTACTATCATGATTTATTTGGGCGACAAGGATCACATATTCAAATATTCAACAAGGGGGTGTAATATTAATCAAGGTAAACAATGGGCATATAACTAGAATATTGAATTAAGCATGTATTTGTACATAAAATAACAGCATGCAATTTGATAATTTAAACAAAAGTAATTTGCATAAAATGTAGGTTCAACATGATCAAAGTATTGACTCGCCTGGCGCGGTTTACCGCGGTCTTGAGCTCACACGAAGCTTTCTCTTGAGCTTTTGGTCTCTATCTTCTCTTCGAGCTCGACCTCGTTTGATCCTCTAAATCTTCACGACTTCCAATTTCTAATTACGCGCTAGATGACTGAATCCAAATAAAAGCAAATAACTCAAAAGATCCAAATAAATCCGAACAAACTCAATTTGGTTTTATTCTGGGTTAATGTGTGATTCGAGTGATTTGAGGCATAGCCGGGGTAGAATATGATGACTTGATCTTTTTTATTAGTAATCTCTTTTATTATTTTACATTTATTTAGGAAGTTCCATGAGTTAGGTTAGACCTATGAGTTGGTGTATTTTGCCGGGTGCTAATGTTCAGGGCATGCGATATATACATATATATGTATATATATATATACATAAGTAATATTTGCAAATTTTAGCTTACCGAGCTAATCTCATAGTTTATGTTTTTAGCATTTTGTGGTATGATATTTTATGCACACTTAGTTATCACTAGACGTAATTTATTTTGGATTAGGATCTGCTTGTTCGAGTCCTAACTTGCTATATTCAGTTATGCCTATCATTATTACCAAATCTACATTAAAATTTAATTAATAGTACCGTTGATATTTTGTCTATACTTTAGCGATTATTAGGCTTGGCTCTATATAATTTAGATTTATTTACCTAGACGGAGATTTGGGTACAAGGTAATATTTCACTATTGCTAGGTTATAGGGTTAACATTTAGGTCTTAGCGATGTGGTGGCTAGTTATATCTATTTTACTAAAATACATGAGTGTATGATTGGTTCTTTAAAAGGTTTCCTTTTGCTAAATCAATATTCCATGAGAGCATAACCTAAACAGTATGTTACTCACTTTCTTAGTATGCCGTTGATTAATAGTTAAACTTTAAAACAAATATTCGAAATATATTAGTTACTAACATATATCGTTTGATTTAGGATTAAACATTTACTAAACTCATCTCTATCTTGATAAACTCTAGTATTATTCGCGGATTAGGCCCGTATTTTTACTATTTGTCGCTTAACAGAATTACCCCAAGATTTATCCTGTAGGCTTTAAATAAAGAAGGAGAGCACAATTATTCATTTATGATAACTAATCCTCATTTAAGTATTAAATAATCTTGTTTTATATACCAATTAAATTTATTACACTCCCTAGATTATTCTCAAATTTTCCATAATTTTACTAACTTGAATGGAGTACAAAACTTGAAATAAAACAAATAAAAAAAAAACAAAAATGAGGTGGTGGGTGGGATCGAACCCGGGACCTACCACCGGAATTTTTCACGCGAACTCGGCTAGCCAAATGGGCGCATCACTGGCATTTTACCAGAGGAAGAAATAACTATTGAGTTGTCTTGGATGGGCTCAAACAGAGGAAGCTCGGCGCAGATGGATGGCGGCGGCCGCGGCGAAGGAGGAGGGAGCGGAATAGGGAAGCACGAGCATGAGTGAGTCGCCGGGAACTCACCCATGTAGTCGACGGAGCCGGGGAAGGGTTGAGGCGGGCCGGCGGCGGAGGCCATGGCGGCGTGGGGAGCTCCACCGTGGAGGGAGGAGCTCGGGTAGGAGAGCCTCGATTGGCGGTGGGCGGGTTGAGGGCACTAAGAGGGCGCTCCCCATGAGGAATTGGTGGGAGGTCCACCGGGAGGTGTGGGCGGCGGAGGCGAGGCAGGCGCGCAGGCGGAGATGGGGAAGAGCAGGAAGGAAGGGATGGAGCGGGGGCAGGGTTGGGCGGGGAGTGAGGGAGGGCTCAGGCCACTTGTAGCCGTGGAGGCGGGTGGCAATGGCGGTGCCGCGGGGTCACGTCGAGGCAACGGGAGGACCACGGGCAAGACCAACAGCAGGGCTCGGCGCGTCAAAGCAGTTTCACGGGGCTCGGCGCAGTAGAGGGTGGCGGGCGCAGGCCGAGCTCTGGCCTGGCGGCGGGATTTTCGGTGGAGTCGGCAGCCTGAGGGACGATGGAGAAGGCAGGGAGAAAGAAGAGAAGTCGGGTGACGGGGCGCGGTAGCCCAGAGGAGGCCGAAGAGGAAAGGGAAAAGGAGCCAGGCCTGGGAAAGAAAGAGAGGAGAGAGAGAAAAGAAGAAAAGAAAGGTGGGGCCCACGTGGCATAGAGAGGGGAAAGGGAGAAAAAGTGAGAAAGGAAGGGCTAGGCATAATTTAAAATTTGGGTTTTGAATTTAAATCTTTAATTTACTGTTTAATTTATATACTTACATATATAATTGTATGAGTAATTTCTTTGCATAAATTTCTCTATATCCTATTTCATTCTTTACATATATAGGTATATATATATATATATATGTATTTATCCATTTAATTATTTGTTGATTATGTGTGTGTATATATATATCTGTCTGTGTTTTATTTATTTTTATTTTTATTGCCTTCTTACTATCGGAAACTCAAACAAAATTCAGGGAAACACCATTAAAATCCAAATTCCAATAAAACATATTGCACAATAATTCAAGAGCTTCGTATTTTCAATTTAAAATTTTTTTTCAGGATGTTACAAATCTACCCCCCTTAAATGAATCTCGACCCCGAGATTCCGGTAGAAATAGAAAGAAAGAAGGTGAGGTTATATTGGCTAGCAGCGGGTTTTCGGGGTGTTATCCGACGTATAATTCTTTAGCTTCACGGAGAGGTGGAAATCTGCACAATAGAGGTTAGCACTTGGAGAGATCAAAAGGAGAGAGAAACCTTGTCCCCCTGGATAGGTCGTAGACTTTCAAATACTTGTTCTCCGACACTGTTGTCTTCACTTCGTCGTCAAATGAAGTAGTCGCATTGTCTAGTGGACATACGGTTGTAGAGTTTTACATTGATAGGTGGGTAGCAATGGTCTGCGTCCTAGGGGGTAGGGGGCCTTAGGAATGCAGAGGTGACGATGGGTATTTCTATAGGGTGGTCTTTCACTTCTGCTAGGTTCTCATTCTTACTCTTGGGTTTTGACAAGTTGACGATCTTAGCTAAAGGTACGCCTTGCAATCCTCATCCCTTAAGATTTACGGTCTTGCGAATCCCCGTGTACTGGTCTGATTAGGTCTAATACAAATTGTTGCATCTCCGAGGCAATCATACATCATCTCAATACTCCCAAAAGTAATCATACATCGTAGTGGTTTTTCTGACATTGGGTCTACTCTTGCTACCCCCCTTAAATAAATGATTACTAGCATTAGCTATCTTTTCTAACTTCGAGCTTGACGAGTCCTGTAGCGACTTGGAGACTCGTCCGTTGTATCTCATTGTCTTGGTCGACAATGAGCTCATGGAGCAGTCCTTGGGGCAGTGGTCTTGTCCTTCGCAGAGAAAACAGGTGATCTTGCTTGTTGGGCATGCTCCTGGCGGGTGGCCTCCTTCGCAGCTTGAGGCGCCTAGTCGTACATTGACTTTTCTCATGTCCCTTCTCCCACAACGCCTACATGCTACTAGATTGATGAGGCGATCGTCGGGTAATGATGTTTCTTGCAAGATAAGCGGTGAGGGCTGGGCAATTGTAGCAAATATGTCCGGTTTGCCCACAAGTGAAACAGGCTCCTTGTCCAATTTGCCGTAGTGGAGGGCAGTGTTGTGCGATATGTCCTTCCTTGCCACACTCACTGCATATATTATTCATTGTAGCTTCCTGGTCTAGTGACAAAACTTTTGCAACTTGTTCTTCTTCGTCGGAGTTGAGGCTGATGGTGATGGCATCTATTACTCGCTTGTTTTTCCTCTTGATGGGGCGGACTTCGCATAATGTCCTCGGTCGCCACATCTCAAACACTTGCCTTTCTTCTTCGAGTGCATTTATTTAGTGCAGGCCACCATTGTTATTTTCATGGCCTCTTTGACTTTTCTCGTAGAGTGAATTCTTGTGACTACCGGTACACATGGTTGGGGCTATTGTGAGCATCAATTATTATTCTTCCCTTCTTACTCCTGACTGTGGCAGTGGTCTTGCTTCTATCCATTGGGCCTGATAGGATTCTCCAGAAAAGGTGAGAGGGAACAACATGAGACGAGTGTCACATCGTAGAGATAAGATACTCTAAACCCATTAAAATTCTAAGAGAGCATACCCCAGAAGTTGGGGTGATACGGAACCACACAAATTTTGAAAGCAAGCTTTTCTGTGACTTCGAAATAGGACGCCCGAGGGCAAGAAGGCAAAGGCAGGGCCAAAGTGAAATCTTGCAACAATACAACGTCTATTCGGGGGAGCACGCATAAGGGGGGCACAGGGTTCATCTGCGTAGTTTGTTTAAAACGAAACCACTTTATCTTCATGACGATCTTCAACGCTCCTAACACGAAATTTTTGGAGTAAGGGTACGAGATGAGGATCAAAATTTTTCTTCCCAAATCAATAGAAAGAAGAGGAAAGTTTTGGAGGTGATTGGCTTGATATCATTTCTTATTCAAGTATTATCATTATTAATATTATTATTTTAATGAAACTTTGTAGCAAAATGAAGATTTTATTTTAACTAGGGTGATAAAACCAAACAGGGAAATAGGTTTTACCCACATAACTCTTTCAAGGTAACACCCCAAGGTTAACCCTTAGGATCTATTTTTGAAAAACAAAGTTCTTGTTGGGGAAAGCTCTCAAGAAATAACTTTGTTTTGAACTATTTGAAAAACCAGGGTAAAGTTTTGAATAAGTTTTTGGTAAGTAGTTTAACTTATGAAAATTCCTCGGAAGATCCAGGTTTGTCAAAATGAGTTTGAAAATGAATTTCAGTAAACAATTTGATAATCTGTCCTCCAAGGATTTTTTTTGAAATAAAGCTTTAAATTCAAGCATCATGACTATTGGCCCAAAATAGGTTTTCAAGGAGAGTTCACAAGAGGAGTAATCGATTTTCATCCTTTTGAGTTCAAGGTAAGAGAGCACGAGAAGTAGAAGTGGCTAAGGCAAGATATAGATGAGAGGAAATCTTCTAGAGAGAGGAGATTGAGCAAGATAACTTAGATTTTGAATATAGGTGTTGAGAAAGTAATTCTAATCATGAAACTAACGGCCAGGCTAACTAGGTCACGACCTACAGTCGATATGCTCTGATACCATCCTCGCCGGACCGGATTTTTCAATCCGAAATCCTGTGATTTAATGCACTATTCCACGGATCGATAGATAGTGCTCACGCTACAGAAAATGAATATCAAATACATACCATGCGGAAGCATAATTAAAATAGTAAACTTACTCATGGGCCGATTAGGCGAAATCGAAAAATTGCAAAGCGGAAGAACGAAGCACACATGTGGGACCTTCAGGACATGCCCACAGTGCGACCAACCGGAGGTTCGCGACCCAGCCTCGACATCTTCACCTTCTTTGACTTCAAGACCGAGTATTGCTTATGCGCAAAGATGATCGATTTCTGAATCAATTTGTTATGAGAGCGAGCGTGAGCACACTAACCACCGTGTTCATGAGCCAATACACGTAATGCAAATATATAGTATGCATGGCTTATCAAAGGAAAGGCTCGGGTTGTTTTATTTGCCAGAAATCTCTTTTGGTAGCATTATCGTTATTGAATCATAGAGTTATGGCTACTACCTAGAACTCCACACGGCGGTTGCCATAATTGACTTACTCCACCACAGACACACTTCCTTTACTTGATCTACCGAACTGATCCTTTCCTAATTGATTGCTGTCCAAGACTCCAAACAATGAGTGGCATCATTTGGCTAATCCACCGATCAAACTCTTTATATACATACATCCATTTTGAATCCACCAACGTCCTCACGTATTCCGAATTCGTACTAGTCCAATCTTGTAATCAATATCCACCAACTCCCTGCTTCTGAATTCCAATGATTCCCTAATAGGATTACTTTTAATCCACCGACATCATTCATATCGTAACTTTCTAACAAATCAATCCTTTCTGCTAATGATCCAAAACCATAAATTGCTCTTTCCATAATCACTCTTATTTTCATTATTTATCTCTAACTAATTCATCACTACTTCTGCACCAAGAATATCATTAATCTAGTTTATGCTTGATTTATCATATCTCCATATTTCCTCAAGTTCAAATCATCTATCTAAATCAATTCCTGTTAATCCCATTAAATCCAACAATTACCTTTACACTCTTCTAATTCTCCAAAATCATTAATCCAGATTATATTCCGGTAACTATTATTATTCCTCCGATGTACCCAAAAATTCAATTCACCCTTCCAAAGATTTTAATCGAATCCTATCAATCACATTATTACTAACATCTCTCCAGAATTTATATTAGTGTCGTAATCCAACAATTTCTTTTGCACACTCTAATCTTCCAAAAATCATTTAAATCATCTTTCTAGCCCATCCATTCATATAGACTCCACCGATTTATTTCTCCTAAACCTCTCTCTAATATTCTCTTTTTATAATCGGCATAAATCTACCAATCATCGTTATGTATTTACCACAACAGACATCCACTCTTCCTACGACTCTATTTATCTTCCTATCACTTTACTTTGTAAAAGCAGAAGCTTTATCATTGTTTAGCTTTTGAAATAGAATACATAGAAAACCTCCTGAGACTTAGCAGTTTGAACAAAACGTAATATATATGAGAATGCAATAACAAGAGCGATTGATTCCATCCACCGCTACATGGCATTCGCACCATATGCTTAATCCTTCAGCGTTATAGCCGCTTAACTTACCACTGGGACGACACCCAGGACAACTCAAACCAGGGCCTTGCACTGCCCTTCACTTTTCCCTTCCCACCCACAAATCATTTTGAAACAGAACTATATCTAGTTAAGTTTCCCATGTCCGCCATGACCGTGGGCACGGCTATTCGAATAGTTTTGACTCTGCAGAGTTTGTACACTTTCACCACAAGAGACAATCAACTCTTTGCCCCACACGATTCCTTAGTCATGTGGTTGAGCGCACCATCACAGTGGTCGCTCGAGTATCTAGTTCCTTTGTCATCTCACCTTATGGGCTTCTCCCACTTCGGTGGGTCCCATCTATGCACGGATGTTCTCCACAGCTACTAACGCAGGGCTCCACTTCCGCAACGCTTAGAACAACTGAAAACTTCACCCTCCCTTGGTGTCCCTTTAGGCCTCCCTTGCCCTTGCTTATCCACTTCAATCACTACCAAGGAGATGAGTCCAGAGTTTCGATACAACTACTTAGCCAAGTTGTACTTTACTGACTTGTGGTTGCTTTGCTTTACGTGGGAGATCATGACAAGATTCAGTCCTTAGCGGTATCTGGGCGATTCTACCACAACCCACTTTATGCCTCCACTGCACCATTCACACACACACCATCGAACCATTCGCCCGAGATATTCAAGCAAGTTGGGGTTTTGGGAGCATAAAATAATAGTTCCAAATATTTCTCCAATCATTCCCACCATGACCGCCCAACCAAATTTTCTCATGATTGTGTGATGCTTGGGCGTTTTCACGCCCATGAATATCTATGCAACACTACGCATGGCGTAATAAATTACGGACTTATTTTCAAAAGGTTACTATCATGATTTCGCTGGGGCGACAAGGATCACATATTCAAATATTCAACAAGGGGGTGTAATATTAATCAAGGTAAACAATGGGCATATAACTAGAATATTGAATTAAGCATGTATTTGTACATAAAATAACAGCATGCAATTTGATAATTTAAACAAAAGTAATTTGCATAAAATGTAGGTTCAACATGATCAAAGTATTGACTACTTTGGCGCGGTTTATCATGGTCTTGAGCTCACTGAAGCTTTCTCTTGAGCTTTTGGTCTCTATCTTCTCTTGAGCTCGACCTCGCTTGATCCTCTAAATCTTCACGACTTCCAATTTCTAATTACGCGCTAGATGACTGAATCCAAATAAAAGCAAATAACTCAAAAGATCCAAATAAATCCGAACAAACTCAATTTGGTTTTATTCTGGGTTAATGTGTGATTCGAGTGATTTGAGGCATAGCCGGGGTAGAATATGATGACTTGATCTTTTTTATTAGTAATCTCTTTTATTATTTTACATTTATTTAGGAAGTTCCATGAGTTAGGTTAGACCTATGAGTTGGTGTATTTTCTTAGGGTGCTAATGTTCGGGCATGCGATATATACATATATATATATATATATACATAAGTAATATTTGCAAATTTTAGCTTACCGAGCTAATCTCATAGTTTATGTTTTTAGCATTTTGTGGTATGATATTTTATGCACACTTAGTTATCACTAGACGTAATTTATTTTGGATTAGGATCTGCTTGTTCGAGTCCTAACTTGCTATATTCAGTTATGCCTATCATTATTACCAAATCTACATTAAAATTTAATTAATAGTACCGTTGATATTTTGTCTATACTTTAGCGATTATTAGGCTTGGCTCTATATAATTTAGATTTATTTACCTAGACGGAGATTTGGGTACAAGGTAATATTTCACTATTGCTAGGTTATAGGGTTAACATTTAGGTCTTAGCGATGTGGTGGCTAGTTATATCTATTTTACTAAAATACATGAGTGTATGATTGGTTCTTTAAAAGGTTTCCTTTGCTAAATCAATATTCCATGAGAGCATAACCTAAACAAGATGTTACTCACTTTCTTAGTATGCCGTTGATTAATAGTTAAACTTTAAAACAAATATTCAAATATATTAGTTACTAACATATATCGTTTGATTTAGGATTAAACATTTACTAAACTCATCTCTATCTTGATAAACTCTAGTATTATTCGGATTAGGCCCGTATTTTTACTATTTGTCGCTAATGTAATTACCCCAAGATTTATCCTGTAGGCTTTAAATAAAGAAGGAGAGCACAATTATTCATTTATGATAACTAATCCTCATTTAAGTATTAAATAATCTTGTTTTATATACCAATTAAATTTATTACACTCCTAGATTATTCTCAAATTTTTCCATAATTTTACTAACTTGAATGGAGTACAAAACTTGAAATAAAACAAATAAAAAAAAGAAACAAAAATGAGGTGGTCGGTGGGATCGAACCCAGGACCTACCACCTGGAATTTTTCACGCGAACTCGGCTAGCCAAATGGGCGCACCGCCCGGGTTGTTTACCAGAGGAAGAAATAACTATTGAGTTGTCTTGGATGGGCTCAAAGCAGAGGAAGCTCGCACAAGATGGATCAAGGCGGCGGCGAAGGGAGGAGGGAGGAATAGGGAAGCACGAGCATGAGTGAGTCGCGGGAACTCACCCGTAGTCGACTGAGCCGGGAAGGGTTGAGGCGGGGGCATGAGGCCATGGCGTGGGGAGCTCCACCGTGGAGGAGGAGCTCGGGTAGGAGAGCCTCGATTGGCGGCTGGGGCGGGTTGAGGGCACTAAGAGGGCGCTCCCCCGGCGAGGAATTGGTGGGAGGTCCACCGGAGAGGTGTGGGCGGCGGTGGAGGCGAGCAGCCACAGACAGGCGGAGATGGGGAAGAGCAGGAAGGAAGGGATGGGCGGGGGCAGGGTTGGGAGTGAGGGAGGGCTCAGGCCACTTGTAGCCGTGGAGGCGGGCGGCAATGGCAACGCCATGGGTCACGCCGAGGCAACGGGAGGACCGCCGGGCAAGACCAGTAGCAGGGCTCGGCGCGCGGCAGTTTCACGGCTCTCGGCAGAGTAGAGGTGGCGGGCGCAGTCGAGCTCGCGACGGCATGGGATTTTCGGTGGAGTCGGCAAGATGAGGGACGATGGAGAAGGCAGGGAGAAAGAAGAGAAGTCGGGTGATCGCGGTGGCAGAGTAGCAGAGGAGGCCGAAGAGGAAAGGGAAAAGGAGCGGCCAGGGAAAGAAAGAGAGGAGGAGAGAGAAAAGAAGAAAAGAAAAGGTGGGGCCCACGTGGCATAGAGAGTGGGGAAAGGGAGAAAAGTGAGAAAGGAAGGGCTAGGCATAATTTAAAATTTGGGTTTTGAATTTAAATCTTTAATTTACTGTTTAATTTATATACTTACATATATAATTGTATGAGTAATTTCTTTGCATAAATTTCTATATCCTATTTCATTCTTTACATATATAGGTATATATATATATATATATGTATTTATCCATTTAATTATTTGTTGATTATGTGTGTATATATATATCTGTCTGTGTTTTATTTATTTTATTTTATTGCCTTCTTACTATCTAAACTCAAACAAAATTGTGGAAACACCATTAAAATCCAAATTCAATAAAACATATTGCACAATAATTCAAGAGCTTCGTATTTTCAATTTAAAATTTTTTTTCAGGATGTTACATGAGTCGACCTTAACAATTATGTGGGCCCACCTTAAGACCCATTACGACCTTATACACTCCTGATGCCCTAAGGGCATGCAAAAAAGACTCAACCTACAAAAAAATATTAATATACGTCAGTTTTGTTTCGTGAACTATTTGTTTTGTGAATGTAATATATCTGGTTCTCAACCTCTATAGATAAACATGCTTATTCTACGCCTGAGCATAGAATAAGTTATTTTAAGCTTCACCACCTTCGGTAGGTTAAAACCCACATCCCATTACCCGTGGTTAAAGACTGGTCAAAGAAAACCCATCACCTCCCATCTCTGTTAACCCTTATGTCGCTCTCCACCACTACTACAAAAACACTATACTGAAAACGCTATACTGGACGTCTCATCATAGACGGTTTCGAGGAACCGTTAGTATTGTAATTATCACAAACGGTTTTACATGTGCAACCGTCTATTTTACTAGTTATGGCTAGAACGATTTTTAACAAGAACCGTCTGTGATAGTTGCAGACATCACAGACTGGCAGAAGGTCCACACTAGCAGAAAAGTCCCCCTTTGTGACCCATGTTCGACTATCCCCTCGGCATCTGTCATGATATCTTACTCTAGGACATGGAGGAGATAGTTGTTCCTACTATCAATAGATCGGGCATGCATTTTATATCCCGTGGGGTGTCGCGGCGTGCTTTATGACCATACAATGCATGAGTATCTTTGCCCACGGGCTATAAAATGCATGCCCGATCCATTGATAGTAGGAACAATTATCTTCTCCATGTCCTAGAGTAAGATACCATGACAGATGCCGAGAGGATAGTCGAACATGGGTCACAAAGGGGGACCTTCTGTCAGTGTGGACTCAAAAGGATAAAGAAGTATAACAACATCATTTAAGTGGTATATGAGAAGTGTGAATATTACTCCTAGAGTATGGAATCATTTTCACACACACACACACACACACACACACACACACACACACACACACACACACACACACACACACACACACACACACACACACACACACACACACACACACACACACACACACACACACACATATATATATATATATATATATATATATATATATATATATATATATATATATATATATATATATATATATATATATATATATATATATATATATCATGCACGCTAGTATGATTGAGATTTTCATCTATGATTAAGACTTTTCATCCGTGATTGATTTAGCATGCCCGATATACTATATACTATTGACTAACACGCATCTAAAAGCAATCCAAAGCAGGAGAAATGGTGCCTGAGCACCATGGTGTCTGGACACCAAGCTTTTTCATCTTTGAATTGCTTTTACATGCGAGTTAGTGTGATTGAGACTATATATATATATATATATATATATATATATATATATATATATATATATATATATATATATATATATATATATATATATATATATAACAAGGATGATAAGATAAAAATGGAAGGGAGGTGCAATGGTTAAGGGGTAAAAGTGGAAAAATGTTAAATTGTTTTGGAGCTCCTAAGTGGGCCGAGCACCATGATTTGTTTTTAGGACTAAGCCTTCTCATAGAATCGGCTTCTATTCAAGCTAGCATTTGTAGCCCAATAGCTGGAACCGAAGCTTGCACTACCATATTCCGAACATTTCCTGATAGTTATTAGTATATTGTCGACAGTGATATCTCTTTGCAATATTTTTTTGATTTATCATCATCTTGTCGGCTGTCACTGATCAGGAAAGATTTGGATTACTCTGAAAACACCGCAAACTATGTGAGAAAAAAAATACTAAAGTACAATTACTCTCCCCTAGTCACAAATAACCACCGGAAATTTCTGTACCTCTTGTCGGCTCAACTGGGTCTTAAAGGGTTCTTACAGCTATTTAGATGGTGTTTAGTTTGACGATGACTTTGGTTTTTTTACTATACTGGTTTATTTTGTACTGTAGCTGTTGATGATTTATTTAGCGTAATAAAATTTAAAATTTTAAAAATAAAAAATAGATTAATCAATCATAAACAATACGAAGGAATACATGAAAAAAGAAAAAGTAAAAAAAATCTAAAAATAGCTAAAAAGTTTAAAAAAGTAAAATAAAAAAATAATGAGTTAAAAGTCACAAACGGAACCTGGAACGGAGACTATGGACAGTTTCTATGGCAACTGACGTTGGGTGGATGTCCCATGGTTCATGGTGTTTTTTTAGTGAAATTCTAACTATAGATTCTAGTACCATAGGTAGGTTTGGTAATCGAGATAGGGGGGGAGAAAGTTGGAGCCAAGCTAGAGGACAAAAAAAATGCCAATCATTCAGATTTATTTGGTGATTGAACCCACGCGGTGAAATACAAACACTAACACATAAAAGAATCGTACAGAGCTATGCAAAGAGCCGTCTTTTTCGGTTTACTTATAGTTTATACTATAGTATTTAGTTTTTAAATAAAATATTTTATTGAATAAAATTTATAAATTAATTATAATAGATATTACATCAAATTTAACTATATCAAAATTATATACGAAGAGTGAGAGTTCAAAATTTATAATCATGAACCATGTGACTTATGTGCCACGCCCAAACAAAAAAAACTCAAAAAATGTACAATAGTCATTCAAAAGAGTAGGGCACGTCACATAGCTGTAGCTTTCAAGTGTACCAGAAGTACTGTTTGATAACGGCAATGCATCACGTACGTACGGACATTGACATTCGCAAGAACGACGATGCGTACACAGTTTCTTGAGAAACACCGTCATTTCACCAATATCTTGTACAATAAATGAAGATGTTACTAACTAATTATTCAATCTAAAAAGGTTAATTAGTACATAAAGGCTCCTGCATCGCTACTACATAGAAGCCTAAAATCCATCAATATTGTAATTTCACGGTGGTTTTACAAGCGTAGTCATCTTTGTTACTAGCGATGGCTAAAATCGTCTGTGATACATAATTATCATAGACGGTTTTGGCTAAGAACCATCTGTGGTGTACCATCGATAATTTGTATTAAAAACCGTCTGTGATATCTGCAATAATAACAAACGGTTCTTAACAAAAATCGTCTAAAATACATAACAGACGGTTCGTAATAAAAAACTGTCAGTGATATCCTACATATCATATGCAGCGCCAAAAACCTAACTCACTGTACTCCTACACATACTTAGGTTTTCCAACAACTCGCGCGCCTTCTCATCTCCCCCCTTCTCCACCTCCTGCGCCGCCGCCTCCTCTTGACTCTCCATCACAGCCACCTCCTCCTCGGCTCCCTGTCACCATCGCCTCTTCCTCGGATCCTTATTGCGCGGCTCCTCCTCCCAGCTCCCCGTCGCCGTCGCGTCCTCCTTGGCTCCTCCTCCCGTCTCCCCGTCGTCGTCGCTCAAGGTGTGCATTTTCATACTTATGTGAGTGTCATGATATGTATGAATGGTTGGTATGCGCATGAGTGTGATGCTACATTTTCATATGTGATCTAATTTAATAAACTTCCATATGGTAATTCATTTGGGATTCCTTTGCTAATAAAAGGCAAGTAAAATAGAATATTTGACATGCATAGAGAATATTACTTGATAAATAAAATTCTACATGAATGTTACTATTGTTCCTAAACTAGAACAATAAGATTGGCCTGAACATTAGTATGAATAGGGTTTTTTTATGTCAAGCATGTCCTTTAAGTTATAAAATTCTAGCAGAGGTATACTACTGTGATTCAATTTGCTATGCTCATATTGTAGTATTAGTATCGTGTTTCAGTTAATGCAAATGTATGTGCATATATGCATGTATGCATTATAGTTTCTAAGGAAAATGATGTTCCTTGAAAATAGAGTGCAATTGACATTGGAGATGGCATTCACACAGTCTTCGCCGAATACGTCTGGTGACCAACATGGAGGTCCTTTGAGATCGAAGAACGACTTCTATTTTGACATTGAGGTAGTAAACTACACAACATAAAGTCACAACTTATAACTTATTTGTTCTTGATTTACATGGATGATGCCCACATATTTTATTGTAACACTAACATAGTTTTGCACACCTCACAATTTGAATGAGCTAGAGACAAAATTAGATCACATATCACACTTAATAGCTAAAACTCTATCAGTCGAAGTAGTAGTTGTTTTAAAATACCCTTCCAATAAGATCTTGTAGCAATAATATATGCCAATATGAGAAAAAGAGAACTAATTATCCATAAATTCTTCTGAAAAGTAGTCAGACTGCTAATATTGGTATTTCTCAACAACTACAAGAGGAACATTAAAGCACTATACACTTGGACTTCAAAGGGTATGAAGCAAATCACACACTCTAGTGTGTTAGGTTCTGTGAAGTAGGTCATGGTTGCTGTCTCTTGCTTCCCATCATGTTACGTGTTGGGCTTGGTTTCTATCTTATGCATACTCGTCGCCTTTTTGCGACTAGCCCTAAGAAGTAAAGAAGGTGGCGAGTACGCCTAAGACAGCAACCAAACCCAACACGCAGATGATGAGGGGAAAGAGATAGCAGTTATAACCTACTTCATAGAATCTGGCATACTAAAGTGTGTGATTTGCTTTATACCCTTTGAAGCCCAAGTATACAGTGTTTTAATGTTCTTCTTATAGTTGTTGAGAAATACTAACATGAGCAGCCGACTACTTATAGAAGAATTTATGGCAATTAGTTCTTGGCATATATTATTGCTATAAGATCTCATTGGAAGAGTGTTTAAAACAACTACTACTCCAACTGACATAGTTTTAGCTGTCAAGTGTGACATGAGATCTGATTTTATCTCTAGCTTATTTAAATTATGGGGTGTGCAAGACTATATTAGTGTTACTATAAATATAGGGGCATCATCCATCTAAATTAAGAACAAATTGTGAGTTATGACTTTATATTATCTAGTTTACGAGTTTACTCGTCCTAACAACCAGACATGATAATCAAATTAAGTACATTCAATTTTAGCAAACTTTCTAACGTCCGAGAATGGCTCTCCACCTTCTTGATGGCAGAGGCCATTGACCCGAAGGTAGAGTTCAACTCCGGCGACAACAATGAATAGATATTCAAATATCTGATTCAATTGTAATTCATTCAATTGGAATTTATTCAAATATCTGATTCAACTCTGTGTAATGATTATCGTGCGCTATAAGATCTACAATTATCTGTGATCGGCTCATTTGTTTTCAAAGGGCATGGCTATATTTCCTGAGGCTAGCCAAAAAACAGAATTTTTTTGCTATGCAAAGAACCATCACAGACGATTTTTGTATTAGCCGTCTGTGATAATTAAGAATACAGATGGTTGTTTTCTAAAACCATATGTGATATCTAACATATTACAAATGGATTGTAATAAAAATTGTCTTTATTGTTACTTATCACAGACGGTTTGGGAGCCGTCAGTGATAACCACATATTTTCACAAACATAATAAATCAGACATTTCGGAAATCATCTCTGATAAGGTTTACGAATTGTCTGTGATGACTCCATGTGTAATACTGCATATTTTGGTAGTAATTTGTAGTGCTACCAAATATGTGGTGGATCCAAATTACTCACTCAAGAGACAAAAAAATAAGAGAAAATTAGAGATAATGTAAGCTTCGTTTTGTTCAAGCGATGCAGTTGAGGCCCAAGCATCCCATCCACAGTCTCCTCACCACCCTCTTCTGCATAAAACACGAGAAACCAGTTAAGTTCATGCATAAGCATGTGTTGGAAACACGTCTAGATCATAGCACTCCATGCCAAGTTGACAACCAGGAACAAAGACAAGTGCTTTTAATTTATTTTCGCCTGTCTATCCGTACGCAGCCATGGTCTTGGTCTGTGGTAGATGAAGTCCGGCGGGGGCACCTAGTATAGGTCCGTGTGGATGGGCACTACTATAAAAGAGTTATCATAAGCAGCTCGAAACTGTCATTATAGATGGTTTTCTAAACTGTCTGAATTTATGTGTCAGTGATAATTAGAGATTATGGTTTTCTAAACTGTCTGAATTTATATGTCAGTGATAATCAGATATTATCACAGACGGTTTGTGAGTCATCTGTGATAAAAATAACACATATAATTTGTAACTAGAACCGTCTATGAAGAAAACTATTACATTCGGCTCGAACCAAAAACCATCTGTGATGCTCACACATCACAGACGGTTCTAGTTACCAACTGTCTGTGATTGGCGAGTATCACAGACGGTTGATATATAGAACCGTCTGTGATAGTCCTTTATAGACGGTTTATAGCACAAGTTGTCTGTGATAGTTCATTCTATACCTAAATTTTTTTCTGTTTTTTGGCTAGCCTCAAGAAATAATGTTAGTTATGTCATTTGAAAACAAGCGAATACAGTGTTAAACACAACAATACATTCTATTTCCATTAAAATTAGAATCCACCATTACAACATAATAAAATAACAAGTAGATTACCCATCTAACACAATAAGAACATAGCAAGATCACATATCCTAATCCTACGAACCCAACTCTTTAACACGGCAAGAATATATAAGAAGCAGAGATCCTAGCAAATAGTAGAAGCTGGATGCAGCGCGCGATGTCCTTGACACCTGCCATCAAGGAAGAGAGGGAAGGGGATCGAAATGCCGCCAGATATCATTGGCAATGGAGAGGCGACAGTAGCGTTACCTTTCTGTCATGACGATGAGACTACACAAGACACTCTTGTGATACTTACGACAAGAGTGTCTTGAGCAGTGCATCGTGGTGTCACAACAGGAGGCGGAGGAGCTAGCTCACGATGGTAGTCAGCGTCATCGAGGGGAGGATGCAGGAAGCTAGGAGTGGATGAACTCACGCGTGACTGCCGGTGGAAAGGGAGAGGGGAGTAATTAGATAGGGCCGAGCAGTGGGAGGAATCGGTGTCTGCCATTCGATGCGGAGAGAATGGATGGGTGAGATCGAAATCCTCGGGGATATGCCTGTAATACCCCAAAAGCGGTTCGAGAGTTAATCAATTAATTGGAGGGAGAGACCTTATAGAAAAGAATTAAACAAGAACTTTTAGAGGGGATTACGAAAATCACGGCAACTGGGCACGGCCTTGGCCTTGGCCCAAGTGGAGACCGGCCAAAAAGGGGGGAGGCGCCCCTCCCCCCAAACCCTAGCCGCCACCCCCTACTCCCCTCCTCTCCTTGGCGCACCCCTCTCCCCTGTGCCTCCACCTCTCCCCATTGCTGTCCTTTGGTGCTAGGAGAAAGCGAGAAGGAAGGAAGAAGAAGGGAGGGAAGGAGAAGAATGGAAGGAGGGAGAAGGGGAAGAAGAGGGGTGATCCCAAGAGGATCCCCTAGGTAACTCTCCTTATCTCAAATATCTCTGATTTTGTTGTAATTAGGGTTCTTAGCCTAAGAATTGATGGGGATTAGCAATTAGATTCTCCGATTAGGAATTCCTGCTGTCTGTCTGTAGATCAATCCGCGTAGCGCGACTGTTTGCGCACTTTAGACCTACGAAATGATTTTTCCTGCGGGTCTTTCCAAAAGAAAAATTGTAGAGGACATCGAGACCCATCTACTGTATGTTTTTTAGAATTTTTGGCCTTGGGATTTGGGCGTACCAGGGTCGGAAAACTCGTTGTCTGTCAGGGGTGCAGATTGAGGCAGATTGCTGTTCAGGTGTGATTTATATTTTTGGTCTCAATTGAGAAAAATGCAGGGAATTCAGTAATCTAACTACTGTATAAAAATCATAATTTTTAGAGTCTTACACTGTGGTTGGGATGCGTTAGAATCTGGCTGCCCAGATTACTAGAACAGAGAACATCCTCTGTTTTGCGTGTTAAGTTACACCTTGATAGTAACGAAATAAAAATAAGTGATATAAATGAAAAGTGAAGGTATTTAAGTGATGAATCTAGAAATATATATATCTTTGTAATTGGTTTAATAATCTTAAAGATACAAAAAATTAAGCAGCGCTGCTGCAGCGGGCAGAGTGTAGAACCGTTAAGCGGAGAGGGAATTGCGGGTTTTGGGCGTAGAGGCATTTACTTCTCAGTTGTGAATATTGTATTATAATTTTGTAATGAGTGATGTCTTGTGAATAGGTGTCTTCACTCCTAATCGTGCTTGATCCCTTCGCTCCTTCGGGAAAGGCAAGTATAATGATGATTTACATTGATATAGTGGAATGTCAATGTTTGATTTATATTGTGAGCAATTGTGTTCATGGTTGTGATGAAGGCGTAACCAGTAATGTTTATGGTTGTTTGTGAGTTGTGGAATTCGTGAGTATTCCTTGTGCAAAGTTGTTATGGATGCATGTTTTTATTAAAATGAGACTTTCATACATATGCATCATGTTGGTTTATTGAAGACTTGGTCATGTGATGACCAAGCATTTGCTGAGGTCCCCGTCATGTTGATGACGGGCTAAAGGTCCCCATACTTGCGGAGTATAGGCAATTGGTCCCTGTACGGATGGTACAGGTATGGGTGTGCATCGACGTATGCACACTTTGCATTACCGGTAAAATGCAAAGGAGAAAGAGATAAAGATATTGTTGATCATATTACATAGCATGTGTTTTGAAGTGACAGTTGGATGTTCTTATGGAATGTTGCACATGTGTGTATATCATGTGTTGATAAGTAACTGTTATATGTTTTTATGAAATGAGGAATATGTATGCATAGCATGTATTTACAAGTAACTGTTGGATGTTCTTATAGAATGATGTACACGTATGTTGTTGTTACCATTTATTATATTTGCTGAGTCGTTGGACTCACCCTTGTTGTTATTGTGTTTTTTTAGATACCTTTATGATATCGGCATGCATGGGGAAAAGGAAAGATTAGTCTTGTTGCATTTTGCACGATCTACTCATAATGGAAAGAAAGGAAGAAAAATTAAAAACTAGATGCATTAACTGCTTAAGTACTGTTTGATTATGTCTTGCTGGATTTAAATTGTAATAAGGATTTGAATTTTTATGATACTCCTGTTCTTTATCTAGATGTTATAACTATGGTTGTTCTAGTAACTTTTAGCCAATTTTGCTTAGTCTTGATCATAATACATGATGATTATCTATTTTTATTAAATCTGCTTGTTGAAACCTCTGATTTAGACAGTTAAATAAAGGAGGTTCTGCCGAAATTTTGGATAACGTATTTAGTTATCATTATTTTATTGTTAGTTTGGTAGCATTCCAGGTCATTGCTTGGCTGGGGTGTTACAATGCCATGGCTCGATGATGTGTCATTATCAGAGACGGTTTGTTATACGAACCGTCTGTGATAATCCACATATCATAGATGGTTTGTTATACAAACAAACCGTCTGTAATAAGTCACATATCATATACGATTTGTTATACGAACCATCTATGATATTAATATCAAAGACAATTTGGTATATGAACCATCTATGATAACGCTTAAATATGCGTGCCTTACTCCAACTCTTCTAAACTGTCATCTCCCTCATAGTGACGATGGCGAAGATTGAGCAGGCGACATCTTTAAAAGATAATAGAAGTGATGAAGAAATAGAGATTGCTAATGAACTGACTGCCGGTAACAAATGACAATAAGAATCAACTTGAGCCTTGCCCCTACTGCCGTCTCGGTGGCTTGGATTGTGGGGGTAAAATTCAACTTGAAGTGCTCTTTGTTAAAACTGTAGTAAAAGTGTTCAGCTAACTTGATTTTACACCAGTTGATTAAAAAGCCTAATTTAATGCTAAATCAAGACTATGTAGGGCTAATTCTTGAGCATTTTGAAACAATAATTAATTAATATGTAAGCATAACCTAAATTTAATTGGCAATTGAACTAACTGTATCGTTTGGTGAATTTGGGATATGTTTCAAAAATCAATGTGCCAACTAAACCAGAATTGTTAGAAAAATAGGTCATCCATGTGGCATAACAAGTTCCAAATTGAAGCTCAAATGCAGATGATGAACCAAACCCTAGTGGCATCCATATCATTTTCCCAATAACTAATGTATGATTTGTGAACAAGTATGCATACACATCCTTAGTTCATCAATAATTTCTGGTAGGATAGGGAGATGTCTGACTCAATGTACTCCAACAGTACGCTACATTTAAAGATGAATATATAGAACATCCATCTGCCAGACCATGCCCTTGAAACATGAATTGAATGGACAAAGAAAGATACTAGGTACAAATGTGAGGAGATGGCGTGCTCGGGCCAGGGGAGGAGGGGCGGCGACCTCGGGGAGGAGGGGCGACGGGCTTGGGGGAGGAGGCAGCGTGCTTGGGGGAGTAGGCAGTGACAGGCATGGGGCAGGAGGCGGCATCGGGCTCGAGGGAGGCGGCGTGCTTGGGGGAGGACGAAGGCGCCAGACGCGGGGGAGGAGGGCCGTCAGAGTGAGGGGATGCAGTGATGGGCTTGAGGGAGGTGGCGTGTTAGAGTGGGGGCTCGGGGAGTAGCGTTAGTATAGTGACGATGGCGAAGATTGAACGGACGACATCTTTAAAAGATAATAGAAGTGATGAAGAAATAGAGATTACTAATGAATTGAATGCCGGTAACAAATGACAATAAGAATCAACTTGAGCCTTGCCCCTACTGCCGTCTCGGTGGCTTGGATTGTGGGGGTAAAATTCAACTTAAAGTGCTCTTTGTTAAAAATGTAGTAAAAGTGTTCAGCTAGCTTGATTTTACACCAGTTGATTAAACAACCTAATTTAATGCTAAATCAAGACTATGTAGGGCCAATTCTTGAGCATTTTGAAACAATAATTAATTAATGTGTAAGCATAACCTAAATTTAATTGGCAATTGAACTGACTATATCATTTGGTGAATTTGGAATATGTTTCAAAAATCAATGTGCCAACTAAACCAAAATTGTTAGAAAAATAGGTCATCCATGTGGCATAACAAGTTCCAAATTGAAGCTCAAATGCATATGATGAACCAAACCCTAGTGGCATCCATGTCATTTTCCCAATCACTAATGTATGATTTGTGAACCAGTACGCATACACATCCTTAGTTCATCAATAATTTCTGGTAGGATAGGGAGATGTCTGACTCAATGTACTCCAACAGTACGCTACATTTACAGATGAATATATAGAACATCCATCTGCCAGACCATGCCCTTGAAACATGAATTGATTAGACAAAGAAAGATACCAGGCACAAATGTGAGGAGATGGCGTGCTTGGGCCTAGGAAGGAGGGGCGGCGACCTCGAGGAGGAGGGGTGATGGGCTTGGGGGAGGAGGCAGCGTGCTTGGGGGAGTGGGCAGTGACGGGCATGGGGAAGGAGGCGGCATCGGGCTCGGGGGAGGCGGTGTTCTTGGGGGAGGACGAAGGCACCAGGCGCGGGGCTGGAGGGCCGTTAGAGTTGGGGGAGGCAGCGACGGGCTCGAGGGAGGTGGTAGTGTTAGACTGGGGGCTGGGGAGTAGCGTTAGTACAGTGCGGGCAAAGCCTAGAGCACAATATATATTGTGAAATAATCACATAGAGTTCTTAATTGGAACCGTCTATGATGTTTAATATCACAGGCAATTTTAATTAATAATAGTATGTGATGAGCGAACACATAGACGGCTCTTAATTACAACCGTCTATAATAAGCAAACCTCATAGACGGTTTTACTTTAAAACCATTTGTGAAAATTAAACATCACATACGATTTTAATTTAGAACTATTTGTGAAAATTAAACATCACTGGCGGTTTCAAAGTATAACCGTATGTGAATTAACTAGAAATATAATATACTATGAAATGGCTAAACTCTAAATCCTAAATCATACTAGATGTAAATAATCTTCTATCTACATCAAGCTAGATATAAACCATCTTCAGTTCTCCTTTCACTAAAAGCTAGATCTAAAATATATTACAATTAGAAATAAATTACTAACCATAGATAATCAAGAACTTAATTGATCAACAATCATTTTTGCCAAATCCGCGATATCCTTTCACCAAATAGCCTCAAGCCCCACCTTCTCAAAGCAGCAGCCTGTGAGAAAACACATCTGAAATTTAAGACAGATTTGTGAGGATCGACGAGTCTGCAATTAATAAGTGAAATTATCGCAGATAATTTTTAATACAAAGCATCTGTGGGTGTTCACCATGAACCGTCTGTGATATTTTCTCTTTACAGATAATTTTTACCGTTGACAATAATGTAGATGATCTCTAAATCAAAATTATTTATAATTATATTTAATACTAACGGTTTTAATTAATTGTTTGTGACAAAACATCTGATATTTGTTTTTTTTATAGCAGTGACTGGCAGTGTAGGGGAAGGCTGGCTGGATGCATGTGCATGTATTTGGAGGGGGAATTGAAGTCGACCGCAGGAGCAGCAGATAGATTGACCAATCGGGGTGAACTGGTGGTAGCGGCTAGCCGGCTAGATAGCTAGCTAGCTAGGGAGGAGACAGTGTAGGGTGCAGGGGTGAGTTTTGACATGAAAGGCTTTTATTGCACTACGTATGGCTTGTTGGTTCCCTACCGTGGGCACTTCATGGCCGGCCTGCGCCTGTCTGCATGCAGCGTGTGTACTGCGTTTGCAGGCCTGCGGCTTGGGTGGGGGCCCTGCTGTTGTGGAAGGTCTCGAGGCATTTATGTGTCAACGGATGGATCATTCCTTGGTACAGCGACAAAGTTTGGGTGTCATGATCTTTTAAACGAGTTTAAAATTATATATCATATTGATATTTCTATTGTTTATTATCATCTAAAAAATACAGTTAAAAACTATTGGCTGTAGTTTAAAAAAATACGACACTTTATATTAGCACAATTGATTCATAGAATTTGTTCCCAACCGATTTTATATGGATGACAGATAGAGCACTCGTGATAAAAAGGGCATTATGCTAAGTATATAGATGTTTCTCTCGTTTTGGCTTATCTAAGTTAGAATCTACTTGAAACATATTAGCTTCTAATTTCGGCTTATTTTAGTTTTTTTTGACTTTTTCGCCTTTTGCCTTTTCTTTTGTTTCCTTATTCCTTTGCATTGTTCGTGACGATATAACGGTGTTTTTCAATTTTCTTCTCAATTTTTTCATTTTTTCTTATTTTTGATAAAAACTAACAACCGTAATAGTGCATTTCAGCCAAAACCACAGCCGGAATAGCCAAAAGTAGAAAAGCTAGTTGGAGCACCACCTAAATATAGCAACGACAGTCAAAATTAGGGCAGATCACAAATTGCAGGCAATAGTTACGAGCTTAGGCCAATTAACAGTGGTCCTTTTGTCATCTAATTTGTAACGCCCCCGTTTCCAAGGGTGCCAGGACTCGGCGTTCCCCAACTACCCAAGTCTGGCCAATTACGGAGCGTCGAGCAAGAGAATATCACAACAGAACAAGCTTACAGCAAAAGAGCCAATTTATATTACAACATAGGGTTTACCAACCAATTTTATACGGTGGGCATGCAAGCCTGGAATTAATTACATCACACAAAACACCAGGAAGCTCGAGCGCGATTGAGACCTAGAAACACGCATCCCACTGTAGAACGGTTCTTACAGGGTGTCATCGATCGCCGTGTCTTCACCGACTTCTTGATACCCGAAGGGGGTTTAGCAAGCCATGAGCACAACAGCTCAGCAAGTCACAAGAAAAAACCCTAATTTAGCTAATTGCACGGACCACCAAAGGATGAGAGTATACCTATTTTATTAAATTGAGTGGATGTACTTTTATTTGTAAACACTTTTGAAAACCCAAACCAAAAACTACTCCTTAAGATTAGGGGGTTTTCTTTCAAAGTTGATTATCCAAATACTAAATTTAAAACAATGGGAAAACTACTTATGCCTCGCTGCTAGAATCACCCAATAGACACAACTCCATTAACCGGGAGCACGGCGTATTCGAATACCATTTAATTGACTCTACAGAGTTGCCTAACTTTACCCACAAGCATTCTTAACCATCATGACTGAGGTAAGGAACCAGTTCGTTTTACTGCTCAATCCTTTGTATACACTCTACCTGATAGGTTAGGGACCGCACAACCTCGGGTATCCGCTGGCCTGCATGGAACGCCGAACCCGAGTTGTGGAGATCTATCGTTGTTATGTATGGGTTTACCGTTGACCGAACTGGTAACAGAGGGGGTGAATGGTGCCTTCAACCTCCCCAAGTATTCACACAAATCTTCTTCTCCGATAGCTATAGAGCTATGAAGAAAGAGATCGAGTGCTCACTGGAAACTGAGAGAAAACAGAGCAAACCAGACACTCGGCCAAAAAGAGAACAAGCGACCGAAGAGCCACTGGCCGAAAACCGAGTGAGGGGTCGAAACAGAAAGACTGAGAAAACAACCACCGCCGTCGGCCGAGACCAAACCAGACCAAAAACAGAGAAGTAGACACTGACTGTTCTCTCTAGAAACCGGGAAAACAAACCGACAACAGCGCGACTGAAAATAGAGTGCATAGTGATAACTGCGTTGTCGAAAACAGAACAGAAGAAACGAAGCGCACGACCGCTGAAACTAAAAATCGAACATCTTTTGATTCTTAAGTCAAACGACCAGGAGATTTCAACCACAACAAGATACTGACCTCAGGCCAAGAAATAACAAAGCGGTCGAAGCCTCTCCACTGTGGTCGAGAAGAACTGTGCGGTCGAAACAGAAACAGAGGAGGAGGAAGCGCACGACTGCCGAGACTAAAAACCGAATATCTTTAGATCCTCGGATCAATCGACCAGGAGATTTCAACCATAGCAGAGTAATGACCTCAGGTCGAGAAATCATAGAGCTAATGAACACTCTTCATTGTGGTCGAGCAGAAGAGCATGGTCGAATGAAAAACAGAGGAAGAGGGAAGTCGCACAGCCGTTGAATCTGATTTCTAAATAACTTTTGATTCACAGATCATTCGGTCATGAGACTTCGAACATAGCAAGATCACTTCCTCTGGTTGAGAAAAAACACAACGGTCGAAGCTTCTTCGTCGTGAACAAAAAGAACGGTGCGGTCGAATCCAAAATAGATGAACCAAGGAAGCGCACGACCGCAAGCCGAAAACTCTCTGACCAAACCTTGCTCTCGGGAATAGACTAGCCAAATGGCCTTGAGGATGATTCCCAGTTCAGAGCAAGTCGAATCCTAATCAACTCGAAAGAGAAGGCAGAGCAATCCAAAAACAAGACAGCTTCTCAGATAGAAGAGAAAACAAGATGGAGCAGATAGAACATGAACAAGACAATCAAATATCAAATAGACAAGATAGCTCAGATAGAAGTAGAGAGATGAATGATTGCATCATGGAGGTTTCTACAGCCACTCCAACTGGGAGATTCAGGAGCACACCCGCTCCATCCCAGAGAACAACTCACGCAAAATAGAAATGAAAACCAGAGCATCTCGGGAACAACCTCTCCGCATGCTGGTGCTCTCCATCCCTATTTATAGCCTCAAGCTACCGGGGGAACCCGTTAAACCCCCCAACTAACACCGGGTATTACACATTGCTTTGCCCATTAGCACCAACAACCTCAGTGCTTTACCCGTTAACACACACAACATCACCATGCTTTTTAACAGAATCTGCTTCCTTTTGCACGCTTGAGTCAATTTCACCGAATTGCCCCTCATGCACCTTCCCGGAAGCTTCCTTCTGTCTTACCAACCACGCTTGCACCTGACCGATTGGACCTCGACTCCTTCTTGAGTCTAGTCCCGGTCCATCTCGTTGCACACGACCGCACCCGACATCCTGACCGTCTGGACCTCGGCTCCTCCTGAGCCTAGTCCTGGTTCTCCTCGTTGTTGCCTGTCGTGCTCACCTCCGGCAGCTCCAGCTCCTGTTCCTCGTCTCCTGGCTTGCAACCACCTCACCAGTCTTGATCATCTTCGGCGTTTCCGACCGTCTGGACCTCAACACCTCCTGTGCCTAGTCCTGGTCCTCCCACGCCTCACCATGACCTAGCTCCGAAGTCCTGCAACCACACATACAAGCAAACCATCACATAGCACCGCATGAAACCAAGATTCAATAATCTCAATCAACAGAATGTACTCAGAAATACAATCCCAGAAAGTCGTAAACACCCTACGACCGGTCAATATCACAAGACATGAAAAGCACAAGACCTACGACAGCTCTCCAGGTCAAAATGATCAGCCCAGAAGTCATTACGACCGATTAAGCAGACGCTACAACCTTCCCAGCAAGTTCCAACGTGATCGGAGCCCTTCCGACCACGTTCTACGTGGTCGAAAGGACTTCCGACCATGTCCGACCGCAAAATGAAGTCATCCGACTACGTTCGATCACTTCCGACCGTGCTCGACCGCGTTCGACCACCTCTGACAGCGTCCGACCTCCTCCCGAGCACGTCCGACCGCGTTCGACCACCTCCTCCTCCCGAGCACGTCCGACCGCGTTCGACCACTTCCGACTGCGTCCAACTGTGCTTCGACCAAGTCCGACCGAGTTCGACCATGTCCGACCGCAGCCGATTGTGCTACGACCACGTTTGACCGCGTCCGACTACGACCCGACCTCATTCGACCGCTTCACAACATGGTCGAAGTCCACCGACTTCCCAACGTGGTCGTGGTCGAGGTCTGCCGACTTCCGACCTCTTATCACGATAACGTGGTCATAATAGCTTCCGACCACGGCCAACGTGGTCATAAACTCGACGGCTAGCTTCCGATCACGGCCAACGTGGTCGTAAACCCTTCGACTGGCTTCCGACCATGGCCAACGTGGTCATAAACCCTTCGGCTGGCTTCCGACCATGGCCAATGTGAGTAAACTCGTCTACCAACTTCCGACTGTGGCCAATTGAGGCGACCGACTTTCGACCACTTGAGAAACACGTAAAAGGTCCAGTGGGCATCCGTCCACGACCAACGTGTTCGTATTTGCTGCCGACCACTGCCAACGTGGTTGAACAAGCTTCCAACCATGCCAGGAAGCTACGACTTGGCAGGAAACGCACAAATCAAACTCAATGTTTCTAAAACAATGGTCAATTACTCATCACAAACATGTGGTCACCTTCACATGATCTCTCACATACCAACTCTCAATATTTCACTACTTGTAGAGTTTCAATCGAGTTGAGCAGTTATTAAACCAGGGTTGACAAGTCAACACCTGTGGTTAAGCGATCATTATGTCACTTGCTCGGTGTAAGGATCTAATTCTTACATTTTCCATGAGGAAACAAACCACATACCACACTATGCACGATGGCACTACCACCCTCTCACACCAGCCTCCATCCTAGGGTAAAGTGGTGGGCGAAAACCGTCTTGCGTTGCCCCACAGCTCCTCTACCCTAGTTCCAAGTTTTCCAAATCTATCGGCCCGCGGTCACAGCCGTAGTAGTGTAAAACTTTGCATGAAATATACTACAATTATTTATACCATATTTTAAATATTTCTAGGGTTGTCAAGAGTATGGCTACAATTTAACAAGGCATTTATCGGTGGTAGGAAATATCTAATTAACAAGTCATTCTAAACATTTTATTTTAAGCAATTTAACAATTCACAAATAATAATAATGCAAATACCATAAATACATAATTTAAATGACGTGGGATTCCAATATGATCAACTTGTAACTTGCCTTGGTGTTCTACGAGCTCGGTAACTTCGTAAACCTCGGTTTATTGGTCCTGTCCTTGCACTTTCACCTCCGAATAATCCGGTGCTAGCACAAACACAAAAATAACATAAGTCCGGCTTGAGCCTAATCAAGCGAGGAAAAATAATCTAATTAAAAAGGAAACAAATGCAATAAAACTCAAAAAGAGGGGATTTTATATTTTCTGGAGAAGAATTTCATAGAACGGAGGTCAAAAATGGGTTTGTGGCATCGAAATGATCAAGATGGTGTATTTTGGGAATTTTTAGGATTTTTTGGAATTTTTTAGGAATTTCTTTGATTTTCTGGATTTTTGGAAAATGGAAAATCTTCTGAAAATCCTTGGAACAGTGTTGGGCCGGCCCACGGCAACAGTGGTTCGACCCAGTACACGAAATCAGCATGCGCAGCCAAGCGGGCCGCATGCCCACGTAGTCGTCGTCAACCTCTCGCCTGTCATTCTCGCCGTGAGGCAGAGAGTGGCGGTGAGTGAACAAGACCGCCGCGCCTTCCCATGAAACTGGGGCGGCACGAGGTGCCTTAGGAGATGGGAAACCCATTTTGGGGCCCTCGGACAGAAGGTGAGGCTCGACGGCGGTGAGCGGCTGAGGTGAAACCGACGGTGACTTTATGGCACCAGAGGCCATTAGCGGCACTCTGAGCAAATTGGTGGGGTTTTGAGCATCTCTGGGATGAGGGGTTCACAATGACGGTGGTGGTTTGAGCGGAGAAGCTCTCTGCCGAGCTAACCACGGCGGCCTCTCTTCGGCTGACGGCGATCTCCGCCGACAGGGCAGGAGAGAAATGATCTCGATCATTGGAGTTCACCAGCGTGAGCAAAGAGTGAGGGAGATCGTATTAGCGAATGCAATTGGATTTTAGACAAGAAATGAAGGAGTTGAGCTCGTGGGTTCACCGGAGCTAAGGAAGCTCGCCGGCAGCGTTGCTGT